>OY743158.1:9640044-10265044 GCA_963555695.1 Dasypolia templi | reverse complement strand
ATGTTAGTTATTCATCCAAATTTATTGTATCGTCTTCAAAGTATGCTCCTTCACAAACGATACACTTACGCCAACGAATAATCCAATCATCAAAACATTTTAAAAGCTTTTTACGGAATTGAGTTCAGTTCTCGCCGCAAATTCTCCTTTATATCGGTTTTGGTTCAGTTGGAAGGTTCAGTCGTAAACCCACGTCTCGTCAACAGTAACAATGCGTTTCATGAATGTTGGGTCGGAATTGACTCGTTCTAGCATGTCGTCAGCGACTCTTATGCTAGTGAGTTTTTGGAGAAAATTCAGGTCTTTTGGGACTAGCCGAGCGATAACACGTTTCATACCCAAGTGATTATTTAAAATGATACGGATCGACTCGCGAGACACAGAATGTTCAGCGGTTATCTTTCTCATACTTGAATGATGATTGTCAGTCACTATTCCCTTCACTCTTGTGATGTTAACGTTAGTTGAAGACGTTGATGGCCTACCAGAGCGAGGCAAATCTTCCATCATATCTCGACCGCTTTTGAACGCTTTGTACTACTCATAAGTACGTGTTTTGATAAAGACCAATTCACCGTTAGCCTTCTGTAAGATTTTCAGTGACTCCGAACACGAAATTCCATTGGCGATACAAAATTTAAGACAAACTCTTTGTTCGATGTTTTTGTCCATTATAAAATTCGTAACACACACTTTTTATGTTTTATGTAACACACACTAGATATGACCTAACTAAAAACAGCACTGTATAACAGATACAACTCTAAATAACAGATGCAACTCAAACTCCGAGCCAAAACGTAAAACAGTTATGCCAATCTAGCATTTAAAAAAAAACAGAAAAAAATATTTGGAACCATAAACAAATCATCCATTCCCGATACTTTTTTGAAAGAATGTACACTAAAATTAGGAATGGCTTTCATTTTGTCAGATCAACAACATACATTGCGTTGTTTACGTTGGTGAGCACACTTGTCTTTCGTACATATGGAGCTAAGTATTAGCAATATTCTTCAAAACGATTCAGATTCTGAGTGGTTGACATTCTGTATTCTCCATGTCAGATTTACTCCTGTATTTTCATTACATATATGTGAAATATAATTTGAAATCTGTTCTTTTGACTAAAATTTCATCATCAGCAACCTACTTCTTTTTAAATTAATAACATTTAGAGTAGCTCAGTACATTGAGCTGCATCCAGTCAGACAGGAAGCCGACCCGAACATATAAGTAGCTGGAATAATTCAGAAGGATGATGATGATCTAATATTAAAACCATAATTATGATGTATGATACATTCTAACAAATAAAATATGATTATGATTATAATGTACAATTAAAGCAGAATAAATGCTGTGGAAATGTGTTCCTGGCGGAGCATGTGTGGTCTAATACGTAACGCAACGTAACGCAATAAAAGTACAGGGTGTAATATTTACAGATTTTAGTCGGTTCGATTCCCAGGTTTGGAAAGCGAATTTTTGTAAACCTTTTACTGCAGTTTTCTTTCTGTTCAAAAATAAATGAATGTTTTCTTTGAGCAAAATTTTCTATCTGCAGTATTAAGAGTACTTTTCCTTCAGGTGGCATTACAAAATGCCACCCTGTATATAATATTATATAGTTTAGGACTAATATAAATATTCAGAATGAACAGTAGCCTTTTGCCCTTCTTCAGTTCCCAGGGTACCTATCAGCGGTCAAATATTACGAAATTTCAATGGTTAAAGGCGTCCACAGTCAGGCGCGAAAGCGCTACGTTACTCTTGTAGAACAATTTCCATGAAGGTTTCATAGAAAATGTTCTACGCGGGACTCGAGAGTCGCAGACAGAGTTATTTTTGCATTTGTAATATTAGTTTGGAAGTATGATCAATAGCATGATTCGAGTCACATCTCGACTTCGTGAATCGTGAGGTATTCATTTTTAGGGTTCAGTACCAAAGGGTGCCAACGGGACCCTAAGGCTTACTAAGGCTCCGTTGTACGTTCGTCCGCCCGTCTGTCGCAGGGCTGTAACGTTTGTTAGTTAGACCCTTGAAATTTCCAGATTCTGTACTTCGATGGCTGCTAACAACAAATAATAAAAATAAAAATAAAGTAAAAAATAAAAGGAGGCCCCCATACAAGAAACGTACGATACGTTTTTTCATAAAGTTTTGAAAAAAATGTATAATGATAAATATTGTTCGGTGGCACGGAACTCTTCGTGTGCGAGTTCAACTCGCTCTTGGCCGCTTTTCTTTTTCGCTGACTTTACATTTGCATGGCGTGTTCTATGACTGTTCAATGATCTTATCAATTTTTGTCATGAGATATTAAACGAGCCCTTTTTGATGCCCTAACATAAACATCGTTTTTTATCTTGTCTATCTTGAATGATTAATTTGTATACTCTCGTTATCTGCCCTGGTAACATCTTATTAGCAAGTTCTAGTTTTCTTGAAACATAATGTAAAACTAAGTCACGTCTCGTGTCTGTTCTTAACTCCACAATGGATTTTGATGTAGCCTTCACCGTTATTATTTCGGAGGGACTACTATTTCTCATATTCATCTGGATAGCAACAGGACGCAGCTGAATACCTTCATCTGGATAGTATGGTAGTACATGGAGTGACTGCCTACCTGACCTCTGACCTGAGCTGCTTACCTGACCCCTTGGTAGAACTGGTTATCAAACTTTCGGGCTTCTAGTCTAAGTCTATGATACATTAATATCTAACTTAGATATTTTTATTAACCAGTGTGCAAGCTGTTAACATGAATTCAGCATACTCGTATGATGTTAGATCGACCCCACACCGTAAAAAAAATCCAACGGTTGTTACGAAAAATATTGTTGTTTCATAAATTTTACCCGCGTATGTATTGCACTTTTCAATGAACCAGCATATTTTATGATGATAACTAACGAAAAATGTTACCCTGTATATCGCAGAAGCCTCGATATTTTGACCATGCCGCGTTTGCACTATAATTTTGTGTGTCCAAACCAATTCCTGCCTGAATTTAGCAATAATAAAATGTCCTGCGTTTTGTGTGCATTGTCTCAGTATACCTACTAGCCTACACATTTGCAAAATGTTGTATTATACTGACGTAAATATGGACACAGCTAAAATAAATATGTACCCAGTGCGGACCGAAACACAAATATTTGCTGATATTTGCTAAGGCAATATTAGTATTAAGCCAAAGATGTTAGGTTGATGTAACGAAAAAAATATTCTTTTACATAAATTGGAGTCAAAAAGCGAAGCCTTTATTAAAGTTTATCTAAGGGATTAATATAAATAAAATGCAATGCTGTTCGCTGGTAGGCGCATCACTTGAGAAAGGTAACCTAATTAACAGTCCGAATTTCTTAAACCTCTTTAAACATAGCCAAATGTAAATGTTGCGCAAGAATCAATTTTGGAAAATTTAACGATCAAGCGCTGTGTGAAGTCAGAAATGTCAATTATAGTAATTGGGTCGATAAAAAAAAATGGATGACATAAACAGCTATTTAAAACGTGTACCTTGAAGATATTCCATCATGAAACCATGTCAAACTTGTATCAATTGATAATGCTTATGGTTTATATGTTGAGAACACTTTTAGGGTTTCGTTATTACCTTTTAAATTAATTAATCTTAGTCATGGTCCAGCAGTTTTGGGCACGCCACAATAGTGGCCATAAGTCCCCTCTTTGAGGAGTAGTTAGAGAGGCGCCACGGCGTCCTCACCTTCAGCCAGACACAGGTCCCCACCGGACATGGTTGTTTCTTGAGGTTCCTGTTTCGCATAAGGCGGGAGTAAACGCCCGGGTGTCACCATTATGTGGATCGCCCGGAGGACACGGTGGAGCATACGGTGTAGGTCTGCCCAGGAGAAACGCCGTGTCCTCGCGGAGGCGATCGACACAGCAGCGGCGATCTCTCGCGCTCAGCCCTGGTCCAGGCCATGGTACGGAGCGAAAGCCGTCACCTCCTTCTGGGAAGCAGTAATGCTCGCGAAGGAGGAGGTGGAGCGCGTAAGGGAGAGAGCCTTGTGCCCTCACGCCCCTAGTCGCCGCAGGAGATGCCCTGGGCGTCGGGAGTCGCCTGCAGATTCCCGGCCACCGTAGGCGCGGGCTTGCGGACGGCGAGCAATGGGTAGCTCGCCGTCCGGTAAGGACCAGGCCCGGGTCGACGGCGCGTCGTGTTCCACGCGTGCCTCAAAGAGATGTTAGCACATAGTGACGGGGTCCGATAGGGCCGATACCTCAGGGTCGCGGGATCTTCGAAAGAGACACCGTAGCTCTGGCACAGGCAACTGAAGGTACACGGGTGGGTTTTAGTCAGTAAATCTGACACCGCCCCACCCAGAGAATGATTGATGATTTCCCACCCAAAAAAAATAATATAGGTCCAGCAGTTTGAGCAATTTATGCGGCCTACCCAAACGTCCTTTCTTTGGTATTGTTCGTTGAAAGTTGACCTGCTTAAGTTTTGAGTTAAGCTGGATAGAGTCACGCAATCTGTGTGGTTCTTGCCTTAAAATACCATTTCAGATATCAATCTACATGGTCTTCGCATGATCTGACCAAGATTTTGTCCGGACTTTAAAAGAGACTGTGACCTCTGAGTTTTTATTGGCCATTCTTCTCAGAGTAGTCAGATAGGAAAAGCTGACCTCATCTAGTTTTTAAAATATGATTGACGTGTAAACGTCTTTGTACACACTTACGTACAGAAATTAAATAATTTATCATTAATCGTTTTAATACTATACAAAATCTGTCAGTTCACGCGTTTGCACTTGTCGTTCAGTGCTCGCCGAGAGGCACCATAAGACACGCTTTACGAAAAAAAACAGAAAAACCTGCTTTGAAAGTTCTATGGTAATTACAATTTGGACAAGACAACATCTGTCGGGTAAGCTAGTCTTTCTACATATTATTAGTAACGGTTTCCTGCGATTTAGTTTATAGAGTTTTTCTACTCTCTGACACCTTGTATTGGGTGTACTAAAATCTTTTCTTAGTCCACTTTGACATCTACTGTTTCCATCTTTAAGAGTTTTAATCTAGATGCTTTTTCTTCTCTCAGATACGTAACTTCTATAAAGGGTGGACAACGTAAACAGTGACCATGAATATAGCACATGATTGTAGATCCCCTAGCGCTAGGACCGAGCGTATATAAGTATCGTCAGTTAAAAAATATCTTATGTCATAGAAAAGTGCAATACATATGCAGTGAGAAGAAGAAGCAGATAACCTTTTTTTATAACAGACTAAAAGTTTCAACGCAGGGGGCGTTTAGGTTCATGTACTAACTCCAGGTTTCAGCTTGCGCGTCGATTTTCCTGAAAGTCTTTCTTTTATTATACGATGTAACAAAAAAATCTAAATTACAATATACAAGCTAACACTAAAATAAATATGTAATGTACAAATGTATACAAAAAAAGAGGGATAGAGCTCAAAGTCTGTATATATATTTAGATCAAGGATATATGATGGTAGTAGGCATAATTACAGTAATTGCAGATCTCAACGCGTGGGATAAAAAGAACGCATACCGTAGAACCGACTTATTTATCAAAAAAAGTCACGCTTCGTTTAACATCGGCACAACGTAAAAACCAAAGCGTTTTTGATGATATCTCGTTGAGGAAAATGATTCTCATTCATAAGTTCACTTGTTTACATTCAACTCATTGTGTTTATATTGTGCATTTAAAACAAGGTGTACCTATGAACTAGTGAAGGTCGCGGGAATCAAAATGTTTAAAAAGAAACTGACAGCGCTATTATTTGATAAGTGTTAGATTTAATATTGTGATGATTTAATAACGATTGTTTTGTCAATTTTAATTTGACCGACGAGTTTCTATTTCATTTCGAATTTATTTTTATTGTTTGCATGCCTAATTTAAGGTAGATTGTAAGTACAGAGATCACAAAGTTTTGTAAACACCTTTATTTTATGTAGGTACCTACTTTCTAAGCAAAACGTTTATGATTAAGATGATACTTATGAATCCGCTGGATGCGAGAAGCACGGGAGCGGTAGATGTCGCTCATAATTGTGTCGATTATAATCAAGCATGGGGACAATCCTCCTTTTTAATGGTGTAAGTGGGGAAGAACTATTAACTGTCACCTTGACTTGTGTTGAAGCAGTATTTGCTCACTGGTAAAGGCCCCAACTTGCGAGTTGTAGTTGTTGAGTGTTTCGAACCCAGGCAGGCACTTTACTTTCAATACGGTGAAGGAAAACATCGTGCGGACAAAGGCATATCCCAGAAGCAAAAATTCGGAAAACATGTGAAATATCTTAACCCGCACCGGGCCCGAGTGTTGGATTATGGCCCACTTCCTCCCACAGGCAGCAAACCTGTGTCCCAGCAGTGGGATCTTTGTAGGCCGAATAGAATAAATTTATTGTAAAACATGAGTATACGTCAAATAATATGGACAAGGTCTTAAAATAACAGGTAGTTCTGCATGTCTTGCCATATATGGCGTTCAAAAACAATATAGTTTTAGTTTAGAATAAATCAAAAATAGAGAAAACTATTTGTGTCTACACCCACTGTGTCCTTGTGTCTGTATGCAGGTTTAAAAGGGTAAAACTGGAAGAGATATGAGGAACAGGGTGTAAAGTTCACTCTTGGAAAAGGGAGGATACTCCGACCAGATGGATATCGCATCTGGTGGGCAACTGCCAGATGATTGTTGTCGGGAAGTTGTATATATGCTAGCTGCGCGGTACACTCTGATTGCGCGATGCAGGAATTGGGTGACGTCAGTGTGATGCGTTGTTCGCATGTGGCGGTGTAGATGCCGCCACATCACTCCACTCCGGAGACCGGAGCTCGATAGTGGTCTAAGTCTTGTATCTTGCGATGCTTGCCAATGCCAGTTGGGTTCCAGTGGGTAACATGACACCACGCCTGTAATCCGTGAAGGGATAGGCAGAGGGGTACCTAGTACACCCACATGTCGCCAGTTATGTTTAAGTCCCATGATATATGGGGTGAGATTATTGACATTATCAGCCGGGCACAAATCCACAATACGGGCTTCTACTGAGAAAGCCACAACCACAACTGACCGCTGACTATACCATTTGTATTTATATACATATTTTCATTTCAGGTGTCCAGACTGGGTACATCCACCAAGTAGAGCGTCTCCACCACGCGACAAGAGAACAGTAAGAGGCAAAAGACAAGTTAGGAGATTCAGCAGAAGAGCAATATTTTTGGGTCAACCTTTTTAGGCTGTGTTTTGTTTCGAGTAGAGTTAGATTATTGTTAATTGTTTATTACTGTTATGGTTGACAGTTTTGATGTATTTTTGAGGTACCTAAGGTGGTCGTGCAATTCCTCGACAGAACAAACAGTACTTTTGGATCTCTTAAAAAAAAGTGACTTTTCCGAATACATTTTGATTTTCTTTCCTAGTGTTTGCCTTGGCAATACTATGAATTTGAGTTCGGTATGAAGACCATTTGCTTTAAATCAATGTATCAGGTCATAAGTGTTATAATGGTCACAATTTATTTAAAACGGACACTGATCAAACAAAAATTTAACTCAGGTGTTGTCAAGCCAAGTTTGTTGCATTTACGTTGTTGTGCATAAATGAATTATGTTTATTTAATGAGTTTCTTTTATTTCATTCTGCTAATGCGACTGCTTCGCGAGGTTTTTGCGACTTGATAAAACATCGAAGTTTTTATTAGTGTACGTAATAAATATAAAAACCTAGGTACTGGAATAAATTTGACAGACGTGTTTTTGAGTGCTCGCGAAGTGTTTATTTTAAAACAAAGTTAAGAACGAGTTCACCAACTTCAAATTCATAACAACACATGAACAATAGTATTAGCAGTAAACAAGTGTAAAACCAAATTTAGATGTGAAGATTTAATGTGTTATTAAAGCAGAAACAATTAGAAAAAAACAACTTTAAGTGTAGTGTCACCCGACTTGTGACTGGCAAAAGTGAAAGGATTGACGTCCGCTAGTTCATGTGAAGGTCACACACCTCGCACCTCGACAATTGATATTGACCAACCAATTACCTATTTCATATATTACCGCTAAGTGTGTTTGGTCTAGCGGCCCAAGCTATCGCACTACCTTAGTGTTGCTCAAGTGTACGCAAGTTCAAATCCATCGAACTACAAAAAGTTTAATTTTTGGACTTTTTCAACTTTTTGCATTTTTATACGTGGTTCCGCGTGTAGCGAAGACAGTTCGTTATAAATCATGCCGATTGAACGATCACCCCCATCTACACCTACTATTGTTACCACTGCGCTCACAACGCCGTCAACTTCACTTCACCACAGCTCATCGGAACCAGATATGACCAAAAAAGACAAAATGAACGCTGAAGATTGTAAACCCCCTAATGTTATTCAACGAAATAAACGGAAATGCACTGAAGCGGGTTTGGGTCCGGACCACCAGTTTTCTATTTATATGGAAGAAATTAAGGCTATGTTCCAGGATTTCAAGGACGAACATAATAAAAAAATTGAAAAAATATACGAAGGTATGGAAGAGATTAAACTCCAAAATTCTCAAATTCAATCATCGGTAACATTCCTGTCCCAAGATTATGATAATTTAAAATCCAAAATTGAATTACTTGAAAACCAGTTAGATGAGTCACGTAAATCTAATGCGTTGTCTGTAACAAATTTCGAGGAAAAGATAGAAAGACTGGAGTGTGGTGCTAGATCGTCCTGTGTGGAATTAAAGAATATCCCTGTAAACAAACCCGAGTCTAAAGAGAATTTGTTAAACTCTGTTGTCAAGGTCGCCTCCATTATGAATGTACCCCTACAACCGCACGAGGTGAAAGACATCTTCCGCATAGGAACTAAAGACAAAGACAACAGAACAATCATCGTAGACTTCTCCACCAATCTCCTGAAAGAAAAATTCATTGAAAAGTATAAAAAGTTCAACAAGGGCAATAATAAACTATCAACTGAACATCTAAAAATTTCCGGACCAGTGAAGCCTATATTTATTTCAGAAAACCTTAGTCCCAGAATGAAAAGGCTCTTTTTCCTTGCCAGAGATTTTGCGAATACCAACAATTTCAGCTACTGCTGGATAAAAAATGGAAAAATTTATCTTCGTGAGAAGGATGGTGCACCACATATTATGATTAAAGCAGAAACAGACTTCCCGAGAAAAACCGACTCAAATTGACTACTCATTCGTAAATCTGCAAACGGAATAATATGTTGTAATCAAACCAGCCAGCTAATCACACAAAATTTTATAAAAAACATGTCCCTATGTATCACTTGGAAGCCGTGTTATCACACTGCAAATCGCATGCAAACTTTATTATTCTATACACGGACTGCCATACCCAAGCACGCCACACAAAAGTTTTACACAAATTATGTTAACACACTATACCACACTCACTCTCACACCTACAATCACACATACAAACATACGCACATCATAAACATAATAATATGTAAACTATCTCATCTCATCTCTCTTGCATTCACCCACACCAGATCAAAACGTGCAAACTTTTTCACCTACCACTATAGTCTAAACTTAAAACTAACGTGCTACAACCCGTACCGATTAAGTTTGGCTTGCTTGAAGCTCTCACTGATTAATACTGCGGCTAGTTTGTTACCCCTTAAAATTACAAAATGAATGAAAATACCGAAATTACACACGAACTAGAACAACTATCAATCTCGTCATCCTATCAGTGTTCACCTGAACAATGTGATAGTTACTTAAATAATGTTGCAAACGGTCTAAATATATTCCACTTGAATATTAGAAGTATAGGCAATAGTACTAATTTTAATAATCTCCTAATATTGCTAAACAGAATTAAGGTGCATTTTGATGCAATTGTGTTATCGGAGTGTTGGTTACGCAAATGCCGTTATCTGCCTACTATACCAGGATTTGAAGCATTCCAGTCTGATCACGCAAACCAAAACGACGGTATTGTTGTGTATGTTAGGCAAAACCTGCAAGTCACTGTCGTTATTCCGAGAAATATGGATGCGAATTGCTTGATTTTAAAATTCGGCACAGAAATAGCCCTAGTGGCAATATATCGATCTCCGTCGTTCCGTAATACTAAGAACTTTATTGAATGTCTAGATGTAACCCTGCACTCGTTAATCTCATTTAAGACTATTGTTTTAATTGGCGATATCAATATAAACATCTCCCAAAATAGTAACGATATAAATTCTGACACGTATCTAAACACAGTAGCATCCCATGCAATGCTTCCTGCACATTTGTTTCCCACTCGTAACAACGCCTGTTTAGACCACGTAGTTATCAAATCAAACAAACCTGCAATAACCCTAGTCCTTGATTCTTCTATCACTGACCATGCTCCAGTGATTGTGTTTTGCAAATTAATATTTGATATAACTAAAACACCTTCATCATCGCGCCGAGTGGACGTGGATGCTTGCGTTGCAGTTATAAAAGCTGCAGACTTTTCTTCGGTGATGAATTGTGATGATGCAACCACGGCTGCTACTGAGTTTGTTAATATTGTTTCTACTGTGGTCAATAAAAACTCGGTGGCTCGCACTATCCCAAAAAAAAAAAGGATTATAAAACCCTGGATCACACCGGGGCTTTTGAGGTGCATACGAAATAGGGATAATCTTTGCCTTAAATCAAAACGAGACTCTAATAATAGTATACTACAAGTGACATTCAAGCGGTATAGAAATTTCTGTAATAGTTTACAAAAAAAAATTAAACGGGAATTTGAACGAACTGAGTTTGAGAGACATCGTAGGAATCCTAGGGCTACATGGGATCTAATTAAATCAATCTCTAATCTTCAAAACAACAAATCTTCTGCTACTGAACTTTTATCCATTGCTCCCGATCCTTCGGATTCTGTGGATAATGTAAACGACTTCTTTGCGAATGTGGGGAGGACCCTAGCGTCTAAAATAAATAATGCACACTGTACGCGCTCCTCTAAAATCAATGCTTGCCCCAACTCCATGGCCATTCTACCAACAGACTGTGAGGAGATTGAACGCATCATCCTCGGCCTCAGGGTCAATTGCGCCGTGGGTTGGGATGGCATTTCTGCTGCCTTGATCAAAGCTGCCCGTGACACTTTAATCCCTATTATTTCGCACATATTTAACCTTGTACTCGCATCAGGAGTTTTCCCGGCTGTCTTTAAAAGAGCACTTGTACATCCCATCTACAAG
Organism: Dasypolia templi; assembly: GCA_963555695.1. NCBI lineage: Eukaryota > Metazoa > Arthropoda > Insecta > Lepidoptera > Noctuidae > Dasypolia > Dasypolia templi. The sequence continues at coordinate 10,253,802 of OY743158.1, read as the reverse complement.
AGTGGGGACAGGGGCAGTGTCGATAACTACAGGCCTATCTCTGTACTTACAATTTTGTCAAAAACTTTAGAAAAAATTATTAATAGTCGACTACTTAATTACCTCAACTCACATAATATAATTTCAGCGAACCAATATGGTTTTCGATCAGGTAGAAGTGCAGAAGATGCAGTTTTGGAGGTAACTGGAAATGTAGCAAAACATATAAATAACAAACACAAAACAATGGCAATTTTCCTAGACCTTTCTAAAGCTTTTGACACAGTCTCTGTTCCCCTCTTGCTTGAAAAGTTGGAATGTATTGGTGTTAGAGGAGTGTGTCTAGACATTTTTAGGAGTTACCTGAATGAGCGATCTCAAACCGTAAAGATAGGAAACTATTTTAGCAAACATCAATTTCTAACATACGGAGTCCCGCAGGGTAGTGTCCTTGGACCTACCCTGTTTCTTATTTACATAAATGACCTATGTAATCTGGCTCTAACTAACGCTAAAATTGTAACCTACGCGGACGATACCGTCATGCTCATTCATGGTAGGGACTGGGTGGAAACCCGCTCATATGCAGAATCCGCTCTGCTCGTTGTAATGAAATGGCTGAATACAAACCTGCTAACCCTTAATGTAGAAAAAACCAAATTCATTACATTTGCTCCAACTAGAGCCTCACAACCTCCGTCTCACTATACTCTGACGGCGCATAAATGCGGGTTATTATCGACTGATTGCACCGGTTGTGCTCAGATTGCACGCACTCATAGTATTAAATACTTGGGCGTTATACTGGATAGTACGCTGACATGGAAGGAGCAAATTGAGGCTCTGGTTTCCAGGGTCAGAAAATTAATATTCGTCTTTAAAAACCTTCGATCATCTGCTGATTTTGGCATACTACGAACAGTATACTTCGCTTTGGCACATTCTATCCTAAAATATTGTATTGCAGCTTGGGGAGGGGCTGGGAAGTGCTTAATGCTCCGACTGGAAAGGGCACAGAGGGCAGTGTTAAAAGTCATGACTCACAAACCTGTTCGATTTCCAACTACTGAACTGTACGCTCTTTGCGGATTACCAACAGTCAGACACGCATTTCTTCTTGCTGTAGTGCAGCGTAAACACTTGGAACTACCTTTCGATCCTGTTGTCGTTACCCAAAAACGAAGATCTAACAGAGTCTGCCAGGTGGAATCTGCCAGAGTTCAAGTTGTTCGACGGCAGTATCACTTTCTTAGCTCCACTTTGTATAATAGAGTAAATGAACAGCTCAATATATATCCACTAACCTTGCGAGAATGTCGAGGGATCACGGATAAATGGCTTCATACACTTACCTATGAAAAACTAGAAACATTTGTAAAAACTTAAAATCACCCTCCATTTGCCCTATAAATATATCTAACATGCGCAAACACACACCCCTGCATAGACTGAGACCGTCTGTCTCTCCCACACACACACACACACACACACACACACACATACACCCTTACACATATACTCTCCACGCACAATACTACACAATCCTTCCAAATAAACACACAATGTCACATAAAATTGCACATTTAAACAATTGTTCAGTTTTAATTTTAAGTTCTTATTTTTTATTTTTTTATCTTATTTTATTATTTTAATTTTTGTTTTGAACTTCCTTTGTATCGGACTTTTTGGAGGTGGGCGTTAATGACTGCGACACAGTATTATTACTAATGCAGTTGTTATCGAACACAGAGTTCCTGTAAACTGAGTTTTATGTATAAATAAAGAATTTTATTATTTTATTATTATTATTATTGTCTAAACCACATCAAAATCGGTTGCGCAGGTGAAAAGAACAACGCGGCCATACAGACACGAAAAGCCACTTTACTTAATAATATGTTTATAGATGATTTAATTTTTAACCAGTTCAAAAGATGAAGAGGTAACACATTCGATGATTTTTTATATGGATTTGCGTTAGGTTTAAAAATTATACCTATGTAGGTACATATTACAGTAATGAATTGTATTGCAAAGTGCGTAATAGCAAAAACTTAATCTTCTAAAATTATGACTGGTGGTATTTAATTGTGTAACACTTAAGACAAAGAACGATTAATTATTTCTAAACAAGATAATTATAAAATTCTTCGAAATAAATTACTTTATTATGAATTATGGAAAATGTTTAGCATAATTGTTTCGGGGATGGTATATCCCAGTTATACAATAATATCGTTAGCCCTACCAAACCTGTTAACATTTCAATTTCAAAGTTGTCTTCAAAACGTAAATAATGGTGCCGATTCTCTTGTACACCGTAGTAAACTAACTAAGCTATCACTAAAATTCCTTGCTTTTATCTGAGAATCTAAGAGCTATTCTGTAAAAAAAACAATTTCTAAATTTAAAAATTGTTTTGGCACAACATCAAATTTGACAATCGCGACTCCACGTCTTCACGTCACGTGTTACATGTTTGCCCTACCCCGTGATTTTTTTTTTGCGCCAAGGCGCGCTGTGGGGGTCATCCTCGACGTGTTTTATATGTTTTTTTTTACTTTTTGTATGGAAAGCATGAACAATCATTTACTTACTGTTGAGTTTTAGGGGATTCATAAAGGGGGTCGAAATTTTCATTATTTTTGCGATAGGACACACCATTTTCGAGACATAAGCAATAGAAAAGATAAAAAGTTGCAGTATTGTTTTTGAACCTGAAGTCGAAGTTTTGGGGTGAATTTTAGTTCATGACGACTAATTTTATTCCACCCCTTTTTAATCGCGATTAACAATATTCAGATTTAGTTATACAATCAAAATTTTAGGTGAAAAACTGTCATTTTAGCTCAAACTCAGAATAGCACCTTTCGCTAAATTAATATCTCAACCATTTTAGTGTTGTCTACTTAAAATAAAGTTAAGTTGTGTCACTTTAGTCAATTTCAGAATGGGAAATCGTCTTTTGACAGGAATTAACTAAATTTTAGTCTACTTTACTTTAGAGAGTTTTGTGACAAGAGAATCGGCAGCAATAATTAGTTCTTCGTTACGAGCAAAATTAGGTGCCTAAACTAAATCATAAGGCAATTACACAACATAGCGGTAAGAAGTCTTTCAACGGATGATTTTATTTTAAGCTTTGAGTTGAATGATGCTGATCTATGCGTCATGTTCGTGAACGGGCGCTGTCAGTTGGGACTGGTCATCTCTTAGCTGCCACGGCTTAATTAAAATAATAATTTAATTACTGGGTTGTTTCTTTCTTGTTCCTGTTTGTTCTACTCTGGGCGCTTTTAACGTGTACGTCTTTTACATCGTTCCCACATATAATTATAAATTCAACATTATTGGTGTAACTAGTATTTTTGTAACAATGTTATTTATAAGAGTGTCCATGAAGTTTCTTGCCCATTCTTCTATATAGATAGATAGAAGATAGAATACTCTTTATTATTTACATCTCACCTCACCCACCACCTCATACGTAATCATTCTGACTTACTATTACTCCATTAAACAATAAATGGCTACATAGATCCTCAATTGGTAGACTATTATAACTTTAGGTCCAACCAACGTAGTAAGCGTCATCATCGTATTTTTGAATTGCCCACATCCACCTTAAATATCACATTTAACACGTATGGCAAGGCAATATAATGAAAGATCCAACTTGACAGATTACCCGTTTGATATTTACTGTATGAGTTTTGCATCATACAGACGCTCCCTATTTCAACAGTGCGAACAGTGCACGTCCATGTAGCTCAAATTGGTTTGTTTTGGTAGTGTTCTAGATTTAGGTCTTCTAGACGCACTTTATTTTAACTTTTTAGGGTTCCGTAGCCATATGGTAAAAACGGAACCCTTATGGATTCGTCATTTGTCTGTCTTTCTGTATGTCCGTCCGTATGTCACAGCCACTTTTTTCCGAAACTAAAAGAACAATACTGTTGAAACTTGGTAAGTAGATGTATTCTGTGAACCGCATTAAGATTTTAACGCAAAAAAAAATGGGGGTTTCCCCATACTTAGAACTGAAACTCATTTTTTTTTTCATCAAACCTATACGTGTTTATCTATGGATAGGTCTTCAAAAATTATATTGAAGTTTCAAAAATCATTTATTTCTAAACTGAAAAGTTTGCGCGAGAGACACTTTTAAAGTGGTAAAATATGTGTCCTCCCCCCCCCCTGTAACTTCTAAAATAAGAAAAGATTAAACAAAAAAAAATATGATGTACATTACCATGCAAACTTCCACCGAAAATTGGCTTGAAAACTTATATATCTAGTAAGTATTTGTTTTGTAATACGTCATAAATCGAAAACCGCAATTTAAAAAAATACACTATTATTAAAACATCGATCAAAGTTACAACGAACTACAAGAACTTTTATATTATGTTACTTGCTGCTACGGAACCCTTCATGGGCGAGTCCGACTCGCACTTGGCCGCTTTTTTTTCGAATAATATTCACAATGTCAATGTCATGCATACCTGTTATTTGCATGGTTACTGAAATGCAAATTGTATGTGTTGTTTAATTAGAATTGTAAGTGACTGTGCTGTTGGTGTGCTTAATATAAATAAATAAATATATACGGTAACCACTTCACATTTCTGACTGACCCACTCAAATGTTTTAACTGAAATAAATGCTTTGAGTTTGAGTTTAGGATTAAAATGTCATATTTCCACAACAATAAAGTTTGGCGTTAGGATTGGTGATCACAAAAATCTGGCAGCACAGGGGCTAATTTTACCACAACCCTGTCACAATTATTTCAAATCTGATTTAGCATCACTGTCAAAATCACAGTGTTCTTTATTCTCGTTGCTCCAAGGTTGCTGTTGAGTTATTGCTTGGGATGTTGTCAGTGGTATCATAACAGTATAAAGGCTACTTCAAACAGGTGCTACATGCGATGCGACATGAAGGCACCGCTGGTCGCGCAACGACCGGTGCCTTTGGGTCGCCCGGTCACGCCAGTCAGTAGGAGCCTTAAGGGCTAACGCAAAAATAGGCGAACCCTGCATAACAAAGAAGATTATGAATACTTACTAGAAGAGAAGAGAAGAGAATACTTAGAAGACTAGAAGAGAAGAGAATACTTAGAAGAGAAAGTCTCAAGTTTTTAAGGAAACAAAGGACAATAGTATCAGAGTTTACCTACTCCATCCTTTTCCTTACTGCAGACTATTTTTAAGAACAAATGCACGCTCTTTAGTACTTAGTCTCGAGTTTCATAACTAACTCATTATACTTAGTACAAATAGTATGGCCAGGTAAACTAAATGATTTACTGGCGAGGAGGGAATGTCTATATTAAATTTGTAAACTTGGTCTTTCGAGTCGCCGATTGAAAATACTGTTCAATTTTGGAGAGTCAGGGTTTTTAAAACTATTATGGAGAAATGTTTTTGAAGAAGATTTATAACCTATGGAGTCTTTGCTCGAGATATTACCAATATTTTTTCTACGAAGGTACAACTTCTACCTTGATTGGGTACTTATACTCCATAGATACATAAGAATACAGGTAACATACAAGTGCTGTACATAAAGCAAGTATATAAGTGACCACTTAGAAATGACAAGTCGAGAAGTCACGTTATTATAGAATAAACCCTTAAATATGAGTAAAATCAGCTTTTCTCTAAATTTTTCGCTTTGTAGGGAACAATAGATTTTTACGTCCCTATATCCTACAAGCAGTGGTGGCTCAGTAGTAATGGGGGGCCGCCGCCGCCGTAAGTTACGAGTTGGAAGTTCGAACAAACGTCGTGAGTTCGAACCCAGACAGGCGCTTTATACTTTGTGTTAATTATTTCATCACCACTGCTCTCAAAACGGTTAAGGAAAACATGCGAAAACCTGCATGTCCCAGAAGCAAAAATTCGGGAAACATGTGACATCTACTAACTCGCACTGGGCCTGCGTGGTAGATTCAAGCCCACTCCCTCCCGAAAAGGGCAGGCCTGTGTCCCAGCAGTGGTCCTACAACTAATAAATCGGGGTCGATACAACCCACCACTGCTCTCTGCGCGAACTTAACGTTACGGTAATTAGAAAGATTTTTTGAAAATATTCGTTTCGCACATTTCCTTAGTTTATTAATGTCTATGGGTAATACTTATTGTGCTTGTCGCATTTGAAAACGATACGGATAGTTGGATTTTATTTTGAAAACTCGATCAAGTTACGTTATCCGTGGCCACGAGCTGCAGACCAACAGGTCTTGCCACAGCGACAGCGGAAAAAACAAATGAAACAGGTGGTTTAGATCAGAGACCTAATAAAAAATCAAGACATTACGCTGCGAATAATACAGAGAAGCATGCAAAACTACACCTTGATGTGTGCATACATGCTCACCCGCACACATTAACAACCCAATTTACAACCAAACTGCACCTCACTAAGTGCATACATGTTTACGAAACCGGGCTCACATCACCGATGACAGCGCTATGCCTTGATTTTTATTTGGTCTGACATGTATACTAGTCTGAGGGAAACAGGTGACGCGCGCGCGTGTCGCTTGCCGCAAGCCGCGTCGCAAGTTACATTGCCCGAGTCTATGAAGAGGGATTTACGTTTACTGGCATAGGCCGACGGAGTCCCTAACATATTGCGTGGGCCCACAAAATTGCGTAAAGTTACCGGAATCGAATCAACTTCAACTCGACATTTGGTAATTAAAACAGTTTTGTGTTCCTGTGGTCGTTGATTACTTACGTTGAAAGTGGGGTTATTCATTTCGTTTGATAGGTTAGGGGTTGGGAGAAAGTTAATGAAAACAAAGTCTAGTTGTAACGGTGATTAAAAACGGGATCGATCGATTTTTCTTCCATTCGTTAATGTTGACTTGTCGAAATTGAAAGCAATTATTATTGGCAAATATTACAACTGTATCTCTAAAGACTTATTGAACTTCTAATGTTGTATATTATGTTTTTTTTTTAAATTATTATACCTCTAATAACTTTTTGAGCTTCTATTAGTTAACACATTTGAGCCTCTTTTTAACTTTCTGGCCGTTTGGCACAGTTGGTCGCAGTATTAAGTATTTTTGTACCCCCAAAGAGGCGCAATCGGTATAACAGGTGTGTGTAATAAGACACATAACGTAGCCGAGAGTCACTTGTACTCCTTTTTTCATTTTTGATTACATTGTAATCATTTCTTTAACTGTACCCGACATTGAAGATCAAAATTCCATCTTTTACTGAGGTTTTGGTAAAAATATTTTTTTTAATGTATAACACAACTTTAAATACCCCCACGACCCCTGTACCGTTGCATGCACCCATAAGCACAATGTTTTGAAATGTTTGCGTTATGTTGCGCACTACCGTAAACGGCGGTTTTTGACACCAAGAATAAAATTCTTTTCCAGCAAAATTTTTTTTGCCATGTTACTTACGAGTAGTTTGGTGTACAGAATGCGTAGTTACTTTGACGGCTATGTGATTATCTTTCTAAACCTATTCTAAAACTTCAAATAACTAAAACCGTTTAAAAATATTTTGTAAAATGCGAATTATTAAAGGTTCGACCAACCACTATTATTATTTTGGTTTTGTGTTTTATTAAGCCAACAAACCTTTTTTTTTTTTTGGGTGGGAAATCATCAAATGACTTCTCCCGCTCTGGGTGGAGCGGGAGGGCGTGTCAGACTTTTACTGACTAAAACCCACCCGTGTTCCTTCCGGGCCACGGCTACTGCGCATGCCACAATAGCGTCCGGTAAGGACCAGGCCCGGGTCGACGGCACATCGTGTTCCACGCGCGCCTCAAAGCGTCAGCACAACATGACGGGTTCGATAGGGCCGATGCCTCAGGGTTGTGGGTAATTCGAAAGAGATAACCGTGGCCCTGGCACAGGCAACTGAAATAACACGGGTGGGTTTTAGTCAGTAAAAGTCTGACACGCCCTGCCGCTCCATCCAGAGCGGGAGAAGTCATTTGATGATTTCCCAACCAAAAAAAAAGGTACACGGTTATCTCTTTCGAATTTCCCGCGACCCTGAGGCGTCGGCCCTATCGGACCCCATCCTTTTGTGCTGATATCTCTTTGAGGCGCGCGTGCAACACGACACGCCGTCGACCCGGGCCTGGTCCTTACCGGACTCATTGCTCGCCGTCCGCAAGCCCGCGCCTACGATGGCCGGGAATTTGCAGGCGACTCCCAACGCTCAAGGCGTCTCATGCGGCGACTAGTGGGGGCGTAACGGCTTTCCATTCTCTCTCGCTCCATAGCCTGGACCAGGGCACCAGGGCAGGACGCGAGAGATCGCCGCCGCCGATCGCCTCCGCGTGGACACTGCGGTGCTCCGACCAAGCTGGGCAGACCCCCACCGTATGCTCGACCGTGTCCTCCGGGCGATCCACACAATGGTGACACCCGGGCGTTTTCTCCCGCCTTATACGAAACAGGAACCTCCCGAAACAACCGTGTCCGGTGAGAACCTGTCTCAGGCGGAAGGTGAGGACGCCGTGGCGCCTCTCCAACCAATCGTCAAAGAGGGGACTTACCGCCGCTATTGTGCCGTGCCCAAGCCAACAAACCTGCGTCTGCAATAAACTTTTTTGTTGTATTGACCTGCAAGCTTTTATCAACATCAAATCTTCTAAGGCTGAAAATAGATTCGATGCTAAAAAATGCATGCAGCGTTCAGAATTGCAGTGGACAGCGAGAAATGTTTGTGATTTGCGTTGCGAAAACTGTATATTTCTTATATCCAACACATCCAAAATCGTATAATTTGGAAGCAGTCGAGGTATATTTTGCAGTAAATTATGTAGTATGAATTATCTATTGTAGTGGATAAATGTTAGCAGAGCGTGGATAAAACGTTGTTATGAATAAAAGCTTAGGTAAAACTTTTTTTTTTGTTTTATTCTCGTTGACTACATCTTAAGGAATATATCTGACAGATGGCAAAACATAAAAGTGAAAAGTAGAAAAATAAATTTACTCAGAACAAAAAGATCGACATCAAAAACGCGGACTCTTTTAATTCTAACAATGAAGCTATTGAAATTCAAAGGTGATTCAAAATTTCTTCAATAACAAGTGAGGTTGCATTTGTTGCAACCTCACTTGTTATCGAATGTTGTTAATTCTTGCATATGCATAAACATATATTTAGTTTATTACATTCACTTGTTTATAACTCTTTAGTCTAAGATCCGATTAGAAACGACGATATGCAAAGTATTTTATAACAACATTTTGTAAGTAAGAACATATGACAATAATAATACAGAGAGTCTTGGCTAAAAAGAACCAGGTCAGACTATTATTAATAAAAAATACAACAATTACTTTTTTCAAACATTGCAATCATTAGTTTAACGAACATTTTCAACCATGTCTTGAAGAGCCAAAGTCGTTTGTTTGGTCCCCAATAAATCCGGTTGGTTTTAAATAATAATCTAATCCGCAGCTTTCAGGCTTAAGTTTTCCAATACATAACGATACGTAGTAACACATTTTCTCAATTCCGAAAGTTGAAATTTACTGCTTCAAAATAATGCTCAGTATTTACTAGTCTATGTCACTATCCTTCTCGATTGCATGAACAAATAGCATGCGCTCTCTTTCATTTGACGGACGCGCCGCGCGCAGTTGGATAGCTGGTTCCTCTTCTATCGCATGGGTCAGTTGGCTTGGAGTTTTTTGTCGCACATTTTCATTAGCATAAAAAATCGCTTTTCAAAGCTCACCAAGCGTCATTCAAACCAGACTTTTCGCAGACAACCCTATACGATCATCATGTTAGCCCTGAAATAGCGCTTTGTTTGATATCAGAGTTATACATGTAGGAATGAATGCGAAAGTAATAGAGGAAACGGAATGTAAGTGAAGGACTGAGTGAGTGGGAGAACGAGGAAGGGAATAAGGAACGAATATGGCTACTGAGTACGGTGTGGGAAGTGTTGGGATAATTTTGAAAAGTTTTAATTAACGGTGGTCGTAGTATTCAACTGATTGGTTTTCATTGGTACTCGAAACCTTAAACACTACACACATTAAACAGATGGTTGCATATTACTAGTATCGACTTACTTGGTTATACCTGCCAACTCAATAGTTAAGCCAGGAAAAAAAAAACAACACAACGTATGAATATTCGGTTGTATCTTCTGATTGATATTAAATTTACTCTTTAAAATTATGAATACAATGTAAAAAAAGTTGTTTTTGAATTTTTTATTAGCCAACCAGAAAGCAGCCTGGCCATGATTTTTTTGACAACCCTCTCGCTATACATTTTTAACCTAATAAAGAACAATGTCAGATGTCCATAGTAACTTGGTCATGGACAGTGAAAATTCTTACGGTTTTTTTGTGTAGTTTAAAATCAAAAGGATTTCTGTGATTTCCATTTTTACACTGAACTTCTGAAAAAGAAGTTAATCAGACATTTTAAATTGGAGGTTATGTTTTTTACAGAGAGTAAGTTAAATGCCGTTTCATCCGGAACACATTGATACCACATTTAATACAATATATTTTAGGATGTAAACGTACAATTACTGTAGCATTGTGAGAAGTCTCAACGTTAAATAGTCGAGTGGTTTTAAATATTTTATAATTAGTAAGTTTCTACGCACATCACAAAAATCATGGAACAACACAAATTATCTAAGAACAGGGCAGTCGGCCATTTCTACCTACTTCCGCTGGCTTAGCGAACTGAGCTATTCTTTACCTCTGCATTCCCAACCAAGGGCTTCTACGTCGCGACTGATGGCAAGGCGTCTAGTTATCGCTTGCTACTTGAGTCTGCACGCTGCTCCGAATGGATAGCTGAATGCGTAGCTATACATAAATGGTTATAGCCAAAATGCTCAGGTATTTTTCTTGCACTCTTGGACTGAGTTTCTTTACCATTTAATAGTGAAAGATCTGGTTCTGATGCTGTGTCAAAAAAACTATCATCTAAGCCACTCACCGAAGAAACTTCTGGAATATATGTACTGTCTTTACTTTCAAATTCAACTTCACTGTCTGTACTACTCATTCAGTTTTTGTTCCTCCGCTGAAACCTTGCATTCAACGGAATATCTACTGTTTTGTTTGTTGGTTTTTCTATTATGATGATTTCTCTGCTAGTTGTTACCAAGTTATTTTCTGGGTCATAAACCCTATACCCTTTCACATTTTCAGCATAGCCAACTAAAACAAGTTCATTAGCCTTCTTATCCCACTTTATACGTTTCTCTTTTGGAATATGCATCATAAGTTTACTTCCAAAGATACGTACATGACTTAAGTTTGGCTTTTTACCTGTCCAAGCTTCATCCGGAGTCATATTCTTTAATCCTGACACAACTGATCTATTCCTCAAGTAAACTGAGGTATTTACGGTTTCTGCCCAAAACTTTTTATGTAACCCAGCATCTAAATCCAGGCATCTTGCCTTTTCAACTAATGATCTATTCATTATTTCACTCAAGCCATTCTGTTGAGATGTGTAGGCATTAGTTTTTTGATGAACTATTCCTTGCTGCTTATATCTCTCAAAGTCTTGACTGCAGAACTCACCGCTGTTGTCTGTCCTTAGTATTTAATTTTTTCTATCATTCTGAAATTCTTTAAAAAACTTAAATACCTCACATTTTGTTTTCACAAAATAAATGAAAGTCATCTTTCTGTAGTCTTCAATAAACAAAACATAGTATCTGGATCCTCCGATGAATGGATATTCCATTGTACCGCACACGTCTGAGTGAATCACTTCCAATAAATACATCCTTAGTATTTGAGAGATTCGTCTGGAAAGCTTGTCTAGCCTGCTTCCCCTCACACTTATAGTGCACTTAGATTTGTCTATTTTTTCCTTATCAGTGTATGACACACCATCTGCAGCTCGATTTTTCATTTTATTTAAACTAGCAGTGTTAACGTGGCCCAAGCGTCTATGCCGAGTATCACATGATGCCATAGCTATTGCTACGAATAACTGTTCTGATTCTTTAGTTAATAATCTGTACACACCTTCCACTAATTCTGCCATTCCAATGAGATCTTGCTTTCAATTGTAGATGCAGCAACTGTTTTCTTTAAAAACCACACTGTTGGTCGTCAAGTTACGTATGCACAGTACGTCTGAAACTATGATGTCATATTCTACATCATTCACAACTGTAATGATGTTTATATCATCAGAACACAGCACTGCAACACATGTTTGGTATGCGACAATAATTTCCTTTGTTTCATGTTCGTGTGATGGATTTGCAATGTATTCTTGTTTCGCTGTCATGTATTTGCTGGCCCCGCTGTCAATATACCAATTGTTGCGATTGAATTTCCCACTCAGAAAAATTGCACTAAACGCGTTAGTTTCCTTTTGCTTACTTCGGTGTTGGGGCACTGGTTTTTGTAGTGACCGGTTTGCTTACATTTGTAGCATTTTATGACTTTGACAGCTTTTGTCGTTACATTAAATGGTCTCTGCCCACTTTTGATGTTGCCAGATTTCGATCCTTCAACTTCACTGCACATGTCCATAAACTCTGTTTTTATGACATCCGAAGTAATATCTATAGACGAATAATAATAATCTTTATTTGGAACAAAAACACATTTTACAAAATTGATTGCGTACGTAAATAGCTAAATTAGTTACAAACTGTGGCGCAGCTATTAACGCCCACCTCCAAGAAGGAGACTACGGCATTCCAAATTCCAGGGATAAAAATACAAAGGGTTTAAAAAGAACAGTTACAAAGAATTAAAAATAAAATTTTAAGTGTTTAACGTTGTGCATGTGGGGGTGTTGTATGTGAGTGTAGTGCGTGTCTGTAGGGTGTAAGTGTTGAGTGCGCTTGTGGAACCCCACGAGCACACTCTACGCTACGTGTATTTGGTGTGCATGTTTACGGATGAAAGATCTTTAGGGTTTCACTAAATTCTCAATTTCTTCGTCACTAATTCTTTTGCAATCCCGGAGAGTACATGGATAAATAGTAAGAACTTTATTAATTTTGTTATAAATCACGGGACTGCTCTATAGCCATTAAAATAGGGCTATATTTTTCAGGCAATCCTGCTAGCATTAATGCACCGATCCACTAATCGATTATCTTAAAGCCTGTACCTTGGAGTCGCTGGCTGGTTACTATCATCTGGGTTACATAGTGGGTCATGGAGTCCCAATTTTCAAGCCGTATGTTGGTGAGCTTGCGTAACAAACCAATTTTCCTTGTGTACCCGGCGTCATCAAACCTATTCTTCAACTTGCTCCATAAATCATATGTTGTAGCTGCGTACTTTATGTGAACGTAAAGCCATGGGTCGATGGTTAATACAAATTTCGCCTTGGCATTATTGAGAATGAACGTATAGTGGCCGTCAAGGTAGTTTTTGAGGATCGCGAGTTATTGGTGATGTCGGTGTATATGCCAACGGATAGTCTTGAAAATTTTGAAGTTTTTGTGAGTTGCCTCGGCGAGCTTAGTGCTATTATAGAGACTAGTTTTTTTTTTTTTTATAAATGGCATCTCGCAGGTCAACCTATGAGGTTGTCGTCTGCTTAGACGGACTTGCCTGTGGATTCCCTAATAAATTAAGGCCTCCAGCCAGGACTTAAACTTAAATACTAACTAAAAACTAAGCGACTACACGCTAAGGGCACCCCCTGTGGGGTACGAACCTCGGCTTAGGGCGTCGCTGGAAGGGGGCAGCAAATGACTAGCTGGATCAGGAATGATATTATTTAGGGACGAATTTAAAGCTACAGGCTCAGCGGCGCGGGCTGGCTCGAGCAAGGGTCGGGAGGGGCGTAGATTTGGGCGTCGCGGCGGGCCTCGGCGGCGAGGACGGTAGGACGGCGATCGGGTTTTGGGCTTATGAAGCGTGCTGGTTGCCTTACTACTCTCCTGGAGGAGGGTAGTGGCGTCGTCGGGGGTGATTAAGGTATGCCTTGGTCGGCGAATACTACTAATACGGGAATATAGAGACTAGTGGTACTGACACTGTTTATATACTAGGGGATTTCAACGCTAATCCAGGCGCTTTATTTGGCAACGAGCTTTTGAAGTTCTGTGCTGAGCAACGGTGGTCGTGTGCAGACATCGAATGGTTGGGACTAGATTCAGGTACATATACATTCCTTAGTAATGCTTACGGGAGTACGTCATGGTTGGACCATGTCATTATTACCGAGGGCGCAAAAGAAACTATTCTGGGCGCTAGTATACGGTATGAGATGTCATGTTCCGATCATTTCGCTGTCGAACTGGTATGTGACCTTAATATTTTGGTACCAAAAGTACAGATAAGAGGCTCGTTGCCGGATAGGGCTATATGGGGGGAAAGAGATAAAGAGCAGCTCAATGAATATTTGTACATTTGTTCAACTAAGCTGCGTGATATCAACTTTCCTTGTGAATTACATAACTGTGCAGATGTAATGTGTAATAATGAAGACCACAGACAAGTAGTCGATAAATTATATCATAATGTAGTGAATGTGCTTAGGGAAGCTGCGGTGGCGTGCTCTAAAAGTAGAACAATAAAAATAAAGGTTATGTGACAGGCTGGAACAAACATTGTAAAAAGGCATATGAGGAGGCTAGACTTCGGTTTCATGAGTGGGTCGCCCAGGGCAAAAATAAGTCTGGCCAGGCTTATGACCAAATGCGAAGCTCACGAAGTCTGTTCAAACATCAGCTCAAGTGGTGTAGGGACAATAACAACCAGATAAAGATGGACATTCTTGCATCACAACATGTCACAAAGAACTTTTCAAAGTTTTGGAAGGAGACTAACAAATTGAATCCGAGGCCGAGTGTTCCAGTTAGTGTAGAGGGGGTTAGTGATGTCGACCAAATTGCCAACTTATTCAGGGAGCATTTTAGGGTACTTTCTCCACTGGAACCCGCGACGGCCACTACAGAAGTGGAACGTAATAGCCTGGAGAATCCGCTTGTTCGGATCACTGCGAAACAAGTTGCTACGGTGATTACAGGCATGAAGCGAGGAAAGTCCCCGGGCCATGACTCGCTCAGTATAGAACATTTGCAGAATGCGGGTATTCATCTGCCGAGGGTGCTCGCTATGCTGTTTACATTCTGCATAAGGCATTCATACATTCCTGAGGCAATGATGAGAACTTTAGTTGTCCCCATAATAAAGAGTAAGACAGGAGACGCTTCTAAATTAAGTAGCTACAGGCCTATATCACTCGCGACAGTCATTGCTAAGGTGTTGGACGGTGTTATTGATATTCAGTTAAGACAACACCTACAGCTTCATGATGCACAGTTTGGCTTTCGCCCTGGTTTGTCAACAGAAATGGCTATACTGAATCTCAAGCATACCGTCCGATACTACACTGACAGAAGCACACCTGTCTATGCCTGCTTCTTAGATTTATCTAGAGCTTTTGATCTTGTTGCTTACGACACGTTGTGGCAAAAGTTGTCGGATGATACGGATCTACCTACTCAGTACATAAGTCTCCTGAAGTATTGGTATGGCAACCAGAGCAATTTTGTGCGGTGGTCGGGGTCACTTTCGGTTGAGTATGGGTTGGAATGTGGTGTAAGGCAAGGCGGGCTAACGTCGCCGACCCTCTTCAACTTGTACATTGACCGTCTGATCCGTGAACTCAGTAGCGCCGGTGTGGGCTGTTCGATTGATGGTGTTCTTGTCAACAACATCAGTTACGCGGACGACATGGTGCTGCTTAGCCCATCGATCAGTGCCCTTCGAAAACTGATTTCGATCTGCGAGCGGTATGTGGGGGCCCACGGGCTTAGATATAACGTCATCAAAAGCGAGCTCATGGTGTTTAAAGCGGGTTCTAAAACTTATGACACTGTCCCGCAGGTGATGCTGAATGGCAGTGTCCTTAAAAGAGTCTCGCAGTTCAAGTATCTGGGCCACTGGGTTACCGAGACGCTTGTAGATGATATAGATATAGATAGGGAGCGCAGGGCTCTGTCTGTTAGAGCTAATATGCTGGCTCGTAGGTTCGCGCGCTGTACTACGGAAGTAAAAGCTACATTGTTTAGAGCATTTTGTCAATCGTTTTACACGTGCAGCTTATGGGTCAAGCATACAAAAAAATCGTACGACACTCTGCGTGTTCTCTACAACAATGCTTTCAGGGCGCTGATGAAGCTGCCCCGCTACTGTAGTGCGTCAGGTATGTTTGCGGGCGCAAATATTGATGGGTTTGGTGCGATTATTCGTAAAAGAGTTGTGTCTCTGATGCGCCGCATACGGGGCAGTTCCAACAGATACCTTCAGCTATTCGCATGGAGGATGGATTTGGATCTGGATTGCCCAATAATGCGGTACTGGACTAGGCTGCATGTTGAGCACTCCGGATTCAAATCTAAATTTAGGCTAAGATGACACGTAAAAGTCTATTTGTTTAGTGTCAAGTTTTAATTTATAAGGTTTGTATTGTTAATTTTTTGATTGATATGATGATTTTCCTAATTGTAATCTTTTAATTAATTCTTAATGTGTGTATTTAATATTTTTAATTTTCATATGTATTCTTATTTATGGACTGGTTCTGAAATAAATGAAATTTAATTTAATTTAATTAGCATCTTCAGTAATTTCAGCTGTTGTAGTCGAAGACGGTAACCTCTCCGTATTGGCGGACGCCATGCCTTTTAACACCGACACATTTTGCACCGCAAAACACCATTCCTCATAGTTCTCACGACCTCTCATCTTAGGTATGTTAGCGATATAGTTCGATGTCATTTTATCATAAAACCGCACAGTAGGTACTATTCGTAAAATTTTATTTTAAAATACTGGGTCCATAACCTGTTAATAATACTCAGTGTGATGTTTTACATACACTTACTTTTATTAGTGAAGTAAGTTGTACATACCTGGCGTTAGTACTCATACAAGTAGTTTATAGATGATGTTATTATATTAACATTGTATGTGATTCGGTGCACCTGTCTGGATCGATAGGGCCACTATCGGGGCGGTACGACGTAAATTGCTTCAAAGTCAACGTTTAGCCTTGATGTTCTATTGATTTATTCATTATCATTCTAAGTATTTTACAGAGGGCTTACAGACTAATACCAAGAATATAAAGAAAATAATACAGACAATAAGCTACTTCCAAGCCTCCTCATATAACCATCCATCCATATATTCTTATTGAAAGCGTATATATAGGACCGTCAGTGCTGAAGCCCTACCGATACTTGCAGGTGTACTTCTGGACTAAAAAGGATGTGGACATGTTTTAAATGTTTCACGCTGCTTATTATTTCCCTCGCCGCCTCAGATGTGAAAGCTATTATCATATTATTTTTAAATTTGTAATCAAAGAGCAAAACCTTTGAAAAATTGCAGGTACTTCTACATCAATCCCTCTCGAATACCTAGTTTTTTGAACACCTACCGCCATATTCCTTTTATTGTATAGGTTAGGTAGGCGGAAATTCTTTGTTAAAATAATCACTTGCGCCCTTTTAAGAAATTACAGCTTCACGATATACGGAGGCATAGTCTTCTTGTAATCTTCGTCAACTTTGTCTTACAATTACCTACCTTTTTACTTCGTTTTTAGCATAACTTGCTGGGCAACTACGAGTATGCACTGTTGATTTAATAATTTTATTTTTTGTTGCCATAATAGTTACAGTTCCATGGCATTTAGGCCGTTTTTTGTCTAATATTACTGATGGCCCGCTAAAATTTATTACACGCCTTCCGCGCTTAGAAGTCACAAAATCAGTTTTTTTATAAACCGCTACTCGTAGACGGAATTCAGCCATAATCAGACATTTAATTACATTATATCTCACTGTCAAAGTCACTTTAATATATCCTTTTTATAAATAACTAATAAAGTTACTTACGTACTTGTAACAACCAGCCAACTACTAATGAGATAGAATCAACATTCATTCAATCATTTGTTTTTCAAAGTTACTGCAGAAATATAGGGCAAATAGTATAAGACAGGTTTAAAAATTTATCATATTTTCAATGTCTTTGTTGGCACGTTCAACAGAACCCTGAGTTTGGCTGTGCTTTGGATTTCTATACACAATTTTCAGTTCTGATCAAACATTTTCGAGTTCACTTATAAAATTATTGACAAATTCTCTGCCATTATCAGATTGAAGTATAATAAGCCACTTCTTCAGTCAAATAAGATGTTAACGCACGACGGAGAACAAATTTTGTAAGATGGTCTCGGTAAACCAGAATGAATTTAAAATTCCCTTCTGTGTTTGGAAATCAATCGAATCGACTTGGCATCTGCTATTCATTTCCGAATCAAGAATTGGCTTCGAAACTAGTCCTCTTTTCTTTTTGCCTTCTTTTGATAACAAACATCATACATTCATAAATAGAGGCCTATCATTTCGTTTGTATATTTTTTTGATGTCTTGGCTAACATTCCATCACCACCATAACCCACAGCTAAATGAGCTACGTCAATCACATCATAAAGTTCATCAGCTGGAAGAACCGTGCAATGAGTTTTACACATCACCAATTTTCAAAACAGCAAACCGTTTCAGTCTTCTTTTTTTGTAATGATATTCTTTTTTAAGATTTGTGCCCGGAAGATGGCAATAGGCTCGCCCCCTATTACATGGGACTTAAACATAACTGGCGAAATGTGGGTGTAGTATAGGTACCCCTCTGCCCAACCCTTCGGGGAAACAAGGCGTGATGTTATGTATTCTTTTTTCCAACTTTTACGCGTCTACTTGTCTAACCAAATCCGCATATTCATCTACTGAAATCAGAAGACTTGTTGTTTTCACTCTGCAAAATTTCCTCCAATAACTTTTCTCTCCACAGCTTTTAATTGGCTTGTACATGAAGGCTCATCCATGATAAAACGCCTCACAATAATTTACTAGAATTTGGTGCAAAATACGGTACAAATCAACGAACAGGGCGAGCGAAGAGGGGTTGAAGGGCGCGAGGGGCAAGCCAGAGGTAATTCGGGGATTCCCCGTTCGTACAGGCAGCGACATGCGTTCCGAATAGGCAAAATTTGTTTAGACTCGGACGTACCAGTTTATCCTAAAGCATGTAATTTTTTACTACGATAAACCGATACGGCCTAGGCTAAACTGGTTTATCCTAATGGTAACAGGATGAACGAGTTTGGCCTAGGCTACGTGTACCGTCCTAGGCCAAACTAGTTCATCCTAAAATCGGGATTGGCCGGTAACATAAATATAAATATACACTAAGTGGAAAAAAATTGTATTATTGAGGATAACTGAAAAACTACACAAGCAAAGTTCATATGAAGAAAAATGGGACTACCCCTGAAACTAATGGATATGCATTACAAAAGGAATTTTCGAAATTGATCCAAAATTGCCGGATACAGACGAGTTGAGAACCTCCTCCTTTTGGAAGTCAGTAAAAAATATTGTTTCATGATAAGCAACTCCTCAAAACTAACCCTAATCCGTCGCCTCTACATTACACTACTCTGTGAGATCTTGTTACGGACTACAGAGAGCCCGCCACATACAATATCCACAGGCAACTCCTGTAGGACCTAGCTGTTGTAATATTTTGTTTTGTATACCACATGTTGCTGCATATTAAATTCAGTTTGTAATTGAAAGGGGTGTATGCTAGCTCGCCTTGAAATTTTGATCTTATAAAGTTACAATGTAAGGCCATGTTCAGATGGCAACATTTTGACGCGCGTTTTCAAATTGTGCGACTAAACATCGTGGTATATAATTACATACAACCGATCACATGAGCGCGCGTTAACGCGCGTCGATAGGGGACTAAGTCTTGTATCTTGCGATGCTTGCCAGTGCGACTTGGGGTTCCAGTGGGTTGGAACCGGGTGTCGCATGGTGTTCGCGGTGACTCGTAACTGTCTGTGATGATGCCCCAGTGAGTCGGGGTGTCTGACTGCTGGTGTCGACCCAGGAGAGGGATTTAGTGCTCTGCTTGTGGACCGGCCGAATGTGCAGTGTGCTGTGCCAAGATTGCTGATGAAGCTGAGGGTGGTGGCCAGGTATGCGCTTGCGCTGTATACTGATGGTCAGGACAACCGTTCAAGCCGTGGTTGCTGGCTGGCTGTGAGACTTGCGGGTGTGATGATGATAAAGTCACGCTGATGTAGTTGCACGAAGGCTGCGCTGACGTTCATCACGTCGGGGTTATCAATGTAGAAAATCAGTATGGTCACCGTTGTCTTCTAGATCGGGAATCGAACCCGAGCTAATGTTAGCTGCGAAGCGTAAAGCGTAGTGTAGCGGAAGGATGAAATAATGTTTCGAGAATAGATGAAGAAATGAAGAATATTATTAAAATGATTTTATAATTATATTTAAATAAACAACACTGACAATTAAATTAACCGAATATAAAGCAACAATAGTTCGGTAGGCGGTAGGATGAAGGCTGTGTCTCCGCAGCCCGGCTCACCGGCCGCTGGACGTGCGTGCGTCCGGCGACGGCAACAACGACCTTGGGCTGCGAAAGTCTGCGTGACTTTCGCAGCCCAAGGTCGTTGTTGCCGTCGCCGGTACAAGTATCACGCGCCACTGGTGAGCGCTCGGCGCGTGTAAGCGTGAGGACATTCGATGCAAACATCGTATGATCTGCATGTTGGGCCCAAGGTTCATGAGCGGAGCGATTCCGCTCTAAAATGTAAGGTTGTGGTCCAATTGATTATTATTCCGCTACAAATCCATCTCTGATTCGAACATAATTGTGAAGTTCTGTAATTGCCTTTACAATATGTTCGGCACAATCCACAGTGACATCTATAGGGCGATGTAGTATTCTCCATTTATTACTGGCTATTCGAAAAGTACACTTAACATATCTACGAGCAAAAGTTAGCCGATAGTAAATTTTATTTTTTCATAAGTTAGAGGCTGTCCACCATATGGCCTCATCAAATTTTTCATAAGCCCAAATACTTTATCATCTACAAGGTAGTGCCGTATTGTGGTTTTCTGAAAGGCTCGGTTTTGGTATATCAGTGACTTTTCAGTGAGTTTTTGTATAGGATTGATTCTTTAAAAAATCCTGAATCACTATCGTTTCCATAGGCTCCAATGTCTACCCAGATGAAGCGATAGTCACACAACGCTAGTAGCACCAGAGTTTTTTTTTTTTAATTTATGTACAAAGAACCTGAGTGTTCTTGTTTCAGTATTCTAATATGTTTACTATTTTATTCTAATTTGGCTGTTTGCTGTCTTTCAATTTCGTCCATATAACTTTACATTCTTGACGAATAATACCAGATACAGTTGACTTCCCAATTTTATATGAATAGTGTAGCTCTGCCATCGAACATCCGCTTGCAAGATATCTGAAATTATTAACTTTACTTGAATTTCATTTTTACAGATACTTTGCTGCAAATAAAGTGGAAAAGTTTTAAGAATAATTTCATCAGAGCTTCGAGAAAATGAAAATCTGGACCTGGAGCGAGTAAAAACAATTACATACATTTTAACAGACTGCTCTTTCTAAAAGGCACTACACCAAGAAAAGAAAGGCAAAGTAATTTCAACAATGATAATGAAACTGTGGTTAATAATAATGAAAATGATAACCATGAAATGCCACCACCTTCCCGGCCAACTGCGAAGAAAGTGAAGCCCAATCCGAGTGATGACAAATTCATTAAGGTTCTAGAGAAGAGCATGGAACAGAGACATACTGAGCTCACAGAATTAGCAAAGAAAACACAAGAGGTTTCAGACGAGGACAAGTTATTTTGCTTGTCTATAGTAAACGAAATAAAGAAAATACCCGAATAAAAGCGCCTTAGAGCCAAGATAGATAAATACAATTTAATAGTACAACACCAATCATCCAGTCCCTCTCCTTTAGCTTCTAATTACTCGTCTGAAAACCATTGGTCCTCACCAAAATATTCATCATCTGGTTATGGCTAGCGGACGAGACATATCACCAGCGACACTGTCATCAGTTGCCACCAGCAGCGAAGATACACAACTAGAATTATTTACAGATTGTTAATTAAATAAATAAATCTTACCTTGCAGTAATTATTAGTTTTTCTTTCGGTGAAATAAAATATCTGATGGTATTCGGAGCTGCTGTAATATCATCCTGGATGAGTTGAAACAAATTGTCGAATGATCTCCATAGACATGCTGAAGTAATTAAAGAATTAAGATTCATTGTTTCTCTGATTCGGATATAATGTCGCAAACAAACTGGGTCCATTTATCAAAATTGGGTGAACCCAATGTGTGCGTTTACTTTTTCTATATTTTTTTTTTGGAATATAACCACAAAATAATAGCTTCTTCAACGTTCATTTTCTTAGCTCTATCGAAACAGACTGACGAGTTCTCGCAACGCGCGCTAGCGCTTGTCATGTGAACTCTTTATAAATTTGATCGCGCGTTGACCTGCATTAACGCGCGTTACACTTAGCCTTAATGTATTGTGCACTCAAATTTAGAAGCAATGTCCTGCATTCGATTTAACTAATATTGAAAACGTGTGAAAGTGATGATCAACACCCAGGTTTTTTGTATATGTCTATTCAGATAAATTGTCAAATATGTTGTCTCAACCTCGTGAAAGAAGATCTACCAATTTGCCATAAACGCAAATTAATGGAAATGTATCCCTATCTTCACATACGACACTCAATCCTGGTCTTTGAGCTTGAGGTTTGTTAGCGAGCAATGGAGCGCAGCATTCCCGCAGTCAAATTAACAGTCAGGAACACAGTGCTGCACTCCAAAACACAAATCGTAGACGTTACAAAAAAACAGCCAATATTAAGTGGGACTGGGCCGGACACGTTTGCCGCATGTCGAACGAGTCATGGGCCAAATCTAACACCATGAGGGTCCCCGAAAACGTCCGGCGACATTGAGGCAGACCCAGGCGAAGATGGCGGGACGAGCTTGACGCCTACAGACTAGGATTGGTCCACACTAGCCGAAGACAGAGAAGAGTGGAAAGTAGAAAGGGAGGCCTTTGTCCTGCAGTGGGTCAACATAGTCTAAAAATAAAATAATTAATAGGTATTATCAAATTGGCTGGATAAGCTAAATTTACTGACGCCATATTAATTACTCAGCTTGTGTCATCCCACTGCTGTGCAAATGTTATGGCACTTGAGATTCAAGGCGAATAAGGGCAACTGGGCGTAGGGTGGGGATGTACTATGTATGAGTCGCCTCGTCTCGTTAAAAATTGACAACTTTTAAAGCTATCGTAGATTCTTTTAAAGCTGTATACAAACGATATTTTCAACCATTCATTCCCAACCCTTCGGGGAAACAAGGCGTGATGTTATGTTATGTATGTCATTCCCAATATACGCAGTTGTCAAAGTTCCACTTTATATCCTTGGTTTATCTAATCTTTGTCATCATCTACGAACGCCGCCGCATTCGTTTCAATTAGCGCCGTAATTCTATCGGAATCGAGGGTGAAAAAAATATGCCGCTGAGTCTCTTATCTTTCAATTTCAGAGGGAAATGGTTGTTTATGATACTGAAACGATGAACTAGCAAACCAGTTACCTACTGAATTTATACGACGATTACGATTTATGACTTATTTAAAGGATTTTTGCAAACGTGATAGTCGACAAAGTTATTTAACCATGACCGATGGATTTGCAGCGTAACTATAGAAATGGATAGTATTGACGGATGTAGAAGTATGAATATTCCAAGCGTAACGCTTTTATCACAGTGTTCGAATAGCGAATTCGAAGCAGTGTTCAAAGTTCGAACATCAATAATCCTTAAAAAAAAAACAGACAATCAATTAATATTGAACTTATCCGCAGGTGGTGATATTGACCGTAAGCATCGTAGAAGACTGAACCAATTGCAATAGAATGAGTTAAGGAAACGAAACATAAAAAAAGGAGCATAACAATGCAAATTCAAGTCATCTTTGGCAAGCTTTCCATAGGTTTTTCACCCCTGCCTGGGTTAAACAATCTTTAGCTAAACTTCTTGGACACTGGCAGTTGTTTCCAAAGAACAGTTATTAGAAAAGTTCGAGTTCTAGTTTTTGGTCGCGTTGGCTTTTGAACTATCTTAGCAGTGAACTAATAATTGAGAGTCAACACCGCAACTTTGACTAAGAAATTCGCAGATGTGATGGGTATCAAAATTAAAACAAGATACAAACGAAAAATAATAACCCTTTTTTCGTCCTGGGCTTTCCTATTATACTCTGATATTTACATGCAATTATTCAGATTTTTTGTCAGATTATTCTGCGAGCAACATATCAACGTAACAGAGTTCTTTTTTTCCAATCAACAGAGTTTTTGCTAATAGATCATTTCTTAATTTTTTGCAATAAATTACCCACTTTGTGTCATCGCGCTTCTCTTTCTTTTCAATACAGTCTGACAGTGACCGTGATTTAGCTCTTGCCACACTCTTGAAGTATGTCCTTCGCATAACAGACTGTATAAATACGACACGTTTGTAGGACATATGATATTTTGAATTTGACCCAGCGTTGCTTAGATTTGCTTTGAAGGAATGGGTGCCGGTGTAATTTCAGGCACATGGGATATTTCAGCTTTGTGTTTGGGATTTCAAAGCATCTGTACTGCCTTTGATATAGCCGATGTCTTTAGACGGAGGTGACTACTGACCGTCGTGTAGGTCGCTTAATTATTTGCTAGCCAGCTGGTTTAGTACTGTATTCAGAACTAAACCAACCTTTTTGCTACCCGCAAATAATTAAACGACCAAAAAGGAAGAAAATAAATATATTTTTGATCAAGCTTTGAATATAGTTTTTCGGCATAATACAATAAGGGTTGGGCAGAGGTGTACCTACACAAAGTGTTCCCTTTAATATCCCATAATTCTGAGTACGAATGAGGCCATGTCAAAGAATCATATTTTTTTTTTTTTTTTTTTTTAGGTAAACTCTAAACTCTCCATTGGTGTATCTAAGTTTCATTGATAAGTGCAAGAAAATAATATCTAATTCAAACCAATAATTTCTAATTAAAGCTAAGAAAATGCGATGTTATAATATTTCAGGTAAAGGCGTATTACATAAATAATCGCGTGATTTTTTTATGAAAAACTAGCGGCCCGGTAAGTGGCGAAACGTAAAAAGTGAAAAAAAAAATATTGGAACATCAAATTCATTTATTCAAACAAAAAAAATATTTAATTTATTGCTAGCTGTTTCTCTGTACATTTAGACCTGAAAATAAGTGCAAAATGTGACTTTAGAAAATAATACAAATGAAATGTCAACACACTGAAAATAGGTCAATTATTTACCTGTTCGTGGATCAATCATTGGTACGAGTATATTGATACGGTAGCCATCGTCACCTTTCCAATGCAATATTGGGTATTGTAATGCATCGTAACTACGATGAAGTTCAGAAACACGTTGCAAGTGCTCATTTCTGCGATGAAGTACAATATCACGGGATTGAAACTGATCATCAAGAATTACAATTACAAACTCGGGTTACAATTACAAATTGTCGGTGAATTTTGAAAAAAATTGAAAAAATGACCTAATAGCGTTATGCTGCTGGAAATTTTTTGTAGATCACAAATAATTTCTCGTCTTGTCTTCGAAACAATTGCACAACGTTGATCCAATTCACGATTTGCACCAAAAAATTAAAAAAAAAGAAAATGCAAAAAAAAAATCATCAGCTTCGGTGTATGGCTATAACGAACCAGCTTCCTGTCTGAAATCTGTATAAATCTGATCCTCAATCTGTAACATGTATGCAATTTTAGGTAGATTTTGCATTATAATTTTTAAAAGTACCGAATACTTTATGATTCAGATTGATATAAACATGGGACAATCCTGTTGAAGTATTTACCTTAAACGTCGGCATAAAATGATATCTAATCATTTTAGTAGCACCAAAAGAAGTAATTTGAAATGACGAATTGTATTGTTGAGTACCTAAGACTCAAAAAGTGCTTCGACGTTTGAGATGTCCCAAAAATAAATGAAAAAAATACAATGGTTCGGGTGGAGTTGCTATTTCGGTGGAGTTTCTGTGGACATATTGCGTCCATTATTCCAATGTATCCGTACATACTATAATCAATCTGACTGTTGTAATTAAAAGAAGCACGCATTATTTCAACCAAAACAACACGACGGATTCTTGATCGCCGTGCAAGATTTAGTACAGGTACAGGGTCAACAGATCTATTTCGTGCATTACGTTCACGCTGCGATGCATTAGCTTGTGCGCGTTCATCTGCAGTCTGTGATCGTCTTAGTAATGCCACATAATTTGCATTACGCTTTGCCGACCTATATTTACTCGTCTGGCTCGTGGTATTTTTTCCTCATATAAAAAATAATAAATCAATTTAAAACAAATTACTACATTAATAGTGGTGTATCAGTATTTATTTAGTATTTTTATACATGTGCGTATATATGTGTATGGAAATATTTATGACTGCATACTTCAATGTATACAAAAGGTCATTAAATAATTCATTTTTAAATCTACTTGCTTCCATCTGTTACAAAAGAATAAAACAACCGTATGTACATATTATGTTTTTTCAATTAAAGAAACATAAATAATTCACTTCAACAGTTCAAAACTTACCTTTTGTGTAAATGAGTTTGCCAATTTAATTAAAATAAAGCCTGTAAACGATATGAAACACCGACGGCTCGCTAAAAAACTGAGAAAAGTACACGCACACATAAACATAGTAAATTTGAACAATTCAAGACTCACCTTTTGCATGAATCCATACACTCAACAATATTTAAAAAAATATAAACACAAAGCAATAATTATATCTGACAATTTGCTTTAATCGAAGCACGTCCAAAATTAAATGAATGCATGAAGGACATAACAAAATTTTTTTAATTAAAAAAGAAAAAGAAAAAAGTTTCAATTTGAAAGCACAATCCCTATTTTTTTTTCAATTTGACAGCAAAATCCCCATTAACAAAATAATCCGCCATTTATTGAATTAATTTGTTACAAAAAATGTGATAAATGAAGAACCGCTCGACTGATTTTGTGCAAACTTCACATATACCATCTACTAAATAGTCCGAACAAATCTTAAACATATGGTTGGGATAGGTGAGCCCGTTCTTGAGTTATAAAATTACAACGAAAAGTGGCATTGATTTTTATATATATAGATAAAAACAAAAAATAATTCATATGCCAGTTGATTCTTTAACATGGTCTCATTAACACCCTAGAATTTTAGGATTTCAAAAGGAATACGTTGTAGCAGACCCACATTTCGTCTGTTATGTTTAAGTGCCATGTGAAAGGGACTGTATATCTATGAAACTGCTTTATTTGTCAAGTTGAACGCACATTTGATTCATCATCTATCAGATACTGTTAAACGTAACAGAAGGAATGATATGTTACGCGGACGGAGAGCCAAAACAGCCCTAATGTGGAAAAACATATTCTGCATAGCCCCGCAAGTTTATAACAAAATTCCAAAATCGATCGACAGAATCGAAAAGATTGAAACGACTTTTCGAAGGACATCCTACTTGTAAACTTTTATACTTAGACATTTTATTCTTTGATATTTTTGTCATCATAAATAAATTATAAGACATGTTGTTTCTAACCGACATATCTTAAATATGATATATGTAATTCTAATTCGTAATTAAGAGATTGATATTATTAATGTGAAGACTGACCAAAATAATCTGTGTTTTGTAATGTATTTACCCAATATTTGCATGCCACACTTGGCAGAATGTGTTGATACCATTGACAAATAAATGGTTATGATTATAAGGGGGTGAGCCTATAGCCATTAACCGAGCACAAATTCAGCTTCCGGGCTGCTACTGTGCAATTTCAGATGGAAAAAACCCAATAACATTTTGCATAACATGGAAATCTAACTCAGGATCTTAGCAGCTCAGCAGGAGCGCTTACGATCATTGGACCAACGAGGCAGTTGTCTAGTTTTTCTTTGTTTCAAAATTGACGATGTGGATTTTGTCCTCAGATTTTGTCCACATTGACCCATTTCAATTAATTACCCAATATAATATACTGATATTGATGTTGTAGATGAGAGCAGTGGTGGCCAAGGAGAGCAGTAGTAGCCAGGTGGTAACGGCCGCGACTTGTAGGTCGTAGGTTCGAACCCAGACAGGTGCTTTACGTTGTGTTAATTATTTCATAACCACTGCTCTCAAAACGGCCAAGGAAAACGTCGCCAGGAAACCTTAAAAAGAGGATTGAAACTGAAAACCGTAGATGTCATAAAAACAAAAAAAAATAAGACATGTGACATCTACCAACCCGCATCGAGCCCGCGTGGTGGATAACGACCCACTCCCCCTCACCAAGAGGAGGCCTGTGTCCCAGCAGTGGGAACATTATACGATAATTTAGCTATTGATGTCACATGAACCAAACAGAAGTAACAGGATTCAATTTTCATATTTGAGAGTTTGCACTAGCGTGGCGAATTTAAGTACGATGCTTCTGCCAAACTTTTGATAAAACTGCAAAGAAACACAGGGAAATCCTTAGAGTCGATTTCTGGTGCTACATATTTAAACTTCATTTGTTTTCTAATTACAGAAAACACGTTAGCTTTGTAACCACTATGGGCCAGCTTCTCACACAACAATTGTGGCAAAATAAATGTGACAAATATTCAAGCGCGCGTGGACTGAAGTGATTGGTCGAATCATCTATCAACAGCCAATAGCAGCAGTCTACTTTAGCCATAATTATCGTTAAAGACAAAGAGGGCCTAGACAAAGTAACATTCGATTAGCGATGAAGCTAGTAGAAAAACCATAAAATATATGCCATGAGCTATCGAAATGTCACGTGATCGTAGGTCATAGCGCAGTATCATAGTAAAGCGATAGAGATTCTAGAAATGGAATCGCTCCGAAGCGAATGCCATTTATCTAGGCCCTCTGGCCCTTAGCTCATCAGATGCAGATTGATGATGTCGGTATAAAAGTATACATTAAATGTGCCTATTATGGTTTCATGATCATCTTTTAGAACACTATTCAAACAAATGTCAAAGTTTAAAGAAATGAAAATGGCAATGTTCAAAAAGAAAATTAGAACAAACTGTTATTAAACAAAAAAGTTGATATTGCAGATTATACAAATACGTACAGTTGGGAAATCAAAAGTTCTTTATATTACAAAGCTGAAACGAACCGTTAATAAACTGACAAAGGATTAAAAAAAAATCTTAACCCATTCCACGCTTTTTGCAAATCTTTTCGTCACCCAAAATTCTTATGAGGTCATGTTCTCTGTTATGCCATTATGGACTTTATTTCTTGGTTCACAAGGTTCTTACAAGTATCAATCGGTGTCTCAGCTTTTGTTCTAAGACTGGAAATGCGTCGCCTCGAGGGCGGAAAATCTAAATTAAGGTGACCTCCCCAGTCGACGTCATTTCTTCGGTTGGAGAAATTTTAGAAGGACGTGGAGTTAAGGTGGAGTTCTTTTTACGCTGGTCGACATACTTTCTATACATTTCTCGACGGTACTTAAACAAATACTAGCAGTTAACTTTTATGGAACTATTACAAACATTCAGTCTAATAAAGTTATGTTTGCAGTTCTTAGGTCCCGAACTTTAGGATCTGTTTTGACTTCCAAAATAGTCGGTACGTTATTGAAGTTTTCTGTTATTACAGTATTAAGAAGATTGTATTTTTCTTTGTTTTCCTTACAGTGGAAATGATTTTATATGAATTTGCTTTTAGCAGTACGGAGTAAATGAAGCTACGTAGGTAACAACCTCAATTATTATTCCTTTGTTTGCAGACTTGTTAATATCTTTATTCTTTGCTTATGATTTTGTTTTGCTTCGGTGTTTACTTTTTTTTTTGGTTGCTGTTTCAGCAAACAAGTACCTACTTAATCAGGTTTAATATCAATGATTAGTAAAATACCTACACTAATAGGTGTGTTATTTCTTTTCTGGGCCCAATATTGATCCCTGTGGTACTTCAAACTATTTACGTCTATTAACTTTTACGACATAAGTAAATTTATAAGGAGCTGAAACATTCGATGTTTTTCCTTTACTTCTAGAGATAAACAAGGACATAAAGGTATGATAATAGATAGATTGAAATAATAACCCATTACTTTCAACAATAAGAATGATAAAAAGCTTAACCCATCTCGTAAATAAGGATAACTTTGGTGTTAAAAATACCACGTTAATGATTATGAACGAATCATAAAAAAATATGTTAATATTAAAGGCGAAGCTACCGGAATCACGGCATTAAATCTTCTCAAGTATTCACACTAATCAAAACTTGTCAAACTCGTTTATGAAAGTTCATTGAAAATTTATTCAAAAGACAGAGGTCTCCCGAAAAGTTGTGAATAACTTATCTCTTAGAAGTCTGTCAAACTGAATTATCCTCGTTATAATGATCACTCGATAGCCCCTCGCCCTTTTATTAGCATTAGGCTAGCGGTAAGCAGTTTGAGAAGGCAATGAACATAATTGGAGATATTAAGAAAAGCTATTCAGACGGAATCGGTTGTTAGATATTCCATTATTGTCAAGTTACTTTTTTCTACAAAAGATTTATTCGTACCGAATACTCTTATTTTTCGTTCGCCGGAGCGATAAGGAATCAGTTTGGCAAATTGTTTGCACAGAGTGTATTGATGGTGTTTCCGGGAAAAGGTGAAAACGAAGTTGAAATTTTTGTAAAAATATCAGTGTAATAAATTGGAACTTGCATGAACACAAACCGATTTAAATGATTATTACATTGTGGTAGTGTATTGTATAGTGTAATGAGAAATTGTGTAAAGACATTTTATTGAATGTTTAATTACGAAATATATAAAAATGAAAACTGTTACAGTAGCCTACACTACACAGTAAAAAGTAACATATTCTATGATGAGAATTACGAGAATAAAACACGAATACCCGTCTTTACTAACACTAAGCGACATCTAAATGAATGCCTTAATAAAGGCAAAGCACGGTTGTATTTTCAACGCCCGCAACGCTAGGATGTAAGATGAAATCCAACCCAGTAAAGGCAATAAATTGGCAATGTGTGAGTGAACTTAAATTTCTAGCAACCAATAATCATATTGTTATGTCTCGAATCGTCCCCAAACTAAATGCTCTCACAAAATTATATAACAGTTATCTTAAAATATTTCTCAAACACGGCGGTAATAATATATTATTTGTTCCAAACGTGCCTGGTCCAAAGGGAGGGCAATTTATTTTATCTAACGCTGAATCAATCAGCTCGATATGATGTTACAAGAAAAATTTGGCACACGTGAATGAGTTCTTTGAGGAATTTGTGTTGAGATAGGAATATCGTCGGAAGAAAATAAACGAGGTCTCATAATTATTATAATAGTAATCAGAAAACTACAATATAGAGCATGTATCTGAACCATGCGGTCAAAGTTAAGGGTGTACATAGTAACCGCGAAAAAAATATGAAGTGTCCCATACAAAACTTCAATACGTACTCAACTCAAATGTTAATTATTTTGTCCCGATTACAATGTTGGACCCATGGAGAAGTTGTTCAGTTTGATGGTCTGTACCACACCCTTCAATCTGACTACGAGTACACCTGTCAGATACTTGTAATATATATATTATTATACAACATTGCTGTAACAAGAATGTTTTGACTTACTGCATTCGCGAGCTTATCAGGTTATAATTAATTGATGTATAACTATTAATAGATGATGACTAATTGCATCGTCATATGCTTTTAGCAATCTACTGCTAGACTTGTACCGATTTCTTTGTTGGCCTATCATTAAATTGAAATCTTAGCCTTCTTGCGCCTTTGTAGTTTCTAGCTAATGTGTTATTATTATCCATGGCTGTCCTTTTTTTTTTTTTTTTTTTTTTGG
Organism: Dasypolia templi; assembly: GCA_963555695.1. NCBI lineage: Eukaryota > Metazoa > Arthropoda > Insecta > Lepidoptera > Noctuidae > Dasypolia > Dasypolia templi. Next base: position 10,221,904 of record OY743158.1, on the reverse strand, counting down.
GAATGGCATCTCGCAGGTCATCCTATGAGGTTGTCGTCTGTTTAAACGGACTTGCCTGTGGTTGCCCTAATAAATTAAGGCCTCCAGCCAGGACTTAAACTTAAATACTAACTAAAAATAAGCGACAACGCTAAGGGCACCCCCTGTGGGTTACGGACCTCGGCTTAGGGCGTCGCTGGAAGAGGGCAGCAAGGGACTAGCTGGATCAGGATTTCTTTGATTTGGGGACGAATTTAAAGCTACAGGCTCAGCGGCGCGGGCTGGCTCTAGCAAGGGTCGGGAGGGGCGTGTATTTGGGCGTCGCGGCGGGCCTCGGCGGCGAGGACGGTAGGACGGCGATCGGGTTTTGGGCTTATGTAGTGTGCTGGTGGCCTGGAGGAGGGTAGTGGTGTCGTCGGGGGCGATCAAAGTATGCCTTGGTCGGCGAATACTGCTAATGCGGGAGGGAGTGTATCAGGCGGCCGCTGAGATCATGGGGTTGGAGTGTTTGATGCCACAGTCAAAGAAACGCTTCAATAAGCGTTTCATGAACTGGTTTATGGTAGGCATTTTAAGGTCGATGTGGAAATTTATATTACGGACATAGAAGGGGGCACCCGTGACCTTTCTAAGGAAACGGTTCTGGGGGGTCTGCATCTTATGGAGATGACGTGGGTGAGCTTGCGCAAATACAACGCAGGCATAGGTCATGATGGGACGGATGACTGCGGTGGTGTAGATGCGCCGCTTGCATTTAAGTGACAGTTTACTACGGGCTTTCAGTACAAAGTGGAGCCTTCTAAGAGCGAAGGAGGCGCGCGCGAGAACCGCCTTAATATGAGCCTTAAAGGTAAGGTTTTCATCGAGGATCACGCCTAGGTATTTGGCTTGCTTCTCCCAGGGGATCGGCTTACCGTACATAGTGATCGGGCTGGGAAGTGGGGGAGGGAGTCGACGACGTCTCGAGAAGAGAACCGCCTGACTCTTATCGGGGTTGACCATGCCTGCCCTTCTCAAAATCTAACCTTTATTCTCTTCACAAACTTCAGAGCAAATAAAAACAAATCTTTTATTTAATTTAACAACTATATCATACGCCTAATGATGCCATACTCGAATGAGATTAATAGCATCCCCTTTTTAAATTCCCTTTTTAAATCTATTAAACCCAAATAAATCACTGTTCAAGAAACTAAAAAAGAACTTAAAGTGATTGTACACGAGAAATCACAATTACACCAGCATTAATCTTGATTTATTACGAACATTCCTGACAATGTCTCAGTCGAATAGCCTGTGGAATCGTTTAATCGCAGTACAGGAGTTCGCCAATAGTTTCAATTTGAAAAATACATTAAGTCCTTTTAGCTTTAAGGAGTTAGCTTGCACTGCAGTTTACAAATAAGATCTCTTTGGACAAAGACTTTGTAGGATGATTAGGATGTTGTTTATAGCAGATGTGGATTTTGATAGCCAATCAGGTGATACAAAATTGTAAGAGGCTATTTAAACATTACTTACAATTAAATAAGGTGAAGAAGGTCAGTTTGTTTCTGCCATAGTCAGAGGATTATTTTTAATTTTTACGTCATCATCATTTAGCTGAAAAACTTACTTTACTGGACATAAGTTTCTCCGAGAATCATCTCTATGAACGGTCCAAATATGGGGTTCAAAAACTCTTTAAAATTGATATAATGCGGCATTAAGACAAACTAAGTAACGCACAAGAATCTTCTTAAGTTTATAAACTTAAGAAGATTCTTGTGCGTTATTTACACACACGTTTTTTTTTTGTGCATTATGACAGTCTATGAATAAAAGCCAACACTTAATACTTCTCAAAATACTTTACAGTGTTCCAACTCACCCACTCAAGTGTGATTGCTACACTACGGATAGTCGGGACCAATAGCCAGTGCCAATATTTGCTGAAGCCAGCAAACAGTACGCGGCAAATTAAAGCGATTTTCTTCTATAGACAGTCAGGCGGCCGTCAGCTGAATCGTAATGTATTGTTTTTGCTGAGTGTACCTTTACACTAACGGCTGATTATTAAATGAATAATCTTTATTTTATTTATTAGTGACGGAGAAATAATACTTGGTTACCGGTATATAATTTGGGGAGAAAGTATTCTAATAGGGGCTGGAAATTGTGATTGGAAAGACTAGTATCTTGGGATTTAATGTGCAAGTTTTATAAACACGCTGTGAATGTGTGCGAGTAGCGTGTGTGTTGACGCTACTCGCACACATTCACAGCGTGTTTATAAAACACACACATTTCCGGCTTCACCATTGTCTCGAACGGTATCGAGAGCTCCTGCGCATACACACATTCACAGCGTGCTTGTACACTTGGTAAACGCAATTAAAGCGCTTCGTGAGTTAAAAATACTATAGTGATGATGATTTTACGGTTTATATAAATTGTATGTTCGAAAACTTTCAATAGTTGCAAAAAAAAGTACCTGAAAGATCATTAAATTTGTTAGTCTCAGTCTAACCTAATTTATTGAAAGAGCACTATCCAAAAAATTGTTTGTCAAGGATTTGAAGATACCCAACACTGCACTGGGAAACCTACGAGTACGATGTGCATTTGTTTCCCTAGACTACACAAACTTTGACCTCAATTTCCTGCTTTCATCCGGACCCTGGGAGCCCATTCGGAATTGTTAAGGACATTACGTGCGGTAAATCAATAAGTCGTTTTGTCGATTCTGGGTTTTATATAAATAACCTTTACCATTGTTTGAATTGTCTTCCGGGACAAAAAACTGGGCCAGTGGAATTTGAATTGTGGATTCAAAAATACGAGTATAGGAGTGATTTTTTTATTGCTTTTAGCTCACACGGGTATAAGGATCAATCGAGACGAGGGCTTCGCTAACGAGGCTGTAAGCGATAGAGAGCAATTAGTCAGTTCATCCGTGAGATTTGGCTGGCACTAGCATTTAAAAAATATTGTATTTTTCGTAGACTACAGTAAATCATAACCACCAACCTATAATATTCCCACTGCTGGTACACAGACCTCGTCTCTGTGAGCCGTAATTCACCACACGGACCGTGCAGTTAAAGTTTTGTTAAATAAAAGCAGCATTGACATTAGTAATTATATTTTCCAGTGTGCTGGTGAATTAGAATATAATTATCTGGTGATCATCAATTTGCCAAAGGTGGTGACTGTGGCAGTATATGGTATATTTTTAAAGATCTGTCAAGGCATGTGAAACCCCAAAGAAAGCAGGAAAGCTAAAGCATCAGTAGCTGATCTCAAAGGCTTAGGCAGAGGTGTTCCTAATAGTATACTCCCACATTTTGTCAGTTATGTTTAAGTCATATGCAATAGGTTGCAAGCCTAATAACATGGCACAAAGCCGAACTGCGACTGAGAAAATCTAAATATATATATTTTTTAAACTGAATACTTTCGAAAATAATTAAGACTGCAGTAGAAGAATAATGCACAATCAACTGTAATATTTCATTGAATCCAATCACGATTTCCGTTCATAAAAGTAAGAATAATAAAAATTCTTCCAAATTCGATTATAAAAATCTCCGTCCATATCGACTCGTTAAAATAAACGAATTAGTGAAGAATATTAGGTCACACCCAAAATTCGTTTAGGACCGGTCCAATAAAAAGATTTCGAGTCAGCAAACACTACCTTCTGGACCTCTTCACTAACTTATCTTAAAAAAAAAACTCCACACAGTGAGCCGGACTCTCGCGTACCGAAGGTTCCGTAACTTTTCAAGAAATATGTTTTCCCATTTTCACACTAAAATTAAATTTTTAATCAGTGCGCAAACTGTACACACACGTGATTCTTATCCCCCTGGCATAGACACTTTTCATCAGTTATAAAAAAATGATGTTCGTACAATTTGAAAATTACTGATTAGTACATTTTGACCGCGAAGGTATTGTATTTTTTTATGGATCAATGCTGAACTCATTGGTTGCAGTTTACGCACTGGTAAAAAAATTATCATGTATGGTATTTCTCTATGTATTTTACTGTATATGTAAATAAAAAATAAAATAATATAAAAGGCTATTAGCATGGTACTCGTATTATGGCATTACAAGGTATATTATATTAATTTTTACTACAAGTCGCATCCGAGATTATACTTAAAAAATACACAGTTGCGGAACAATTTTAATCATCGTTGTATTTTTCCTGTAATTCTTTCATCAACTCGATTTTGTTTTTGTTTTTATTTAATTATTCATTAGAATGTTTTTCTATTCTTTAACTTGCTGTTTAAGTTGGCAGGTATTTTTCATAACTGTTTCTTAGTGATACCATTACTAGTTCTTGAAAAAAGCTGTTATGACATATAAACATACGAAGTCGCACAGTATGTATTATTCTGTCAGATTATTTGTATATTTTATCTTTGGGTCTTATTTGCCTGACATAAAGCGATTATTATTATTTAAATTACTAAGGTTCCTTTTTCATTTTGTAATGTAACCCTAAAAAGTTTTTCGCAGCTTCGGGCAAATAGCTGTTCTCATTTTGCCAAAGCGATTTAATTTCTCAACGTATCGAGTGGATTTGTCCGAGGGTGGGCCAACGATAATATTGAGTGGAAATGTCTCTAGGACTACTGTTTAAAAAGACTTTAGTAAATGAATTAGGTTTGTTTTTGGTTTTAATTTTTACGATATAAGTTTGTTTGGATTTGAGATTGTAGTTTTATGTGATGTGCGTTTAATTGAGTGGTCTCTAAAGTTAGTAACAGATGATAAAATGTTACTATTTAAAATTTATGTAAATACTTATCTGTCTTTTTATCAAAATATAAGAAGCCGTCCACGAAATCAACAGTTGTGTTCATTAGTTCTGACAAAGGGTTAAATAAAATTATTTGTGTTTTGGAAAGTCGAGTTCTTGGTTTTGCATGTGGCTGCAAGGGTATTTCAAATAAATGAAGTATTCATGGAAAATTAATCTGTTTAAAGAAATTTATTTCTCCTAAGAACATAAGAACATACAGTCCGCTTATTATGAGATACATAGTAGTAAGTATGATATGATATTACAGTACAATACAATTTCCTCCAGAGAATTAGAAGTTATAATGTACATACACGTTTCTTCAGCATATTTTCAAATGTTACGTTATCGCAGTCTTTTATTTCGTCCGGCAATCCATTGAACAGCTGTGCTCCTTCAAATACTCGTAATATAATCTTTCTACCGTAATTAGTGCGTATGCTGATGAATTCATGTTTGTTTTTCCTATTTCTCAGGTTATACTCGTAAGACATTGTTTTTTTTCTTCAGTTGTATGTTAGTTTGTATTGAGTTTGTAGTTATGTTTTTAAAAATGCAAGTGTAGTAAATGTATAGTTGTCTAATATTTAATAGTTTTGCTTTTTCGTACAAGGTTTTAGTTATTTATTTTTGAACTCTTTGAAGTGAATTTAAATTAGTTACTGTTGCGGATCCAATTAAATATTCCAAATGCGATTAAACTAACGAGTTACAAAAAACCGCGCACTTTTTTTGGAATACAGTTTGCTACTTTCCATAATGCTCCCTATAACAATGTTGATTAACTTCTGAGATGGTCGATGTGTAATTTCCAATTTAGTTTTTCATCTACCCTAAATTCAAGATATTTTTCGTTGCTTAATCGTTTTATTATTTCTTAATTTATTTTATGAGGCGAGAAGTCCGGTTACCATGCTTATTTTTTGTGGTAAAAGTCATGAATGAGGTTTTCGACATATAATTGTAAGAAGGTTGTACTTTAACCACTCGTTCAATAGATCATGGTCATGTTGATCATCTTAGATAATGTTATAAATTGATTTGTCAATGTTAAAGAGACTTAACATTCTTGATAAAAATTAGAAAAAGTATCGGACTGATAACCGAACCTTGAGGACAGCCGTATGAAATATTTTGAACCGAGTGTGAGTATTTCCTAGTATAACAACTTGATGCCTGTTCTTCAAATATGATTTGAACATTTCATGTGCTGTACCTATGTTATCCAGCTTCTGTAGTTGTTTTTGATGACTCTATAATATTCGCAAAAAGTTTTCAAAAAAATCCGCGACACTGACGTTAGATCATTTTTATACTAAAAACTACGTTTGTTTTGAACTTTAAAAAATATCAATAACAACATTATAATTCAATAAAATAAAAATAAACAAACAAAACTACATAGGCACTTGTGAAACGTCAGAAGCTAGTTGCACGGTTTCAATTACGGTCAACTTGAATGTAACTGAACCACTTTTTTAACTTCGATACAATAAATAACAGAAAAACAATGTTGAAAAAGAAAAAAAAAAATCAGTAATGTATTTTTTCTTATTATTAAGCAAACCGTTTCCAGAAATTTAAAAATCACTCATTAATCTGAACTTTCTGATTATACAATATCTCTATTAAATAAATCAAGGGCTGGCCTATTTTTGGCCAATGAATCAGCATCGCCATACAAGTGGCAACTCTGCGAGTCTTTTGGGCGAGTTTTTTTAAAGCGTAATGATTCTTATCCTTATTTTAAGTATACATGTATATATTATTTACAAGATTGTATATTGTGTAAATATTATAATAGTCGGAACTGGAAAAAGCCAAAACAAACTATTTTATACAGACATAATGTTTTAATTATTTCGAGCTTTCTTACAATAAGATAAGATAAGATATTGACAAAAAAAATTCATGCACGAAGCCTTAACGACCAAAGGTTTTCATAAAATCGTTTTACTGAAAAAAAAACAAGAAAACATTACCATACATACATGGACTTCGCAGCAGCAAAAACAACCACAGATGCAACTCAACACGTCTCATCAAAAATATTGAACAATTTGAACATTTAGTAATATTTTAAAACGGGACACGTTCGACAAATGTACAGAGAGTTATTCTCTCTTCAGTTTGTACCAAAAAATAGATAGGTACATAAGGTCAGCTATATACAAAGGGCGAAAATGCACACACACACACTTCACGTACAGCGAGTGAAAGCGCATTTGTTCGAAGCCGGTTCCAGATGACTGTGATGTAATGTAATGTAATTATGCGTGTGGGCGGCACTACGAACATTACATGCAACGCTCGGTCTGGCGCATAGACTTATCGGTTTTTAGAGCAAAAACACAAAGGCTCTCTTGTTCTGCTCACGGTAACTGTGTGGATCAATTCGAACACATACAGAATTTGCTTTCGCTTTTTCACATTACATTACAAATGATACATTACATTACACACGTTAGGACCCGTCTTGAGATCGCCGTACGTACACATCTATGTATGCGTGAGCCAGTTTCCGCCCTTTATATGAAATCGACCTTCTGTATGTGCTATTATGTGACAGTTTTCCTCGAAAGTGCAATGTTGCAGGCAGTAAATCATTTTCGCGCATGCTGAATATTAATAATGTGGCTCGCAACTGGATGTGGGACTATGGTGTACCATTATCTGATTTACACAATAGAAAAATGTTGTTTAAGATTTTATTGTCCCTTTATTTCTTGGTTATCTTGTTCCTGTTCTACCTTGAGGTGGTTATATGGCTGTACGCTTTAGAATGTAAGGGATGGAGTCGAATAATTATTGTAATGAGATTTGCTATTGGTGGAACGTTTTAACAAGAAAATAATTTAACGAAAGCAGGATTGTAAGAGAGAAAATAACAATAAGTATCCTCGAATTCTATACGTATGTACAGCCAAGAGGCTTTTGCGTGGTCTTCTTATGAGTACAATGTATTTTTGTTATGACAAAAAATACATCCTGTTTTTGTCTTTAAAGATCAAGTAAGAAAAACAAGAACAAACAAAAGTAAATTTTCAATTACGAAACAACCAATTAAACCATTTTAATTGAAATTGCTCTTCATTCGACATCATCGTCATATAACGACTACTTTGCAATACATGAAATATATAAAATGAATGTTTACTCTTATACACAATGATAGTCACGTCACCGAAACAATATTTGTGTAACAGTTTATCGCCATCACATCACTTCTTATAATGTCCATAACTATTGGGATAAATACTTCCAGTAGGGTATCCGCCATTGTATGGATGTGTGTACAGGCCACCATTTCCACTTAACCTGGCTTGTGGATATCCCGGTTGCACTGGTGAAAAACCTGTAGCATATCCTGGCTGTATGTTTTGAGCATAAACTTCAATAGCAAACTTGTATCCTCTTAAAATTGATGGACTCTTTAAGGCAATTGTGACAGTCTTGCTCCCAAGTCCTCCAGCTTCTATATATGCTTCTCCTTCCTTATCAGGTCTCAGGTCTGTGATGTATACAGCGTTTATTAGTTCGTGGTTCGGACTGCTCACCATAACATCGTCTTCCCTACGCCATAAAGCAGGGTTCGAAATTTTAACAGCACTGTATATCTTTTTCGAATATGGCGTTGCAAATCCAAGCATTATATCGTTGGATTCCACTGATGTTAAACATAACAAGGAAAGTATCAATATTAAGGTTTTCAAATACATTTTTGGTTTAGTTTTTGACTTTAACGATAAAAATATTAAACATGACAAGTATACGAATACTGGAATACAAATGAATGGATCAGGAAATATGGTGGTTTTATATAGGACACAAATTAGCACAATCTGATGTCGTATTTTCTAGTTCACGGCAATTCACAAGTTTCTATATATGGTTCAACATCCAAGTTATTTATAGGTGTTCCTAGGAAATTACGTAATATAATTGTGATGATTTGTAAATTGTTTTGTATTGGACCTACTTCTTAAAAGTATAACAAATAATATTTACGTCGAGTAGATCCTTTCAAAGAAACAATGTTAAGAAACAATACATATATGCTGATGCAACGTTCGGGAGACAGTTAATATTTCATTTACACCGAGACAGTTCTAACTTTATCATCATTGAGACCAAACGCATAATGGCTTTTAAGATTGTAACTTTAAATCTTATCTACATCGTCAGTATAAGTTGCAGTGATTTTTTCGTTGGGTTTCCAGATTTGAAATCGAATTTAATATATAGCAAGAGCTTTGAACAGGGCCCAGAAGTTTGGATGAAAGTTGATAGTTTTACTGTGAATTGTTCAAGAAGTGAAGTGTTAAATGCCATACAAATTCTGGATTTGAGGGCTGATAAAATGGGTGAAATTGGCTTAATGGATGGAGGTGTTGGCGCTCAGTTTGCGGTCTTGGAACTGTTTAGTCCAGGAACTTACGTAGGACTGACGTTTTGGGTGGAAGTTTTTGCGTTGCCAACAAGCCAATTCTTGTACCATTACGGACGGTAACGGATTTAAGGACGGCAATCAAATTTAAACTAAAAAAAACCTTTTTTAGTTTAAATTTAATTGCAGGGTTTAAAACTGCATTTATTAAAGTGTTAATAATTATTAAGCCTTTTATTTTTTAACTTTGCTTTAAACCTTAAACATCATCATCATCATCTTTAACTCATTGGTAACATCAGTTTGCTGTGTGTGCTTCATCTATCTATAATCTTTATTTTGCTTTTAATTCATTTTGTTTATCTACCACATCACAGTATTTTCACATCACTCTGAAATAACAACGGAAAATAAATACCTGCGGATAGTATTTTTGCGTAAGGACGACTTATATCTAATGACGTTAAGAATACTCCTCCCAAAACTACAGGATATGATTTATTATGTTTGCCTTCACTTGTCTCGCTGATATCGAGATTTCTTCAGCAAAATAGAGATGTGTTATTCAGATACTGTGACTCCATATAACTACGTAGCTTTTGTGATAAGCATCGTAACAATAAAATAAATGTATGAGGTATAAGAATGCGTTGTTTTAGTTGCAATAGTTTTTTATTCGGCCACATTGGGAGGGAAAGGGTTCCTTTCTGTTTTTGAAGTGTCTTTAGTATGGTGTTATTCTTGGCTTTGTAAAGGGAGTTTCGTTCGGATATTTTTGGTTGTGTCTGTCTATAATTTTGATAAAGGATTGTAGTGTTGATATTGTGTTCAAGGTTACTGAGACAAAAATCTATTGTACGCTGGTGAATAAATAAATGTTACTGTATTGGAAATTATTAAAATTTGCTAAATATGTAGTGTAGTGTGGGACGCCCCCCCAGCTAGATGGACTGACGACCTTAAGGTGGCTGAGACATGAATGGATGCGAAAGACGGAGGACAGGGTGTGATGGCGCAGCCTGGTAGAGGTCTATTTCCAACAGTGGACTGTGATAAGCTGAGTTGATTGAAGACCTACATATATGACTAGTAGGTCTTCAAGCAACTCAGCTTACTGTGTAGAGATTGGGACGAATTGAATCGTTTCCTTTTATTTGTCCTGGTCACTGTTCTGTTCTTTGAAGTCAGCTTAATGTGTTTTCTCTTCCATGATGACTGTAAACCGCCACTTTATCATAAACTCAAATTCAAACTCAAAACATTTATTTCAATTAAACCATTTACATGCACTTTTGAATTGCCAAAGAGACGGTCAGTCACAAAAATGAAGCTAGTAAGTCATAAACACTTACTAGCTTCATTTTTGTTCAAAATTGTTTCCCTAGAAGAATGCATCCATATTTTGTTTCACACTCGTAGTGTTGATCAAAACTGCTTTCTCGGCTTCTGAAAAAAAATCTAGGATAGTTATAATGATTTGTCACGCACGATAATTTAGGATGACATTCGTTGACATGTAGATGCTTCTCTTAATTCACGACATAATCGTAAAATCCATTTATCACCAATTACATAAAAAAGAAATGACTCATGAATCATAATTGCTGATATGTACTACTAGTCCCCGCGACTTCGTCCGCGTGAAAGTACTTGGTCCCCCGCCCCACCCCGTCACATCGTTTCATCACTTCGTTTTCGCTTAGCGTTCTTTATTTTTGCTCGGATCCTAGTAAATGCAAAAAGAATTTTTCGAATTCGACCTGTAGTACGAGAGATTACCCGCTACATACAAACAATTAAACAATTTTTACCTATTTATAATACTAGTATAGATTTACATGTATATTTTACTAGCTTTTGCTTGCGACTTCTTCCGCAAGAAATTTCTGGTACCCCGACCCATCTCATCGCCCGCGCAATAACTTAGTTTTTGAAAAGCGTTCTTTCAGACTTTTTTAAGCAGGCTGCTAAGGTTCGTTGGTTCGGATATTAAATAGCCTACAACTTTTCTCAAAAATATGGCTGTCTAAAGGAAAAATCGTTTTTTTGAATCCGACTGGTAGTTCCACAGATTAGCGCGTTCAAACAAACAAACTCTTTTGCTTCGTTATATTAGTACAGAGAATACATTCTATTTACAGTTTTTGTATATAAGTGATGTGCTGGATTCAATACATTTGTGTTATTAAATCGGTAAATCAGGGATACTCTAAGTCCAACATTAACTTAAATTGGAAACACAAATAGCATGTTTATACAGTGGGTAATACCACTGTAAGTTTTTTTTTTGTATTGCTACACGCAAAAAAATGTGTCATAGGTACTTAAGGGTCAAATCAGCCGCATGCACGATGGCCGCAAGCTGAGCAGAAGTTTCTACTCATTGGGTGCATACCGACTGCATATCGCGAGGAATGGTTTGAGGTGGTGCAAGAAAAGAGTTATTGGATGAAGGAAACCCTTCGTCTTGCAGTAGGATGGAATAGGAAAAAAGAACCTGTGTAAGTACTTGATATATTTGCGATTAATATAGAGCACTTGCATGGCATTCAAACTTTAAAATCCATAAAAGGTTTCGTCGGGTGTCAATAGACACCAAACGACGTCTACGGCTGCCGTCGACAACGTGCCGCTCGATTGAATGAGAACTTTTATCCAACGTGTAAACGCAAGGTAGCAGTTAGGTTAGCAGTATTCACAAAGAGAACGCCTACGGAAATCCTGCACACAACAAAATAGATAGGCACCAGGTCGGCTAAACACTATGAGCGAGAACTCACCCACACATAGATACGTACACGTACAGCGAGTCGCGACTGGCATTCGTTTGAGATCGCCATACGAACGCGCCTATGTGCGCGTGCGCCTGTTTTCACTCATTGCATGGAGCCGACCTTCTGTACTATTCCGTTCTCACACTGTGAAGAACTTTCTAAGTAAGTTACGCAGTTAGAGGAATTTGAGTGTGTGAGTAGATAAGCGTAGTAAGCGACATTCATTATATTTGTTTTTAGTTTTGTTGTGTTAGTTAAGGTACATGTGAAGGTGGCGGGATCTTGTTTAAATGCTTTGGTAATGAAGATTATTAATTAAACACGTGATTCAACTGAATGCAATGATGTCTGAAACGGAATTAGTAAAGAAGAATGCTGTCTAATCTAGGGCGACCTGTACCAAACGAAAAGTAAAAACAATGTAGTATATTTTATGAACTACGTTTGGTTATGACCCGCTCCCCCGCAAGTCGCTACGGCCCATTGGCATTCTCCAATGACTATATAACCTCTCTTTGGCATTCTCCTTTTATTGATAATTTACTCTGTAAAAAGCTAGACAAAAAAAATCGTCATTTAATTTCTCAATGTAATTGAGCTTATTTCCACAACAGATCGTTTTTACTAGGCCGCAATTCTACTTATTCTTACCATGTGTAATTCAGTTATCTCTTCAGAATGGGAAGTATCTCATGGTTTCAGGACAGCGAAGTATATGTATAGATAGATTCAAAAACAGTATATTATTATTTCGCTAGATTCGGACAAACAGCTCTGCACAATTCCCTAACCAATCTAAACAGCAGAAATAATATTTTTATTTTCACTGTATCCAAGGGATTGCCAAACAGCATGTTATTGCATCCCCACTGGGGGGCGACTCACAATGTAGAAAAATATAAAAATATTTCTACTACCCCACTGTTTTGGAAGTTAATTCGTTTTCCGAATCCATCTTCTTCTTATTTGTAGTTGGGTTGTTGCCAAATGTTTGTGAATGCGGGTGTCGTTGTGTAGCGTATGAATAAATCTTGTTTAGTTGTTCGTTCACGCCCTTTCTTCTTTAAGATGGAGTGGATTCACAGTTGTCCGTGAGTAATGCAGTGGTATATTGACCTTTATTTGAGTTTTTCTTGTTTTATGCCTTCTTAGCCAACTGTGACTTGATTTGGATGGATACAATATAATGCCAGTTACAACTGACACAGGTTTTGTAAAAGCCTGTTAAAAATATAAATGGCACTTCTAGATATTTATTTCCCAAAATAATATTCCTGGCTCTCTAAAATGAAATCGTTTGTTTGGTTGAGAAAACTTGGAGTGTCTTCAAGAAAATATGAAATTTAAAATAATTATATCAATTGCAACTACCAACCAAAAACTTGACTAAATACAATTACTCAAACAACACGAATGCATCACTTTAAACAGAAAATGAGTAAATGAGAAAGAATGTATCGAGTGTATTCTCCGAAGCGAAGCGCCCATTTGTCATACCGAATGAACTGGCGAGTTCATTTGCGTACCAGTTGTTGCTACTACTCAGAATTATGTCAATGGTCCTGTGTAATGGAAAGTTAAATTATTTATAGCACTAGCCAATTCGCGTTTATTTGAGCTTGATAAAGAATTTAGCAGAAGTGTTGAATTGGTTGTAAAAGGTAATAGATTCACCCTGCCACCTGAAGCCTGTTGAATCTAATCTCATGCGAATTCCTTTTTTTGATAGTCTGTGTTATTCTCGACAACTTACTAAAACAGCTGACATGTTTGGTGTAAGCTTAAGTACCTGAGGGCATAGACAAATTAACATTTGATTAGCCATGACGCTAGCAGGAAAGCCAAAAACTTTATGGGGTTGAAATAAGCTATCGAAATGTCACGTGATCATAGGTCATAGCGTAGTATTATAGTGAAACGATAGCGATTGTAGAAATAGAATCGCTCCGAAGCGAATGCCATTTGTCCAGGCCCTCTGAACACAGACCCTTAAATAGATCTTTCACAAACGGGATATATCTCTGGAGGATGATCTTACAAAAAACAAAGCAACAAATCATTTCTTGACATATAATAGTACTGTCCGCGTGGCTTAAGCTGAGCATTGCATTTTGGTGAGTGATTACCTATCGCACCAATAGTGGGACGCACAGCACCTCATAACGCCGATTGTATAAACAATCGCGCTCATGACGACGTCACACCTACACTGATACATATGTGCACTCACACAAATGCAAAGCTCAGTTTAGGCCTCGCGGACTGCAGTTTGCTGTGATGTCAGATTTGTTTAGTGCAGAAAAAATCTGCGTATTCCGTAAGATATAATTGATGTAAGCTATGAACATAGAAGTGTAATGGTAATATGTAATTAAAATAATAACAAGCCAATACTAAAAGAAACACACTGCTGCATTATCTTCCTGTTAGAATGCCCTTGTAGCCTTAAATAAACCTTCGGAAAAGAAAACATGTTCTGATCCTAAAACCACAAATACATACATTTTACAAATCTACACAAGGTCTAACTAAGGCAAAAACACACAATAGACACACATAATCCTAACAAAAATATCACGTTTTCGCACAACCCCATAGAACCTGTCGCAATCAAGATAATAAGCCAAAGCCCACTCTATTGAATACCGACACATAAATCACTCCAGCACATAGTGAATAAAGTCACGGAATAGTCGTGCTGATGAAAAATAACAGTAACACAAAGATATTAGATTTATGATATTTGTATACGACTGACGAATGGTGTCTGTGTAGAGAGGGGATTGAATAGTGGTGGCAAGTCGGGAAATCAGGGTATTGTTGTTTTTGTTGTACCTACTGTGTAGATATTCTGTGTAGTGAGAAAACTTTTTAGGGTATTTAGTGCACAGTGATTTTTTTTGAGGACTTAATAGGTACTTATTGCCATTCAAGTGAACGTCAATTTCAATTTTTAATACTGTATCTATGGCTTCTATGTTTTTAGCAATAAATGGCGATATCATGTCCCTATTGGTGGAGTGTCTGAAGTGCCTATTCACTTGCACCTCGGATGACCTAAAAAATTGTTACTAATACTGCAGAGATCGACAAGAAAATAAGAAGATCAATCAATGGCCCACTGGTTCATTACATGTATTCCTTATTCAGGACATTACCAACATATCGATCCAGCAAATTCGTGTCGAACCATGGTATACACCCGTTTTTCTTGCCGTGAATAACAACGGTTTATTCGACATGTCATCAGTGTTGTATACATGACTATGGACGCTTGTTGACAAACTACGGCGCGGTTAATAAACCGTGTACGGCTCTTCACTGTTGTATAGAACAGGGATACATTTAAGGATAGGTATTTAAATTCCGTCATTTTCCACGTCAAATACAAAATCACCTAAAATAACGAAATGGTGAAATAAAACCTAACGCATGTGTATGTTCCACGTACACGTTACTCCGGGACGGATTACTTTCAATGGCAGTCTTCAATCAGTGCGACCTGCCTGTTATGACCTACGGAGCCGAAACGTGGACACTCATGATACGGCTGCTTGAGGGACGCGAGTGGACACTCATGACGGGATGAGATAATATGCTTGGAGTCACTCTGAGGGAAAGAATCCGGAATGAGGTGATCCGGCAGAGAATCAAAGCTGTCGATATAGCTCACAGAATAAGCAAGTTGAAGTAGCAATGGACCGGCCATATTCGCCTTGGAACCGAAAACCGTTGAGGTAGACGTGTTCTTGAGTGGATACTGCGAATCGGCAAACGTAAGGTGGGGACGCCTTCAGGCTTGGTGTATTGACGATCTTCGCAGGGTGGTTGGCAGCAGCTGGATGAGAGTTGCCGAGAATCGGGCTAGTTGCATACAATTGGAGAGGCCTACGTCCAGCAGTGCAGTGTTGTAGGCTGATGATGATGATGATGCCCTCTCCATTAAAAAGGCGTATTTTTGTTATCCAACTTCTGTAGTAGAAACGATTTCAATGACATTCAAATATGTAACGCCGTTAGCACATCGACGGCGCGAATGGCGATGCGAAAAAGTTTTACTTCAAATTTGCGTTTAATCACGCGAAGGTAACCACGTTTTTTAAATTGACTGACGCAACAACGAAGTAACATGATGTTTGTATGATCCTGCTACAAACACTGTCCAATTTCAGGACAATAAAACCAGCGCCATGGAATGTGGCAAACCTTTTAAAGGTTTTTATTTAAATTTCTATAGATGATTGTTACTACTCCATCACTGAATTTACTACTGATAAACGGAGGTATGACAGTTCCGACTTGCTAATTAATCACTTAGGATTTAATTTTATTGATTAAGTTTTAATGTGTTTATTCATGTATATTTGTATTGACCTATTTATCTAACTGACATATTTTTATAGTTTTTTTTTAAATGTATTCTATTGACATGCCACCTTTATTATAATGCTTGTTTATGTTATTTTTGTACGCCATACATTGGGAAAACTTAGTGCACATATTTTGGACATCTTATTATCTGTAACCATACCAATGTTTATCAAAATAAATGATTGATTGATTGATTGACTCTTTATGTTATCCTGCATGCACGTTTTTATTCTTGTATGTGTACACGTTTAAGTAAATAAATCTTATCTTGTCTTATCCCATACAACTGCTCAGAGTGGGGAGACAAGGGGATGTGATATCCCCGAAACTACTCACCAACGCGTTGGAGTACGTCTTCAAGACGCTGGACTGGACTGGAAAGGATATCACAATGTGAACAGCTTGTACATTTCTCTACCTTCGCTTTGCCGATGACATGGTCATATGTAAAAACGCTCAAATTCTGGTGTAACAATTAACAAAATATCGCACAGCCTAAATGGAACATCTCGACGGGCTTTGGTATAAATTTGGACACGACACAATTTATGTACAATTCACACGTCTTGCCGAGAACAATCTAAATCGAAGGGTCGCTTCTCAAAGTGATGAAGGAGTACCTAGGACCTACCTAGGGGATCCAGCTCGGTAGACACAACTTTGAGAAAGAAGCCGACAGAAATCCAGTTGGGTTGGGCAGCGTTTGGAAATCATTGTCAAATCTCCTCGTTGCCTTACCTTCAATGTTTGAAGACTATTATAGACTTCAACCAGTGCATCCTGCCCGTTATGACGTACGGTGTCGAAACCCAAAAACCCAAACGTGGACACTGACAGTTAGGATGGTCCTCAAATTTAAGGTCGCTCATCGCGCTATAGAGCGGCCTAAATATTTTACGAAGATGAAGCTCGGGGACATTAAAAAATATTGATAAACTGTCCGACCGAACCTCACTTTATCAAAATATTGTTTCAGTTGTGGTTAGTGGGAGTGCTCAGGTGTCAGGTTCTGGGCACGCCACAATAGCAGCGGTAAGTCCCCTCTTTGAGGAGTGGTTGGAGAGGCGCCACGGCATCCTCACCTTCCGCCTGACACAGGTCCTCACCGGACACGGTTGTTTCGGGAGGTTCCTGTTTCGCATAAGGCGGGAGGAAACGCCCGGGTGTCACCATTGTGTGGATCGCCCGGAGGACACGGTGGAGCATACGGAGCGAGAGGGAATGGAAAGCCGTCACCTCCTTCTGCGAAGCAGTAATGCTCGCGAAGGAGGAGGTGGAGCGGGTGAGGGAGAGAGCCTTGCGCCCTCACGCCCCCACTAGCCGCAGCAGGAGACGCCCTGGGCGTCGGGAGTCGCCTGCAGATTTCCGGCCAACATAGGCGCGGGCTTGCGGACGGCGAGCAATGGGTAGCCCGCCGTCCGGTAAGGACCAGGCCCGGGTCGACGGCGCGTTGTGTTCCACGCGCGCCTCAAAGAGATGTCAGCACAAAGTGACGGGGTCCGATAGGGCCGACGCCTCAGGGTCGCGGGTTATTCTACAGAGAAAACCGTTGCCCTGGCACTGGCAACTGAAGGAACACGGGTGGGTTTTAGTCAGTAAAAGTCTGACACGCCCTCCCGCTCCACCCAGAGCGGGAGAAGTCATTTGATGATTTCTCACCCAAAAAAAAAAAAAAAAGGTGTCAGGTTCGGTCAAGTGCCGTTCAAATCAGTGCTCTGAGAAGAACACCTCGAAAGGAACACCTGGAAGGACTTAGAATGACTGTGGAACGAGCTAACTATTAAGGTGTTCAACTCAAGTCAGACTAAGGACAAGACCTACCTTTGCTGCTACTTCCTTTTGCTGTAAACTATAAAAAGCCAAACGCATCCTGGGCAAATATTCTGCTGGCTGCGGTCTTATATTTCTGGATCACTTGGACTTACCAAAATAAAAGTTAATCTTGGGAAAAATATATATTTTACAAAAAATTTAAACTGAAAGTTACAAAACAATCGTTTTCAAAAAACCGGAAGTAGGAAACATTTTGATTAAAAATGATCTCCTAATTTATAACTTATCCCAAAGTCCCAATCCCAAGTAAAACTTAATAAAGAAATATTAAAAGAACGAAAGCAAAATATTGTACTTAGATTGTTACGAGCCATAATTATTTTTCTTGAAAAATGTTGAAAAGATGAATTTCAAAAAAAAAAAAGTGAAAAAATTAGTGAATAAAAGTTAGATTTTGGTTATTATTATCAATAAATAATAGATCTTAATAATTTTGTACTGTGGAAATAGGTATGTCTATTTGTGTGGAATCAACTCAAATCACTAGAATATTATTATAAAGCGGCTGCATTTTTTCCCACAATTTACATTCGAAGCTTTTTAAAACATGAAAGTATTAGCAAAAGCACCTTTTATTAAAAAAGAATACTTCTGATTTATGTCAATGTGGAAAAATCAACTTTGAAGTAAAAAGAAATATAAATATACAGTTAACCAGTAACTGTCATTCAAGTCCTTATCAAAGAGAATTTCTTCTTAGCTTTACAAATCAAAGTATCAAAGGGGTGTCACTCAAGCATTTATAAAGACACTGCCACGATCGTCGTATATCATTTTGCATTTTTAAAGTATAAACCTTAAAGATGATTGGCGTGACAGGTACAGTTGTCGATGGCGGTGTTATTCTAAATGTGTAAGTTTTTTTTGTGAGTTTTCTGTATAATCTGAATGCTGTACCTAAAACCGCGAACAAATGATAGTGAATGTTAAGGTAATTTGTACGGAAATGCAAATATACAAAATAATTACCTATCTACTAACGATTTGTTGCAATATGCAAGAAATTCAAAACTTCTAATATTTATTTGTTATTTAATACTTTACGCACAAGGATGTACAGAGGCGGACTTAATGCCATAGGCATTTTCTACCAGTCAACCTATTATTTAATATTATAAATAAAAAGTGTTTTTTTTTGGTTTGTTACGCTTTCACACTAAAACGGCTGAACGGATTTCTATGTAATTTGGCACATGGATTGCACATGACCTGGATTAGTTCATAAGCAACTTTTTTTTGTGTACATTGTATGGTGGTCAGTAATCAAATTGCCAAAATCGTAGCCTAACTAATTTAAAATACAGCGAAAAGTTAAATGTAGCAAACACCCGTCTTATTCAATACGCTGTTAAAACTAATTGAAAAAGAATTTGAAAAAATATTACTTGTAGGGCAGTAATAAAATATACACACAGACATATCTCGAGACCACTCGTGTACTCGACTGTACCAATTTGTGCTTCAAATAAAAACGCCTTGCTGTTATTGTCCAACATCATTCACCGATTCAAAATGGACGAAACTTTACTTACGTTTCACCGGGTTCTATCCATCGCAGGAATTCCCTTTTTCGCCAAAAAACACTGGAGCTCCAAACCATGGTTGCTTTTGCAAATCTTCAACTTCGTCATGAGTGGCTTCAGCTTAATTTTCACTACTGTTTTTGTCGCTATTAACTACTCTGATTCCCATGTCTTCATCCAAGCGGCTTGTGCCTGGACTACTGGTATCATCATGCCGATTTCTTTGGGAGTCTGCCTCATATTTCGCAATCATTTTCGAAATTTCCTTGAAGAGATGGTCTTCAAAGATGCTATGTTGGAAATGCCGTTGATAAAGCATATTTTGCTAGTGCAGTTAGGCGGGGAAAAGATAGCAGAATTGAGATACCTAGTGTTTGATACACAGGAGAGGGTGTTGAAGTACACAAGGGTTCTTTTGAAGACATATATTGTAAGCGTCTATTTTAATGCAACCATGTATCTTTGCAGTCCAATTTATCATATGATTGTTCGAGAGGATAAGTCTTTGCGTCTGCTGGGTAAGTTTTGAACCACAATAATATGTTATCGAAGGTTTTAAATAAAATGTTTATTTCTTGTAGTAAAAAATACGAGTATTTCAACCAGAAATACAGATCTTGTGTAGATAATAGTGTTATAGCTTTACAGAATTACGCAAATTTATGCATATTACAATAGTTTAATACGTAGCGTAATATAAGTAATATCGGCCGGCCTCCCACAAGTTGGACCGAGGAACTTGTGAAGGTCGCAGGAATCCGCTGGATGCGGGAAGCTCAGAACCGTTCGAAGTGGCGATGCTTGGGGGAGGCCTATGTCAGAGATGATGATAATAATTTAATTACTTTTATTCTTATCAATTTAAGCACCTACTGCTTACCTTCTCACATGCTCTTTGTTTCAGCTTACGAAATGTGGTTTCCATGGAGTTTGGAAAACTACACCGTTTATATTGCCGCATTCATATTTAATGCTTATATTGGATATCTGTGCTGCACTTGTAAGTAAAAGATGAACCATTTCAACTTGTATACTGCTTCACTCTTTATTTCGGCTCATGTATGAATAGCTTACAAGGAATCCGTGTAAAGGATATAAGCCAACAGTAAGATTTTAGGTTGTTTGCGAAGGGTCGCGGGAAATTCGAAAGAGATAACCGTGGCCCTGGCACAGGCAACTGAAGGAACACTGGTGGGTTGTAGTCAGTAACAGTCTGACACGCCCTCCCGCTTCACCCAGAGCGAGAGCAGTCATTTGATGATTTCCCAAACAAAACAAAAAAATAAAGCTTTGTTGCGAAACTAACTGTACAGATTGCATCGGGCGGTGGATATACAAATATAATTCACATTCGAGACTTTATGAATTCACATTACATTATTTTGATTGTTGTTCAGTGTACTGAAACCCGAGACTATAGCGCACGTCTGAAGATCAGAGTAAATCTAAGCGTTTATCAATGTCTGCATAAAGCCTTTGTTGAAAATGTCTGGAAAATTTATTCCAGGTTACTTTGAAAAGGATTTCTATCGAAATCACGATAAATCGAGCTTATATAAATTTGGTTTGCAGCTCTCTTAAGTAGAGGGTTAGATCCCTTGTCAATTAAATTGAACGAAAGACTTAACAATATAATTCAATCACTTGCAAATCTTACGCGTTAAGATCAAAATCCCTTGCGTGTTAGACCTCACTCAGACCAGGGCCAATGACGATGATGTCGAAATATGCTACACTGATAATAATCCAATGAATTCATCAATAGTTCTTTTTGATAATAAAACAATAGTTATTATATACACTACTATCTAAACTCATGCAATTCATAAAAAACACAGTAAAATAACTAAGAGGGTTGTATTGATGATTTTAATGATTATAATTCTTATTAAAGCAATACTTTGTTAGGGACAGTGTGGTTTAGTATAATGTTTTAATTTCACGTAGATAAAGTATGTCGTACTATTTTTGATTTCTAAATAAGAAATTAATATATTAGTGTTGATAGTGTGTTTCTTTCTTACAGCTTATGCAACTCTGCAAGTAACTATAATCTTGCTAATTGGTCAAGTGATTCGTCATATAAGGATTCTGACGTTCATACTTCTAAACATGAATGAACTGGTACTGGAAATAACTGATATTCAAGATAACAGATGGCAAGCGTACTGTACCTGGGCTCTGTCACGGTGTATCGATCATTACGTGAAGATAAAGAGGTACTTATTTCATTTATTTCAAAATCACTTAAAACTATTCAGATTTAAGACTAAATTGTTGTATTAGTAGGTATATGATTTGAAAGTTGGTGACATTTTAAAAAGAAAAGGAGGTGACTTAAGTAACGAAAATTAAATACACAAAACTATGTAAATAGATAATTGGTTAGAAGTAACTAGAAAATAAAAATAATACTGATATTATCACTGTGGTGAACAGGAATAACTAAGAAAATCATAGACTACTTAAAAAAAACAGAATCGAAAAGTTACTTTTCTGGGAATGAGGGAAATTCAGTAATTATAATATCAGTGTAAAAACTAACTTCTTACAATTAATTTCAATGATTTGGATTTTGTGCTAGTTCTCTTGAACTATATAAGAAACCATGACATGACAACAAATACTTAAAAGTCAAAATTGCTTGTAATTCATCACGAGTTCAAGAACATTGAATTTTCAGTAACAGTACAACATTAGATACAAGCTAAAACCTTTCCAATACCTTACAAATCGTGAATCTAAATATCTGTTTTTATAGGTTCAGCAATCGGGTCAACTCTATATGTCGTACATTTTACCTAGCGTTGATATTGGTCGCTATATTGCTAATATGCATGTGCTCTGTGAAAATCTCTACATCGGTAAGTAATGCAAACTTTGGTAATTACGATAAATACATTTTATCGCTCGGTCCCTTTGTATTAATAGCAGTTTGATTTTGGGATTAGGCTGCTTTTCCACCGGAGATGAGCTGATTTATAGGAGGTGATGTGTATGGTGTCAACCAATGGGATCGGTTGAGTTTCATAGCTAAGCTAAGCTCTAGTAGAAAGAGAGTCCGTCTTTTACTTACTTGGCAAGCTGGGAATGCATCACTAATGCATGTATGATGTAGTTCTAACTCAGTTAACACTTATAAGATTCTTATGAGCGCATTGGTGTAGACTATTTTACATATAATAGCATTTCAAAAGACTTAATTTATATTGCTTTTGCGAGCATTTGCTTCTATAACTTAGTCTCATAGTAAATACAAGTTTAGCTTATCGAACAGTTATAAGACTCGTATACTTATAAATGCGTTCACATGACTAAATATACTCAGGGGCATTGGCTTTTATAACTAAGTCCTAAAGCTACTACAAGATTAACTTATAGGACAGTTATAAGATCATCAGACATCGATGTTTTTGTAAACTTGCATAAACAGTTGACGGAAGAAAAAAATATCAAAGCTTAGTTTTTATGAACATACACCCATCGAGCTAGATTTAACGGGTGAGGTAAATAAACGATTCATGAGGAACCCTATCTTATTTTAAAATGTAGTAAAGTTATATTCACCAAAACGGTGAATATTCACAATCATTGAACACAAGTTTTAAAAACAACTACAAAATGTTAAATTCAACACACAAAATGATGGCTTTTATAAGATACTTGAGTAAACGTGTATAAGAAGCACTAGAGCCTATAACTGCATAGGCTAAGACTGTTATAGAAACTATTGTAATTCGTCAAGTATATTATCAAATTCATTGTGAGATTGTTACAAAAATATATGTTCATATACTCGGGCCCAAATCCTTTTTTGTAGCATATTTCGAGTATCTTATAAATGCATGAAAATAACCTTGAGTGATAAATACTGACTTTGCTAGTTGGTCTGTTACAGTCCGTCGCTTCGCGGTGATTCGTGGCGCACTCCAAAGAACTTTTTTAATTTGTATTCTCGGCAGTCGTTACAAGACGCGTGTCGCTAGCGGCCACAGGGTCAAAGAGCAACTTCATAGGACATCTTACCCGCCCCACTAGGCCACTTACCTCTGGTGGAAATAGACAATGACATGGTTTTGAAGTAGCATATCCTGTGGAAAGGCAGCCTAAAGTGTCATGTGAAATATTTCAAAAATACATTTTATGATAAACTAATTTCGTAAAATTCTGATTTGAATTTAGAAATCTGTCAGTTATTTTAGTGTTTGCAGAAATTATTATTGTGTGTGCGTTTTATATTGGATTACATTTTGGTTGACCTTTTTTGTCTAGAGGGCACAAATTAACACATGCGTGAAGAACCTAAGTGCTTCAGGCATGTTTATAAAATATGTAGACGAAAATGTAATCCTAAAAACAGAAATATATTTATAAGTTTCTTAATTTTATCCTCGCTCACCACTTAGCTACCACGCACATGTTTGGTGGAACAGCAGCTTAAGGAGGGATGTGAAATGTTTCAAAGTTAGATTTTATTTGGAAAACTAATTTTGGACATAATTTTGTGTCAGAATTTTGGAATCTATAAGCTATTTTAGTGATGGTAATTTTGTTTTTATTGCGATTGATAACATTTAGACTTTCGAAATGTACTTAATTGGAGATTTTAATGTCTGTAGTATAGTATCAATTAGGATAAATTCTTGTATATTGTATTACACTCTGGTTGACCTTCGGCATTTAAGCAGGTATACAGTATGTAACGAAAACCCTGTCCGATCCTGAAGGGTTTTATTTGGTATCATACTGAAGAGATATGAGGAACAGGGTGTAAAGTTCACTCATACTCTTGGAAAAGGGAGGATCCTCCGACCAGATGGATGTCGTATCTGGTGGGCAACTGCCCGATGTTTGTTGTCGGGAAGTTGTATATATGCTATCTGCGCGGTAAACTCTGCTTGCGCGATGCAGGATTGATGCGTTTGTTCGCATGTGGCGGTGTAGATGTCGCCACATCACTCCCCTCCGAAGACCGGAGGTCGATAGTGGACTAAGTCTTGTATCTTGCTATGCTTGCCAATGCCAGTTGGGTTCCAGTGGGTTGGAACCGGGTGTCGCATAGTTCGCGGTGAGTCGGAACTGTCTGCGAAGATGCCCCAGTGAGTCGGGGTGGCTGACTGCTGATGTCGACCAGGAGAGGGATTAAGCACTCTGCTTGTGGACCGGCCGAATGTGCAGTGCGCTGTGCCAATGTTGCTGATGAGGCTGAAGGTGATGACCAGGTATGCGCTTGCGCTGCATGCTGATGGTCAGGACAACTGTTCAAGCCGTGGTTGATGGCTGGCTGTGTGACTTGAGGGAGTGATGATGATGACGTCACGCTGAAGTAGTTGCACGAAGGCTGCGCTGACGTTCATACTCGGGGTCACCAGTGAAGAGATATGAGGAACAGGGTGTAAAGTTCACTCATACTCTTGGAAAAGGGAGGATCCTCCGACCAGATGGATGTCGTATCTGGTGGGCAACTGCCCGATGATAGTTGTCGGGAAGTTGTATATATGCTATCTGCGCGGTAAACTCTGCTTGCGCGATGCAGGATTGATGCGTTTGTTCGCATGTGGCGGTGTAGATGTCGCCACAATACTGCGTACACAAATACGTAATCATTTAATGGATACGAGGTTTTTTTTTCAAATAATTAAATTAATTCAAGTAATTATTAATAATCATACCAAAGGCAACACTGATCGCTCGACAAAGTTCTGTTTTATTACACAAAATGTTTCGGTTTCAGAAAAAATTATCTTTGGAAATGGTAAAGTATTATGGCCAGGGGTCATGTATTATATTGATAGTTCTTCTGTTCTGTTTAATGGGACAGAGAGTTGAGGATGAGGTAAGTGATTGTCTTTCTTCTGCCTTGCATCTTCCTAGGAATTATTTAGATTAGACTTATAAGAGGTATGATGGCGACTGGCATATAATTATACGTTGTATAATTATATGCTAGTCGCACGGTAAACTCTGCTTGCGCGATGTAGTAATTTGCGTGACGTCAGTATGATGCAAAGTTTAAAGTGGCGACGTAGATGCCAGCACAGATGCATTAAATTGTTTTAGGATTCCATGCCCAAAACAGTGAAAACGGGACCCTATTACTAAACCTAACACCATCTGTTTGTTGCAGGGCGTTATTTTTTTATCGTTTTAAGTGCTTAGCTCAAATATATCCATGATACCATGGCATTTATCATAATCTTGTAAAACAATTTTAGAAAGAATATAAACTCTACTCATCTAAAGTTTTAGTGGTAGGTACAGTAGGGAAATTATTTTCAACAAATAACACACTACGCCAATTTGCCGTGTGATAACATATCAATATCGATAACAATTCCAGTTGTAATTTATGAGTAGCAGCCCGGAGTCTGGATTTACGCCCGGTTGATGGCAATAGGCTCGCCCTCTATTACGTGGGACTTAAGCATAACTGGCGAAATGTGGGTGCACTGTAGGTACACCTCTGCCTAATCCTTCTGTGAAACAATGTATTATGTGTAATTTGATTATGAAGACAATTTTTTTGACAAACTAGTTTCCCTTACTTGACATTTGTGCGCAATATTTGATTCGCCCTTGGCCAGTTATTTCCGTCCGTGTGGGAAACATAATATAGGTCTGGCTTTGTATTTTAACCTATTCCTCTTGTCAACGACAATTATTCGATCTTCGTTTTGGTGACGTTATAAACTATTGACTTATTAATACATTTACAGTGTGAAGAATTAGAAAATGCGGTTACTGAGAAATGGTACATCTTCAACAGACCACATAAGACCAATGTGTTGATTTTCAGCATGGCACTCAGACAAGGAATGCCTATCTACTTATTTGGAACTATTAAAATGGGTTTACCGACTTTTACCTGGGTAAGAACATTTGCATAGACATAAACCTTCTCTATAGAGAGTGCTTATTTTTTTGTTTTTGTGTTTACTTTATTCTTTATAAAACTCTCTAGAGCATGGTAGTCGTCATTTGTTGTTATGTACTCGTAGTTGGTAATAGAGACATCTTTGTATAGATTTGTGTAGTCAATGGCTGTGTAGTGATGTATCTTTTTAGGTGGGCGTTTGAATTTCTGCTCGTCGTTTAAATGCTGTTCCAAACATTTTGACCGCGTATTGCAATTTGGTGTGAAACAGCAGTTTTTTTTAAACTGAAGAAATAATTCTATTGTTTCCCTGCGTTAAAATGTTTTCGTCCAGAATAATGTACTGATTCCACGGTTACAGTTTCGTCCCTGCCAGTCTGTGTAGAACGAACCTATCGCAGACCTATCTGAAAATGAGTGATATTGTATGCTAGCCTCAGTGGAGCAGTATTATCTATGTGGCCAATTATTTTATTTTTGTTTCAGTTTATTAAAACCGGAATGTCTTTCTTCACACTACTGATGTCAGTTATAGAAGAAGAATAGGTTAAGTCCTGAAGCAATCGCAGAAGTCGTAGTTTGCTACAATATATAAAACCTATTTTTAATGACAGCTGCTCGCACAGATTATCAAAGGCTAACGGCGCGTGAGCATTCAATGCCCGGAATGTTACCATTTTATAAATATTGTTTATTTTATTTATTTTGTTAAACACTTATCTAGTTATTATGTGTCCGTATTTTATTTTATCTTAATCTTAGCGTTTGCTACACTGGTCGACGTCATTCAACGCCGGCTGTCGCTGAAAACGAGCGCTGGGGTTCTGTCTCGCATAGGGTCGTAGCATTAAGCTGAGCGATGTCCGTTTTGCGTGGATGTGACGCATATTTTCCCCCAATTTGTTCTCTTTGGTGTTTGTGTTCGATCACTGCGTCATGTTTACCGCAAATAAACGTTTTTTATTTCTTTTCTTTTCTTTCTAATGTAATATTTTTGTCAAGAATTAAATTTTGTTTGTAGTAATAATTGTGCATTTAGTTTCTTTACATTCCTATTTGAATACGTAATGCTAAAGTAACGTATTTTAAAAGAGGATAATGATCCTTTTAATTATTACAGCAGGGAAAGTCTTCTCCTACAGAGACGGGACAAAGGTGTTACAATAATGCACATTCATCAAAAATTAATATCCCAGTCAATCTCATCGTTGATTGTTTCTCTGAACCCAAAAAAATCCCGAGAGTTACCGGTATTTAAACATGCAAGTAATGTAAATTAAATAAAACTTTAACATTGACGATTTTCAATTCATTTCGTCTGATTAATTAATTCGCATTGTTCGATATATTCTGTGTTTTAATTAGTGTATACATTGTAAGATTTAATGTTTATTTTAAGTGGTCTGTACTTGGAATTGGTAAATGTAACAGTTAACGAATCAGCTTTAGGCCAGATTGGTACCTGTATCGCTGTTTTTTTTTATTTTGATATATTTTTGAAGGTGTGTGGATTTGCAATAACAGCAGTGGATATACTTGATGAAATCAGTGATGGTATTAGTTTAATCATTGTATACAGATTGAAAGGCGCTCTAGTAAATTATTTGCTTGCGGTTGAGTTTTATTTGGGAGTTAGGTACTGGAGTACATACTCGTAATTAAAATTTTATTTTGAATGATTATAACTATATAGCGCATATTTACCTTAAGTTGAGAAGTTGGCTAATATGGAATGCGCTTTCTACCTTATATTTTAAATAATCCCTTTTTTTAGATTGAATTATATACATCACGCTTAATACCGCCGTGAGAATGTCGTGGCCAAACATCGAAAAGACAACTAATTAAATCGAATATTACACAACGTCCGCGGTTTCAAGCGAAATTAATACAATTTCCTATTAAATTTGATTGCACCCTGGACGTACAAACGACTACACATTAAGTATACATTTCATTAAACCCTGACCTCGCATTATCTACGCTTTACGCACTATGAGAGGTCAGCTTGTGCTGGCCAAGTAAAGCTTGATATGTCGTTGTGAGTACCAGCTAATTTACGCGAAGCGACTCCACTTGCCACAATTTTTTTTTGGCAAAAAAAATTTCCGAAAAAAATTGTGGCAAAGCTGTGTTTACAGTGCTGATCATACATTTGAATTGTTTTTTTTTTACTACCCCACCGCTTTGGTGCATTATATGAGAACGGTTTACGAAAAATTCAGCGTATTATCGTGAATATTCCTGGGGTAACGTAGTTGAGAGTGGGGTCAAATATTTTATAAATTGGCAGGAAGTATGCCAGGTGTGACTTCCACCAACTCGCACTGGGCCCACGTGGTGCATTATAGCCCTTTCTTCTCACAAGGAGGATGCTTGGGTCGCATCAGTGGGAAAATTATAGGCTGATGATAATAAGCTCTATCTCTGGGTTAGCAATTTTAGATGTCCAAAGGCATCGGTGAACATTTTCCAT
Organism: Dasypolia templi; assembly: GCA_963555695.1. Classification (NCBI taxonomy): domain Eukaryota; kingdom Metazoa; phylum Arthropoda; class Insecta; order Lepidoptera; family Noctuidae; genus Dasypolia; species Dasypolia templi. The sequence continues at coordinate 10,192,886 of OY743158.1, read as the reverse complement.
AATAGACTGGGTCAAACTAAAATTCTAAACATATATTTCAATTAAACCATTTACAGGCACTTTTGAACTGTCAAAGAGTCGGTCAGTTAGTTAGAAAGTTGATGCTAGTGGCCCATTCCAAAACATAGATCTCTAAAGAGTAGAATGGGCAAGAAACTCTAATCTCTTTTAAATCAAGATATTACATAATCCTGGGTACATTATTATTGTTACTATAAGCTTTAAGTGAGAACAATGTAACAAAGCAAATTGAAAAAAAAACTTTATTTTCACTGAAAAATAAGAAAAAGTCAACATCAAACTGCCTAGCCTTTTCCTTATCTTACTTTTGTGGTCGTTTTCCAGTCTGACTGGATGCAGCTAAATACTAGTGTTCTACATGGAGCGACTCCCTATCTGACTCTACAACCCAGTTACTGGAGAACACAATAACCTTTGGTTGTCAGACTATTGGGCTGCAGACTATCCGTAAAGACTGTCAAAGATCAACGAATGAAAGCGGGAACCAACGGCTGAACGTGCTTTTCGAAGCACGTAGCGTTCTCAGTGTGACGTAATGGATTATCCCCCTTCCAGGAACCGACCGCGACAAGCGTATCTTAACATTCGATCGACCCGTGCGGTTGCCACGAGCCCCTCAATAACATGTAAGAGTTATCTTTAATATAAGCTGTAAGTATTATAAAGGGTAGGGTTTTTTCAGTAGCTATTGACACCTTAACAATACCTACTAAATAGCTGACCTTTCACTTTTGACGTAACTTTTTATTTTTTCCATCGCATTATTAGCGAGTTTACAATTTAAATAAGAGGTTGTTTTGATGTGACTGCCTCGTTGGTCTAGAGGTCGCAAGAGCTACTGCTGAGCATGAGGTCTTGGGTTCGATTCCGCCGTCGTGCAAAATGTTATTTGGTTTTCTATCTAGAATTTCTCAGTAGCAGCCCGGAGTCTAGATTTGTGTCCGGTTGATTGCAATAGGGCCGCCCCCTATTACATGGGACTCAAACATATCTGACGAAATGTGGGTGTACTGAAGGTACACCTCTGCCCAACCCTTCAGGGATTACAGGCGTGATGTTATGTTATGTTGTTTAAAAAGCTCGATGTTCATGAAAAGCTCTACAATAATCCGATTTCCACATTGTCAGAACTAGTATGCATACAAGCCGTTCTTAATACCTTTTCAATTTGAAACTCAATAGCTAACAAATTGAACTAGATTTCGAAAAAAAACAAGCATGGTATCGTATAACATAATTTTCGAGTTTTGTTACCATTTTGTGATATTTCACTGTCATTCATCTTTACCTAGATTGCATTAATTCACTTACTATCATTCATTTTAAATAATCTGTATTGCCAATTGAAAAGTAGAGCCCTGATCCATTGCGCGTTATTTTCCTCAGCCTGATTAGCCCCAATACGATTCATAAATCATTCAAAATATTTTAAATATAATAAAACATATTCCCCGAAGGGTTAGACAGAGTTGTTTGTACCTTTAGTACACCCAAATTTCTCCAGCTAAATTAAAGTCTCATGAAATAGGGATAAATTGTGTAAATACAATGATAATTATTAATATTTATACCAGTCTTATATATAACTTATATATAAATATAACTGACAAGTCGGTTATGTTGATAACAATAGAATGAAGAGGAACACTTAAGCTATGGTTTTCTAAAGTTCCTCTTTTTAAACCCAATTAGTATTTGACGGGTTTAATTTATATTGGAATTTGACAATAAAAAAAGACTTGAAATGTCAGATTACTATCTGGCATTAAACATAGCGTCCGCAATTTGCCGTCAAATGACGTCATTGAAACGTTATTTTTGAAACGAAGTTGGTGTGTTTTCCAAAGTGTTTTTTTCCTCTAAAGTTAAACCTCACTGATAGCATGTTTTATGACAGTCGTCACTGCGGCCGTTACGTGTCTCAATTATTTAACATAAAATATCGTACAGGTTGTCCTGTATTATTTTTTATCTCACAAAGCGACGCGCTTTATTCGTGGTTATCAGGTGTATACAGGGCTACAGGTTAATAATAATAATAATAATAAACCATTTATTTCAGGCTACAATGGCCCATAGACATATACCTTACCAACTAACATATTTATAGTATAAAACAAAATTGTATTAATATAAGTAGCTTAAAACTATGTTAGTAGCACTTCCCTAGCTTGTCCTTGTGCTGTCCTGTGGTACTTGTCCGCGGAAGCGACGGAACACCACGTCCTGAGGCCAAAAGTCTTCTTCCATGACGACGGGCAGATATAAATTCGGTACGCGCACCACGAACGCCTTGAAGTTGACGTTGCGGTGCGACTCCAGTAACTGCACCCTCGGCGTGTACCTCGTCTTCTGGCGCACGTACTCTACGATGTCTTCCGCCTTAGTAGTGACCGAGATCCTTAAAGAGGTTGTAGTTTTCACCATTCCTGACTGAATTGACTTTGAAACATCGTACCCCAAACTTAACCGTTTTCAAGATATTGGACTTTGAAGTTTTTGTTTTTTAATTGCCGATTTTTGTCTATTGGCCAACTTTTTTTGGTGTTTTTCTTCTTATTCATTTATGTTTGCGATTTTTGTATAGTTGATAAGTAGCTTTATTATTCTTAATACTAAAATTGCAATTAACTGAACCAACTGGGTCGTAGTAGACGATTGATAGTGTCTGTTATACAATGAAATAAAATTTGTTAAAAATATTTTAATCTTTCTGAAATATTTAGATAAACGGCTATGACAGACATGCTGCAGGTATGTTCAAAATGTTCTTAGTTTCATTACCTATCCAAAAAGGTATAAAAAGCTAGGGAATTATCAGAATTCTTAGAAAAAGCATTGGTGTAAGGCTCCCAGGTAGTAGTGAAAATAACAATAGAGTTACCGTGATTTCGTTGAATTACTTGCTGCGCCTATTGTCCTGCATGGGATTGTGGTGCGAGCGAGCGGGATATCATACGACGTAAGCAGTTGTGAGCGAGAAATAAAATCCCCCCCCATTTTGTTGTTATTCTCTTTGGTTAGTCTGCTTACGCGATTCGTCCGTAGTAGATGCGATACTTAGTGTGTGCGTGCAAACTGGACTCTGATTTAGATCTGTTGAAGATGACGACCTTCACGAACGAGGAATATGCTGATATTTTGATTTGTTACGGGTACTGCAATTTTGTATCCGCCCGAGCTCGTGATTAATACATTCGTTATCCACGCCGCCGAATACCGGATGTTAGTATCTTTGACGGAGTTTACCGACGACTTAGAGAGACTGGCTCTGTTTCGAGGCGACGATCAGACCTGGGTAGACCACGTGTCAATGATGTTGATGAAGAGCAAGACAATGAAATTGTTCAACGGCTTAGCAATCTAAACCGCAACAATATTGGTTGAAGTAGTTGGATCTGATGATCCAACTTCAACTAATATTGTTGCCCGAGAACTTGTACTTTCCCAGTGGAAATATCTTTGAATACCGCCCGCCTCTACCCCTATCATTACACGCCGGTACAAGTTATTGAAGAAGGAGATCCTGTGAGGAGGTTGGATTTCTACAGATTCATGCCCAATGCAGATTTAGAAGACCCATAATTTCTGAGAAATATCTTGTGGACGGGTCGAAATTTGATAAAGACGGCATAACCAATTACCACAACGCTCATAATTGGGCTTCGAAAGCAGAAGGAAATCCCAATAAGAAGCGGCAAAAGGGATCACAAAGACGATTCAGTTTGAATGTATGCACGCACACACTAAGTATCGCATCTACTATGTTGGGCCTTACTTTTTTCCTGACAATTTAAATGGAGAATTTTATGAAAACTTTTTAAGAAAAGTTGTACCCGATTTATTTGACGATTTACCACTCAATTTCATTAGGGGCATGTGGTTTCAGCATGACGGACACACCTGCACACTACAGTACAAGTGTTAGAGAATGGCTAGACACAAATTATCATAATAAGTGGATCAGAAGAGGTGGACCCATACCGTGGCCAGCTAGAAGTCCAGACCTGACTCCCATGGATTTTTATGTGTGGGGACACATGAAGAGTTTTGTGTAGGTACAATGAACCCTAATCCAATCATATATGTTGATGTTTTGAGACAGAGAATAATCGATGCTGCAAATGAAATACGAAAGGGTTAAACAACTGGAGTAGTAAAAAGTGGATTAAGACACAGAATGAGAGTATGTGTGAAAAACAGAGGCGGTCACGCGGGACATGAATTTTGATAATACCCTAGCTTGTTATACCTTGTTGGATTGGTAATGAAACGAAGAATTTTTAAACACATCTGCAGCATGACTGTCACAGACATTTATTTAAATATTTCAGAAAGAAAAAAAAAACGAATTTATTTCATTGTATGATTATGATTATCAAGCGTCTACTACGACCCAGTTGGTTCAGTTAACTGCAATTTTAGTGTTGAGAATAATAAAGCAACTTATCTACTATACAAAAAACGCAAAAAAAAATTAATAAGAAGGAAAACACAAAAAAAAAAATTGACCAATAGACCAAAATCGGAATCAGTCCGGAATGTTGGAAACTACAACCTCGTTATGGATCTAGGTCGACTTAACCTGTAGCCCTATATATATGCTGTGAATGTTTATGTAAGCGCAGAAGCTCTCGGTACCGTTCGAGACAATGATGAAGTCAAAAGTGTGTGTGCGTGTGTTACGTGCTAACCTTACTCGTATTCAAGCACACAGGTACAGCGTGTTTGTTCACTTGGTTACTAAATGTAAAACGCGCGTCGCTTCGTGAGATCACTTCGAAAGTGGTTGTCCATATGTCAGCGCAGAGAGCCAAGGGCGATGACCACCTTGTTTTTTTTAACTTTGACGTCATCACTTCAATGAGCCCGAATCATTTCCCCAGTAATCCCAATCAGATTCCTGATGTACTCGATGTAGCGATGCTCAAGAATGTAAACCTTCGTTTGCCATCGATAGAGGCGTTCAACGTGATTAATTGACCACCGCCCAGTAGTTATGCATCTTGCCCCTTACTCGGGCTCTCTTTGCATCGTCTCATCCGCCCCGACGAGAGCTTCCCTTTCGACAGTCCCGACAAGGACGAATGTCTTGCTGACAGCCTAGAGTCCCAATGTTCTCCCAGCTCTGAACCAGTAGACCAAGCTCACATGAACAAGGTCGACGCTGAAGTCGTACGGAGAGATTCCCTCCCACCCATCGAAGACCCCGATGATCCTCTGCCACCCGTCACTCCAGACGAAGTGCACGACATCATAAAAGAGCTCCACGCACGGAAAGCCTCCGGTTCGGACGGTATTACCAATAAGGTGTTCAAACTCCTTCCTGCCCCTCTAATAATGCTTATGACCATCATCTTCAATGGCGCCATCAACAACATCTTCCGACAAACGTGGAAAGAAGCAACCAAGATCGGTATCCCAAAGCCAGGCAAGCCAAAGTCTGTTACCGCCCCATTAACTTACTCGACTTTCTCGGCAAAATCTACTAGAGGCTTATTTATAAGCGTCTTAAAGACTATGCCTCAGCAAAGAGCCTCATACCCAACGAGCAGTTTGGTTTCCGAACCCAACGCTCGGGTATCCACCAGGTTAACCGTATCGCAGAGCACTTGTTTGCTGGTCTGCAGCGAAATGCGACGACGGGTGTGCTATTGTTAGACTTAGCGAAAGCCTTCGATAAATTCTGGCACAACTGGTTCTTATACAAGCTTTACCAACTAGGATTGCCAGATCGCCTCATGCTCATCATACGAGATTTTTGTCGAATCGCACCTTCCGCTATCGCATTGAGGGTGCACTCTCGTCCCCTACCTCTCCTCCTCAGGGTTCCGTAACATCTCCCCTTGTCTGTACGATGTTCGCCAGCTGTTATAGACAGTAGTGATATTTACAGTTTACACGTAGTAGCGATAGACTGAACAACAGTAGTAGACAGCAGAAGTAGTAATAGAGTGATATTTATAGTTTATACGATCTGGTATTTTTGTTTTCAAAATCTTTTATGTTTTTGATGCCTGTGTACCTCTCAAAAACAAAAATTCAAAAAATAACAGATATCGTACCCAGTGTGGAATACTTCAGATATTATCAGGGACATTCAATTAAAATACCTACCTAAAATATTAACACAACATTACTGACAATTATCAAAATACGAGTACTACTCGTATATTTCTGGAAGTCTTACATTGTACATAACAACACTAACGTAGAATATAGTTATTTTTTAATTGTAATTTTTGTTAAACTTAAATTTTTGTAACATAGGCATTCCACCCAAACAGGCAAATTATAAGTAAGTGAAATTATAAGTCAATAGAATACATGTAACTTTGTACTTGATCTCAGCATACCAGTTGCATTTCAATAAGATTCAGCAGACTACCGCACTAACACTAACTTCTACCATTTTTTCTTTCGTTTCTAGCTTTCCCTTTTTGTTTGACTGTCTAATTAGTTCTCATCGTTTCTTTCATTCTACTTTCAGTACTTATTCTTGAACTGAAACCATGCATGTGATGACCCGTAAGGCTGCAACTCAGGAGTTGGAGCTTAAATTGAAAACGACCCTACAAAATCTTAAGGCTTCAAAGAGTAAATGTGAACAGCTGTTACAGGAAATAGAGGATAGTGAGAAAGAATTCAAGAAGGTTCTTTACAAAAATACTAGCTTAAAACAGGAGCTAGTAGACCTACATCGACAATACCTGGATGTTATTGATGAACGGGACAAACTGCGGTTAATTACAGATGGTTTCAATAACTGCAGTAACTTATATGAGGAGGCTTTGTATAAGGTTAGGGACCTATAAGAAGAATTAATTCATAGGTAATAGGTATAGGTAATACGAGCTGGTGTCCGCAACTCCACGTCAATGCGCGTATATTGCGTACGGTGGGAAAATCAATCATTCGATCCACCCCAGCTCCTCGAGGACGGCCAGCAACGCCTTGATGTTACTGACAGCCTCGCGTATGGTATCTGGGTTACCGAAAAGGCTGCCGTAACTATGCGCTGCTGTTGTTTAGTTAGTCCGAGAACTTGTTTCGTGAGGCGGCTATCAATTGCAGGGAGTGTTTCCCTAGCCTGCCTGCACTCACCTTGTTCCAACCATTATTTGTGATGTTGTTCCCTGGTGCGTTTCCTTACCAGAGTGCGTAGATATCCGAAGGGGAGTGGCACGATGGGTTCAGGTCCCAGTGCTGTCTCACTCGACCCCCTTCTGTCAAGTTCGTCGGCTGCATCGTTGCCCAGCGAACCGCTGTATCCTTTGATCAATTGAATGGTTATTTTATTGAGTCTACCCACCTGGTTAAGGCGCTGGTGACACTCGTATATTAGCCCAGATTCAACTGTGTAGCTGTTTAGCGATTGCAGAACAGCCATGCTGTCTGAGAGTATACGGATTGAGTGGTGTTTAACTTCCCTGGCCATGATGGCCGAAGCAGCCAGAGAAATACCCATGCATTCGGCCTGGAACACTGTGTTATGGACCCCAAATGGTGTGGCTATACGTATGTTGAGGTCCTCCGAGAAGACACCAGCACCTGTGCCATTACCTGTTTTGGATCCGTCTGTAAAGATGCGCAGCTCTGCAGGGCACAAAACCTCGCATCTGCGATCCTCGTGAAGCTGGATCTTGTTTTTTTATCAAAGATAAATTGTTTGGGTACCCGATCATTCATGGCTCTCGTAATAGGGAACTCCTTGTTGAGTCCCTCAAGTAGCGCGGTGTGTGGTGTGTCTCTCTTACCCCAGAGATCTAGTGTCTTAAGACGCACCGCCGCACGTGTGGTTTCCTGCTGTATGAACAGGTGGAGCGGTGGCAGTTCCAGCATGGCTTCTACTGCTGCAGTCGGAGTGGTCCTCATGCAGCCCGTAGCCGCCAAGCAGGCTAGTCGTTGCATGCGTTGTAGTTTGTTTGAGGCTGTAGCCAGCTTGGTTTGGAGCCACCAGACCGCCGCTCCATAGGTGATCATGGGGCGGATCACTGTGGTGTACAGCCATAGTATAATTTTAGGGGATATAGTCCCCACTTTTTACCTATCATTTTCTTGCACCGCCAGAAGGTTATGCAGGCCCTGTTTAGTTTGTTGTCCAAATGACTACTCCAGTTTAACTTATTGTCTAGAATGACCCCAGGTACTTGACCTCGTTGGCCAACTGAAGTTCTGTATTGAACAGTGTTGGTAGGCGGAAAGGGCCTAATGCTCGTTTTTGGGTATTCATGACAAGTTCAGTTTTGGTGGGGTTTACTGATAGGTCATATTCCCTGCACCAATTTTCTACGATACGTAGTGCCTGCTGAGTGAGGTTGCAGATCGTACCCGTCACCTTCCCCGAAACAAGGATTGCGATGACGTCTGCATATCCTTTAGTATAATAGCGGCTGGCGTTGAGTTTGGTGATGAGGTCATTGACCACCAGATTCCATAGAAGGGGGGATAGCACCCCTCCCTGGGGGCACCCTCTGGCTATCATGGCATTTGCTAAACATGTTTGTAATCCAGTCCGTTAGTACCTGTTCTACTCCATGTCTGGAGAGGGCGCTGCTGATGCTGGAGAAGCTGGTTTTGTCGAAAGCTCCTTCGATGTCTATGAAAGTGCCCAGGCAGGTGCCTTTTTGATTAATCGCTTCCTCTATCTGGCTGACTACCAGGTGAAGAGCGGATTCGGTCGACTTACCCGAGCTGTATGCATGTTGGTTACCGTGTAGCGGTATGGTTTTCAGGGCGCCGTCCCTCAGCTCCCTATCACACAGTCTTTCCAGAGTCTTTAATAGAAAGGAGGTCAGGTTTTAGGCTTTGTGTAGTCACCCTTACCTGGCTTAGGGATGAATATTACCTTCACTTCCCTCCATCCTTTAGGAACGTATCTAAAGGCCAGGCACGCTCTCATTAAAGGCACCAGTCTTATTGCGACTCCGGTGTCACCCCACTGTAGTAAGGCGGGGAACACTCCGTCAGGACCAGCTGCCTTAAAAGGATGGAAGCTCTGGATGGCCCATTGCAGTTTCTCCAACGTGATCACCCTACTGGCGTAACGCCAGTCATTGTCTGAAGGCGTTTGGATAACCTCTTGCCAGTCGAATACCTGCGCGAAGAAACTTCCAGGGAAGTGAGTTTCAATAAGGATGCGCCTCGTTTCTTCTGGCGAGGAAGAGAGTGTGTTGTCGGGTTTCCGGAGGGTAGCGGGTTGCTGCCTGGTGTGTTACGCGGGATGGTCTCTGGGCAAGCAGTTTGGTAGCTGTCTATCATTGATTTAGTAAGATGGCTTACTTGTACCTCAATTTGTGCCGTATACGCAAGTGTCAACGGAACGCTTGATAACGCCAGCTTGGATTCAAGGCTGCGTGTGTAGGTGGCACGATCCGTGCTGCGCGGATTGCGCCGTGGTGGTATTGGAGTAACATGGACTTGGATGTCGAAGCGGATCCACCGATGATCAGAGCAGGAGGCCTCCTTATTAATTTCCGCCGCGCCCTCTGTTGCCAGAGTGAGATCTATGAATGTGCGGCTTCGCCTGGTTACGAATGTTGTTTCGGAGCCAGTGTTTAGTAGGGATAGGTTAGTCGAGAATAAGTGATCAACCAAAGCCTTACCCCACTCGTTCTGCGTGTCCATACCCCAAAGTTGGTGGTGAGCATTGGCGTCGGCCCCGACGATGGCCTCAAACCCGCTTCTCTCGCAATAGCTCACGAGGCGAGCTAGGTCGTGCGGAGGCGGCGCCTCCGCCTCGGGCATGTAGGCCGAGGCGAAAACGATCACCATCACCTCGGCTCCGTCACGCTGTATTAGCAGCTTTACTGCAGAGACATCTCTGCAACAGAAGTCATTTAAAAGCTGTGTTTTAAGGTTACCTATGACATAGAAGCACGATATAGGATGATTGTGATCTGTGGTGACCAGGAGCTTACCGCCAAGATTGGAGAGTCCTTGTATGCGGCCAGCCCTAACCCACGGCTCCTGGATCAAGGCAATGGCTGTGTGTTGTACCTCCAACCACTTGCGAAGCTGAGCCGTCGCGGTCTGGCTGTGGTGGAGGTTGGCCTAGAGGACTTTACAGGTCGACGAAAGGGACGCCATCGTTGGCCGAACCCTCTTCGTCCCCCTCCAGTCTGAGCCCGGCAAACAAATCACTTTCGTCGAAGCCGTCCCCCCTGGCCCGAAGCCGGGGACAGGATGATGTCGTCCAGCTCCTCACCCGACGAAGGGACGGCGTCCACGATGGCGGCAGCAGGGGCGGCCAACTCTGCTTTAGCAGGTTTAGCCGCTGATGCTTCCGGGTTGCTTGATGGGGGAGTGGACTGCCCTGCTGGTGCTGGCGTCTCGCCGATGGTTTCCGTGGCGGGGTCCAAATCCCGGGAGACGTCGGTGAACCTGCCGTTCCGACCCTGGAACTTCACGTACACCGCCCCAATCCTATTGAGAGACGGCGTCCGACCCTCATCAGGGTCGGGATTTGGTCCACAGGGACACCGACCACCACGAACCATGCCGCAGCATGTTCGTCCGCATGCAGGAGTACCCACCTCTTTATGTCGACCCAGGGGTTCTGGTAGCTGAGAGCGCGCACATCGTGCTCGCTTCATAATCTCCGACTGGCTCTTGACAACTAGCGAGATGCTAGTTGGGAGAGAAAGGTCGGAGACAGTCTTCCTTAGCCAGGCTAAGGTGTGGTCCTTGCCGCACCACAGTTTTAAAACACCCCCGGCGAACAGCGGCTTGGCGTTGAAGGTCGCCCTGGAGTGTCTTGCTTGGGGGAGCAGGCCTCAAGTATATTCTTTTTATGGATAGCAGCGAGTACCTGGTCCGACACGTCCTTGCTGAGGATCCCCGTGCGATCGCAGGTGATCGCGACGTCAAGGGCAGCGCTGGCAGCTTGGGCGTACATTCGTTGGGCGACTCGTTTGGATTGAACAAGGCGCGGCCGCTTATGCTCTCCCCGAGGTGTTAAGGTCTCGTTGAGAGCTCGCTTGGCCGCGGCCTGATCCTTCCAACCGGGTCGCTTTGTTTTAGTGGTACCTTCAGCTCTCTCTGGGACGCTGGTTGGCGGTTGACTGGGCGCCGGTCGGCTAGTGCCGGCCTCTGCGACCGCTTCCCGGCGGAGAAGTTTAGCTGGCCGCTGATCGGTTTGACGGAACTGGCGGCAGTAACCTGTTTGTTTCGGGAGCCTTTACCTTGCTTCCATCGTGTTTGGCGGCGCTCATTCCTCGTGATCCTGTCCCTCTGGTCGCCTTGTAATGAGGCAGCCAGTGGACCTGAAGGGTCAGTGCAAGTGCAACGGGCATGTTTATTGGCTTTACCCTTGCACTTGCTTTTCTGCACTTGCCAGGCGCGTGAAAACGCGTCCTCAGTGCACCTGGCCGTCTCCGTTTGACCGGTAACGGCCTTCTGGTGAGGGGAGGCTTGAAGAGCCACAGGAGGAAGAGGAGGTTTAGTGGGAGACCCGGTGCCAGTATTACCCAGCGCCAGGGTCTGTGTGGAGAGGGTCAGACCGGCAGTGGTATTAATCGTCGCCTTCTACGCCGCTGTATTAGAAGGGTCGGTACTGGTCCCAACCAGCGCCGACGTCCTTTGTTTCAACTGGGACTTGTGTTTTTTGGTCATAGCTGCGGTTTTCGCCACAGCCGGACCGGCGCCCGCGCTGGTACCAGCAGCGTTAGCCGCATGGCCACCAAGGGCGCATGGCACCAAGGGCAATTGAGAGTCTCATTGGCTTTCGCCTCCACTCCGGTGTGTTTGTTTTTTACTTTTTTGTCCATATCAAAAATGAATTTAAAATTAGTCTCTCTGGCTCCCACCCTCCATGGAGCCCGCAACTGGGAACGTCTCGCTGTAAAAAAGCTCGAACGTTAAGACTACCAGAGAGATATAGGGGCGCAAGGCTGGCTTACAGTGCGACATCGGGCGCCCGATCGGGTTGGCGTAAGGGGTCCTAAGGGCGTCTCACTCACGGTGAGCCGCATACGGCGCCTCGGCCTGGAGGTGGCCCTCAACAAGTCGGAGGCCATGGTGTTTCATGGCCCCCGGCGGGCGCCGCCGGCCGGATCACACATTGTGGTCGGGGGGTCCGGATCGCTGTCGAGCCCACCATGAAATATCTGGGATTGGTGCTCGACAGCCGGTGGGACTTCGGACCCCACTTCCGGCGAATGGCGCCCAAGTTGTTGGGCGCGGCCGGGGCGCTGGCAACGCTGCTTCCCAATCTGGGGGGCCCGAGCGCCGCCTGTAGGCGGCTCTATATGGGGATCGTGCGATCCATGGCGCTCTACGGAGCGCCGATCTGGGCGTCTGACCTGACGGCCGGCAGCATAGCTGTCCTGCGCAAGCCGCAGCGGGCGATGGCCGTCAGAGTCATTCGGGGGTATCGCACGATCTCCTTCGAGGCGGGTTGTGCACTGGCCGGATCACCGCCCTGGGACCTGGGAGGCGAAGGTGCTCGCGTCACTGTACCGGTGGCGCGAGGCTGCGCGGGAGCGGGGCGAGCGACCGATGCAGCAACATATCGAGCAGCATCGGTTGCAGCTCCGCGAGGTCCTGGTGGCGGAATGGCGGGTGAGGCTGTCACGCCCTACCTCAGCACCATCGAGGCGATCCGGCCAGTGCTCGACCGCTGGCTCGGGAGAAGGCACGGCTCCCTGACGTTTCGGGCGACGCAGCTGCTCTCGGGGCATGGTTGCTTCGGGAAGTACCTGTGTCGCATAAACAGGGAGCCGGACGCCCGGTATCACCACTGCGTCGACTGCCGGGAGGACACGGCGTGGCACACGCTGGCAGAGTGTGCCGCTTGGGAGGAGCCGCGCCGTGCCCTCATCACCGAAGTAGGCAACGACCTGTCGCTACCGGCCGTCGTGAACGCGATGGTCGGCGGCGCAGAGTCCTGGGACGCAGTCTGCGAAGTTTGCGAAACGGTCATCTCGCAGAAGGAGGCTGCGGAAAGGGAGAGAGAGATCTTGACTCTCGACCCGGCCCGCAGCAGACGCACCGGGCGTCGGAGGAGGGCGGACAACGCCCTCTTCCGGCCCCCCTAAATGGGTCCAGGGGCGACGGATTCGGGGACATCCGTCGCCCCCCAACATCAGGACCCGAGAAGGCGGCGCGCGTAGTGTTCCGCGCGCGCCGCTCACAGACGTTGCGGGGGGAGTACACCTCACTCTCCCCGCCCGAGACAGGGCCCGCGCAAGCGGGCCGGCACTAGCCGGGGTTGTGGAAGAATAATGTGTTCCCGCGACCCCGGCGTAGGTGTGAGATGGAACACCGGGGTGGTTTTTAGTCAGTAAGAGTCTGACAGATCCTCATGGATGTCCTCCGCCCTGGGGCGGGCGGAGGACATCCATGAGGATTTTCCACCCCGGGAACAAAAAAAAAAAAACAAAAAAAAAAAAAAAAAAAAGGGTTCCTAAGGGCCACCCCCCTCGAACTGATCAACCCTCACTTACACCGTCAGCATGACCTTTACCTACCGCTTCGGCCGTCCGAAGACGACCTCAGCGGACCTCACGCACCTCGCCTGTGGCCCTCTGACGGGACACCATTTCCGTACCCCTGGCTAATGGGTAGGGCCACCGTTTTGCTTGGAATCCAGACCAAAGGGGGCGTGTTGCCTTACGGGCACATTACAAACCAGAGCCGCTCGGCTCAACCCCCCAGGACTTCTTCATCCCCGCTCACGGCGCTCAACTGCGCAGGTCCTAGCGCAGGTAACTGCTTACTCCTACTCGCCATCAGATGTCTTTAGTGACGAACGAGACCGCCACCACCCAGTTACAGGGGGTCGCAGTTAGGAGTGGGAATTGTGGAGTTTGAGGTGGAGGGAGTAGGGATGTAGGTAGGATGGGGTGGTGGAAGGATGACATTTGGGGCATATGACGGGAAAGATAGGGGTTAAGGGACTTTTGGCAAAAGGTTGTGCTGTGATGGCGCCTGGAGGTTTCTGTTACGTCTATTTCTTAAGGAATTAGACCAAAAACGGGGTGGCAACCTCGGGAAGGTACATCCTCCAGACTTGCCTTGAGGATCTACACGACTGTATAGAATTAATTCATGCAAATGTACAAATTAATAAATTACAGAAACAAAAGGAATGTACTCAAGCTGAGAAAAGAATTAACTTATTTATTGCAACCCTCAGTCCTTAATTACAATAGGCCTTACTGAAGATTGTCTAATGAAACATAATAATAGTAGTTATAAAGTAAGTCGCAATAAAATTAAAAATATGCAAAACTAAATAAAATCATGTATAATTCCACTAAGTTTAGGAATCAACAAAAACACAGTTCCAATAATATTAAACTAAGAAAAGAACGTGGTTTCTTTGAAAGAAAATTAAATAACTTAGAACTTAATTAAAATAAATTAGAAGAAAGTTCAAACATTTATGAGATTGATACTCAACGCTTGCAGTCTGATATTCAGGTACTGGAAGAGTCAATTCATTCACTGTATACTAAGTGTGTAAGGTCTGAAAAACAAATTCAGGAGAACATCCTTCCTGCAAATTCCAAAGCAGTCAAAGAGGACCTTTTGACTCTCAGCGACCCTCAATGTTCATTGCAGAGGAAATCCGAACGTGCAAGCTCCAACCTGTGGCAACGGGCGAACCCGTTCCAGTCAGGACTTGCTCAGGTCCCCATTCCTAATATAGATACACCAGATATTGAAACAAGGTACAGTGCAGGTAGTGCAGACGGAAGAAAGCTATCTCCTTTGTACTAGTAAAGTTTGTTACTGCTCCATTATGTTTTCTGATAGTTTTGGAAAAGTGTTAGGAACATTACTTAGCAACAACCTGAGCCATTCTTCATAAAACTTTTATATGCCACAGACCTTTTGTATCCTACACACAAATAATGTCTTCAATAAATAAGAATGAATATGATCCTAATGACATTGTTACAGTACTTATAGGTAATAGTTTTAATGTAACAAAAGATGACATCAAACTAGTAAGGGTCACCAAACTAGTAAAGTAAAATTGTAAATAATTTTGTGTGCTTTCCCATACTATGAGCAATTGTCAAATAGGCAAAACAACTACATTCACATGTTAAATAATGACATGCATTTCTTAGTTAGTCACCATGGTGACAAGTTTATATTTTTTGACAACAACATTTTTGTTAATAAGCTAAGGTCGACTAGGGATACTGTGTATCTGCTAATTGACAGATACACAGTATCCCTAGTCGACCTTGAGTTTTAGACGTCAAATAGCTAGGCTTTTAGCTTTAATTATTAACCCATACATAAGTAGTATGTCGAAGTCGCCTATAATTAGTAACACAATTAGTAATAGTACTAATGTTGAGGTGGTTAACTCAGATAATTTCAACTAGTTTGTAAGAAAACAGAAGGTACCACTAAAAGTATAGTTACACATAAAATCAAAAAGGTATTTTCTAGTACTACAATAGTTAACTGTAGAAACGGGGCTAAGCAGAAATCCTTGAAATTATTTGATCAAAATATTCAAGGTTTTAACTGAATGGAAAGGAAATTGAATTATTTTAAGAAAATGTTTGACATTATTTACATAACTAAGCATTGGTTAAAAGATTCTGAAATATTAATTAATTACGAGAATTATAACGTGACCAGTTGTTGTAACCGAAAATCAAAGTTGCGTGGTGGTTCACTAATCCTAATTAATTTAAATAAATTTAATAGCACTTCTTTAATTTGGAAGTTAATTAATCAGGACATTACAATAAATAATGTTAATATTTTGTATAAATATTTCTTTTCGAAAGTTCAAACCGAGTTTAATAATACTTTTAAAAAGAACACTAAAAGTATCAGCCCTAAGTTTTTATTTTGTGACTGGGCAAAAAGGGCAATAATTTAATAGGACTTAGGAAAAGTAGGGAAACACTTTTCGAGCTGTATAGCCTTAAGCCTTATTTTCAAACGGTAACTCGGGATCAAGGAGTATTCCCGGATCTAATGAAATACAGTAAGGTAATACCACTTTTCAAATCCGGGGACAGTGAAGACACTAATAATTGTAGACTCGTGTCCGAGTTGCCGGATTTCAGTAAGGTCTTTAAAAAGGTAATGCTTAATCAAATGCTCAATCATTTTAATACCAATAAAATCCTTCACGAGCAACAGTATAGTTTCACCAAATGGCGTTGTACGACCGACACCGGTGTTACCTTAATATAACATATTTTTAACGCGATTGAAGAGGAAGAGGCCCAAGACGCCATAGGAATCTTTTGTGACCTCTCCATGGCATTTGATTGCGTCGATCACGAAAATCTTTTGAAACTTGTGCATTACGGGCTTGGAAAACTTGCGCTCAGTTTAGTAAAATCTTATTATGATAGACAACAGCAAGTTCAAATAAATGGTGTCAATTCACTTGGTTTAAAATTAAAAATGGGTGGTCCACAAGGCTCGATATTGGGTCCTTTGCTCTTTTTAGTGTATACCATTTAGTGTGACCTACTCCAATTATTAATAAATCAACCACAAATGGTTTTATTTGCAGACGATACTTCCTTTATTTTTAGACGTGCTTCAAATTTTGACGACGTAAATAACGCCCTACTGCTGGTCCAAAATAGGTTCACTGCTAATAATTTAGTACTAAATGGAAATAAAACCAAGATCTTCTTAACAAACGTCAAGAGTAGTGATTGTGAGATAGTATTGAATCAAGAAAAACTAGAATTCGTCGATAAAACGGTTTTATTTTATTTTATTAATTTTAGGAAAACTTACAGCTAACGATGGCCAATTACAAGCTTCCACTAACGACTAAAGTGCATATAATTAACGAATACGCGAAAACAGCGACCTAAGAGATACGCAAATTAATTATCTCAGGCTCAAAAATGCAATAATAAAGAGAAAAAATAAGCTTATACATAAAAACAAAACAATTGTTCAAACATTTCTTTACTTCCTTAACGCTACTGGTAAATAAATCTAAATCGACATCCTGACACACAATATTAAAAGTCCGACAAGCTCTTATCACATACGAGTTCTGTCTGTATATAGTTCTGGTCTGCGGCACATGGAGAAGACGTGGTCTCCGAAGAAATGCACCTGGTACACAAAGCCCGATCTTGCCGACCAACTCAGGGACGTCAGCAGAACCGTTCATAGCGCTTAATAAGAAAGCAAGATCTGCAATTTTCCTTCGTTCGTGTAGAGGCAGAATATTAAATTTTTTACACCGACTTATATAATTCGGGAGATAGGTATTCGAGCGATATTGAGTGTACCTCCAAAATCGCCTTTGTATACTTTCAAGTCGATTAATGTATACATTATAATTTGGATTCCAAACCTGGGAAGCATATTCAAGGTGACTACGGACATTTTTAAAATCTGAAGAGACCCTAAAATAAAACCCAAGGCCCTCGAAGCCTGGTCGACTATATTATTAATATGTGCGTCAAACACAAGCTTCGAATCAAAAGTAACTCTAAGATCCCTGATGACACTCACTCTGGTTACCAAGGCATTCGAAAGCAAATAATCAAATTTAACAGGGTTGGGCCTACGCGTAAATGTACATACATAGCAATTGGATACATTTAAATCCAACCTATTTCTAGCACAGTATTCGTGGAACCTGTCAAGATCATCCTGTAATAGGCGTGCATCCTCAACAGTTGACACTTGACCCAAAATCTTCATATCACAGGCATACAATAAGACTTTAGAGTTAAGGAAACAAGAGACAACGTCATTTATAATAATATTAAATAAGAGAGGTCCCAACAAGGATCCTTGGGGAACTCCCGACGGAATGTACATCGCTCTCGACGTATATCCGTTGAGAACCACCGTCTGTGCACCTATTCTCCACATATAACGAGAACCATATAAACAAGTTACCCCTCACACCAACCAACAGGAGTTTACGCATAAGAAGCGCATGATCAAAACACTTACTGTAGTCAGTGTATATAACGTCGACCTGAGACCGTTTGGACATGTGCTCTGTAAGAAAGTCACTACAGACCACGAGATTTGAGGTGGTCGAGCGACCCTTTAGAAAACCATGTTGATGTTCACAGAAACTTAATTTTAGTGAGGAAGAAAGTTGTCTGTACACAATTTTCTCCATTATTTTAGCGAACACACAAAGTTTGAAAATTGGTCTATAGTTGCCTATATTCGCTTTAGCTCCATTTTTATGAATCGGCGTTATATACGCTGACTTCCAGATGATAGGTACTACCTCTTAAATACATACGAAGTTAATGGAAGGGATAGGCATCTGGCACATTTTGATATAAAATTGGCGAAATGTTATCAGGGCCCGCGGTTTTGTTGAGGTCCACTTGTATAAGCAACTTTAACACTTCCTCCTCCCGTACATCAATAGAGCTTATGTCTGATACACAACCAGCAGCCAGAAAACCAGGTTCTTCCATTTCCACAGTGTACAGATCGCCGTCACTTCGTTCTAGGAAATTAGAAAAGAAATAGTTTTCGAAAATATTCCTTGAATACTGGCAGCCGGTTGTCAAGTTATTTTGTGTTAGAATTAAATTGTAAAATTAAGTTTTTCGCGTATAATGATCTATAAATGTGCTTAATTTCTATAGACTTAGTTATAAATAATAAGGATCTGTGTTTGTGAGTTACTTCGCTGCAAGAGCAATTGATAAATCAAATAACTAGTTCCAGCTGTCATCTCAACGGACGGATTTGAAATCATCACCAAACCCGGGGAGTATTTCCTTTTATTTAAGCCTAATTATAGTAAATATTATTAGTCCCTATTGCACTTTTTCCCTTTAAAACGTTTTTACTGCTCGTCCCAGTGTGTTTCGTCGTAACCCTTTAATTCTCATTATTGCGGTTGTCTTTACGTTCTTGTCTTTTGACAATAAATCACATAAAATACGTTAGTGATAATGTAGAAATCACTGTTTTTTATTTGTAGTATTTAGTAAACAGTGGCATCCGACTGTTTACTTTTTTTTTGAATTAGAATCATTTAATTAAATTAAAGTTAGGTACTGGATTTACAATAACTTTACAATAGTAGTACCCTCAACCATTTTGCAAACTTAATTTTGTTGTTTTTCCCTTTTATTGTTGAATATTACCTACTATCTCAATTAAGACGTCTGTGATTAATTAAATTTTATCCCACAATTGAGATTTCACACTTTTCTTTACATTAATTCCTTTGTTTTTTTTTTCAATTTTATTTTTGAACTTCAGGTAGTCCCTTCATCCTAGTACTTACTATTCACATCTCATCCCTCTCTCTTATTTCTTTCACATACTTAGCATTTTCTTCTCTCATTCCAGGGTGCCTCTAGGGTTGGCCTGTCAATATATTAACCCGTAGAGCTGCATCCTTAGAGGAAAAACTGAGGGCTACATTGAAAGAATTGGAATCTAGCAAAAACCAATGCAATCAGCTGCTACAGGAAAGGGATGACAGCGAGGTGGAAATAAAGTTAATCAATAACAAGAACACTGATCTTAAGAACCAGTTGGCTGAACTACATAAACATCATATGGACATACTTGACCAGCATCACCACCTTCGTCAACGTGTGTCAAATTTCCAGGAATGTAGTGACACCCACGAACTGGCTTTGAGACGCATATCTGAACTTGAACGAGAATTAAGCAGGGCCCACAACACAATAACCCATTTCGAATCTCTCAAAGCCAGTGAAGAGTCTGCGATCACCTGCAGTCTCTATGATAAGTTGGTTGGTAACGAGTCCGGACCCACATGTGTTGAGCCAATTGTTACAATTGATTTAACTGATGACACTATCACTAAAACCAAATTGTTTACTAGTCATAATAAGATTAAAAAATATATTAAAATTAATAGGCTGATTAGAAAATATCAGAAATCTTTGAAATGTCATAAAGTTAACAAAATAAACACAAAACTTAGGCATAAAAATCTTAATTTAATGCAAGAATTAAAGAAGTGTAATAGTGAATTAGACTTATGTAATATTATGTCAGACGGATACTCAGCAACTTCAGGATGAGTTGTTTGTTAGGGAATATGCTCTAAAGGATATCTTTAGTAAATATGAGGCTTCTCAACAAGACCTGAGTAAACGCATGCAGGAGGCCAATGAGTTGGCAGACCTGGTCAAATCAAATGCAGAGAGGTATGAGTCTCTGACAAATAACCTCTCTTTTAGCTGTGCCTGCTCCCAGGCACCCCAGCCTCAACTTATTACACCCACTCCCACAGTGACTCAGCCAGTAGATAGCGGTATTAATAATGATAAGAATTGTATGAATAATTTGATTAACACTACATACATATTTTCTGACAAATTTGGTCAAGGTTTTGGTAGTATATTTAATCAGTGCTCGGAACATTATGTTATCAATAATTGTTTACCCGGTGCCAGTATTAGCCAATTAATTAGCAATATTAGACTGACAAAAATAAACCCTAGTTCAACTGTTATATTATTACATGGGGATAGCTTAAATGTAAGAAAAAAGGACATAATTGAATGTGTCCATTTGATGTTACATCTCAATGAAACTAATAATTGTAAATTTATTTTCTGTGCCTTCTTGCCTTATTCTCAATATTTGTCTGATGAGCAAAATAGGCACATTTATAATTTAAATATGTTCATTTATAATAGGACTTGCCGTTATAGTGACACTATTTTATATTTTGATTGTAATCAATTTATTACTGATTACAAACTGACAAATTATACAATGTATTTGCCACCTAGATGTAGGAGACAAATTGCTAATCTTTTAGCATACAATATACAAAGTGACAAGGGTACATGTAGTGTACCGTCGATTTCAGTTAGTAGTGGTACTAATACTACTTTTGATACGCCTTGTAGTTTAAACTATTAGGTGCGACAACGGGTGAGCCGCATATGTTGAATGTTGTACATCAAAATATGCAGGGTCTGTCCGGCAAAGAGTTAGAGTTAAGTTTATTTATGGAGAACTATGATGTTCACGTGTTGTGTTTGACTGAACACTGGTTGAAGGAACATGAAGTAGTGTTTATCGATGATGATAATTTTACCGTACAAAGTGCGTTTGTGAGAAAAAGTGCTATTCGCGGTGGTTCTTTAGTTCTTGTTTCAAACAAGTTGAAATGTAAACAACGTTTAGATTTAGTTAATCTTTCTATCGAGCGCACTATTGAGTTGTCTTGTGTTGAACTAGAGCAATTCGTTGTAATCTGCGTTTATCGACCCCCTTCTGGTGATTTTATTAGTTTTGAATCGGTAATGGAGGATTCTCTGAATAGGTTAAAATCAAGTATTAGGAGTATAATTTTAAGTGGAGATTTTAATATTAATATTTTAGATGTTACTCCATTAAGTATTAGACTTCTCAATCTGTTTAGGTCTTATAATTTGATTAACTTGTTTTTTGAACCAACTAGGATCACGGCATCTTCGTCAACTTATCTTGATAATATATTTAGTAATTGTGATGCCAAAAATAAATTAGTGTTAAGTGACTTAACGTCCGACCACTGTGGTTTATTAGCTAGCTTCCCCATGACATTACATAAAAAACCGTATAAACTCGAATGCAGGCCTTATACAGCTAGTCGTTGTAAAAAGTTTAAAAATAATATAGCTCATAGAATTACACCAGCGTTAGTAGAACACGAGAATCCTAACGAAATTTACGGAGCCCTTTTTGATGTTGTGCAAAAAGAATACCAGTCTATTTTCAAGACCAAAACCATTAACATTAATGGCACTTCCGTTGGCTTCAACCAATGGGCTACTCCAGGTATTTATAAAAGTAGAGCGAGACTATACGAATTGTATGGTTTGAAAAAATACAGGTTTGATACTCCTTTCCTAGAGTATGTAAAAAAATATTCAAAATTATTTAAAAAGATTTGTACTATTGCTAAATCAAAATTCTTAAGTGATTCAATTAAAAGTTCCAATAATAAAGTAAAAACCACTTGGAAAATTATTAACAATGAAACGGGTAAGTCGGTTAAACAAGAAAATCAACTTGAGATTATGGTCGATAACAAATTAGTTAGTAAGGCAGCTGACGTAGCTGAGGCATTTAATGAGTTTTTTGCCAACATACCTATAACTACGACTTGCTCCTTAAATTCGTTCCCGTCTAAAGCTGAGAATCTTTTGAATAGTAGTGTGCAAAAATGTACTCGCTTATTTGGCTTCGAACATGTAACGCGTAGTGATGTAATTAACGTCTTTAACACTCTAAGTCTAAAAACACTGGTGATTACTGGGGCATCTCCATTAAACTTTTAAGTAATATAATAGACATTGTAGCCCCCTATCTAGCTATTACTTTTAATAAATGTGTTGATCTAGGAACTTTTCCTGACCTCATGAAGAGTAGTAAAGTCATACCATTATTTAAATCTGGTAATAAAAATATCATTAGCAATTTTAGGTCTATTTCTATCTTACCAGCATTTAGCAAAATATTTGAAAATTTAATACTTAATCAGTTGCTAAGACATTTTAACTTAAATAGCCTACTTCATAATGAACAATATGGCTTTACAAAAGGACGTCCGACTACAGATGCGGGTGTTGCTCTGCTGAAACACATATTTAATGCATGGGGGAAATCGCAAAATGCTATTGGAGTTTTCTGTGATCTCTCTAAAGCCCAAGTAAAATCCAACCTTTGTTCAAAGGCATATTATTCCATTAACGACTACTTAAACGATAAGAACTGTTGGTCGCTGTGATTAACTCAAGACAATGTTCGTGTTCTTTCTCCAGAATCAGCTTACTAACTGACAGGGTATATGAGTTCATATATTTTTTATTTGACGGTTTAAGTCAATTATTTTGTTGTCTTCATTTATTATTGACATGATCTACTGACGTTAGCTAGCGACCTCGACAATTGATAATATTATTCTTGCCTGAGCAACCAACAGCAGGTTCGTCATGCTCCCTTAGATGTCACTGCTTGCGGTAGCGTCGGGGGTCGGGTTTCCTCCTTCCCTCAAATATGGCGAGGGGGGTAATGGCTGACCTTTGCGTTATGCTCGTGAACGGGTGCTGCTTGTGGTGACTGGTCGTCTTGCTGTCTTTGGTTTTATCATTGTTACAGTAATTGTTCTGTTGATTTATTTTACTTTGATGGTCCTAGTTTATCATTTATTTATTTAATTTGTTTGTATAATAATTCCAATATTGCATATGTAAGCTGCCATGCCCTTTAGGCCCGAAGGCTTTATTTATGTATTTGTGTTATTTACATGCATTTTTTTTTGTCATTGGCGTTTCGGTAATTACTTGCAATTGTTAAGAATCAAGTTCTTCTAACCGAACAGACAGCTGTGCTGCTGGGGAGTTTGTTGCGCCACTTCTTCTTCCCAGCTAAAGCACTAGGAAGTGGTGAAGGGCGGGCTTTTTGGGGGACTGTCTTATGTAATTTTGACGTTCGAAAAGTGCTGATTCTCAGCCTAATTTGAATAAATGACTTTTGATTGATTGATTTTGATCACAAATCTCCTCCCGAATGCCAGATGAAATTTGACCATAATTGAAAACAGACGGATAACAGTTAGTTTGTTGTTTAGATTTTACATAACGCCAGAAAGCCCTTGGATTTTTAGAAATGGCTGATTGACCAAAGGGGGCGTCAACACGCCTAGCGGCTCAACCCCCCAGGACTTCTTCATCCCCGCTCACGGCGCTCAACTGCGCAGGTCCTAGCGCAGGTAACTGCTTACTCCTACTCGCCATCAGATGTCTTTAGTGACGAACGAGACCGCCACCACCCAGTTACAGGGGGTCGCAGTTAGGAGTGGGAATTGTGGAGTTTGAGGTGGAGGGAGTAGGGATGTAGGTAGGATGGGGTGGTGGAAGGATGACATTTGGGGCATATGACGGGAAAGATAGGGGTTAAGGGACTTTTGGCAAAAGGTTGTGCTGTGATGGCGCCTGGAGGTTTCTGTTACGTCCATTTCTTAAGGAATTAGACCAAAAACGGGGTGGCAACCTCGGGAAGGTACATCCTCCAGACTTGCCTTGAGGATCTTCACGACTGTATAGAATTAGTTCATGCAAATGTACAAATGAATAAATTACAGAAACAATAGGAATGTACTCAAGCTAAGAAGAGAATTAACTTATTTATTGCAACCCTTAGTCCTTAATAACAATAGACCTTACTGAAGATTGTCTATTGAAACATAATAATAGTAGTTATAAAGTAAGTCGAAATAAAATAAAAAAAACATGCAAAACTAAATAAAATCATGAATAATTGCACTAAGTTTAGGAATCAACAAAAACACAGTTCCAATAATATTAAATCCGAACTAAGAAAAATAAATTAGAAGAAAGTTAAAACATTTATGAGTCAATCTCATAAATGTTTTAACATTCTTCTAATTTATTTTAATTAAGTTCTAAGTTATTTAATTTACTTTTAAAGAAACCACGTTCTTTTCTTACTCGAGATGACCGTTTCGCAAAAGGAGACCACTGCGTCCCAGGACTCTGCGCCGCCGACCATCGCGTTCACGACGGCCGGCAGCGACAGGTCGTTGCCTACTTCGTTGATGAGGGCGCGTCGCGGCTCCTCCCAAGCGGCACACTCTGCCAGCGTGTGCCACGCCGTGTCCTCCCGGCAGTCGACGCAGTGGTGACACCGGGCGTCCGGCTCCCTGTTTATGCGACACAGGTACTTCCCGAAGCAACCATGCCCCGAGAGCATGGCCGGATCGCCTCGATGGTGCTGAGGCGATCTCGGCAGGGCGCGACAGCCTCACCCGCCATTCCGCCACCAGGACCTCGCGGAGCTGCAACCGATGCTGCTCGATATGTTGCTGCATCGGTTGCTCGCCCGGCTCCCGCGCTGCCTCGCGCCACCGGTACAGTGACGCGAGCATCTTCGCCTCCAGGTCCCAGGGTGGTGATCCGGTCAGTGCACAACCCACCTCGAAGGAGATCGTGCGATACCCCGAATAACTCTGACGGCCATCGCCCGCTGCGGCTTGCGCAGGACAGCTATGCTGCCGGCCGTCAGGTGAGACGCCCAGATCGGCGCTCCGTAGAGCGCCATGGATCGCACGATCCCCATATAGAGCCGCCTACAGGCGGCGCTCGGGCCCCCCAGATTGGGAAGCAGCGTTGCCAGCGCCCCGGCCGCGCCCAACAACTTGGGCGCCAGCCGCCGGAAGTGGGGTCCGAAGTCCCACCGGCTGTCGAGCACCAATCCCAGATATTTCATGGTGGGCTCGACAGCGATCCGGAGCCGTCGCGAGCAACGCTGCCTCCCTGTGCGAACTCCCCCGGGCCGTGACCAGCGTGTCGTCCGCGTAACACGTCAGGTCCGCGCCCGGCGGGAGCTCGCCCCTCAGCACCCAGCCGTACCCGATGTTCCACAGGAGCGGTCCTACGACCGATCCCTGCGGAACACCGCACGACACCTGGCGCTGGTTTCCGCCATCAAGTCCCATGTAGGTGACACACCTCCCGGCTAAGTAAGCCCCCACGATGCGGTGGAGGTAGAGAGGCACGCGGTGGTATCGCAGTGCCTCCCGTATGCAGCTCCAGGGAAGGGTGTTGAAGGCGTTGGAGATGTCTAAGGACACCGCCACCACCACCCCGCCCCGGGACACTGTTTCCTCCGCCAGGACTTTCACCCTCGACACAGCGTGGATGGTAGAGCGCCCATGCCGAAAGCCGAACTGGCTCTCGTCCAGGTCCGGCCCTTCTCTGCACAAGTGGCCGACGAGGCGGGCTGCGAGTATGCGCTCGAACAGCTTGCCCACCTCGTCGAGCAGCACTATGGGCCGGTACGCAGACGGCGAGTCGGCAGGGCGCCCCGCCTTCCTGAGCAGGACCAGACCTCCAATCTTCCACAGACTGGGAAACTGGTCCCGCTCAAGGCACGCTGTGTAGAGTCCTCTCAATTGGGGCTCCAACTCCTTCAGAGCGAGGGCCAAAGCCAGGCCGTGAATTCCGTCGGGCCCCGGAGCCACGTTCTTGGCCCGGAGCCGCATCACGGCCGCCCTCATCTGCCTGTGTCACCTCTGGGACGCTGATGGCGTTCTCCTCCTCCTCTGCAGACTCTGCGGCTGCGGGCAAAGCCATCGGCGGCGGAATATGCTCCGCTCTCACCGGGAAGAGGGCTGCTACCACCTCCTCCAGCAGCTCAGGTTGGAGACTCTCCGTAAGTGGGGGCGCCGCGGCTCGAAGTTGCCCTCGAACCGCTTTATACGGGCGCCCCCACGGATCCCCGTCTAGAGTTTCCAACATCCTCTCCCGGGATCGCGTCCTCGCCTCGTCGATGGCCAGCCACAGAGTCTGCTTTGCCGCGCGGTACACCTCGTACAGCGCGGCCTCCTCCTTGGGTACCCGACGACGTCTCCTCCGGTAACGGGTATACCGGCGTCTCACCACCACGCATGCGACGCGCAGCTGCGCGATCTCGGCGGACCACCAGTACACCTGGCGCCTTGCACCCTGTGCGTGGGCGCGGGGCATGGACGCATCGCATATCTGCGTCATTGCCCCGCGGAACCACAGCGCCTCCAGCTCGACGTCATCGGGTCCGGTCGTTGCCGACCCCCGGAACCAGGCCTGAGCAATGGCTACCTCCACGAGAAGCTCCCTGTCGATGCGCTTACGCGCCCAGCGCGGGCCGTCCGAACGCGGGACTGATGTTCTGCGGCCGCCCCGATAACGTCTCCACTTCCGCGGCGACACGCCAGTCGCAGACACGGCTCGCGACAGCAGGGCTTGCGAACGACACGTCCACTATGGACCCGCCCCGCTGCCGCACGCACGTGTAGACTGAGCCCCGGTTCAGGACGACCAGGCCAGTCGTGATCGCCCACTCCTCCAATGCCTCACCCTTAGCATCGGTCACCGGGGATCCCCACGCCGCAGACTTGGCGTTGAGATCCCCGAGCAACAGCACTGGGCGAGGATGGAGCTCGCCCACGACGGCACCCAACTCGACAAGGAACCTCTCGAAGTCGGCGAGACTCTTGTTGGGCGAAAAATACGCCCCAACTACGCCAACGCCATCTGCGAGGGCGGCTACCTAGCCGTGCCCCCGAGACGGGCTGACGAGAGCCCCGCCAATGATGGCCACCAAACCGTCCAGGTCTCCCACCCAGTTATCCCTGGGCGGGACCCAGTACTGCTCGGCGACCACAGCCACGTTAATCGACCACTCTGCCATGCTTTGGAGCAAGAGATCCTGAGCTCTGGCAGAGTAGTTGATGTTGCCCTGGAGGAGACGGAACAGCGCCATTTATGCGCAGTCCATCCCCCCCTCTGCTCTTCTAGCCTCCCCTTACTAGAAGACCGTCATCGGTCAAACGGCAACTGGCAAGTGCAGAAATGCAAGGGCAAGGGTAAAGCCAATAAACAAGCTAGTTGCCCTTGCTCAGGTCCACCGGCTGCCTCATTACAAGGCGACCAGAGGGACAGGATCACGAGGAAGGAGCTCCGCCAAATACGATGGAAGCAAGATAAAGGCTCCCGAAACAAACAGGTTACTGCCGCCAGGTCCGTCAAACCGATCAGCGGCCAGCTTAACTTCTCCGCCGGGAAGCGGTCACAGGCAGAGGCCGGCACTAGCCGACCGGCGCCCAGTCAACCGCCAACCAGGGAGACCCAGAGAGAGCTGAAGGTACCACGAAAACACAGCGACCCGGTTGGAAGGATCAGGCCTCGGCCAAGCGAGTTCTCATCGAGAGTTTAACACCTCGGGGAGAGCATAAGCGGCCGCGCCTTGATCAATCCAAACGAGTCGCCCAACGAAGCTATGCCCAAGCTGCCAGCGTTGCCCTTGACGTCGCGATCACCTGCGACCGCACGGGGATCCACAGCAAGGACGTATCGGACCAGGTACTCGCTGCTATCCAGAAGCAGATTATACTTGAGGCCATGCTCCCCCAAGCAAGACACTCCAGGGTCTACCTTCAACGCCACGCCGCTGTTCGCCGGGGGTGTTTTAAAACTGTGGTGCGGCAACGACCACACGTTAGCCTGGCTAAGGAAGACTGTCTCCGACCTTTCTCTCCCAACTAGCATCTCGCTAGTTGTCAAGAGCCAGTCGGAGATTATGAAGCGAGCACGATGTGCGCTCTCTCAGCTACCAGAACCCCTGGGTCGACATAAAGAGGTGGGTACTCCTGCATGCGGACAAACATGCTGCGGCATGGTTCGTGGTGGTCGGTATTCCTGTGGACCAAATCCCGACCCTGATGAGGGCCGGATGCCGTCTCTCAATAGGATTGGGGACGGTGTACGTGACGTTCCAGGGTCGGAACGGAAGGTTCACCGACGTCCCCCAGGATTGGGACCCCGCCACGGAAACCATCGGCGAGACGCCAGCACCAGCAGGGGAGTCCACTCCCCCATCAAGCATCAGCGGCTAAATCTGCTATAGCAGAGTTGGCCGCCCCTGCTGCCGCCATCGTGGACGCCGTCCCTTCGTCGGGTGAGGAGCCGGACGACATCATCCTGTGCCCGGCTTCGGGCCTAGGTGGGGGACGGCTTCGACGAGGGTGATTTGTTTGCCGGGCTCAGACTGGAGGGGGACGAAGAGGGTTCGGCCAACGATGGCGTCCCTTTCGTCGACCTGTAAAGTCCTCCAGGCCAACCTCCACCACAGCCAGACCGCGACGGCTCAGCTCCGCAAGTGGTTGGAGGTACAACACACAGCCATTGCCTTGATCTAGGAGCCGTGGGTTCCAGTCTGTGGAAGATTGGACGTCTGGTCCTGCTCAGGAAGGCGGGGCGCCCTGCCGACTCGCCGTCTACGTACCGGCCCATAGTGCTGCTCGACGAGGCGGGCAAGCTGTTCGAGCGCATACTCGCAGCCCGCCTCGTCGGCCACTTGTGCAGAGAGGGGCCGGACCTGGACGAGAGCCAGTTCGGCTTTCGGCATGGGCGCTCTACCATCCACGCTGTGTTGAGGGTAAGATTCCTGGCGGAGGAAACAGTGTCCCGGGGCGGGGTGGTGGTGGCGGTGTCCTTGGACATCTCCAACGCCTTCAACACCCTGCCCTGGAGCTGCATACGGGAGGCACTGCGGTACCACCGCGTGCCTCTCTACCTCCACCGCATCGTGGGGGCTTACTTAGCCGGGAGGTGTGTCACCTACATGGGACTTGATGGCGGAAACCAGCGCCAGGTGTCGTGCGGTGTTCCGCAGGGATCGGTCGTAGGACCGCTCCTGTGGAACATCGGGTACGGCTGGGTGCTGAGGGGCGAGCTCCCGCCGGGCGCGGACCTGACGTGTTACGCGGACGACACGCTGGTCACGGCCCGGGGGAGTTCACACAGGGAGGCAGCGTTGCTCGCGACGGCTCCGGATCGCTGTCGAGCCCACCATTAAATATCTGGGATTGGTGCTCGACAGCCGGTGGGACTTCGGACCCCACTTCCGGCGGCTGGCGGCCAAGTTGTTGGGCGCAGCCGGAGCGCTGGCAACGCTGCTTCCCAATCTGGGGGGCCCGAGCGCCTCCTGTAAGCGGCTCTATAAGGGGATCGTGCGATCCATGGCTCTCTACGGAGCGCCGATATGGGCGTCTGACCTGACGGCCGGCAGCATAGCTGTCCTCCGCAAGCCGCAGCGGGCGTCAGAGTCATTCGGGGGTATCGCACGATCTCCTTCGAGGCGGGTTGTGCACTGGCCGGATCACCGCCCTGGGACCTAGAGGCGAAGGTGCTCGCGTCACTGTACCGGTGGCGCGAGGCAGCGCGGGAGCGGGACGAGCGACCGATGCAGCAACATATTGAGCAGCGTCGGTTGCAGCTCCGCGAGGTCCTGGTCGCGGAATGGCGGGTGAGGCTGTCACGCCCTACCGGCGGCCTCAGCACCATCGAGGCGATCCGGCCAGTGCTCGACCGCTGGCTCGGGAGAAGGCACGGCTCCCTGACGTTTCGGGCGACGCAGGTGCTCTCGGGGCATGGTTGCTTCGGGAAGTACCTGTGTCTCATAAACAGGGAGCCGGACGCCCGGTGTCACCACTGCGTCGACTGCCGGGAGGACACGGCGTGGCACACGCTGGCAGAGTGTGCCACTAGGGTGGAGCCGCGCCGTGCCCTCATCTCAGAAGTAGGCAGTGACCTGTCGCTGCCGACCGTAGTGAGTTCGATGGTCGGCAGCGTAGAGTCCTGGGACGCGGTGGTTTCCTTCTGCGAGACGGTCATCTCTCAAAAGGAGGCTGCGGAAAGGGAGAGAGAGATCTCCACTCTCGACCAAGCCCGCAGCAGACGCACCGGGCGTCGGAGGAGGGCGGACAACGCCCTCTTCCGGCCCCCCTAAATGGGTCCAGGGACGACGGATTCGGGGACATTCGTCGCCCCCCAACATCAGGACCCGAGAAGGTGGCTCGCGTAGTGTTCCGCGCGCGCCGCTCACAGACGTTGCGGAGGGAGTACACCTCACTCTTTAAAAGTTTCTTTAACAGTAAATTAAATAACTTAGAACTTAATTAAAATAAATTAGAAGAAAGTTAAAACATTTATGAGATTGATACTCAACGCTTGCAGTCTGAAATTCAGGTACTGGAAGAGTCAATTCATTCACTGTATACCAAGTATGTAAGGTCTGCAAAACAAATTCAGGAGCACATCCTTCCTGCAAATGAGTTAGTAAACGTCTGACCGACGTGTGCAATTCCAAAGCAGTCAAAGAGGACCTTTTGACTCTCAGCGACCCTCAATGTTCATTGCAGAGGAAATCCGAACGTGCAAGCTCCAACCTGTGGCAACGGGCGAACCCGTTCCAGTCAGGACTTGGTCAGGTCTCCATTCCTAATATAGATACACCAGATATTGAAACAAGGTACAGTGCAAGTAGTGCAGACGGAAGAAAGCTCTCTCCCTTGTACTAGTAAAGTTTGTTACTGCTCCATTTTGTTTTCTGATAATTTTGGAAAAGTGTTAGGAAAATTACTTAGCAACAACCTGAGCCATTCTTCTTAAAACTTTTATATTGCACAGACCTTTTGTATCCTACACACAAATAATGTCTTCAATAAATAAGAATGAATATGATCCTAATGACATTGTTACAGTACTTATAGGTAATAGTTTTAATGTAACAAAAGATGACATCAAGCTCGTAAGGGTTACCAAACTAGTAAATTAAAATTGTAAATAATTTTGTGTGCTTTCCCATACTATGAGCAATTGTCAAATAGGCAAAACAACTACATTCACATGTTAAATAATTACATGCATTTCTCAGTTAGTCACCATAGTGACAAGTTTATATTTTTTGACAACAATTTTTTTGTTAATAAGCTAAGGTCGACTAGGGATACTGTGTATCTGCCAATTAGTTTCAGACGTCAAATAGCTAGGCTTTTAGCTTTAATTATTAACCCAGACATAAGTAGTATGTCGAAGTCACCTATAATTAGTACCACAATTAGTAATAGTACTAATGTTGAGGTGGTTAACTCAGATAATTTCAACTAGTTTGTAAGAAAACAGAAGGTACCACTAAAAGTATAGTTACACTTAAAATCAAAAAGGTATTTTCTAGTACTACAATAGTTAACTGTAGAAACGGGGCTAAGCAGAAATCCTTGAAATTATTTCATCAAAATATTCAAGGTTTTAACTAAGTGGAAAGGAAATTGAATTGTTTTAGGAAAATGTTTGACATTATTTGCATAACTAAGCATTGGTTATGAAATTTTAATTAATTACGAGAATTATAACGTGACCAGTTGTTGTAATCGAAATTCAATGCTGCGTGGTGTTTCACTAATCCTAATTAATTTAAATAATATTTTATTGCACTTCTTTAATTTGGAAGTTAAGTAATCAGGACATTACAATGAATAATGTTAATATTTTGTATAAAGAATTCTTTTCGAAAGTTCAAACCGAGTTTAATAATACTTTTAAAAAGAACACTAAAAGTATCAGCCCTAAGTTTTTATTTAGTAAATGGGCAATAGGACTTAGGAAAAGTAGGGAAAGACTTTTCGAGCTGTATGGCCTTAAGCCTTATTTTCAAACGGAAACTCGGGATCAAGGAGTCTTCCCGGATCTAATGAAATACAGTAAGGTAATACCACTTTTCAAATCCGGGGACAGTGAATACACTAATAATTATAGACTCGTGTCCGTGTTGCCGGATTTCAGTAAGGTCTTTGAAAAGGTAATGCTTAATCAAATGCTCAATCATTTTAATACCAATAAAATCCTTCACGAGCAACAGTATAGTTTCACCAAAGGGCGTACGACCGACACCGGTGTTACCTTAATAAAACATATTTTTAACGCGATTGAAGAGGCCCAAGACGCCATAGGAATCTTTTGTGTCCTGTCCAAGGCATTTGATTGCGTCGATCACGAAAATCTGCTTTTGAAACTTGTGCATTACGGGCTTGGAAAACATGCGCTCAGTTTAGTAAAATCTTATTATGATAGACAACAGCAAGTTCAAATAAATGGTGTCAATTCACTTGGTTTAAAAGTAAAAATGGGTGTTTCAAAAGGCCTCGATATTGGGTCCTTTGCTCTTTTTAGTGTAAATCGTTTAGTGTGACCTATTCCATTTATTAATAAATCAACCATACATGGTTTTATTGGCGGACGATACTTCCTTTATTTTTAGACGTGCTTCAAATTTTGGCGACGTAAATAACGCCATACTGCTGGTCCAAAATAGGTTCACTGCTAATAATTTAGTACTAAATGGAAATAAAACTAAGATTTTCTTAACAAACGTCAAGAGTAGTGATTGTGAGATAGTATTGAATACAGAAAAACTAGAATTCGTCGATAAAACGGTTTTATTTTATTTTACTAATTTTAGGAAAACTTACAGCTAATACATTTTAATAACTAAAACAATGTGTAAACGATATCCAATTAAAAGCTTCCACTAACCACTAAAGTGCATATAATTAATAAATACGAGAAAACAGCGACGTAAGAGATACGCAAATTAATTATATCAAAAAAACATTGTTCAAACATTTCTTTACTTCCTTAACGCTACTGGTAAATAAATCTAAATCGACATCCTGACACACAATATTAAAAGTCCGACAAGCTCTTATCACATACGAGTTCTGTCTGTATATAGTTCTGGTTTGCGGCACATAGAGAAGACGTGGTCTCCGAAGAAATTCACCTGGTACACAAAGCCCGATCTTGCCGACCAACTCAGGGACGTCAGCAGAACCGTTCATACCGGTAAATAAGAAAGCAAGATCTGCAACTTTCCTTTGTTCGTGTAGAGGCAGAATATGATTTTTACACCGACTTATATAATTCGGGAGATAGGTATTTGAGCGATATTGAGTGTACCTCAAAAATCGCCTTTGTATACTTTCAAGTCGATTAATTTATACATTATAATTTGGATTCCAAATCTGGGAAGCATATTAAAGGTGGCTACGGACAAACGCAAAGTAAAGAATTTTCATTGTTTTAACATTTTTAAAATTTGAAGAGACCCTAAAAATAAAACCCAAGGCCCTCGAAGCCTGGTTGACTATATTCTTAATATGTGCGTCAAACAGAAGCTTCGAATCAAAAGTAACTCCAGGATCCCTGATGACACTCACTCTGGCTACCAAGGCATTCGAAAGCAAATAATCAAATTTAACAGGGTTGGGCCTACGCGTAAATGTACATACACAGCATTTGGATACATTTAAATCCAACCTATTTCTAGCACAGTATTCGTGGAACCTGTCAAGATCATCCTGTAATAGGCGTGCATCCTCAACAGTTGACACTTGACCCAAAATCTTCATATCACAGGCATAC
Source organism: Dasypolia templi (assembly GCA_963555695.1). NCBI lineage: Eukaryota > Metazoa > Arthropoda > Insecta > Lepidoptera > Noctuidae > Dasypolia > Dasypolia templi. The sequence goes on along the minus strand of OY743158.1, from coordinate 10,159,125 downwards.
AATAAGACTTTAGAGTTAAGGAAACAAGAGACAACGTCATTTATAATAATATTAAATAAGAGAGGTCCCAACAAGGATCCTTGGGGAACTCCCGACGGAATGTACATCGCTCTCGACGTATATCCGTTGAGATCCACCGTCTGGCACCTATTCTCCACATATGACGAGAACCATATAAACAAGTTACCCCTCACACCAACCAACAGGAGTTTACGCATAAGAAGCGCATGATCAAAACACTTACTGTATTCAGTGTATATAACGTCGACCTGAGACCGTTTGGACATGTGCTCTGTAAGAAAGTCACTACAGACCACGAGATTTGAGGTGGTCGAGCGACCCTTTAGAAAACCATGTTCACAGAAACTTAATTTTAGTGAGGAAGAAAGTTCTCTGTACACAATTTTCTCCATTATTTTAGCGAACACACAAAGTTTGGAAATTGGTCTATAGTTGCCTACAAGTATATTGGCTTTAGCTCCTTTTTTATGAATCGGCGTTATATACCCTGACTCCCAGGTGATAGGTTCTACCCCTAATTCAAATGACCTCTTAAATAATATTGTTAACGGAAGGGATAGGCATCTGGCACATTTTGAAATAAAAATTGGCGAAATGTTATCAGGGCCCGCGGTTTTGTTAAGGTCCACTTGTATAAGCAACTTTAACACTTCCTCCTCCCGTACATCAATAGAGCTTATGTCTGATACACAACCAGCAGCCAGAATACCAGGTTCATCCATTTCCACAGTGTACAGATCGCCGTCACTTCGTTCTAGGAAATTAGAAAAGAAATAGTTTCCGAACATATCACAAATCTCCTCCCCAATGCCAGATCAAATTTGACCATAGTTGAAAACAGACGGATAACAGTTAGTTTGTTGTTTAGATTTTACATAACGCCAGAAAGCCCTTGGATTTTTTGAAATGGCTGATTCAATATCCGCAATATATTTATCAAACATTTCCTTCTCCAGATCTTTAGCACGCTGACGTAATGTTACAAAAGAATGATGATCACATAGATTTCCGTACTTTTTAAATTTCGAGTGAAATTTCGACTTTTCCTAAACCATTTTAATCAGAGGGCTTTTAAACCAAGGAGGATACTTGCCCCGAGGTACAATAACTTTAGTAGGTATATACTTATTGTGCAGCAAGTTAGTGGTGTCATAAAATAAATTGATGGCTTCTTCAAAAGTCTTACGGTTTAGCTCTAGGGGCCAGTCTCAATCCAACATTTCTTCAATTATGGCGTCATAATTCGCTTGAGCAAACAAGTACTTAACTCTTGGCCGAGAATGCAGCTGATGCAGTTGAACGAAGTCAGCAGTGACACAGAGAGCCTTATGGTGTAAGTCCTCCTCCACTAAAGGATCCAGGCAGCAAGTGACAGTAACTTCGTTATTCGATAATACGAGGTCAAGAATCCTATCATTCATTTTACGATGAAAATTGTACTGTAACAAATTGCAAGCGGTAAGAGTATCACAAAATGAGGTCTGGACAGGTTACTGAGGCATAGATAATCACCATCATTCGCCGCGTGCCAATCAATATTCGGCTGATTGAAATCCCCAAGAATCAAGAACTTATCTGCTGGATTTTTAAGAACAATGTCAGCTTATTTGTTAGTGAAGTTGTGTAGTTGAACCATTAAAGAGTTGCCAGACTGCTGATTACATATATAGACAACACAAAGATGCATTTTATAGGTTACCTTGGGTTTCAATTGGTGTTGGGTTAAGGTAACCCACAGGTCCTCTGCGGACGAGCACCATTCATTGCGAACGTCAGCAAAAAGTTTGCGACGTATGGCTATTAAGATCCCTCCTCCCATAGTTTGGTTAGTGCGAGAGTAATCTCGATCACGTCTCCATACAAAATATCTGTCGGCAAATAATTCACTATCAGAAATACCATCTATAAGCCACGTCTCTGTAAGACAAACGACATCAAACGAATTCATGCAAACATTTATATAGAAAACAGAGGTTTTTGTCCGTAGTCCTCGAACGTTTTGGTTAAACAAGCTAATAGGTGCCATTATAAGTCCAATGTATCACTAGAATAATAATCGTAAGAATATAAGGCACAGATATATTGTGTCGCAAAGAAAAACTGTAGTAAAATAAAGTCAGCGTAAATAACAAGTGTGCTTGGTGTAGGCAAAATAAGGCGGTAATTGTATAAAATAAAACAGGTTTGTCCAAACATGAGTAACAACCTATGTTCCTGGTCAAGAAATAGTTGGCTTTGTAAGTATAGTAAACATAAAAAACATTATTTAAGTGCAAGCAGATCCCGCTCTCATTAGTACAAACGTAAAGTTTAAAATAGCAAAAACCAGGGCTTAATGAATCATATGAATAGGCGACACCGAGCGATAAGAGAACAAAAGGCCGGCGAGAATGGAATGCGTGTAAAAAACTAATATAATTATGCATTTCTCAATCTTATTCATAACGACTCGTCAATCAACAATAGTGTGTCAGCAAATCGACTTACGATATTGCCTAAACAAAACTTTTTCAAGTCTTGCACAGTCCGGATGCGGTGCTTCGGTGACGGGTGATTTTTAACGAATAAATATTTTGCAGCCGGTTACCCAAACATACTCGTATCCTTTTTCCTTTGCCAAAATCTTGGTTTTGTGTAGTAAGGCTTTGTTATCCAGCGTCAGGTGGTTATTGACGTAAATTTTACTGTCACCCTGAAGTTCCAAATCGATGGCGCTCAAGATCTTGTGTTTCCTAGCTGCAGCAACAAAGTAATTTTTTAAGTAACAATTGTGTACCGAGCAAATAATTCTTTTGTTATGGCTATCATTTCGCATGGGAATCCTTGCTATATAATTTATCCGTTCCTTGGGGATAGGACAATTGATTATAACCCCAATTTTAGCAATGACGTCAAACAAGTTCTCAGAGTTCGATTCCGGTACCCCCTTGATCTCATCCTGGACCTCTGCTCATTGTCACGACACCGAAGTTCAAGACTCTTACAGCGCTCCTGCAAGGTGGTGATGTCGTCTTTGGTCTTCTATAAACTATCAATTTCCTGTTCCAATCCCGAAACTTTACTTGCTAATTCTTTTACTGAGCTGTGTACATATTCAAGAGACTCCTTCATTCCAGCAATGGAGTTAGTGACTTCTGAGAATTCCCCTCTCATGGATTTCAGTTCAGCCAACTCCTTGTTGATAAGCTTTAAATCCTCCATCAACGCCAGTAGTGACTCCATCTGCACCGTCAATGACCCGATGACCCGGGGACTCATAGCCAGAGCTTTGCAGGAATTACACCTCCATGTTAATTTCCGATCACCGAGCTTTCTCCATCCAGTTTCAGTGATACCAGCGCACGGAAAATCAAACTGACTCTGCCAGGCAGTACATTTGACCCCGTCACTGACTTGACTGTCGCACCTCTTACACTTGAACATTGTATTATAATGTAGTTCCGAGATTGATTAGATATAAAATTAAACTTTGAGAAGCTTTGTCGATACGGACGGAGCGTAAGGTTATGCGTGCGCACGGTTCGCTGTCTACCGTCAACAGATTTTTCCGTTCCGACCGTTTCTTGTGGATCCTTTCATAGTATCATTATATCACGGTATTTTACTTTGGGGACGGGCTGCAGACATCGAGTCTATTTTATTCTGCAGAAAAGAGCCATCAGAGCCATATATAATCTCCACAGGCGCGATTCTCTAAGGGAATATTAACATCATGACGGTACCTCATCAATACATCTATGAAGACATCATGTATAGTATAGTACTAGAAATCGGGAAGTATTCGTTCAACCAGGTTTCAGACTGGCTAAAGTAGACTCTTCTTTCATTTAAAATGTTACAATAAAATACCTCCCCACATACTCCAACTGAATGAGACAAAATTTAAATCCTTTGTAAAACGCACACTTTGCAGGCAGGCATACTCGTATTATAAGTTAGGGGATTACATCACTGATTGCACAGGGTGAGTACTTTGTGCTATAGAGCTACGATTTAATGGGTCATGTCATAGATTGACTTGAATGTGCCCTGGCGGCTGGTAGTATGTCATGCTCACTCGAATGTCTCGCTGACGGTGGCGCGTGTGTTGGATCATTTGCGGTCTATGGTGCGCCACGCGCTCGCCCATTTGCTACCAAAACACTCAGACGGACCAGATGGCATACCACCCTTTATCCTAAGAGATAGCCGCATGGTGTTAATTGAACCCATACTACACTCGTTCAATGACTGCATTGCTACAGCAACATTTCCTGCTGATCGATGGATGCTTAGCCGAGTGGTGCGGGTGTCGAAAGGTCACGGCGGTGAGGAAGCAAGTGACTTCAGGCCTGTGGCGGTTATATTAGCTCCTGCTAAAGTGTTCGAGGCAGCCGGTCACAGCTGTTTATACACGCAGGTGAGCGCACAATTGTCGGATGCGCAACACGGGTTCTGCCCGGGTCGAGGTACAACAGGAAATTTACTTCACCTAATGACGCAACTGGTGCCAGCTGTTGACGCAGGACTACAGGTGGATTGACGGCCGGTAGCACAGCTGTTCTGCGAAAGCCGCAGAGAGCAATGGCCGTCAGAGTCATAAGGGGGTATCGCACGATCTCCTACGAGGCGGGTTGTGCGCTGGCCGGATCCCCGCCCTGGAACCTGGTGGCGAAGGTGCGCGCGTCACTGTATCGGTGGCGCGAGGCAGCGCGGGAGTGGGGCGAGCGACCGATGCAGCAACATATTGAGCAGCGTCGGTTGCAGCTCCGCGAGGTCCTGGTGGCGGAACGGCGGGTCAGGCTGTCACGACCTACCTAGAGAAGGCACGGCTCCCAGACGTTTCGGGCGACGCAGGTGCTCTCGGGGCATAATTGCTTCGGGAAATACCTGTGTTGCATAAACAGGGAGCCAGACGCCCGGTGTCACCACTGCGTCGACTGCCGGGAGGACACGGCGTGGCACACGCTGGCAGAGTGTGCCGCTTGGGAGGAGCCGCGCCGTGCCCTCATCTCTGAAGTAGGCAGTGACCTGTCGCTGCCGGCTGTCGTGAACGCGATGGTCGGCGGCGCAGAATCCTGGGACGCGGTGGTCTCCTTTTGCGAAACGATCATCTCGCAGAAGGAGGCTGCGGAAAGAGAGAGAGAGATTGTGACTCTCGACCCAGCCCGCAGCAGACGCACCGGGCGTCGGAGGAGGGCGGACAACGCCCTCTTCCGGCCCCCCTAAACGGGTCCAGGGGCGACGGATTCGGGGACATCCGTCGCCCCCTAACATCGGGACCCGAGAAGGCGGCGCGCGTAGTGTTCTGCGCACGCCGTTCACAGACGTTGCGGGGGGAGCACACCTCACTCCCCCCGCCCAAGACGGGGCCCGCGCAAGCGGGCCGGCACTAGCCGGGGAATTATGTGTTCCCGCGACCCCGGCGTAGGTGAGTGATGGAACACCGGGTTGGTTTTTAGTCGGTAAGAGTCCGACAGACCCCCCGCCCTCCTGGGGCGGGGGACATCCATGAGGATTTTCCAAACAAAAAAAGACTACAGGTGGATGTTGTGTGCCTACCTAGATTTTCGGAGGGCGTTTGACACAGTCGACAATGATGTGCTGCTGTTGAAACTAGTCAACGTGGGTTTCACAACTCACACTATTCAATTCATCGCAGATTACCTGCACGGCAGACGACAATAAGTTGACTATAGCGGACGCTTTTCTTTCCTCTTTTTATTACACGAGATCGGGTGTCGGGTGTCAGGTGTATACCACTGCAGCATGTTATTGAGCCAAAGATCTGGGCATAGGATTCACAGCTAATTTGGACTTCCGGAAACATGTCGAAGAGGTTTGCAAAAAGGCATACCGTAACATAGGTTTTGTTTTGCGACAGGCAAATGAATTTTCCAATATGAGCGCTTTAAGAGCCTTGTACGAAGAATTGGTGGCACTTGGAGTACAACGCGGCTATTTGGAGTCCTAGTGAAGCCAAATACAGATGCTAGAGCGAATACAAAATAAGTATAGTAGGTTTATGTGTGTGAGGTTACATGGAGTATGATACCCATTGTTGTATCCAACCCTATTCATTTTGGGAATGGTTGGTTACTAGAAATAAGAAATTAGGCGAGAACTATCACTACCCACATGCTTGTTCCATGTATTGAGGGGTAAAATTTCTAATTTTGCCGGAATTCAGACAATTTGGCTGTGCGTGCCGGACGATTATGTGAGCAAGTGACGCCGGCCGCGGCTGCTGGTGGTACCGTACGCGCGCACCAATCTGCTTCAGCGCGCACCGCTGACGCGTGTGCTGTGCACGCTCAACGTAGTAGCCGATAGAATAGACTTGTTTTCTTGTACACTGAATGGCCTTACTCTGGCGACTTTAAGGAGGTTGTTATGATTAAGTTAAAACGAATAATAACATGTACTTAACTATCGCATTAGGGCAACCTGTAAAGACAGATTTAAGGTTTCATAATAGTGATAAAAATAAAATAAAAGTGAAAAGGCTCAGTTGGCTCTCTTCGCCGACGCAATGCCGTTTACTATACCGGTAACGGTCAACGCAATAGCTCGTACTCTCCAAACCTCCGCAAACATCTTAGGCTCTTGATTCCGTAAATGGAGAATCGAGGTTACAACACGGTGTAACTCATACTCTTTTTTTAGAAAAGGGAGTATCCTCCGACCAGATGGATGTCGTATCTGGTGGGCAACTGCCCGAAGATTGAGGTCGGGAAGTTGTATACAAGCTAGCTGCGCGGTAAACTCTGATTGCGCGATGCAGGATTTGTGTGACGTCAGTGTGATGCGTTGTTCGCATGTAGCGCTGTAGATGCCGCCACAACCCAAATGCCATGATTTCAGCGGCCGTCCGCTATACTCCCTCCTGCATCAGCAGTATTCGCAGACCTACCTTACTACGAGGGTAATGGTGTCGTCGGGGGTGAATAATGTATGCCGTACATTATTCACCCCCGACGACACCATTACCCTCCTCCAGGAGAGCAGTAAGGCCACCAGCACACTACAAAAGCATAAAACCCGATCGTCGTCCTAACGTCCTCGCCGCCAGGGCCCGCCGCAACGCCCAAACTCACCCCCCACCCCGGCCCTTGCTCGAGCCACCCCGCGCCGCTGAGACTGTTGTTTTAAATTCGTCCCAATATCTCGCAAATCCTGATCCAGCTCGTTCCTGTAATCCCTGAAGGGTTAGGCAGAGGTGCACCTATTTTACACCCACATTTTGCCAGTTATGTTTAAGTCTCATGTAGTAGGGGGCGAGCCTATTGCTATCAACCGGGCACAAATCCAGACACCGGGCTGCTACTGAGAAATTCTAGATAGAAAAACCCAATAACACTTTGTCCGACCTGGGAATCGAACCCTGGACGTCATGCTCATGCGGTCTTGCGACCACTTGACCAACGAGACAGTTACAATTTTTATAATCAAATCAAATAAATCACTTTACTATCGACAGTTAGCTGTTAACTCCGAGTTGAAAGGGCAAACAACGTGTAAGTGGGCTTTAGAGATCCATAAATTGTCAACTAAACCTGAATTAATGAAAACAACACTTATACAACAGAAACACATTTATAATTGTAATTTAATTATGATTATAAATAATGATCAGATGTTATCGTAGTAACAAAATAATATCTTGAGAAGTTGATATCAAGAAATTCTTGAGGACCTTTTCAATTTGCCTAAATACAGTGCAAATGAAACGAGAACATTATTTATAAAACCAACCTAAGTAGCTTCCGTAGGTACTTCAGTTTATATGATTTCCGATAGTTTGATAGACTCGATTTATTTATTTATTTCTCAATTTATTGGGAGGAAGAGCTCATAAAAGCGATAAACTCTGTTGGGTTTAAGCACATTTTTGCACGGTCGCGGTCGTAAAAATATCGCGGCGGGATTTCGAACTCTCGGTGTTAATCGTAGAATCTAAAAGAGTGCACCCCAGCACTTCGAAAAAACACACTGTTAAATTTTCACCTCCCGCTAGGGAGAGCGTTGAAAATCCAGTGTGCGATAAAATCCTGCCCCGATAACGCTTATCAAGCTTAGTAAGGTACAGTCCGCAAGGCCTAAGCTGAGCTATGCATTTATGTGAGTGATTTCCAATCGTACCAAGGTGATACGTACTTACGTACGATCACAGTTTTACAACCCCAAACGTCTCAAACATATAGCTCCCAGTAAGGTTGCTATGTTTGCGCTGTTTGAGGTTTTCTGAACCTGCAGCAGCCGCCCCTGCCCAGTCGCCGTGCTAAAAAGATGGGATGTCGTGAGGGTGTTGACACAGGTTGCATCCCACACCAAAGGCCTACCCTACATCCAAGGCATTATGGTCATTCCGACTGGCCTCGTTCCATCGTCGTGTACCAAACTAGTGGGTTCTAAAACAGCTGACACCCGGCGGTGACAAGAGCCCGACGGATAATGTCATTAATGCTGGCGTGCCGTGCCAACCGACCAGCGTTCTTGCTGCAGGAAAGGCTGTGGTGTCCGATGCGGTTGACTGCTTCACCGCACTGACAGGGATGTCGAGCCACGCAAGGAGCACCCAAATCATATTATAATACAATTGTGATTTAAATAAAGTCTATACGAAAAGTAATAATTTTAACATTCAAATAATTGTTAAATGGGAACACTGCTCGTCGATTTTGTGAGAATCCTGAAGAGGCTTCAGATATTACAGGGTTAGATGTGATACCAATCAAGACCTTTGGAACTATTCTTAGAACTTTGGCATCGGGTTACGATATTGATGTTGTTAAATTTAACTCTTTTACGCAAGACACAAATTTTTTTTTCTTAGTCTCTATTCGTGGTATTACATACCTGCTACTGTGCACAAAATTATTGTGCACAGTCTTGATATTGTGAAATCGGCTCTTCTACCTATCGGGCAGCTTTGAGGAAGCACGCAATAAATATTATAGAAGATTCCGGGAGCACAATACACGTAAACATTCACGTATTGCCACGAATAGGGATTTACTTAACATGCTGCTAATCTCATGTGATCCTGTCATAAATGGTCTTGGAGAAGTTCCCAAAAAGCCGACTAGTAAACTTCCTTCCGAGGTTTTAGAATTAATAGTACCCCCTTCTGTAGATATAAGTTCAAGTGTAAGTATTAGAAGTCATTGTCAAAATATTAGTGTAACAGATTATAGTATAGAAGGTTCTTCAGAAGAAAAATTTTGTGATGTAAGAATAAATAAGAGTTGTAAATACTGTTGTACTAATGAATCGCTAAACTGTGTTTATTTTCTAACTTTAATATTAGTTGAAAACATATTGTTTTTTTTATCTACCTGCTATTTAAGTTAAAAAATACTGTAAATTAGTAGTAAATATGTCCTTTTATGTAATTCGTGGCTAAGTTATTAACAGTTGAGTCATTTATCTACCTGCTATTTAAGTTATTTTTTTTGTAAATTTGTAGTAATTATGTCCTTTTATGTAATTAGTGGCTAAGGTATTTACAGTTGAGTCTTATAGGACTGTTGCATAGGACTGTTGTTATTTTTTATATTGCTATTTTGCTACCAGCCAGTCAATATAGAAAATATCTATTGTCATATTTTGTTTTGTTGGTACAAGTGTCCCTTCATTCTTTTTTTTATGTTCTGCTAAAACCCCATCAGAACATCACAAGGAAGGCGGTCGAAGCAAAATGCCCCAATAAATAATTTTGTCTAGCTAGCTTGTACTAATGAAACCACTGTGGCGCTCGTGTGAATGAACACTTTTATACAACGTGTAAACGCAAGGTAGCAGTTAGGTTCGCAGTATTCAGAAAGAGAACGCCTACGGCAATTCTCCACACAACAAAATAGGTAAGCACAGAAGGTCGGCTCGACACAATGAGCGAGATCTCAATCATTATATTTGTTTTTAGTTTTGATGTGTTGGTTAAGGTACTTGTGAAGGTAGTGGGATCTTGTTTAAATGCTTTGGTAATGATGATTTTTAATTAAACACGTGATTCAACTGAATGTAATGGTGTCAGAAACGGAATCAGTAAAGAAGAATACCGTCTAATCTAGGGCGACCTGTACCAAACGAAAAGTAATCTTTTATCAACTACATGGTTATGACCCGCTCCCCCGCAAGTCGCTACGGCCCAGTGGCACTCTCCTTTTATTGATAATTTTGCTCTGCAAAAAGCTATACAAAAAATAATCCTCATTTAATTTCTCAAGGTAATTGAGCTAATTTCCACAACGGAAATCGTTATTACTAGGCCGCAATTCTACTTATTCTAGCCATGTGTAATTTAGTTTTCTCTTCAGAATAAGAAGTGTCTCATGGTTTCAAGACAGCGAAGTATATTTATAGATGTATAGATTCGAAAACAGTATATTATTATTTCGCTAGATTCGGACAAACAGCTCTGCACAATTCCCATACCAATCTAAACACTAGAAATAATAGTTTTATTTTCACTGTATCCAAGGGATTGCCAAACGGCATTTTATTGCATCCCCACTGGGGGGCGAATCACAATGTAGAAAAATATAAAACATTTCCACTAACCCACTGTTTTGGAATTTAATTTATTTATTTATTGAAAACTTTATGCACAAGGATGTCCAAAGGCGGACTTAATGCCGTAGGAATTTTCTACGAGTCAACCTTTGGGTGATGCAGAGACAAATGTAGTAGGTGCAATTTATAAAAAAAAATGGGAATGAATATTTAAATATAAAGATACCTAAACTATACACATAACACATAAATATATACCTAATTATATATATGTCGGATCGTCAGGATTTACTCCGTTAGATTCAGACATTATGTGGGCAGAAGATGGGTTTCGTGCAATGAAAACAGACTGGGTGCGATACACTGCTTTTATTAAAATCACTACTAAACAATTAACACAATAACTGAGCTCAACGAATCGAGTACAGTTCCGCGACGTCTTAACTCGTAAGCGATCAGACACTGAATGTCTTCCTCGCCGTAGACTTAAAACATCACGACTCTGTAGAAGCGCGCTGTAGGTGTGGGTAGAACCCGTGATGTCGAAAGTGGCGCGCTTGCGATTCGTTTCTTCTCCGTACTATTGACCGGATGCGACACGGCTATCCTGCGATGCACACGTCCTCGTGTGTAGTTAATCTGGAAAATACAAAATTCCGGCACACAGTATCTGCTCGTCCAATCCTGACTCATATGAAGACTTATGAGGCAATTAAAGAAACTTGACTTTTTGAAATCAATTTTATTTCACAAGAAATTTGCAAATAGCATTTAAACTAGAAACTAATTACTAGGCTACCTATTTTCAAATTGGAACAATCTAATTCTCAGATTACCGAGACCAAGCACAACGTTTTCACACAAAATTAATCAAAGAAAAAAAACTTCAGGTATATCATTCATGGTCAACAACACACACTATTCCCCACGGGAATACCGAGTCAACCCTTGACTCTATGGTCTTTGCTTCTAGGCAAAACCCGACTATACCACCCAGAGCTACCGCCTACCGCGTACCCACGGACTACTCATTGAGCAGATACCGATTTCCAACGGGCTACGGCTACGATACTCTGGTATAGTCTCCGACCCACTGAACCGAGAACCTGTTTACACAAACTAAAGTGATGCCAATTCATCATCTATTTCGTCTACAATCTCAACTGGTACTTGGCCCTCGGGCATCTTCCGAACACGGTCATGAGCGTATTTGTAAGTACGCTTGTTAACTAGAGATTTTAAAACATACCGATCGCCATCTAACACTTCAACAATTCGAAATGGCCCTCTGTACTTCACGTCAAGCTTAGTTTGATTACGATCCTCGTTCTGAATAAGCACGAATTCACCGACAGAGAACCTACTCACGCTTGCTTTTGTACTATCAAAAAGACTTTTATCATAACACGCAGACTTCTCAATGCCTTCGGATGCTGCTTTTTGTGTCAATGTTTTTACTGTGAAACAGCAATACGAACTTGGTGAATGCGTCGATCATCACGAACACGTACTCCTTGTTATCACTCTTGCCACTCAGCTTTCCTGTAGCATCTATGTGTATGGTATGCCATGGAATTGCTGTCTTGGGCAAAGGGTGAAGTTCCACCTGTACTTTACCTGAGTGCGACTTCGATATATTGCAGGTGACACAGTTATCTACAAACCTTTTTACATAGCGACTCATACCTTCGAACCAGTAATGATTATACAGCTTCTCCAGCGTCTTTTCCCATCCTAGATGAATAATGGATTCGTGGATATTATTGATGACAGACCATCGCATAGCACGAGGAACGATAGGTAAACAGTTCGTTCGACCGTTACGTTGAACTTTACGGTAAAGTATAGCTGATCTTACCTCATACGTCTTAGCTACGTCGTCGTTGAGCAGTCCTTCCTCTAGATCAGAGAGGGTTATTTTGATCTCTTCATCTCTCAAAACTGGCTTCTGGCAGAGTAGCAGCGGCTACTCTGCCAGAAGCCAGTTTTCAGACAATTCGGGAAAGTCTACTTGCTTCTGTTCAACTCTACAAGCCTGTTGTTTTGGTGGTAGAGGCAATAAGTTACGAGAGAAGAAATCAGCGTGCGCCATTTGCTTACCGACGCGGTATTTTACGTCGAAATCGAACGACTGTAAAAATGCCCACCACCTGTGTACCCTCGGTGTCAGGTGGATTTTGTTTCGAGATGACTTCAAAGAATTACAGTCCGTTACTACTGTAAACTTACGGCCATGCAGGTATTGTCTAAAATGTTTCACCGCGTTGACGACTGCTAGCGTCTCCAGCTCGTACGAGTGGTATCGAGACTCTACTGGTGTCGTGCGCTTGCTAAAATAGGCGATAGGATGTTGTTTACCTTCTACAACTTGGATCAAAATCGCGCCATAACCCTCTGAACTGGCATCGGTAAGAAGCTCCACTGGATGCTGCGGGTCGAAGATCATGAGCACTGGATCACTAATTAGTATTTGGATTACCTTCTGTCTAACTTCTTCACGGCAGGGTGTCCACTCGAACGGAGTCTTTCCAGATGTCAATCTATAGATCGGACTCATGAGGCGGGAAAAGTTCGGTACGAACTGACGAAAGTAAGAAGCCAAACCTACGAATTGTCTTACCTGCGTTAGTGTCTGTGGTGGAGGTAAACATGACAAAGCCTCTATCTTTCGCTTGTTTGGTTTAACCTTACCTGCCTCAACCTCATAACCCAGGAACTCTATACGCGTTTTAAGAAAAGAGCATTTCTTAAGGTTCAGCGAGAACCCTGCTTTCGTTAACCTTTCTAACACAGTGTGCAGCCTCTCCAGGCCCTGCTCTATAGACTTGGAGATAATAGAGATGTCATCGACGTACACAACTACGTACTAGTATGCAAGGTCACCAAGTGCATTAATGATTGCTCGTTGGAATACTGATATTGCGTTACGTAAACCGAACGGCATGGTTAGAAATTCAAATTGTCCATCAGGTGTAATAAACGCAGTGCGTACAATCGATTGTTCTTGGACGGGAATGAAATGGAAACCACTTGCACAGTCTAATTTTGTAAAGTAATTTGCACCATGGAGTCGTGAAATTTGATCAGAAATCAACGGTAACGGATAACGATCCGGCACTGTATCATTATTAAGCTCTCTATAGTCTATGCACATACGGTCTGATCCATCATACTTTTTAACCAAAAGGGCTGGACTAGCAAACGGCGAACTACTGGATCTAATTATTTTAGCTTGCAACAATTCGTTTACCATATCTCGCATGGTTTGACGTTCACCCGGAGACAGTCTGTAAGGACGTCTCTGCACTGTATGATTAGGGTCGATCAATCTTATATCCAACGAACCAGTGTTAACACGTGTGGTCGGAAAACCGTTAATGAAAAAGTCACAGTATATTTGTAAGACTTTTACAAGGTCACGTCTTCCATCTAATGGTAAATCAGTGTCAATTTTATCAAAATTATTCTTTATTGCCGTAGTCTGAATAGCGTTACACACGTTTATAGTTTTTTCTCTAGTCAAAACTAATTCAGTTGCAGTCATGCTCACATAAAAACCGTTATTCAAAATCTCTCGACCTAATAGAATGTTACTACGCAAGTACGTATCCGGCAAAACGTGGAATAGAATCTCCGTCGCGAAATCGTTGATTTCTACCTGACAAAGCAATTGCAAAGTACTATTAACATTTTTATTGCCTATACCAACTAAAGATACTACATCATTTACTCTTCTACCTCTAAATTTACAAGCTATACTCTCTTTCATAAAAGAACATTCAGCGCCAGAATCAAAATCAAAGCGGAATGCCCACCGTCCAAAGACACTTCGGCCTCGAAGGCACATATTTTAAATTATATGTATGGGATAATATGCAATTTCAACAATTAACTGGTCAAGGAATTGGTTTACAAGAAAGTTGGGGTTTTTAAGGTAAAATTGTTTTTAATATTGACTAACGTAATGGTTTTACAATCATTGGATATTTAAGTCAGGGTTAAAATAATCGTCGGAATCCATTAAATTAGCATATTTGATGGTTAAAATAACAAAGGCAAACGCAAACAATGAAAGTAGATTCTGAAGATTTTTGTGATTTGACACTTTACTGTGTCTTGACTTGACAGCCGGCCAGCGTAACTCAATGCTGCCACATAAACAAAACAAAAAAATCGATATCGGCTTTTATTCGAATCATAATTTAATACAAAATTATAATCACCACTAAAACCCCACTGAAGATAAGTACGTTTTTGTAAATATATTTTCTTTAACATATTTTGTCTTTAATGCGCTAAACATGAATTGAATTATTATTAAAATGTAGCGTTTTTGTTATAATCGTATGAATTAATTATTATAATTTCAACTATTAAATAGTTTGCCCATTTAATATAAAAAGTAAAAACATAAAACCGTATACATTATAATAAATCGTATAACAAGCATTCCGGATGTGATATTATTAATAAAAAAAATCCATGAAAACATAATCGATTATTTCGTGAACGAAATTGTTAAGTATTGGCAACACTGCTGCTTCACCCACAACCGTGATTGGCATAAAGGCCTCGTAGCCATGCCATATACATTCAAAAAAAACACAACCGTGAATGTAATTTATCTTTTCAGTACTTTTTATTATTGCAAAACTATTGCAAACTTGTTCCGATATATGAATAGCTTGTTAAATAAATAGAAATTACGACGTTTTATTTACTTATACGTAAGTTATTGTGCCTTTAGGGCCGAAATCGGGCATCACCCTTTAAACCACTCACCAAAATGCTTCAATTTTCCTGATGGAGGCTCGACGATGCAAAGGTCGACTCGCTTCTCCGCCGGTACAGCAGCGCTGGACCCGACCGCTGTGCAGCGACTGGCGATGTGGCCCGGCGTGCCGCACTTGAAGCACACAATGACACTGCTGGCTTGTGGTCGCTGCCCGGCGCCCGTACCAGCCGGCACAGGCAACGGCTTCTTGACGTCGTTCTTCTTCGAGCGACAATCCGCTTGTTTGTGTCCTAGCTTGCCACATGCGTGACACTTGATTGGTGGTAGTGACGAAAACTTCAAACTTTTCTCGTTCCCGTCAGAGCGCATATCTGTAGGGGCTCTCCTCTTCAGGTAAGAGAACGCTTGAAGCTCTTGCTGCAACTTATGACGCGTTGAAATCTCCGTTGTAAATGCGAGACGTTGCAAGCGTGTATCGATTTGCGCCAAGTGAGCGATAACAGTCGACACAGCAATCTGTTCAACACTCAGATCCTTCCAATTATTTAACAAAGACGTCATAAGACGGCTAGCATAGGCGGCATAGGTCTCATTCTCCATTGGTTTGTCATTGCTCAGGTTAATTAGTGTAGCCGCAGAAGTTTCGATGCACACGAATCTGGCCTTGAACAGTTCTTTAAACTGGTCCCACGTCATACCTGGATAGGTTATCTGCGACAGCCACGTAGATGCGGAACCCTTCAATGCCTTGCTTATTGTCCAAATAAGCTGGCTTCCTTCCATTGCATTCCCGTCGAAACACAAGTCAGCGGTGGCGCACCATGAACGCGCATCGGACTCAGGTTTATCGGGGTAGAATTCCGGCGACACCAACTTGCTATTCACTGGCTGTGTTTTAAGAGTTTGTATCAGCGCGTGCATTTGTTGGTTTTGCATTTCAAAAAGTAACCGCCACTGATTGTTATTGTCACTGTTCCCGCGTGTGATCTCATTAGCATGATGTGATCCCAATTCTGATGTCGGATCGTCAGGATTTACTCCGTTAGATTCACATTTCAGGACATTATGTGGGCAGAAGATGGGTTTCGTGCAATGAAAACAGACTGGGTGCGATACACTGCTTTTATTAAAATCACTACTAAACAATTAACACAATAACTGAGCTCAACGAATCGAGTACAGTTCCGCGACTTCTTAACTCGTAAGCGATCAGACACTGAATGTCTTCCTCGCCGTAGACTTAAAACATCACGGCTCTGTAGAAGCGCGCTGTAGGTGTGGGTAGAACCCGTGATGTCGAAAGTGGCGCGCTTGCGATTCGTTTCTTCTCCGTACTATTGACCGGATGCGACATATAAATATAAGCACAAATAAATATACATAAATATATGAATATACTAAAAACAAATAAGACAAATAATAAGAAAACTATACCGTTATGATGATACTGCTAGCGTCTTGCGAATGTGCTCAAGAACTTTAACTTTAAAGGCTAATCGGTTGGTTGCCATCCTAATTTTGGGGGGGAGTGCATTCCACAGAGAGATAGACCGATCGAAGAAGGAAGAGTAAATGAAGTCTGTGCTGTGAGTGGGATATTGAAGAAGACGATTGTGTGATGAACGAAGATTTCTATTGTGGTTGGCGCAAATGTACTGAAAGTGCGGGGCTAGATAACCAGGGGAAGAGGTGGAATCAAGATATGAAAACAAGGTGGTTAGCGCCCTTTGCAGAGAGCAAAGGGCGCGCTGACGTTTGGGCAACCACTTTAGAAGCGACCGATGCACAGAGACATGGTCATATTTACGCTGATTGAAAACGAATAGAATATAATTATTGAGAAGACGGTCAAGTTTATCGAGGAGATCTGCATTCAGATCATAGTAGCACACATCACCATAATCTAAAAGGGGAAAATTAAGGACTGCACCAGCATTGTCTTCGTATTCGATGGTAATAGATTTTTCAATCGGTACAGAGCCCGCAACGTACCGGTAACCTTCTGGCTTACTCGGGCAACTTGAGTACGCCAGTTCAGGGTAATATCAATGCGCAAGCCTAGGTTCTTCACGTCCGTGCTAAAAGGAACGATCGTGCCATTGAAGAGTACTGGTGGCAATATTGTACCTCTTACTAATGCTACGAGAACTGCCAATGATGATCGCCTGACACTTCGTACGGTTTACTGCTACACCAAATCTGTCAGCCCAGGTTTTTATGGCAACCAAGTACCTATTTAATCTGTCGATGGTGTCAGTTAATTCATCAACCTTCCCGTGACAATACAACTGCAAGTCATCGGCATACAGATGATACGCACACAGATGATCGGAAGTTATAAGATTAATGAAAATAGAAAACAGAATAGGAGAAAGTATACCGCCTTGAGGAACGCCAGTCTCCAAATCACACCAGCAAGAAGAAGAATCCCCAACATGAACGGATTGCTGACGTTCCTGAAGGTAAGAGGAGAACAATTTCGGCATACCAATACGGCATTTGTATTAACAAATTTGACTGTATTGACCTTACAAACAAATTGTGTCACGAGGTACCCAGAAGTGTTATTCGAAGGGAGGTGCGTGTTCCTCAACTGTTCCATATAGGAATATGCAGTACTAACGCTGGTGCGGCGCTTCGTAGCCTTGTTGATTCTTACAACACACATTTTCTAGAATTAGACATATTTTGTCCATCTAATCAATTATTTAGGAAAATGGGTTTGGATGTTTTATCTTGCGAGTAGATTAATTTAAAGTAACTCAGCAATATTGTGACAGCGACTATTGTATTATTGTTTTATTTTTAATATCACTTGTCTTCAGCACTTCTTTTAACCTTTTGCTAAAACGTGGACAATGGTGTGGGTTACGTTTGGTGTATTTTGTAGCATGAAACTGTTATTTTTCCCTAATAAATAAGTTTACAAAAAACTGTGCTTCGAGAGACCATAATATAAGACAGAATCGCTAACATGATGTCATGACTGACGGTATTAAAAGCATTCGAGAAATCAACCACCCCAGAGCAGTAGCTTTGGTGTCTTCCAGTCCAGCCCTTAATTCGTTTTCCGAATCTATCTTCTTCTTATTTGTAGTTGGGTAATTCCCAAATGTATGTGAATTTTGGTGTCGTGGCGTAGCGTATGAATAAATCTTGTTTAGTTCTTCGTTCACGCATTCTTGTTGATGATTTTTAACAGGCTTTTACAAAACCTGAATTTTCTGAACTCACGGACAACTGTGAATTCACTCCGAATTCATCATACCGAATGATTTGGCGAGTTAATTTGCGTACCAGTCGTTGCTACAACTGAGAATTATATCAATGGTCCTGTGTAATGTAAAGCTAAGTTATTTATAGCACTAGGAATTACGCGATTATTTGAGCTTGAAAAAGGATTTAGCAGAAGTGTTGAATTGGTTTGTAAAAGGTAATCGATTTACCCTGCCACCTGAAGCCAATCATACAGTTGAATCTAATCTCATGCGAAATCATTTGTTTAAAAGTCTGTGTTATTCCCGACAACTTACTAAAACAGCTGACATGTTTGGCGTAAGCTTAGGTATCTGAAGGCATAGAAAAAGTAACATGACATTTGATTAGCGATGACGCTAGTAGAAAAGCCAAAAAAAAAATTGGGTTTGGAATAAGCTATCGAAATGTCACGTGATCATAGGTCATCGCGTAGTATCATAGTGAAGCGATAGCGATTGTAGAAATAGAATCGCTCCGAAGCGAATGCCATTTGTCTAGGGCCTCTGGACAGAGACCCTCAAATAGATCTTTCACAAACGGGGTGTATCTCTGGGGGATCATCTTACCTACAATAACAAAATGGTGAAGTAAAACCTAACGCATGTGTATGTTCCACGAACACGTTACTCCGGGACAGATTACTTTCAATGGCAGTCTTCAATCAGTGCGGCCTGCCTGTTATGACCTGCCGAGCCGAAACGTGGACACCCATGACACGGCTGGTAAATAAATTTAAGTTCGCTCACGAGATATGCTTGGAGTCACTCTGAGCAAAAGAAACCGGAATGAGTTGATCCGACAGAGAACCACGGCTGGTCGACATAGCTCACAGAATAAGCAAGCTGAAGTAGCAATGGACCGGCCATATTCGCCGTAGAGCCGATAACCGTTGAGGTAGTAGGTTGAGAACTCCACGACCTCATCCCACCTGCCCCCTTCTACCATCGGACATCTAGACATACTGCTAATTACCATTCATACCTAGTTGCCATTCCACCAATTCGCACTAAGCTCTTCCAAACATGCTTAATAATGCGCACGGAAAAAGAGTGGAACTCACTACGGAAGGGTAGACGTGTTCTTGAGTGGATATCGCGAATTTGCAAACGTAAGGTGGGACGTTCTCAAGCTTGAGTTGTAGTGACGATCTTCGCAGGGTGGTTGGTAGCAGCTGGATGAGGGTTGCTGAGAATCGGGCTGCATGCAGTTGGAGAGGCCTACGTCCAGCAGTGCACTGTTGCAAGCTGATGATGATGAAGAAGACCCTTCCTATTAAAAAGGCGAATATTTATTAGCCAACTTCTGTGGTAGAAACTAATTAATGAAATTCAAATACATAACGGCGTTAGCACGGCGCAAACGGCGGCGGCGATGTGAAAAAATTTGTAACCAAGTTTTTTTCATTGACTTACGCAAAAACAAAGTATTAAGATGTTTGTATGATGCTGCCACAAATCAGGACACTGTCTGGTTTCAGGACAATAAAACCAACTTTATACTGAATGTTACTAATAATAGGTTTTCACAACCGGAAGTAGGAAAAATTGTGATTGAAAATTATCTCCTAATTTAGTGTCCCAAGTATAACTTACTAAAAGTTGTGAAGAGATATGAGGATCACGGTGTAAACTTCTTCACTCATACTCTTGGAAAAGGGAGGATCCTCAGACCAGATGGATGTCGTATCTGGTGGGCAACTGCCCGATGATTGTTGTCGGGAAGTTGTTAGCTGCGCGGTAAACTCAGATTGCGCGGTGCAGGATTTGTGTGACGTCAGTGTGATGCGATGTACGCATGTGGCGGTGCAGATGCCGCCACATCTCTACCCTCCGGAGTAAGGAGGTCGATAGTGGACTAAGTCTTGTATCTTGCGATGCTTGCCAATGCCAGTTGGGGTTCCAGTGGGTTGGAACCGGGTGTCGCATAGTTTGTGGTGAGTCGGAACTGTCTGCGAAGATGCCCCATTAAGTCGGGGTGGCTGACTGCTGCTGTCGACCAGGAGAGGGTGTTTTTTTTTTTTTGGTTACGGGTTGGAAAATCCTCATGGAAGTCACCCGCCCCGGGGAGGGCAGGGGTGACTATCGGATTCTTACCGACTAAAAACCAACCCGGTGTTCCATCACTCACTTACGCCGGGGTCGCGGGAACAAATGATTCTTCCGCAACCCCGACTGGTGCTGGTCTGCCTCAGCGGGTCTCCTCGTGTTGGGAGGGGGAGTGAGGTGTTAGACTCCCCCTGCAACGTCTAAGAGGGGCGCGCGTGGAACACTATGTGCCGCCACCTCGGGTCCTGATGTATGGGGGACGGTGGACGTCCCCGAGCCCGCCGTCCCTGGACCCATTTAGAGGGGCTGGAAGAGGGCGTTTTCCGCCCTCCGCCTATGACCAACCCCTTGCCCCTTGCGACGGGTCTGATGAATGGCCCCGTCGCCTACCATTTTTTGGCCGCAGAGGATAGGGAAAGCGGCCAACGACAAACCGACACTCCTCTTCCCCCGCGGCCCCACCGCGTCCGCCATCGTACGGTGGCAACCCCGTTAAGGCCGCAGAAGGTAGGGAGAGCGGCGCACCGCAATACCAGCACTCCTCTCCCACCGCGACCCCACCACAGTTGCGATGTCGCCCAACAACACCGCAACCTTGGCCGCTACGTCGTCGGCTTGTCTGCAAAAGCCCTGACGAGCGGCCCCTCCTCGGGTTCCTCTTAGCTTAACCGTGAGGGTCCGAGCCACGGCTACTGAGCCCCCCCGCCTCATCAATGCGGGAACCCACCGGGGGGGGGAATGTGCAGTGTGCTGTGCCAAGGTTGATGAGGCTGAAGGTGATGACCAGGTATGCGTTGCGCTGCATGCTGATGGTCAGGACAACCATTCAAGCCGTGGTTGCTGGCTGGCTGTGTGACTTGCGGGAGTGATGATGATGACTCGGAGTCACCAGTGAAGAGATATGAGTAACAGGGTGTATAGTTCACTCATACTCTTGGAAAAGGGAGGATCCTTCGGGCAGATGGATGTCGTATCTGGTGGGCAACTGCCCGATGATTGTTGTCGGGAAGTTGTACATATGTTACCTGCGCGGTAAACTCTGATTGCGCGGTGCAGGATTTGTGTGACGTCAGTGTGATGCGATGTACGCATGTGGCAGTGCAGATGCCACGGTTGTATTAAAAGAAAGAGAGCAAAATATTCTACTTAGATTGTTATCATTTCGCCTCTCGCCATAATTATTTTTCTTGAAAAATGTTAAAACGATGAATTAATCGGTTTGTTTTTGGTTATTATTATCAATGAAAAATAGACCTAAATGATTTTGTACTGTAGACGTACCCATTTGCATGGAAACCTAACCAGATCACCAGAATATTATAAAGCGGCTGCATAATTCCCCACAATATACATTCGAAGCTTTTTAAAACACAGGTAAGCATTAGCAAAAGTACCTTTTAATAAAAAGTTATACTTCTGATTTATGTCAATGTGGATAAAATTCCAAGTAAATGGAAATATTGCAAGCGTTTATAAACACATAGCCACGATCGTCGTATATCATTTTGCATTTTTAAAGTATATCCCTTAAACATGATTGACGTGACAGGTACAGTTGTTGGCGGCGGTGTTATTCTAAATGTGTTTGTTATTTTTTGTGAATTTTCTGTAAAATCTGAAGACTGTACCTAACTGCGAATAAATGGCAGTGAATGTTAAGGTAATTTGTAAGGAAATGTAAATATACAAAATTATTACCTTCCTACTAACGATTTGTTACAATATGCAAGAAATTCAAAACTTTAAAAATTTATTTATTTATTATTTAATACTTTACGCATAAGGATGTACAAAAGTGAGTTTGTTGGTTTGTTACGCTTCCACGCTAAAATGGCTTAACGGATTTCTATGAAATTTGGCACATGGATTGCACATGACCTGGGTTAGGTCATGAGCTACTTTATATCGTATACATTGTATGGTGGTCAGTAATCAAATTGCCAAAATGCTAGCCTAACTAATTAAAAATACAGTGAAAAGTGAAATATAGCAAACACCCATATTCTTATTCAATACGCTGATAAAATTAATTGAAAAAGCATTTGATAAAATATTACTTTTAGGACAGTGATAAAATATATACACAGACATATCTCAAGACCACTCGTGTACTCGACTGTACCAATTTAAGCTTCAAATAAAAACGCCTTGCTATTATTTTGCAACGTCATTCAACGATTCAAAATGGACGATACTTTCCTTACGTTTCACCGGGTCCTATCCATCGCAGGAATTCCCTTTTTCGCCAAAAAACACTGGAGTTCCAAACCATGGTTGCTTTTGCAAATCTTCAACTTCGTCATAAGTGGCTTAGGTTTCATTTTCACCACTGTTTTTGTCGCAACTAACTACTCTGATTCCCATGTCTTCATCCAAGCGGCTTGTGCCTGGACTACTGGTATCATCATGCCGATTTCTTTGGGAGTCTGCCTCATATTTCGCAATCATTTTCGAAATTTCCTTGAAGAGATGGTCTTTAAAGATGCTATGTTGGAAATGCCGTTGATAAATCATATTTTGCTAGTGCGGTCAGGCGGGGAAAAGATAGCAGAATTGAGAGACCTAGTGTTTGGTACACAGGAGAGGGTGTTTAAGTACACAAGGGTTCTTTTGAAGACGTATCTTGCTAGCGTCTCATTTAATGCAACCCTGTACCTTTGCAGTCCAATTTATCAAATGATTGTTCAAGAGGATAAGTCTTTGCGTCTGCTGGGTAAGTTTGAGTCATAGTATGTGATATCAAATGTTTTTAATAAATTATTTTTTGTGTAGTAAAAAATACGAGTCTTTCTACCAGAAATACATATCTTGTGTAGATAATAGTGTTGTAGCTTTATAGAATTACGCAAATTAATGCATTTAATACGTAGCGTATTGGATGGCCTCCCACAAGATGGACCGATGACCTTGTGAAGGCCGCAGGAATCCTCTGGATGCGGGAAGCGCAGAACCGTTCGAAGTGGCGATGCTTGGGGGAGGCCTATGTCAGAGATGATGAGAATAATTTTATTACTTTATTCTTATCAAGTTAAGCACCTACTGCTTACCTTCTCACATGCTTCCTTGTTTCAGCTTACGAAATGTGGTTTCCATGGAGTTTGAAAAACTACACCGTTTATATTGTAGCATTCATATTTAATGCTTATATTGGATATCTGTGCTGCATTGGTAAGTAAAAGATGAACATTTTCAACTTTTATAAACAGCTTTACTCTTTGTTTCAGCTCATGTATGAATAGCTTAAAAGAAATCCGTGTGATATAAGCCAACAGTAAGATTTTAGGTTGGTTGCGAAACTAACTATTACATCTATTACACCGGGCGTGGATATACAAATATTATTTTCACACTCGAAACTTTATGAACTCACATTACGTTATTTTGAACGTCGTTCAGTGTTTTGAAATCCGAGACTATAGCGCACGTCTGAAGATCAAAGTAAATCTAAGCATTGTTTCCAGGTTACTTTGAAAAGGATTTCTATTGAAATCACGATAAATCGAGCTGATATCAATTTAGTTTAAAGCTGTTTTAAGCCGGGGGTTAGATCCTAGACCTTGTCAATTAAATTGAACAAAAGACAACAATATAAATCAGGCACTTGCAAATCTTACGCTTTAAGATCAAAATCCCTTGAGTGTTAGACCTCACTCAGACCAGGGAAGCATGACACAAAAGGGAGGAAGGAACAAGCAGCAGTGGCAGTGGGTGGAACAAGCTAGCTAATGACGATGATGTCGAAATATGCTGCACTGATAATAATACAATAAATTCATAAATAGTATTTTTTTGATAATTAAACAATAGTTATTTTATACACTGTTATCTAAACTCATGCAAATTAATAAACAAATGCAGTGAAAGAACAAAGAGAACAAAGTATTGATGATTCTAATGATTATAATTCTTATTAAAGCAATACTTTGTTAGGAAAAGTGTGTTTTAGTATAACGTTTTAGTTTCATGTTGATAAAGTCTGTCCTTTTTTGATTTCCTAAATAAGAAATTAGTATATTTGTGTTGATAGAGTGTTCCTTTCCTACAGCTTATGCAGGTCTGCAAGTAACTATAATCCTGCTAAATGGTCAAGTGATTCGTCATATAAGGATACTGACGTTCATACTTCTACACATGAATGAACTGGTACTGGAAATAACTGGTATTCAAGATGACAGATGGCAAGCGTGCTGCACCTTGGCTCTGTCTCAGTGCATCGTTCATTACGTGAAGATAAAGAGGTACTTATTTCTTGTATTTGAAAGTCACTTAAAAATATTCAGATTTAAGACTAAATTGTTGCATTAGTAGGCATATGATTTTGAAGTTGGAGAAATAATAAAAAGAAAAATAGGTGACTTAAATAATGGAAATGAAAAACACAAAACTACGTCAATATCCAAAGATAATTGGTAAAAATAACTAGAAAATAATTATAGTTCTGATATTATCACTGAGGCGAACAGGAAGAACTATGAAAATCATAGAAAACTTAAAAAATAACAGAATCGAAACGTTACTCTTCTGGGATTGAGAGAAAATTCAGTGATTTTAATAACATTCTTAAACCTTACTTCTAACAAATATTTTCAAAAATTTGGATTTTGTTCTAGTTCTCTTGAACTATGAGAAAACCTGACATGACAAAAAATACTTAAAAGACAAACTTGCTTATAATTCAGCACAAGTTCAAGAACATTGAATTTTCAGTAACAGTACAACATTAGATACAAGCTAAAGCCTTTCCAATACCTAACAAACCGTGAATCTAAATATCTGTTTTTATAGGTTCAGCAATCGGGTCAATGTTATATGTCGTCTATTTTACCTAGCGTTGATATTGGTCGCTATAATGCTAGTATGCATGTGCTCTGTGAAAATCGCTACATCGGTAAGTAATGCAAACTTTGGTAATTACGATAATTAAATTTTATCGCTCGGTCCCTTTTGTATTAATAGCAGTTTGATTTTGTGATTAGGCTGCTTTTCAACCGGAGATGAGCTGAGTTATAGGTAGAGATGTGTTTGGTGTCAACCAATGGGATCGGTTGAGTTTCATAGCTAAGCTAAGCTCTAGTAGAAAAGCGTTAAATCAAGATCAGTCTTTTCCTTACTTGTAGAGCTAGGAATGCATCTCTAATGCATTAGTGATGTAGTAATAAGTCTGTTAATACTTGTAAGATTGTTATGAGTGCATTGGTGTAGACTATTTAAATATAGTAGTACCAAGCAACCAGCAACAACATAGTAGCAAACAGCAACATAGTAGCAACAAGCCATCATTTATTTTGCTTTTGCGAGCATTTGCTTCTATTGATAGTAGATAGAGTCTCTTCTTATAATACAAGTTTATCTAATCGAACAGTTTTCATCATCAGCCAATTGCCGCCCACTGCTGAACTTAAGCCTCCCCCAAAGAGCGCCAACCAACCCGGTCCTGAGCAGTCCGCATCCATCCGCTGCCAGCCACCTTCTTCAAATCATCGATCCATAGTGCCGCAGGGCGTCCCACACTACGTTTGCCCAAACGCGGTCTCTACTCTAGCACATGTCTGCTCCATCGACCGTCTGTCCGTCTACAGACATGGCTGGCCCACTTCCACTTCAGCATGCTGATTCTACGTGCAATGTCGGTGACTTTAGTTCTCTGGCGAATGACTTCATTGCGAATTCTATCCACCAGAGAAACCCGAGCATTGCTCTCTCCATTGCACGCTGAGCAACCTTTAATTTATGGATAAGGCCTATGGTGAGTGTCCACGTTTCGGCTCCGTACGTCATAACGGGAAGGACGCGCTGGTTGTAGACCTTGGTCTTAAGGGATTGTGGGATCGATGACTCGAAGATATCGCGCAGCTTCCCGAATGTCGCCCAGCCCAAGCGTATTCTTCTGGTCGCCTCCTTCTCAAAGTTATGCCGCCCCAGTTGTATAATTTGGCCTAGATATATGTATTCTTGCACAACCTCGAGGGTAGCGCCATTTACGATTAAAGGTGACATGACCATTGTAGATGACTTTGGTTTTGTCCAGATTCATCCCAAGACATACCCGCCTTGAAGAATCGCTCAGGCTGTTCAGCCATGATGACAATGTCATCTGCGAATCGGAGGTGCGAGATGTACTGACCGTTGATGTTTCTGACCCATACTTTCCAATCAAGCGTCTTGTAAAACGTCCTCCAACGCGTTCGTAAACCATGACCAAACGGATAGATGACGTCTCTCTGTCTTACACCTCGACGCAGTTGGATTGGTTTTGTGCTCTGTATTTGTACTTGAACGGTCATTGTTGCGGTCATGACCTCGACGTAGCGGCAGTCGATGAGACATCGCTGCATTGACTCCAGGACAGCCCAGGTCTCGACGATGTCGAAGGCTTTCTCGTAGTCCACATACGCTAGGCACAGAGGCCGATTATATTCCTCGGTCTTTTGGATTATTTGCCTAAGGGTGTGTATATGGTCGACGGTGCTATAGCCTTTTCGAAACCCGGCCCGCTCCGGCGCTCAGACGGTGTGGCATTCGGGAGCTCTCGTCGTTTCCTCATCAATTCCAGAGTATCGCTGGTAAGAACCGACTTGCGTCCATTACTTATTGGTCGAAAGTGTTTATAGCCCACCTCGCGGATGACCCGTAACAGGCCATCGGTGGCATCGTTAATGTCCTCAGTGGTTTCCAACATGGTAAATCGGTTGTGTAGTTCTAACTGGAAATTTTCGCAGCCAGTTTCGACCTGGGGCAGTGTTGGTCTGACAGTCGACCTCGTCAAGCGCGCTCTTTCGACTTTGACATTTATATACAGAGTGCCTCTAACCAGTCGGTGATCGCTTCCGGTATTGACCCTGTTGATCACAGAGACATCTCTGAATATATGGAGCTTATTCTTTGTCACGTTATTGGGGCTTCGCCAGGTCCACTTCCTTTGAGGCTTCTTCTGGAAAAAAGAGTTCATCAGAAAAAGCCCCTGAGCCTCAAGGAAGTTTACCAGCATTCGCCCCCCGTGATTTCTTCGCCCATAGCTGAATGTACCTACTTTCCACTCGCCACTCTCTTGTGTTCCCACTTTAGCGTTGAAGTCACGCATAACAACAGTGTAGAATGTTTTGATACGAGACATAGCTTTCACTATGTCTTCGTACATGGCTTTTAGGAGCATTCCAGCTTGGTTTATGGATATTCCGCCATGTATCGGTTACCGGAGCTAGAAAGGATGGGATGTTATCACCTAATATTCCGGCTAATACCCCTAATAGTCGCCTCTTGCGACACCCACGGGAAGAGATGGGATGGTCAATTATTTCTCTTGCCGGATACCACACGGCTGAATCGAACAGTTTTATGACTCGTACGACTTATAAATGCGTTCACAGGACTAAATATTCTCAGGAACATTGGCTTTTATAACTAAGTCCTATAGCTACTACAAGATTAACTTAAAGGACAGTTATAAGATCATCAGACATCGATGATTTTGTAAACGTCATAAACAGTTGACAGACGAAATAAATATCGAAGCTTGGTTTTTATGAACATGCACACATCGAGCGAGATTTAACGGGTGAGGGTAATAAACGATTCATGAGGAACCCTAACTTGTTTTAAAATGGAGGTAAAGTTATAATATATATATAAAGTTATATAAATCAAAACGGTGAATATTCACAATCATTGAAAATAAGTTTTAAAAACAAATACAAAATGCTAAATTCAACACATACACACAGTAAATTTCGAATGAGCTTCCACGCTATATTCACAAAGTAACTTACTATTAAAACGAATGAATTCTAATAGTGATAGAAACACTACTTACGTTTTAAAATTTAAAATTAGTAATGAAGTAAGTACCTAGTACTAGTAAGGAATATGAGAAAACAAATATCTCGGACATAAAACACTTGCACGATACAGTCTAAGTAACGCACTTATAACAAATAACCAAAGTTACAAACGCATTATACAAAATGATAGCTTTTATAAGAAACTTGAGTCAGAGCGTATTAGAAGCACTAGTGCCAGTTACTGCATATGCTAAGACTGTTATAGAAACTATTTTAATTCGTCTACTATAGGTATATTTCTGTTACAGAAATGTATGCTCATATACTGGCGCCCAAATCCTTGTTCGTAGCACATTTTAAGTATCTTATAAATGCATGAAAATAGTCTTGAGTGATAAATACTGACTTTGCTAGTTGGGCTGTTACAGTACGTCGCTTCGCGGTGATTCGTGGCGCACTCCAAAGCACTTTTTTAATTTGTTTTCTCGGCAGTGATCGTTATAACAAGACGCGTGTCGCTAGCGGCCACAGGGTCAAAGCGCACCTTCAAAGTAAATCTTACCCGCCCCGCTAGGCCACTTACCTCTGGTGGAAATAGACAATGATATGGTTTTGAAGTAGCATATTCGGTGGAAAAGCAGCCTAAAGTGTCATGTGAAATATTTCTAAAATACATTTTATTTGAAAAACTAATTTCGTATAATTCTGATTTGGATTTAGAAATCTGTAAACTATTTTAGTGTTTGTTGAAATTATAATTGTGTGTGTTTTATATTGGATTAAATTCTGGTTGACCTTTTTTGTCTAGAGGACACAAATTAACAACATGCGTGAAGTGCCTAAGTGCTTCAGGCATGTTTATAAAATAAGTAGACGAAAGTTTAATCCTAAAAACAGAAATATATTTCTAAGTTTCTTAATTTTATCCTCGCTCACCACTTAGCTGCGACGCACATGTTTGCTGGAACAGCAGCTTAAGGAGGGATGTGAAATCTTTCAAAGTTAGATTTTATTTGGAATTGTAAGCTATTTTAGTGATGGTAATATGTAGTCATTTAATGGATACGAGATTATCATTTTTCCACAATTAATTCAATTAATTAAAAATAAGCATACCAAAGGCAACACAGATCGCTCGACAAAGTCCACCTACAGTTCCGTGTCAAAGAAGCCGCCTTAGCGAGGCGGTACTTTGTCACGTGCCGCCAAACAAACTTATGACTAAAGAAACCTACTGTATCAACTGATACCTACGCGTAGGCGTGACCTACACGTAGGTATCAGTTGATATTTTATTGTATGCAAAGACGCATAGTGACCCTGATTTCTGACCTGATTCTTTTTATCAAGAAACAATTGTTATTTAGTTAATGTGATGTGCTTTTGGTAATGTACTGACTCTACGGTCAGTACATTGCTACGTTTAACTTTATTAAAACATTTACTTGCTGCATACCTCGGCGATAGTGTTCCACATGTCTACTTCCAACATTAATACATACTCGACACATTTTTATTAAATATGCACCTACTCATCGCAGCACACTTGTGTACGATTTGAGAGAGTCTAAAGCTTCCACAATCCGAGCTCTTACTTTGATTTCCGAATAACACTCAGTTTTAAAAACCATTTGTTTAGCATGACCCCATAAATAAAAAATGAAAATAAATAAAAAATGAAAAAAATATTAAAAAATCTGATTGGAATACAACATTGTTCGCGATACGATAGCGGCACGTGATACGTACGGACATCCGATCGAAAGCTATCTCCACGTGAGACGGGCAGCAAACAAGTAGCGTGCCAGTAGGCAACCAGTCGGCTACATCAAAGGGTCGAGGACTAGTTAAAAGTATGCCTACAGCGCGGCTAGTGCAGGTCGGTGTCCTTTGAAATAAAAATAGGAAAAAATTAAAAGATTTCGCCAGCCGTGGCGTTTTGTCAACTTATGAAAATTTACCATATTTAGTGTTTTTCGTATGGTTTATAAAAATTAAAAATCAGGAATACGCCTTTATTGGATCGGACATGGTTTTTGTTATATGCTGTAGTTAAAGGCAAAAATTTATTAGAAGCCTCGCGCATGTTCATCAAATAAATGAAAATGTAATCCTGAAAGTAGAATAATGTAACAACTAATAAACTCATCACTGAGGCAAAAGAAAACAATGAATTTAATGACGGTTTGACTACATTTTAATGTGAATGATAAATACTTAATAACATATTTTCTTTAAAAAAATGCCCGTCCGTGGCAGGACAGTTATGTAGATCATAACCCAATTATTAAGACCATTACTGTACCAACTTTAATGCAATAAAAAATGTTATTTTTGTTCAGGATCAATTACAAAACAAACTTGTACATGTAAGGCGAATCTGATACACTCTAATATTCAGTGACCTCACCGCAGTCCAACTTTTAATTTAATTAACCAACTAGTTTCTGTTTTATTACACAAAAAGTTTTGGTTTCAGAATAAATTATCTTTCGAAATGATTAAGTTTTATGGCGAGGGGTTATGTATTACATTGGTAGTTTTTATGTTCTATTTGATGGGACAGAAAGTTGAGGATGAGGTAAGTGATTCCTTTTCTTTTGCTTTGCATCTTTCTATGAGTTATTGAGATAAGACTTATAGAGGTATGAGGAATAGGGTATAAAGTTTACTTATCCTCTATGGAGAAGGGAGAATTCTCCGACCAGGTGGATGTAGTGTCTGGTGGGCCTGCCCGACGATTGATGTCGGGACGATGTATAATAAAATATATGCTAGTCGCGCGGTACTGCCTGCGCGATGTTGTATTTTGCGTGACGTCAGTATGATGCATAGTTTGAAAGTGGTGACATAGATGCCAGCACAGATGTATTAAATTGTTCATAGGATTCCATGCCCAAAACGGTGAAAACCGGGTCCCTATTACTAAACCTAACACCATCTGTCTGTAGCAGGGCTTTATTTTTTTTACCGTTTTTAGTGCTCAGCTCAAATATGTACATGACAATGTACATATTTGAGCTGAGCACTAAAAATGGTAAAAAAATAACAGACACATAATTTACATTTACATGATTATGATAAATGCCATGGTATCCCATGGCATTTATCATAATCGTGTAAAACAATTAGAAATAATATTAACTCTACTCGTCTAAAGTTTTAGTGGTAGTTACAGTAGGGAAAGTATTTTCATCAAATTGACACACTACGCCAATTTGCCGTGTGATAACATATCAATAACGATAGCAATGACAGTTGTCTGGATTTACGCCCGGTTGATGGCAATAAGCTCGCCCCCTATTACGTTTGACTTAAGTATAACTGGCGAAATGTGGGTGTACTGTAGGTACACCTCTGCCTAACCTTTTTTTTTTTTTTTTTTTTCCCGGGGTGGAAAATCCTCATGGATGTCCTCCGCCCTGGGGCGGGCGGAGGGGTCTGTCAGACTCTTACTGACTAAAAACCACCCCGGTGTTCCATCTCACACCTACGCCGGGGTCGCGGGAACACATTATTCTTCCACAACCCCGGCTGGTGCTGGCCTGCCTCGGCGGGCCTCCTCGTGTTGGGAGGGGGAGTGAGGTGTTAGACTCCCCCCGCAACGTCTAAGAGGGGCGCGCGTGGAACACTACGCGCCGCCACCTCGGGTCCTGATGTATGGGGGGCGGTGGACGTCCCCGAGTCCGCCGTCCCTGGACCCATTTAGAGGGGCTGGAAGAGGGCGTTGTTCGCCCTCAGCCTACGACCAACCCCTTGCCCCTTGCGACGGGTCTGATGAATGGCCCCGTCGCCTACCATTTTTCGGCCGCAGAGGATAGGGAGAGCGGCCAACGACATACCGTCACTCCTCTTCCCCTGCGGCCCCACCGCGTCAGCCATCGTACGGTGGCGACCCCGTTAAGGCCGCGGAAGGTAGGGAGAGCGGCGCACCGCAATACCGGCACTCCTCTCCCGCCGCGGCCCCACCACAGTTGCGATGTCGCCCAACAACACCGCAACCTTGGCCGCTACGTCGTCGGCTTGTCTACTAAAGCCCT
This sequence comes from Dasypolia templi, assembly GCA_963555695.1. NCBI lineage: Eukaryota > Metazoa > Arthropoda > Insecta > Lepidoptera > Noctuidae > Dasypolia > Dasypolia templi. Next base: position 10,126,754 of record OY743158.1, on the reverse strand, counting down.
GACGAGCGGCCCCTCCTCGGGTTCCTCTTAGCTTCACCGTGGGGTCCAAACCACGGCTACTGAGCCCCCCCGCCTCGTCAATGCGGGAACCCATTGGGGGGGACCTCTGCCTAACCTAACCTAACCCTTTTGGGAAACAAAGCATTATTTGTTACGCATGTTGTAATTTGATTATGCGGACAATTTATGTTTGGTAGTCAATTTCTCTTACTTGACATTTGTGCGCGTATTTGACTCGCCCTTGGCCAGTTATTTCCGTCCGTCTGGGACACGTTTTATAATGGCTTTGTATTTTCCTTTTGTCAACGACAATGATTTAATCTTCGTTTTGGTGACGTTTTTAACTATTGACTCATTAATACAATTACAGTGTGAAGAATTAGAAAATGCGGTTACTGAGAAATGGTATATCTTCAACAGAGCACATAAGACCAATGTGTTGATTTTCAGCATGGCACTCAGGCAAGGAATGCCTATCTACTTATTTGGAACTATTCAACTGTCTTTACCGACTTTTACCTGGGTAAGTACATTTGCATAGACATAAACCTTCTTTATAGAGAGTGCAATTTTTTTTGTTTACATTATACTTTTTAAAACTGTCTAGAGCATGGTAGTCGTCATTTGTTGTTATGTAGTTGGTATTAGAGACATATTTGTACAAATTTGTGTATTCAATGCCTGTGTAGTGATGTATCTTTTTAGGTGGTCGTTTGAATTAAAGTCGATGACTATAATCCAGGTATGTGCACGTTTATAATACAATCGGCCAAAACCAGTATAAGAATGCTTCCATAGGCCAGCTCAAGGTAAAAGTGTTCCCCGCGACGTCTGATGTCCTTTATAGACAGGGTGGCAGGGACGCTGACGAGGAACCTGTTGCCATGGATTCAGTACTCAGTACATTTTTCGTCAGTTATAAAAAATACATTTTGTAGTTCCATATAGTTTGACCTCCGCAAATTTTTGTGAATCAGTGAAGGAAAATTAATTATTTTTTCCCCGCGTTAAAATCATTCGTCCAGAATAATGTACTGATTCCACGGTAACAGTTTCGTCCCTGCCAGTCTGTGTAGGACGAACCTATTGCAGACCTATCTGAAATTTCTCAGACCTATCAGAAAACGAGTGATATTGTATGCTAGCCTCAGTGGCGACAGTATTATCTATGTGGCCAATTATTTTATTTTTGTTTCAGTTTATTAAAACCGGAATGTCTTTCTTCACACTACTGATGTCAGTTTTAGAAGAAGAATAGGATTAGTCCTGAAGTAATCGCAGAAGGCGTAGTTTGCTAGAATATATTACAATGTAATATTTTTGTCAAGAATTAAATTTTGTTTGTAGTAATAATAGTGCATTTAGTTTCTTAACAGTCTCATTTGAATAAGTAAAGCTAAAGTAACGTCTTTTAAAAGAGGATAATCATCCTTTTAATTATTACAGCAGGGAAAGTCTTCTCCAACAGAGACGGGACAAAGGTGTTACTATAATGCACTTTCATCGAAAATTAAAATCCCAGTCAACCTCATCGTTGATTGTTTCTCTGAATCCAAAAATGTCCCGAGAGTTAACGGTATTTAAACATGCAAGTAATGTAAAATTTTTAACATTGACGATTTTCAATTCATTTCGTGCGATTAATTCGCACATTGTGAGATTTAATGTTTGTTTTAAGTGGTCTGTGCTTGGAATTGGTAAAACAGTTATCGAATCAGCTTTGGGCCAGATTGGTATCGCCGGTTTTTTTTTATTTTGAAATATTTTGAAGGATTCATAAAGTTTAGACACTGCTGTTTTTCATCATTTCAATCCACACATTTGCAATAGCAGCAGTGGATATACTTGAAGAAATCAGTGATGTTATACATTTAATCATTTTATACAGATTGAAAAATGCTCTAGTAAAAAAATTGCTTACGGTTGAGTTTTATTTGGGATTTTAAAATATCATTAAAATTTAATTTTGATTGTGTATAACTAAATATCGGATATTCGCGCGCATATTATCCAAAAGTTGAGATGTTGCCTAATATGGGATGCGCTTCCTACCTAATATTATAAAGAATTCTGAGGTTTTTTCTTTTTGAGTCGCTTCCATACTATACACCCGACTTCTTATGCATTACCGGTGTTCCTAGCATCTCGTTTTTTTACAAAAAAAAATATTCGCGTGTCCGCAGGGCGCCCCACCTTCCTGAGCAGGACCAAGCGACCGGTTTTCCACAAAGTGAGAAACTGCCCCCGCTCACGGCACGCTGTAAAGAGTCCTCTTAGCTGGGGCTCCAGCTCCTTCAGAGCGAGGGCTAGCGCAAGGCTGTGAATCCCGTCAGGCCCCAGAGCCACGTTCTTGGCCCGGAGCCGCATCACGGCCGCCCCCATCTCTGCCAGTGTCACCTCTGGGACGCTGATGGCGTTCTCCTCTGAAGACTCTGCGGCTGTGGGCAAAACCATCGGCGGCGGGTTATGCTCCGCTCTTGCCGAGAAGAGGGCTACAACTACCTTCTTCAGCAGCTCGGGTTGGAGACTCTCCGTAAGTGGTGGCGCCGCGGCTCACAGTTTCCCTCGAATTGGTCGATATGGGCGCCCCCACGGATTCCCGTCTAGAGTCTCCAACATCTCCTCCCTGGCTCTTGTCCTCGCCTCGCCGAAGGCCAGCCACAAAGGCTCCTTTGCAGCGCGGTACACCTCATACAGCGCGGCTACTTCGTCAGGGACCCGACGACGTCTTTTCCGGTAGTAACTGCTTGATTTCGGCGGACCACCAGTACACCTGGCGCCTTGCTGACTGTGTGTGGACGCGGGGCATTGACGCGTCGCAAACTTGCGTCATCGCCCCGCGGAACCACAGCGCCTCTTTTTCGACGTCGACGCCGACGGGTCTGTTCGTTGCTGACTCCTGGATCCAGGCTTAGACAAAGCAGCCTCCTCAAGAAGCTCGAAGTCTCGAACACGGCGCGTGACAAAGTACGGCTCGGCGACCACAGCCACGTGATTCGACCACTCTACCATGCTCTGGAGCAAGAGATCCTGAGCTCTGGAACAGTGGTTGATATTGCCCTGGAGGAAATGGTAGAGCGCAGTTATGCGCAATCCATTCCCTCCCAGCAGCTGTACAGAGGCTGCAGTTTGGCGCCGCGGAGCACTGGGCCGCCTTATGACCGGGCTGGCAACAGCGAAAGCACTTCTCACTGCGGTCAATTGCAGCGGTACACCGTGCCTTAACATGCCCAATGTCCAGACACCGGTAGCACCGCAAGGCCCTGGGCTGCAGCAGCTTCACCCTCGCTGCAACCCACCCCACCAACAGACGCCCACCGTCAGCGACCTACCGGGCACCGCACCCAAATCGTGTCGAGCCCAGAAGCGTCGGCGCGTATGTTGCCCGTCCGCACGTCTCCTGGCAGACATCCACCGACTCCGGCGACGGCCACCACGACTTCAGCTGGGGTCTTCGAGTCGTCCAGGCCATCGACGCGTACCTAAGCGGTCTTCATCGGCCTGGACACCCGGACGTCATCCGTGTTAAGGACCTCCCGCAACTTGGTGGCCAGGATGTCCGCCTTTTCCCCGCTAAAGGCACCGGCACCTCGAGCAGCCGCGCCCCCGTAATCGCCGGCCTCATTTTGAAGCCGGACGGTGTGCCAAGGTCGGGAAACGCGACATTGGCGTTCGCCTTCGTCAGGACCGCCTTGTAGTTAACGCCCCTTTCGACGGCACCGGGCTGCAGCGTAATCACTACAGCTGCGGAGCGTGGGGCTCTGACCTTAGGCGATCCTTTGGCCTTCTTCGGTGCCGGTGCCGGGGCCGGTGCTGCAGCGGGTGCCGGTGGAGCCGTCTTCTTCACGCGACGACAGCCCTTCTTGACCACCGTCGCCAGGTCTCCGTGGGAGGCGCAAGCGAGGCCACCAGTCGTGCGGTCTCCTGGGAAGTGGGCACGGACGTACCCTTAGCGGGCTTTTTGGTCCCCTTCCCGGACCCACTCGACTCAACCACCTTTGTTATTGGCCCCTGCTTTGTGGGCCTCTCCTTTCTCCGCTTGTCCGCTGCGAGCGGTGGGCGGAGTATCACAGCTGGGAGGAGCCTCTCCTCTATGGCCTCCATGCGGGCACCCACCATCTGTCCACACGCGATCTTTTCGATCTCCGCATCCGCAAGTGAAGGTGACGACGATGGGACCGGCGATGGAGCCGACGACAAGGCCGTGACGCAAGGGGAGCCGGTGGCCGCGGGTGCTGCCCTCTGGGCGGCAATCGGAGACGGCTGTTCTCCTCCCATAGCATCGCCTCTTTAGCCTCCGTACTAGTACGATTAAGGAAGACCTCAGCCACCTCCTTAATCCCCTCCGCCGCCTCCTTTAAAGCAGGCGTGAATGCGCCCTTCAGGTTGCCCGATTTGGTGGCCAACTTCAGGATGACATCCGTGCTGTCTAAAACCTGGCGACTGAGCGCCACCCCCGTCACGGTTTACCCGGCTGGCATCCGAGCATAGCGCCGCTCTCAGGCCTGTCGGGCCAACTCGCTAACCTCGTCAGCCGCGACAGTTTTTTGCTGGGCCCTCTTCGCAGCACCTGCCTCCGCTCTGTTGGTTCCCAACAGAGACGTAGTGGAGCCTCCCCTTTGGTCCTCCACCACGGGCTCGGAGTCGGGCTCCACAGGAACCGGCGTGTCGGGGCGCTTGAGAAAGCGACCCTGAGCGTCGCGCGACTACGAAGCTGTCGTTCTACTTTTCGCGCGACCTCGCCCTCTTCTGCCCGTTGGCCCCGTGGGGGCCGATAGGTTCTCCTCACTCAAAGAGAGACCTGACATACAAAATTTGAACGGATGTCCAACCATCTCTTCTTCGGCCACCTGGGTATTGCGCTTTGAGCTTACGCTCGAAACGCTCACCACACTCATACTGTCAGATGCATTGTCACAATCTGACACCGCACCCACACCCAACTAAAATATTTCAACTGATTTATTTTCCATTATTGTTTTTTTCCTTTGAAGGGTGCGGTCCCTTTGATCCCCCTGGATCCCCCCCCCGCGCTAGGGACCGGATGCCCTCCGGCCATACACCCCCTTGGCACGCTCGACCTTGGAGTTGGGGTAATTTTTTTAAGAGGTTTTCTTCCTCTCCTCCCACAAGACCACGCCCACACAACTCATGCTCTGAAAGCAGAGGGGGGTTGGCGTTTGACCTACTCCAACGACGGACTAGCCGTCCCTTCCCTAGCCCGGTTCCCTTCCACGACCATCAAAGATGATCGGGGAATGGAATCGTGCCTTTCCCCGTTTATTGAGATTTGCCGCCAGCGCCAATTGTCCACCAGAACCGGTGGGCGATTGGAGCTGACGTTGCCCAGGATGCGCCACGAGGAGGTTCTTCAACTGCACCCCATAAAAGGTTATACCTAGCCCAACAAATGAGTTATGAACCTTATGAAGCCGGTGAAAGGGAGCACGTAGTTTGTTCTTATTTCTAGTATTAACATTGTGAAAATCACTGTTTTTAGTGTATAAGTGTATATTTTGCCTAATGTATAAGATGTTGGCGAAGATGAATTGTGATGGTACCGTAAGAATACCTTGTTTTTGAAGGACGAATATATTTTGAATATTAGCAGCTTTGCCCCACAACAGAATACTGTAGGACATAACGCTGTGGAAATAACTAAAATAGACTAAGCGAGCTGTATCAAAGTCAGTGTATTGTCTTACTTTCCTGACGGCGTTGGCGGCTGAACTGAGCCTCCCCGCTAGGCTTGATATGTGTGGGCCCCACTGAAGTTTGGCATCTACTGTTATGCCCAGCCGTACCGCCGAGTCTACAGTTTCAAGCAGCTCTGTATCTAAGACGATGTTGGGTCCTAGATTTCAGACTTTCGGTAAGACGAACTTCACACATTTCGTTTTCTTGGCATTGAGAACTAGGTTATTTGACGTAAACCAATCCGTAACCATTGAGAGCGCACTGTTTACGTCGTCAAAATCTTGTCTATTCCAGTCTACTTTAAAAATAAGAGAGGTATCATCTGCAAACAGTACAACGTCACAGATATCATTTAAATAGAACGGTAAGTCATTGATATACACTAAGAACAAGAATGGACCTAGTATTGAGCCTTGAGGAACACCTAACTGAACTGGAAGACCGGATGATTTCACACCATCAACATCTACACATTGGAACCTATTGTGTAAATAAGAATTTATTACGTTGAGAGCTTCGTTTTGGACATCTTAATGACGTAGTTTACGCAAAAGCGTGTCATGGTGCACAAATACTGAGTAAGGCCAGGCGCAGAAAATAAATTTACAATTATTAATCTCATTGAGATGTAACATCAAATGGACACATTCAATTATGTCCTTTTTCTTACAGATAAGCTATCCCCATATAATAATATAACAGTTGAACTGGGATTTATTTTTGTCAATCTAATATTTCAAATTAATTGCCTAGTACTGGCACCGGGTAAACAATTAAACACTGAATAAATATACTACCAAAACCTTGACCAAATTTGTCAGAGAATACATATATTATGTAGTGTTAACCAAATTATTAATACTATTCTTGTCATGATTCATACTTTTTTTAAACAGCTACCTACTGGCTGTGCCACTGTGGGCATGGGAGTAATAAGTTGAGGCTGGGGTGCCTGGGAGCAGGCACAGCTAAAAGAGAGGCTATTTGTCAGAGACTCATACCTCTCTGCATTGAACTTGACCAGGTCTGCCAACTCATTGGCCTCATGCATGCGTTTACTCAGGTCCTGTTGAGAAGCCTCAAATTTACTAAAGATATCCTTTAGACCATATTCCCTAACAAATAACTCATCCTGAAGGTGGTGAGTATCAGTGTCATACATAGTATTACATAATTCTAATTCAATATTACACTTCTTTAATTATTTTATTAAATGTAAATAGTGTATAATTGGGAAGTCAGAACGCCCCAATTATAGTTCAGTTAGTAACTGACTTCTCACCGTCTATTCAGAACGTAATCTGGTCTGAGATAATGAATATAACTCCGAGTATATAGTTTAATAAGGTAAAAATAGGCTGGAACAAATACTTATTTGTTCCATGCATCAATCGAACCCGCCACAGTTGACACATTTGTAAGTAGCAGCATCAGTTTAACCTGCTATTTACATTGTGATGTAGCGAGATATGCTCTTAACCAATACGTCAAACGTGTCGTCAAAAATTTGTTAAAATATTGGACCACTTTACTACCACATACTATGCCAATGGGTTAATTCTTGCAGTAATAAGGTTGTCTTGGTAAATAAATAAAAAAAATCATTAATTTAGTTAAAAATATCTTTATTCTCCATCCACTGCTTTAAACATGTAAAAAATTTTTAAGCACATACATTAGAATGAAATACACAGCTAAATTTATTACTAGACGTTCCATAATCATAATTTTTTTTTTTACTAGGATTGTTTTTATGTCTAAATTATATACTTTGTCATGTTTTACTATGCTTTTTAACCACAAAACTATTTCACAACCTTAAACATAAATGATTTTATCTTTCAAATAAGGCACAATGTATTGGTGTAAGTTGAAGTATAGTATACGAGTATAACCATCGTTCCAAAAAATGTTTCTGTTTCTCTCTATCCAATTTACTTGTAATCTTTCTTTTTTTGTTAGATTGTATAATGGGTATGGTGGTTTGATTAACAATACCAAGATTCGATTATTGCATGCGATTGCTATTTCTTTAACAATAAACTCGTTATTTTCCATCTTAAACCCTTGCAGATTAAACGTTGATAATTAAACAATAAGCAGATGTATTTTCTGGAGTATCTTCAGAACTTTCTAGTTCCAGTCTAACATCTATAGCCCCAGTCTTCGAAGTCTCGTTCTGTCTTGAGCAATCAATTACAAATAAAGGTTCCTTTTCTTTAAATTCAAGCCAATCAAGCATTGGTTCACATCGAGCGTTATAATAAGACTGACGAAATTTTGTATACATTTCATACAATATACAATACTCATCTTTAGAATTTTTTGAATTAACGGATTCGTATGGATAATTTGTCTGTAACCCAAAGATCACAAACCTCTGTTTCTCTAGTTGTGAAGCAGTCTTAACAACCCAAGAATGTTTTGTAGTTTTAGGTATTAAAGGGTATTCATACCAGTCTCCGTTTCGAAAAGCTATTTGAATAGGGCTATCTTTTTCTAAATATTTCAGTAAAGTTAATCTTTCGCGATCTGAAACTTTTATATGAGGGACATGCCATTGCAATCTCTCTATATTTACTTCAATCGTGTCATTATTATCAAGAGAAACACTATTGAGACTGGAACTACTTATGTTAAGTATTAGTTCATGTTTACAATTAATGATAATTTTAGCATAATCTTCCGCAAATCCCAAAACTTTATTCAGAGGTATAAGAGTGCTAAAAATACCTTCATTATCTTTGAACCCCTTTAAATTCCAACCCCAAACACCAGCAGCTTTGCTTTCTCCCTCACTCATAGACACATATGATTCCTGCATTTTTTATTCGGTCGATCTCAACACCGTTAATTTCATATCAAATGTCTTGAAATAGAAATGATACGGGATTATTAGTGAAATTAACATTATTTCGTGTAAGTTTTCCAGATGCGTCTTCGTGGCTCGACCTTCAACGTAAATGTAGCTGGCTGAAGGTAGTATGTACATGTCTTGCTGATTTATAGGTATTCGTATTTCATAATTTTCTTTAAAACTGTTGCTGCATGAGTTATAAGTATGATATTCGTAACCCACTATAGAGTTATCGAATTGCGGTGAATCATGTCTCTTAAGAATTTAAACTTTTTCAACAAGGTAAATATCAGGATGTTTACTCATTTGTAATTCTTGATCATAAAAGGCTCCTAAAATAGGATTCTGTTTAATGTCTTGTAATAAATATGTAACAGGATTTGTATTTTTAACATTAATGATGTTGAATATCTCAGTTGACCAATTAGGAGAAAGGCCTTTTTCAAAACAACCTTTATATTTACTTATTCGAAAAGAATCACCTATCTTGAGCTTACGACGTTTTGATTTTATTTGTTGTTGATTGAAATAATATATATTTAGTAGTTTGGTTTATTGCTATGATTTACTTGAGCTGGTGGTAAACCAATTGTTGTATGTATTGTTTGATTATATATATTTATTTATTTATTTATATATACTTTATTGTACACCACAAAATGACAAAACAAAAAAAAACATATCATACTAAAAACATACAATGGGCGGCCTTATCGCTTTCTGCGATCTCTTCCAGGCAACCTTAGAATGGACAGTGATTTGTCTGGACATAAAATGGGACTGTCAGTGGTGCAAGAAATAAATATACATTAAACTAAAATAGATACACAGATATATACATATTAACATATCCTAAGGAATAGATACATAAATACATACATATATGCGAAATATAAGAAACGTAAATAAATAATAATTACAGTTTACGTAATCTATTAATAATTTTAGCAAGCTTTCCGTCCGTCCATTTGTAATTCCCTTTTAAACTAAACTCCTTGTAAAGCTTACTTTTTATCGTTCCTATTAATCGTTCTACAATCGAGGCCTTTTTGGTTGAATAAGTACTATAGTGATTGATGGCATAATTTTTTATAATTTTTTGAAAACTTTTGTTATAAAATTCTGTTCCTCGGTCTGTTTGCAAGTTTCAAGGGATGCGTTTTTCACAACTCAATATTGCATTGAAAGCCTTAGATACAAATTCTTTATTTTTTTGTTAAAGTGGAATACCCCAAGCATACTTAGAAAATCCATCGATAACCACTCAAATATATTTGTAGTTGGTGTTGAATTTGGAGATATTTTGCATAACCATTAAATCTGCTTGCCAAAGATCATCAATATCTTTTAAGATTACATGTCTTCGAGGAAAATTTATTCTTGCGCTTCTATAAATTTCGTCTATAATATCTCTTTTCACATTGCTCATTCTTAAACAGTCACTTCTGAATTACAAAAATACACTAAATAACAATTCACCTGATGAGTCCTTGTATTCTTTTATAATACCACCTTCTTTTAATTCTTCAATAATTGATAAGATTTAATTATCAACATTGATATTACCTGCAGTTTTAGATGCGATCAAAAGTTTAAGCCTGTCTACAAATTCATTAGGATCATCCCAATAAACAAGTTCAGTATTCTTTTTATATTTTTAAGATATGGTAGACAAGCACCTTGTTTTTGCTTAGATTTAACTACTGTATATTCTGGTAAGTGCTTACTAAACTCCAGAAATAATGGTTTGATTACTTGAGAATATTTTAATCCTTTATCTCCTTTAATTTGACTTGCAGAGACAAAGTCTCTTTTATGAGCACTAGTTGTGAGGAGTATTTCCTTGTAAACTAGTTTATCTTTTAAACTAACTGCCGTCAAGTCAGGCTTTTTGCGCAGCAATAATTTTTAAGACCTGGTGTTATTTTATACTGTTTATTGGCTATGCAAATTTTGTATACTTTACCAGAGTTCTCATGAGTGGTAGAAAAATTTACTGTTTTATTTCCGATCATATGCTTATTATTCTCACTACATACTCCAACTGGTATATTAATATCATCGTAAATTTCATAGATATCTTATTTTTTCAACGAGACATTATTGTCATTTTCCGATTCAGATATGTTACCTTCTTCGTCTTCTGAATAAAACTTATCTAAAGAGTTTGATTCATTAGAAGATTCATGTTTGTATATATCATAAGATTGATCTTGTGAAAATATTTTTGAATCTATATTACTCTTTCGAGTTTGATCAGTTTGTTTGTTAGCTATTATCGCATTAAGAGGGTCTGCGAGAGAGAGGCTTAATAAATACTTCAGATTAGTGTTGGTATTAAACTCCTCATCTTTCATTTGTTTTATTTTATTCTTTATAGCATCCGCAGACTTTATTAATTGATCTGTAATTTTGTGATCCATTATACGACTTATACTTAGCAGTATTAACGTGCAAATGTTTATTTTTATTTTGCATTCTTAATTTATATAATTATCACTCAAAATATATAAAAGTGTCAAAAAATTGTCTATAGCCTTTGTTTAATTCACAATCCCTATTAAAAAAATCATAGGGATGCAACCAAATCTTAGAACACAGATCTTTGAATTTCGACCAGTCCATATCAGATCTAACATGTTCATTGAAAATATGTTTTAGGTTAACTTCATCTTGCTTGAAAATTATCAAAAAGTTAACATTGTCGCGTAATAACTGCTTTGGTATTTTTGAATACGTTTGAGATAAATAAAAACAATCTATATCTCTATGTCTACCCATTGTGAAATAATTTCGTATATTAATTTGTTTTTCACAAACCACATCATCAAAAATAATAACAGAATTTTGTAATGCATCATTAGGATGAATGACATCATCGTCAACATTAAATATAAAAAGTTTTACTTCCGGATTTCTTTCTAGGATCAGTTTAAGAAATCTATATTTTGGTTGAAAGCTAGTCTTGGAGTACAAGTAGACATTTTTAAACTTTAAACCGTTTTCATGGAGTAACAAACTAATCATAACGTTAGTTTTTCCACAATTTGAGGAACCACATAATATACATCTTATATTATTCGGAAGAAGTATACTATGCTTAGCGTGGCGGTTATTTTCCTTTACGTCAATATTTTTAACTTCTAAGGATACTGGTTGCTTGACCCACTTCATGGTTTTATCTGCTAGAAAAATCAAATGTACTTGTATTTATAATGCATACCAGGGTGTCCCAGAGTTATGAATAATTGTCTAAATAATTACAACATACTATTTATGTTTTAATAAAAGTATATAATTTAACAATGAGATGATGAGATACTGTCAGGGGATATAATTAAAACAACTATTTAATCGAATTCCTCAAAAATATTTATTAAATAACAATATTATTATATTATATAACCTCTTAATATAAATTTTCTTACAAAAAAAAATACCTATCATATTTCATAAGCTTGACAACAAATTATACATAGAAAGAAAAATTTGAATACAAAAAAATATTTTAATAATAAACTCTCACTAAAAACTTATTCGGTTTGAGAAATTCATTTATTCTCATAAGAATACAATTCACTTACATGAGAATGTTAAAACTATAACTTAAGTGAATATTGTTGGGCGTTAAACAAACTAGACATAAGTAAATTAAATTGTACAATGATTATCAAAAATTGAGGGTAGCCAAAGAATAAAAATAAAATAACTCAATGTTCGCTTGAAACACGGGCTCACTTCAATGTCACATACTAAAGTAAACAAGTTTTTGTTCAACACAGATAAGCGTAACCAGTTACGCTTATCTGTGTTGAACAAAAACTTGTTTGTTGTGAAATGTGATGTTTTAATGATGTGAAAAAAAATGAAAATGTGAAAAAAAAATGTGACTTGAAATTATGGTAGGGAATGTGATGTTTTAATGATGTGCTGTTTGAGTAGTTTTTTAAAAGTGGTTAAAGTTTTGGATTCTATGATGTATTTCGGTAATTTATTATATAATTTGGACCTTTCTTTTCGTGAAAGTAATGTTTGTGTGTATTTTTTTATTTAGTATTAATCGTATCAATATGCATGTATTATAAATGTGTTTGTGTAATGTTCATTAATTTAGTATCTTTGTAAAGTGTTAGTGTTGAAGTAAGATAATCATAATTAAATAACGTTTTGAGTAATTTATTTTGTGCAGTTTGCAGTAGATTTATATGTGTTTTTGCGGTAGAACCCCATATTTCTACTAGGTAGTCAATGTGAGGTTTAATGAGTGAGAAACAGATTAAATATCGAATTTGGCGTGGTAAACAGCGAACGATACCTCGAAGGGTACCCGTAAGTGATTGTATTTTTGACTTTATTTTTTGAATGTGTGGCAGCCACGTCAATTTACTGTCTAAGATTAGTCCTAAGTATTTTTCTTGTTCTGCTTTATTTATCGTTTCATTGTTTATTTTTAATGGGATATAATTGCCAATTTTTTTATTCTTAGCCGCGAATATCATATATTTGGTTTTTGCTACATTTATGGTAAGAAGATTTTGCTGAAACCACAGGTTAAGTAAATCTAAATCGCTTTGTGCTTCTAGTATAATTGTGTCAATAGAGTGACCAAAGTAAAATAAATATGTGTCATCTGCATAAAGGGTTAGGTTCCCTTTTAGACCAATTTGGTGGACACTATTTATGTATAGAAGGAACAAGAGCGGAGCCAAAATTGAGCCTTGGGGCACATCATATGTTACAGTTTTGGGATTACTCTGAGTGTCCCCAATCTTTACTACTTGGTAACGGTTTGACAGGTAGGACCTAAAGATGTCAAGGGCAGGGCCCTTTAGGCCGATTTCGCTGAGTTTATTTAATAGCAATTCGTGACTAACTGTGTCAAACGCCTTTTTTAGGTCAATAAAAACACCTTAACCTATTTGTCTGTTATCTATATTGAGCTTTACAGTTGTCACCAGGTCTATTGTCGCTGAAAGAGTATTAGATCTTGGCCGAAAACCGTATTGTTTATCGTAGAGAAAGTTCAGTGAGATCAGATATTTTTCGAGGCGATTGTACAAAACCCTTTCAAATATTTTTGACAGCACGGGAAGTACTGAGTTGGGACGATAGTTTCCCGGCTCTGATTTAGTTCCCGATTTATAAATGGGCGTGACTTTTGCAATTTTAAGACTACTAGGAAATGTATCTGATTCCATGCATTTGTTTATACAGCTTGTTAGTTTTTCAAGAATTAAGTTTGCATCGCTTTTTAGTGATTTTGTGGTGATACCTTCTAAGCCTGCGCTGGTATTGTTATTTAGGTTATTAATGATTTTGAAAATTTCATCTGTTGTGGTGGGTTCGAGGTTACCAAGTGTAGTAGTGTGAGATCTAGATAAAATTGCAAAGAGGTTGCCAGATGGATGATGTTGTATGGGAATTTGATTTGCTAGTATCGAGCCAACATTCGCAAAGAAATCGTTAAAACATTCACATATCTCCTTTGAATCACTAACAATGCCACTTGGTGATTGCAGTTTTCGCGGGACGGCTGTTTCTGTTAATTTATTGCAAGACAGATTGTTAATAAGTCTCCACATTTTCAATGGCTGTTTCTTGCAGTTAGCGAAGGCTTTCATGTAGTATTTAGATTTCGTTCGTTGAATATATTCTGAAACTTCATTTCTTTTCTTTATAAATATGTCTTCTTTTTGCTTGTATTTTGGGTATTTCTTGTGTTGAGTCCACAAAGTGTTTCTACTATTTATTTCACCTATGATTGATCTATTTATCCAGTCCTGTCGAGGTGGATTTAGCGTTTTTGTCTTAGTAATTTTGCTTATATCTATACACCTTATTAATTTTTCTTCCAGGGAGTCATATATGCTGTCTCGGTTTTGGTCTTGCGGTTCCAAGATGGTCTTATAAAGTACTTCATAGTTAATAACGTGATAGTTTATCTTTTTCAAAGGTTCTGGTTGGTGGCGTTTTAGTTCTTGGTAAATTTGTTTGTGGTCTGACATAGGTGTATTGACAATAGCTACATGAAAATTATTTTGTTTAAGATTTGAACAAATATGGTCAATAATACTCTTCGATGTTTTTGATTCTCTTGTGCAGTAGTCTTCATCTATTTTGTTCAAGAATTCATAGCCGTTTTCTTGGATCACTTCCTTATACATAATAGTTGCACGTTCAGTATTCAATAAGTTGAAGTTAAAGTCACCGAAAACTACTCCACGTTTTTTTTTATGTTACTGTTGAGAGTACGTATCTAGAAAGGTTTTGATATTTACTTGTTCAGGTTTTCTATATACAACACCAATTTCTAGAGTATAGTTTTCAATATGAATCCACAAATAATGGTTGCTGTTTTGACAGATTTCCTCACTCAGAGTATGTTGCAGATTGTTTTTTACAAATATCGAAACACCTCCACCTCTCGTACCAGTTCTGTAGTTATAATAATGTGTGTATCCGGGAATCTGAAATCTTTTTCCTTCTTCGTCAGATTTTATCCACGTTTCCGTTAGAACCACAACGTGTAAAGAAGATGGAAAAGCTTTTATCACGCATTGCAATTCATCAAATTTACCAGATTTCACGATACTCCGCATATTTGCATAAAGAAATTTAAAAGATTTACTTGAGGTGGTAATGCTGCCATAGTTATCGACGACTTGATAGGTTATTTTTACATCATCAGGATCAGTGTGTTTGTTTGTATCAGGTTCAATAATACTTAGTTTTTTGCAGGTAGCTCCACAATTTTCGGTATACCGTTAATGTACTTAATTGTGAGACTTTTGTGTTCACTAAGTGATCGGCGATTAAGTTCATCTTTCAGATTTTGCAGGAATTTACGTTGTTTTGGTGTCTGATCGGAGTAAATTGTTATATCCTCTCGCTTAGAATTGTTTCGATTTCGTAGTATGGATTTTGCGACATCTTGCGATTTGAAGTATACTTTTATAGGACGTGTTTTATTTATGTCATACTTTCCCAATCGCATGATCCTTTCTGGCTCGGGATTGTCATTATCAATTGACTTTAGTAAATATACGACTTCATTTTTGTCCATACTTATGCGTTGATCCTTGTTTGAGGATGCAGGTTCCAGGATTCCACGATAACGATAACGATATTTTTGCTTCGGAATTCACGTTCGGTAATTTCTGCTATGAGGTTTTCATGCGCTTCAATTGAGGAAGATGTTTGAGCTTGATCTGATTTGAGTAATTGAACTGTGTGACTTATCTCAATAACCTTTTTATCAGTTATGCCATTTTCATTGCGTAGCGACATAACATCAGATTTGATATTGTTTTGTTCAATGGCGAGATTGTCGGTAGTAGATTTAATACCATCGATTCGCTCCTTGATAGTTGATATATCTTCAGTGTTTTTTTTTTGTAAATTCATTCTGTGTCGTCGTAAGCGTCTTTAACATTGTCATCATTTCTGACATTTGCCTACGCATTTCACTTAATTCCGTTCGAATGTGTTCAGTATCATCCAGCTGTTTTCGTTTATTATTACGCTGGGTTACTTTCGAGGTATCGGAAAATTCGAGTTGAGAATCGCCTGATAGTAAATTTGGTTGCGAATCACTACGTCTGACGCCGTGGACACTTCTAGTTGGTGAGCGCACTATATTCATTATATCTTTGTATTGGTTACTCACTCAGTGCGTGGTTCGACAGTGGTGTTATGTCGTCCTGCGAATGCTTAAGTGCGAGGGGGTTAAAAAATAATGAGCCTGTCTCTTTCTTGCGGGGGCGAAGAGCTGCTCTCGCGCCGGTGCACCGTCGACAATGATAGTATTCTCCGAAGAATAGCGTCGTAAACACTTACACGCGGCACAATTTATTTTGAGACTTTTGTTAGTGTTGTTTAAGCACAGGTTCGACTACCTTTAGTTTTAAAAAAATGAGGAATAGTCAGCGACACGTCTACTTTGTACAACGTCCTAACAACGAGTCCTAACAACGAGTTATAAATAAATTTTCGTTTATTTTCTATATTTTTATCGAATACGGAATTATTTAGAAGTTTAATTAAAAAAGTCTCTCTCAAAGGGTGACTTGAAAGCCTGTCGTAGACAAGTTTTTTTATCAATGTACTTTCTAAGAAATGATTCTTGTATAAATTTAAGTATACGATGAATTTTCTTTAAAATTAGACCATGATGTAAACATTCTTTTAAATTAACGAAATGAATGACATACTTGTATTTATCATATAAATTAGCTATTAATTTCACAGATTTTCCGTTTGGAGGAATGAACTTTTCACATGCGGAAGGTTAATCCTTATGGACGTTATGCAGATAATCTAGGTACTCTAAGTCTACTTCTAAAATATATCCATAATCACCATCATTCGGAATTTTCATTACATCGAAATTCAACAGATCGCTCTGGCTTAAGAAAATAAATTCTGATATTGGCAATTTTCTTGTCATTGCATAACCATAATTATAAATTATTGCAGTCTAGATAAATTATGTACCTAGATGGTTTTGTGTCATCAAAATGCGGAACATACTTATTGTTAGCCTTAGCATGTCGAACAGAACATTGGGCTAAACCACCACGTATACCCTTGTTGACGAATCTACATCGACTGCTCAGTTCCAGGAGCGAATAAATAAAATACGTGGACTAAATAACAAACTGGTGTAATGCGTATATATACAAGAGTTTTAAGAATAACGCAGTGCCTTTGTCGTGGTAAGATTGTAAGTGAGGCGACGCTCGGAGCTCTGGGACGCGCGAGTGTCCGCGCCGCCGCCCCCGTGCGCCCCTCAGCCACCGCCGACGCCCGATGCTGATACCGCTGTTCCGCGAGCCCCCTCAGCTACCGCGCGCCTCCAACCAGTAGAAGGCATGCCATGCATAGACATGCTCCCCGGGTTGAAGTGGACTTCAAAGAGGAAGAGGACAGATGTTGTTAAAGCCGCGCCGAATCGTCCCTCTCTTCGTCTTCAGGTCTGCGACTCTCGTGACGCCATCGCTGCCGGGGTACACTTGCACGATGCGCCCCAGCAACCAGCAGAGCGGCGGGAGTGCCTTGTCCTTCACAAGAACAAGCGATCCCAACGCTATGTCGCCGTTGGTAGAGGCAGGCCATCTTGTTTTCTGCTGTAGGTTTGAAATGAATTCAAGATTAAACCTCTTCCAAAAGTGTTGCTTGATGCATTCCACACGTTGGTAGCGCTCCAAACGATTGATGTTGGCGTCGGTGATCTGTGGATTTGGAACCGACATTAGTGAGCGTCCAATAAGGAAATGAGAAGGAGTAAGGGCAGAGAAATCAAGAGGATTAGTGGAAAGAGGAGTAAGGGGCCTTGAATTTAGAATTGCCTCTATTTGAATTGGGTACGTCGCCATTTCCTCATAAGTAAAATGAGTAAGCGGCAGGAGTCTTTTTAAATGATGTTTGGTTGAACGAACCGCGGCCTCAGCGAGGCCGTTAAAGTGTGGAGAATACGCCGGTGCAAACCTGAATTCTATTCCTTCCTGAGCTATTTCACGTGCAACCTCAGAGCCCTGCAAAAATTATATAGTTCATCACAAGCTCCGACAAAGTTTGTACCATTATCGGACAAGATAGTACGTGGCCTGTCCCGACGTGCGACAAAACGATTTAAAGCAGCCCTGTAGGCCTCTTTAGAGAGGTCCGTGACAAGCTCGAGATGCACAGCTTTGGTAGCCATGCATACAAAAATGCACAGGTAGGACTTTATTAACCTAGATTTCCGACCTTTCCGGTCAGATATCAGTATAGGCCCAGCATAGTCGACGCTACTATTAAGAAAGGGAATTTCTAAAGTCCTTCTAGTGTTCGGTAATTGTCACATGATTGGCTGCACATTTTGAGCTTTAAATCTAAAACATTTCAGGCATTTATTTACAGTTGACTTAACAAGATTTCTGCCCCCCCAAGGGCCAATAAGTTTGGCGAATAGTCGATAAAAGCAATTGTGGACCTGCATGTAGTAGTTTTGTATGTTCCGTTTGAAATATTCTTTTTGTTAAATGATGCTTGCTACAGAGTAAAATTGGATGTTTTACGTCGTATTCATACGGGGAGTTATCTAGTCTGCCCCCTACACGAATAATATTGTCACAGTCTAAGAACGGAGTCAAAGAAGTTAACCTATTTTTAAGTGGCAATGATTTCCCGGATTTAAGGATAGCGTACTCATCTGGGAACATTTCAGATGGAACTACACGTAGTATAAGAGACAAGGCCATTTTAAGTTCATCAGCAGAAAGGGAACCTGTTATTTTAGAATTATTATTTTTTAAATTTTGAATAAATCTTAGGCTGTAAGCTACGACGCGATGTAAATAATTGAAGTTAGAATATTTGTGAATTAATTGTTGTATGTCTGAACTACATGTTAGGTTAGAACTAGAATGACTACTGTTATGACTATCTACTAAGTTAGAAAGTACTTCTGGTAGATCTTGTTTCACGTATTTATTTGGCTGTTGTGGCCAAGCATTTTCATTATTTAATCAAAACCGAGGGCCTGACCACCAAAGTGCAGAATCGCTGATGAGATCAGCCTTCAGCCCACGAGAGACAAGATCCGCCGGATTGTCCTTAGACGGCACGTATCTCCACTTAATACCCGAGCTACTTTCTTGAATCTCGTTGCTGGGCCGGTGTAGACAACCATCCCAGCACTATTGTGGAATCACACCAATAGTGAAATCGGTGGATCGGTAACGTGAGAGAATCTTTTACCTTTGTGCACAACCTGGAACCTAACAGAGCCCCACAACCGTTCTAACCGTGGAATAGTTGTAGGCCTGACTGGTGCCACACGGGTTTTGGAAGTCAACAGGTGAACAGTGACTGTACCTGAACTGGTTACAGAACGAATGTATAAACATGCGCCATATGCCTTTTCAGACGCATCTGTAAATTCGTGAACTTCGTGTGTTGTGGAGTTATTACATGAAATCCATCGCGGAAATTTTATGTAATTTAAACAAGCGCAAATACTAGCCACGAGTCTGCGACCTCCTGCGATACTTCGTCAACCCACTCACATTTATCTATCCAGAGTCTCTGCATTAATATTTTTGCTTCGACAATGCAGGGACTAACTAAGCCTAGTGGGTCGAATATCTGACTAATTACTGATAAAATGTGTCGTTTTGTTATTTTTGGATTGGATTCGATATGAATAGAGAATCCTTATTTATCAGAATCGCATAACCAATGTACGCCTAATGTTTTAGAAGGAGTGTTATTGTCTGAAAGGTCTAATAGTACATGACTTGAGTTATATGAACTACCTAACTCTTTTAAAATTTCTGGGCTATTCGACTGCCACTTTCTTAAGTTAAATTTAGCAGACGCCAGGATAGCCCGCGTTTCCTTACACAATTCAAGTGCACCTGAAATTTTGTCTGAACCGCTCAGATAATCGTCTACATAGAAGTCATGCTGAATAGAACGTTTGACTAATGGACTCGATGCTTGATCAGCTAAGCTCACCAAAGATTTAGTAGCCAAATATGGAGCTGACGCTGTACCGTACGTCACCGTGTTTAATGTATAAGTTTTTAGCGGTTCTGTAGGATTTTTACGAAAAATTATCTGTTGTAGTGACCTTTGGATAGGATTTACTTCAATAGCCCGATACATTTTCTCGATGTCTGCCGAGATCACATGCTGATTATGCTGTTGAAACCGCAACAAAATAGAAAGCAAATCGTCCTGAACGGTCGGACCTACAAACTGCAAGTCATTGAGAGATATCCCTGAGGTAGTTTTTGCGGATGCATCGAATACGGTGCGTAACTTGGTAGTAGTGCTAGACTTGCGCATGACCCCATGGTGAGGCAAAAAATATTTGACCTCACCTGCAGGCTTTAAACTAGAATCATTTTCCGTCATATGACCTAAACTCTCGTACTCTGATATGAAGTCTAAATACATTGACTTGAACTTAGGATCACGTTCAAATCGTTTCTCTAGCGATAAAAAACGGCGTTTTGCGATGCCGTATGAATCTCCTAATGCAGAAGGATCAGACTTAAAAGGTAATGTGACCACAAAACGATCGTCGTCCTTACGTTTTGTATTCATATAAAAACTGTCTTCGCAAGCCCTTTCTTCCGAAGAAAGGGTGTGCTTTTCAGAAACTGTATCCAGTTCCCAAAATTTTGACAAATCTGAACTGGGAATGGTTTTAGCAAAATTACAGTGAGTGGGACGTACGTGAGTGATAGCTTACTGAGCCTGAAACTAGCCATCCTAGTCTACTCTCACATAACCTCGGTTGGTTCTTGCCAAGCTTTATGTGGTTGGCTGATATGATGCTCCAGAAAACATCTACACCAACCAATATGTACACAGCTGATGGAGTATTAAATGTCGGATCCGCCAGCTGCAAACCCACAGGTATGGTTATTTGCTTTAAACTTATTGGAGTTGACGGCAAAAGATGTGTAATTTCTGGTAAGATTAAACAGTAAATGTTAACCGAGTAGTCACCGCAATTGGACTCGATTATTAGACTGCAAGATTGTGCACTAGTACTAGTTTGGTTGCCAATACCTGTTATTGTGGAGCCCGTGCCGTTTCGGGGCAAACGCAGCTTATCACATAAGTTCCCGGTAATAAAATTGGCTGTACTACCGCTATCCAGTAAGATTCTTGCGTCACACCTCTCACCGTTGGCGCTCACCGCCTTCACCAGCGCTGTGGAAAGCAAAACAAAAGAGCGAGTATTTGGTTGCAAATTGGCTGATGCGTTAGCAGCAAGAGCAATACTTGCCGAGGTACTAGGCATTGGGGTTTGTGAGGGAGGGGTATCTGTACGTTCCATGTGCAATAGGGTGTTATGCCTAGCTGCACAGTACCTACACTGGGTTATTATGCACCTTTTTTCATTATGACCCAATCTTAGGCAGTTTATGCAAACTTTGAGGTCTTTGGCCTTTTCATTACGTTCTTCTATTGTTAACTTTTTAAAAGAGTCACAAACGTATAGAAAGTGATCGCCGGAACACAAAGGACATTTGTACCTTTTTTTCTCTGAACTAGAATTATTGTTATTCTTACCTTTATTTGTAAAATTCTGTGAAACTATTGCAAAACTTTTGGATTTACCATTATGATTGTTTGTTTTATTATTATGCTTGTTATTATCTTCCAAAGTTTCCAGTAAGTCAGCCTTGTTGTTTATAAATGTAGTAAATTGAGCAAGTGTAGAAGCAACATAACGATATTCGAAACTCGATAACGTATTTCGAAACTCTTCCCAATACTTACTAGTATTTGAATCTAATTTAATTGACATCATGTATATAATGATAGTATTCCAATGCTGAGTAGGCTCATCCAATGACTTGAGCGCTCGTATATTTTTATTAGTCACATCTATAAGGCGACTCAAAGCGACACTGGATTCTGTAGTGACTGGTTCGACATAGAATAAAGCCTGCAAATGTTTGTCGATGAGAAGACGACTGTTATTGTACCTTTCACACAATAAGTCCCATGCTAATTGGTAATGATCCGCCTTAAAATCTATATTTTTAATGACTTCGGCTGCCTGGCCTTTTAAAGAAGCGCGTAGATAATGGAACTTATTTATGCTGTCGATGCAAACACTATCGTGAATTAAAGAAATAAAAGTGACCCTAAATTCTAGCCAGCACTGATAACTACCGTCAAAGCGTGGTAAATCTATTTTAGGTAATCTAACAAAATTATGTTTAGTCCCACCTGACACTATTGCCTCAGACCCTGCCACGGAACCTGCGGAGTTACTTCGGTTACGCTTGCCATCCGGTCCGGATAGCAAACTCCGCGCCAACGCTGCCAGCATGAAGTATTGCTGCTCAAACCGGCTACTCGTTGCGTAGGCCTCGTCCGGCTTGTCCGATGACACCTCAATCTCCGTCTGTAATTCGTCAAATTCGGCATACATGGCTTCAAACTTGTCTACGCGGGTTTCTAGTTCGATTATTTGCAACTTAGAAAGATTGTCGCAGCTTTTAAGCACATTTAAATAAGCAGTAAAGTTGGTAAGCTTTGTTTTCATAGAACTGCGTTTTTTCACCAATTTGTCCGCCATTTTGGCGTAATACAAAAATGACTAAAAAATTCTAATTTAAAATAACGGTTTAAATAATACCGGTAAAATGCAACAAATGAAATAAGCTCAAAAGTAACTGTAAACAAAGCAGCGCACAACACAAACAGCTGTTGCCTTGTAATTGTGTCAAGGTCACGCTATGCGTTGCACTAACTCGCACGACCGTTATAGGTATAAAAGTAGTCACAAGCGAGCAATTATTTTGCATACGAAGCTAAAAGACGCTATAAAACACCTAAGTGAATGAAATTAGCTATTAACCAACTCAATAGGGCAATGAATCGGTAAATAATAGAAAGATCAGCGTTATAAAAACAAAAACTAATAATGAAATGAATGGGAAATAGACAGATAAAAGGAATAATTGAAACGATCTCACGAATATCCGAATCCTTATCCACAATCTCAGTTGCGACTTCAAATCTTCAACCGTAGGCGACGACGACTCTGCTTTTTTCTAACAAAGGGACGTGGGGTCAATGTCCACCAACGTCTGGGTCTTGTATTCTTGCAAACTCCAAATCTTGCCGCTGTGATGTTCTACTTGCGAAGGACCATATGTTGACGAATCTACGTCGACTGCTCAGTTCCAGGAGCGAATAAATAAAATACGTGGACTAAATAACAAACTGGTGTAATGCGTATATATACAAGAGTTTTAGGAATAACGCAGTGCCTTTGTCGTGGTAAGATTGTAAGTCAGGCGACGCTCGGAGCTCTCGGACGCGCGAGTGTCCGCGCCGCCGCCCCCGTGCGCCCCTCAGCCACCGCCGACGCCCGATGCTGATACCGCTGTTCCGCGAGCCCCCTCAGCTACCACGCGCCTCCAACCAGTAGAAGGCATGCCATGCATAGACACCCTTCTCTAACATTTGGTATATTTCTAAATCACTTATTAACTAAAGTCGGACGCCAGTATATAATAACGTGGCATCCCAGCTTAAGCTAGGAGCAGATATATAATACGCTGGATCAAGAGAGTAATGTTGTAAACTCGTATTTCTAAAAATTTCAAAAACATCGCATAGTAATAGCACATCGCATTTTAAGTACAAATCTGTGTACTCCCCCAGTGGGTGTATATTAAATGCTTGCCAAACAGCTTGTGCATGTCTGTAATCATCATCGGAAATATGCTCTAATTTAATTGAATTATAAAAACATTCCTTGGGAGGCAATCGTTTATCCTTATACTTTGACTATGGATCCATATAGTCATATGGATAAACACCTTAATGCTTCATTAAATGTAAGTTCATCTTATCGGTAAATGTACTTGATAGATTGATAAAATCTTTAAGATCCAAGCTTTTACTTAATTCATCTAGACTTGAACTTAAGAACTGATATGAATCAATAAACTTCATTTGAATAGGGCGTGCTGTATTTCTTGGTTGAATTAATTTAGTTATAGATATGTATTTTTCTTTAGACTTTGGTATTATCTTAATATGACCTTTATATTTTTCAAATTTTTTAATGAATAAACGACTGTCATAACCTGCTAAATTATGAAAAATAATTGGTACAAATGGACATATTTTGTATCTCAAATTACACAAGGAATGTGCTGCACCTCTGTATTCGGATTTAACATGATCATGATCTCGAACTTTATCTAAAAATAATAATTCTTTACTTAAGTAACATTAGGTAGAGTAACTTTTTTAGTAGTAACTTTTTAAAATTAGATTTTTGTTCATTCGTTAATGGTTTCATAGGTTGAACTTTGGTTAATATAGTATTTATCCAAGATACATCTTTAACCAACCAGCTGATAAATGTTTCAACGCAATCAGGACCTCTATAAGTCACGTATTTGTTTAAACTTGGATCGTATGAGCTATATATGTTATATAATATGCGAAACATGTTGGAACATGTAATTTAAATTTTTGGGTATTATGATTCTCAGTATTTTGTTCAGAATAGTTTTGTAACATACTTTCAAAGCCAGCATAGATAATAAAATTATTTTTTTGTTGGCGCTCATATTTTTTTAATTGTCATTGTCATGCTATTTTTCTCAGGTAGTAGTGTGAGTATATTACAACAATGATAGGTACTATATTTCAATTCACTCGAGAAACATTGCAAACATGAATCACAAAAGTGAATTTTACCTCTATGATGACTTATTTGATGTCGAACTAGCCGCACAAGATCTTTAATCAGACAATAATGTCCTTTATCGTAACGCTCAATGTAAAGTAAGTTAATGTGATATTTTTTCTTAGCATTTGTTAAGTATAGAGGTCCAGTTATAGTGCATTTACTATCTAAACCATAAATATTAATACTAATACTAGGATTGTATTTCTCAAATAATTTTATATCATTCATTGACGGCGGAAATGACATACCCTGTGTATTCAGAACTGTTGAATAGTGTGGGTAGGAAGAAATTCTACATTGATTATATTTAACAGGGTGTAACGCAGCAACTATGCTCCACAAAAAACATTGATCATCATTATTCTGATTGCAGCATTTTTTATTTTTGATTACTGGTGGTAATTCTATAAAGGTACCTCCTCTCATCGGATTGTATTTATTTATATTAATTTCTAAATGGCTTAGTGTAAAAAAGGACCAGCCAGAGTCCCGCTGTTCAAACTCGCTTAGTTTCCTCTT
The DNA here is from genome assembly GCA_963555695.1 of Dasypolia templi. Taxonomy (NCBI): domain Eukaryota; kingdom Metazoa; phylum Arthropoda; class Insecta; order Lepidoptera; family Noctuidae; genus Dasypolia; species Dasypolia templi. The sequence goes on along the minus strand of OY743158.1, from coordinate 10,101,456 downwards.
AAACACTTCTAAAGTATTCTTGTAAAAATCATTTAGATCAGAGTTTTTATAAATTACTTTCAATTTTGTGTTAAAAGATTTCAGTAACTGTTCATTTGTCTTTGTTAATAAGAAGTAAGCAAATAATTCCAAATTGATTTTAATACAATTATGTTTTTCTAACGATATTTCAATGAGGTTTCTAATGTCACTTTGAGAGTCGTTCAAGAACGCTTCAGGTGTCAGATAATCTATTTCCTGAGCGGGACTTAAGCGATATGTAACAATTCTGTTTTTAAAATCAGTCGCTATTATTTTAATATGACCAAATTCAGTTCTCAATAAACAGTTTGATTGGTGTAAGTTAGTTCTCATATGATAATTAAATTTATGTTTCGGTATTTCAATGTAGCGCTTATCACATTTCATTAAAATTTCATCGGTTGATGTAATATTCGATGGTTCAACTGAAAAAACAAAACAGGAAACGACATTGTTAACATTTTATTAACTATCCTAAAAACTATAAGAGTAGAGTAAATGATTAAGCTAACCATTATTTCTATTGATTAAACATAAGATTACATTGTTTACATTTATTGTTATATTTTATTTTAAACAATTTCATTTAAAAATAATGAGTACTAATAAAAGTTTTCGGAATTTCTCTAAATTACTTGCGTGTGGCGCTAATAAATTTAGATAAGTGCGCCCATGCCTCAGTGTCTACATCAGTGTCTCTATAAATCGGTAACACTTTATCAATATCGTTATACTTATACACCTTTACTTCCACATAGTGGAACCAGTTTTAGCAGTGTGTGCTTGTCTGCTATAACCGTTCGCAATCCTACTGCTAATATAGGAATATATGGGTGTTTTTTTACCTCCCCTTGATGCCGATGAAGTGCTAGGTTGCTCGTCATCTTCGCTGCCATCGCTCCCGAATAAATCAGCAGCTGTAGGTAGGTCCGGCAACTTTACCGGGTTTATTCGTGGTTTCTTAGACGGTTTGGGTGTGGATGGAGCCGCTGCTGACATCCTGCTTCGCTTTTTCTTAGGTGCCTCAACTGAAACGGTCTCAGAAACCGTGTCAGGGACCCCCACGTTTGGAGACTCGTCCTCTGATAGGAGAAGGTCGTCAGCGAGCTGGGATGTCTTAGACCTGAAATTATAAAAATATATGATTAATCATAGTGTATTAAGCTTGCATAACATATTGATATATAATAAGATAAATAATATCAATACGATGGACTCAGAGATCGATACATTAAAAAAACAATACGTGACAACCGTGATCTATTTCATACAAAAGTACGCTAAAAACAGAAGAAAAAAAAACACACTTACATTTTTAAAGATAAATCCGATGATTCCTCGTAGTTAAAAACCTTGCGATGATCTTCGTCGAAAGATGAGGGTGTAATAGTGCTCCAGAATTTCTATCTATGATTTAAATGGTAAACGCAAGCACATGTAAAAATATTGCGAAGATAAACTAAATTGATATATTAATCAAATAACCCGATGTTGCCTCTCGATTTTGTTACTTTATTACAGACTCATTTGATTTATGCTTTATACAATAAGTATGGTGTAAAACAGAATGAGTCACGAAAACAAAAACTAAGTAAGTAATGAAGTACCTAATTATTAAAATACTTTTACAACGAACAAGAATCAGAAATTCTGTATTAATATTAGTTGCTCTATAACATTGCTTAGATTAGAAAATAAGTCCGTATGATAACCCACATACCCCGACTTCATTTGCCTAATAATAAAAAAAAAATTGTGTTTTTTATCATTGGGTAAGTGTATCAGTAAATAAGCATAATAGGACAAACAGACATTCATATTAGACTTAATGTATTATTAGGAATGCAACCAACACTTTTTTTTTACACAATTTTGTATAAATTGCTCACACTTATTTGAAACAACATTCGTTTTTTAAAACTGCAGTGTTCAGTACGTACGTAACCATGCAGTCTACAATGTCGGTAAGTATTTTTTTATTTTACCATTTCAAGACAAATGTCACCATTCATAATAATTATTTTAATCATAATGTTTTATAATTTCAGGATTCAGAAGCGCTATTTAACTTCATACCTTTAGAAAAGGGTCCTGCTCAAATTCACGCAGTAAATCAAAAATATTTGGGTCTTGCTGAAGCATCTCGCAAAATATCGCAAAATAAACATATGGCATATTCCTTTATGATCTCGAATCTCTGAATTTATATATAATTACTAATTTAAACTGACCACATGAATGTAAAAGCAGTAGCCGATAATAGCTTTGTTTTTTCATGTCCTAGCTTGAAGAGCGTATACTCTTTTGGAAAGGTATATAGGTACTTGTGTCTAGTATATATATTACTTCCTAATTCTAATTGCTGTTGCAACGGGGTTTTAGTGTATTTTAATAACATTTATTATATTTGTTTACAGGTACAAGTCTGACTGCTTCCATGAAAGCCACTATTAGCACCTAGGACCGATACTATTCAACCTCGCAAAGACGGGGAGTGAGGAGATCATTAGGGCTACGTGGAATTGATGAGAAATGAGAGTGGTATGAGAAAATAATGGCACAGTCCATGTCTTTGTAAGAAGAATAATGGAAATAAAAAATAGGGAATTTATAACAAAAATGTTACTTTATTATATATCAAAATAAATTGTTTTTACAAAATGTCTCTTATTATTTGTGTGTAACTGCTACAACGTGACTTTTCTTTAGTTTTTGGTCTTAGATCTTGCGTCATAAGATAAGCTGCACATGGGATACCAAATTTTAAAATCACTATCTCCGATGAGCTTCCTTTCGTGAGGAAGCTCATATAGGGAAAACTCAATCAGGAGAAGGCTCAGTAGGTACTCAGGAGGTTTGAAGAGAATGAGTATGAAATCGTTCTCTTCAAACCTGAGTAAAGGAAATAAAGGGAAAACCCAATCAGGAGAAGAAGGCTCAGACCTTCTCCTGATTGAGTTTTCGCTATAAATCATAATCATTCTCGAATTCTGAATCATTATTAATGAATTTAAACGAGTTTTGTAGGTCTTCCTCCGTCTACTTCCCGCTGGCGTTTCAAAATTATTTAATTTTTCTGCGTAGTTCTGAAATACCCTAAAATATAGTTTTTACTTTTTAGTCTAAAATATTCTTTATTAAGTTGATAAGTCGGAAGGCACCGAAGTTTTGGCTTGAGCGGTTTACTAGGAGCCACTGAAGAGTTCCACTAACACGTCTTGGCACCATCGTCAGACCATTTTTACAAAGCCCAATGTTAGCACAAACTCGAAGGGTTTACTAGAAACCACTAAAGAGTTCCACTATCCACCTCCTGGCTCCATCATCAGACCTTCCCCAATCTATTCAACTCGTCAAAATGAATCATGACCCTGAACTCATCAGCTTTAATAGCAGCTACTGAAGAGTTCAACTATCCATCTCCTAGCTCCATCATCAGACACAAAGTGCTATATATTGGAGTCCTCAAAACAAATCATGTGACACCAAACTTGAGGGGTTTACTTGTAGCTACTGACGAGTTCCACTATCAACTTCCTGATTCCATCATCAGACCCTCAACACCAAGGTCAGTATATTGGACTCATCAAATCAAATCAAATGACACTAAGCTCGAGGGGTAGTCAACTAGTAGCCACTGAAGATTACCACTAGCCACCACCTGGCTCCATCATCAGACCCTCAACACTAAATACACTATATTGGACTCATCAAAGCAAAGCGTATGACCTATAAGTTGAAATTATTACTAGTAATCACTGAAGACTGCCACTATCCACACCTTGCTCCATCATCAGACCCTCCCGAATCTATTGAACTCGTCCAAACGAATCATATAAACCCGAGTTGAAATCTTCAGTGGCTGATAGTAAACCTGTCGAATGTTTACTAGCAGCCACTGAAGATTTTAACTACCCACCTTGTGACTCCATCATCAGACCCTCAAAACCAAGTGGGATACATTATCTTAAAAAAGTATCGGGAATGGATGTTTTGTTCATGGTTCCAAATTATTTTTGTTTCTTGGTGGATTGGCTCAACTGTTTTCCATTTTATCGCAGAGTTTAAGTTGCATCTGTTAATTAGATTCGATACAGTGCCGTTTTTAATTAGATCATATCTGTAGTGTGTATTGCGAATTTCATAATGAACAAAAACATCGAACAAATATATTGTCTTAAATTTTTCGTCGCCAATGGAATTTCGTATTTGGAGACACTGAGAATGTTGCAAAAGGCTTACGGTGAATCGATTTTATCAAAAATACGTACGTATGAGTACAAAGCGGTCGAGATGTGATGGAAGATTTGCCTTGCTCTGGTAGATCATTAACGTCTTCAACTGAAGTTAACATAGCAAAAGTGAAGGAAATAGTGACTGAAAATCCTCATTCAAGCTTCAGAGACATTACCGCTGAAGTTTCTGTGTCTCACGAGTCGATTCGTACCATTTCAAATAATCACTTGGATATGAAACATGTTGCCGCTCGGCTAGTCTCAAAAGACCTGAATTTTCTACAAAAACTTAATCGAGTCGCTGAGGACATGCTAGAACGAGTCAATTCCGTCCCAACCTTAATGAAGCGCATTGTTACTGGTGACGACACTTGCGTTTACATGTTTGACAAACACAAACTAGTCAACAAGCTTCGGAGTGGCGCCTTCCAACGGAACCGAAACCGAAAAAAACACACCAAAACGATCAAAAGTGAAAGTCATGTTGAGTGTTTTCTTTGACTATCGCGGTGTTGTGCACTCGGAATGGAATCTTGCCGGATTGTCATACGAATAAAAATAGTATTTGAGCGTTATGCGGCGTTTAAGAGAGCAAATTCGAAGAAAATGGCCAGATTTGTGGAAAGCTAATTCTTGGATTTTGCATCACGGTAATGCGCCTTCGCACAAGGCCATCATTGTGAACGAATGATTGACCAAAAACTTAACAAATACCATCGAGCAAACACCTTATGCACCAGATATGTCTCTAGTGCGTTCTTTCTTTTTCTAAACTCAAATTACCATTTCGTGGCTCCTGTTTTCATTCGGTAGAAGACATAAAGAACGATTCGCGACGAGAACTCAATTCAATTCCAGAAGAAGCATTTAAAATGTTTTTAAGGTGGGATTATTCGTAGCACTCGACGCTCGACTCTCGCCGCGGACGGACGTGTCTGTGCGCTCTCCCGCTCCCGGCCCAGTGTTGTGTTTCGTGTTTCTACTCGTCGCTACCACGTGACGTCATCGTAGTCGCCCCGACTACTCCGACTTAAAATCAAATCAAGTAATTGATTTGATTTTAATCAATTAAAAAGTGCCTTTTTCAAGGCAAATCTCTTTTCTTTAACAGACTTTCGTGAGTAGCTTCCCTAGGCCCCTTCTGGGTAAAACCACAGTTTCGTGGTCCTCGGTTGAAACCTTACGGTGCCAACGAAGCCGAGTGGGGTGTTGACCCAATCACACCCGCCGAACCCCTTCAGGGCGAGGCAGTTAGTTGTACGGGTCCCAGATAACCGGCCTTGGGGGATCTCCTAGTCGGCTCTGGTGACAGTTTTGCTTTCCAGTTACTCACCTAGTGTCTTTAGGGTGTGTCTACACCCTTCGCGCTAGACTGGTCAGGGCCCCGTTCGCACAATAAGACTGGCGACGGGTTACAAGCTTAGAGCTCACCAATAGGTACTCACCTCTCTATCTACACCCGACAGAGAGGGTCACACATCCCCGGGCCCATCCACCCGGGGAGATAGGTTGTTAGGTGTAGGAAATTAGGCACAAATGAGTCAATATCTCATTTAAATAGATTTCCCGTTACCATGACGGACGCTAGCATCCTGCTAGCATTCGTCCGGAATGTCCTACTAAAGGACCCCGACATCCTCGCCAAATATGGCAAAGAAATAGTTGGTCTACGCCAACACTCTACTCCGTCCCACGGCGCACACGGCGAATTCAGCGACGCGCTTGAAAGCCCACTTTCGCCACCTGCATGCGAACAAGGCATTCCGCCTTTTGTTCCGGCAGACAATGTTCCGGCCGTTAATTCGGCCGCCATTGTTTCACCCGCATTTGTCTCGGCAGATATAACTCCGGCCGCTAATCCGGCCCCTATTGTCTCGCCCGCTACTGCCCCGGCAGTAATTAAGTCGGCCGCTAATCCGGCTCCCTTTGCCCATGCGCCTCCCCTGCCCCCATCGCGCCCACCATTGTCCCGGCCGCCATTGTCTCGGAGACAATAAACCCGACGCAGCTGCGCACCGAAACTGACTCGACTCGCCCAGAGAGTATGGACACGTCAGTCCCACTCTCCGCGGACGAAGCCCGCACCTCCTCCTCCAGCAACGACGACTTCCAAGTCGTCGTCAAAGGAGGCAAGAGGAAGGCTAAATCCTCCGCCCCCGCTGGCCCGGCCTCAAAGAAACAGGTCACGACTACATCGTCCAGCACTACTTCCGCCCCTTGTCCGGGGGCCAGTCGCCCCGTCAGCCCTATGGCTTGCCCACCCGCTCCTACCGCGAGGAAGCAGAAGCCCCCTCCCCCGATATACGTCCAGGAAAAGTCCAAATGGACTGAAATATCTAAAATGTGTGTTGATCGCAAGATCAACTATACTAACGCCCGATCCACCCTCCAGGGGATCAAAGTTACGGTCCCCACGTCTGCGGACTTTAGGGATCTCTCCCGCGCCCTGCGTGAAAGGAACTACTCCTTTCACACATACTCCCTTCCGGAGGAAACCCCTACTCGCGTCGTAATAAGGCGCGTACATTTTGAAATCTCCACCGAGGAGATTAAGAGCGACCTCAGCGCTCAAGGAATTCCAGTGTCCGCCGTCCATCGCTTGCATAAAGCGAGGCAGGGCCTTGTCTACGACATGGTCCTAGTCATCTGTGACCCCACTGAAGGTCCCCACCCGATTTTTAAAGTGAAAACGGTATGTTCGCTCTCGGGCATTTCTGCCATCGTTGCCATTAGTGTCATCGCTGCCAATTGTACGGACACTCGCAGTCCAAGCGCCAAAGTCCTCCTCTCCGAAACTCGCGAAACGCGCGAGTGACCGCCAGCACAGGGAAAGCCCCTGGGGGAAGCTTCCCTCTGCGCAAATGCCGGAGCGGCTAAGCCCTCAAAGGCCCTCTCCCTGGGCAAACCTTACGCACCTTAAAGCTCCCGCAGCTTGGGTGCCCTCCAAACCCGCTCAACCCGCTGAAGTTCCAGCGCTGATGGCTACCGCCATCCCAGCGCCTGCGGTAACCACCGCGGCCCCTACGGCTCCACCGGTTGCACCGCAAAGAGCCCCGGGCCGCGACAGCGCCCAAATCATAATCAGTACATACGCGGCCCTCTATTCGTCCGCCGCGGACAAAATGGCCGACGAAATCGTTGCTGCAAACGGCAACCCTTGCCGTCTTCTAGAAATCCTCAACGCGTATCCTGAGATCGCGTTAGTCCTGAAATCCTTAAAATTCTAATTCCCAATGGATAACACAAGGTTAAATTCCACCAAACCCCGATCCCTCAAACTAGGCTCCGCGACCATTAGCTTGACATCCTACTCATACAGGAAACCTTTTTAAAACCTCACCATCGAAACCCGAACATTGCAAACTATAAACTAGTTCGCAATGACAGGTCTCGATGCCATAAGGGTGGCACCCTAATCTACTATAGAAAATCCTTATACTGCATCCCTATTGACCCACCTCCTCTCCTCTATCATCTGGAGAGCTCTATCTGTCGGCTCGGCATGACCGGCCACCATACGATCACCATCATCTCCGCTTATATCCCACCCGACAATGGTCCGGAGGATCCCATGTCGCTCCAAAAGGACTTCACTGCCCTCTTCGGTATGAGTGACTCCGTCATCTTGGCGGGGGATCTTAATGCCAAGCACCCGGCGTGGAATAGTAGCACAACTTCAACCAGAGGTAGGATAGTTTTCAAGTTAGGCGAATCCCTTAACTTTGACGTCATCGCTCCAATGAGCCCGACTCATTTCCCAGGAAATCCTAATCACATTCCCGATGTTCTCGATGTAGCGCTGCTCAAGAATGTGAACCTTCGTTTGCATTCGATAGAGACGTTCCACGAGCTTAACTCTGACCACCGCCCAGTAGTCATGCATCTTGCACCCTACTCGGGCCCTACCGACCCCAACCGCCCCCCTCAGACCCAGATGATAACCGACTGGAGGAACGTAAGCTTAAGACTGAAATCCACCACGTCGCCTCACTTGGGCACCATTCCCGATCACTTAGTGTCAGACGCCGACACGACGGCCGCAATCGACTCGTTTACAGAGCACGTACAATAAGTATTGACGGATTGTTCACGGGAAGTTCCGGTGATGGAAGACCATCGCTGGAAACTACCTACTGACGTACGTGACCTGATAACCGAGAAGAACGCGGCCATTCGTGCGACTCCTTCCCTTGTGACGCGAACAAAGCCCACATGCGCCATTTACAGCGTGCTGTAAAGAAACGCATAGGGGAGGTTCGCTCTGAGGGCTGGAACAAGATGCTCAGTGAACTCGAGCCCACTCATCAAGCCTTCTGGCAATTACAGAGGAAATTGCGTTCTTCAGAAGAGGTCTCTATGCCTCCTCTCATCCGCCCTGACAAAAGTGTCGCTTTCGACAGTCCCGATAAGGCTGAATGTCTTGCTGACAGCCTAGAGTCCCAATGTTCTCCCAGCTCTCAACCAGTAGACCAAGCTCACCTGAACAAGGTCGACGCTGAAGTCGAACGGAGAGAGTCCTTCTCTCCCTCCCGTCGAAGACCCTGATGATATTCTGCCTCCCGTTACTCCAGACGAAGTGCACGACATCATAAAAGGGCTCCACGCTCGTAAGGCCCCCGGTTCTGATGGTATTACCAATAAGGTATACAAACTCCTTCCTGCCCCGCTAATAATGCTCATGACCGCCATCTTCAATGGCGCCTTAAGCAACAACATCTTCCCACAAGCATGGAAAGAAGCCACCGTCATCGGTATCTCAAAGCCAGGCAAGCCAAAGTCTGAGCCGTCCAGCTACCGCCCTATTAGCTTACTCAATGTTCTCGGCAAAATCTACGAGAGGCTTATTTATAAGCGTCTCAAAGACTACGCCGAAGCGAAGAGCCTCATACCCAACGAGCAGTTTGGTTTCCGGAGCCAACACTCGGGCACCCAACAGGTCCACCGTATCGTAGAACACGTATGCGCTGGTCTGCAGCGTAACGCGACGACGGGTGTGCTATTCTTCGACATAGCGAAAGCCTTCGACAAAGTCTGGCACAACGGCTTGATATACAAGCTTTACCAACTAGGAGTGCCAGGTCGTCTCGTGCTCATCTTACGAGACTTTTTGTCGAATCGCACCTTCCGCTATCGCATCGAGGGAGCACTCTCGTCCCCTCATCCTATTCGCGCCGGTGTTCCTCAGGGTTTCGTACTATCTCCTCTCGTCTTCACGCTGTTCACCAGCGATATCCCAAAAAGTAAAAAGGCTCAGTTGGCTCTCTTCGCCGACGACACTGCCGTTTACTATACCGGTCACTGTCCCAACGCTATAGCTCGTACTCTCCAAACCTCCGCAAACGTTTTAGGCGCTTGGTTCCGGAAATGGAGAATCGAGGTCAACCCCGATAAGAGTCAGGCGGTTCTCTTCTCGAGACGTCGTCGATTCCCCCTCCCCCTTCCCAGCCCGATAACTATGTACTGCAAGCCGTTTTCCCTTGGGAAAAGCAAGCCAAGTACCTAGGCGTGATCCTAGATCAGAACCTTACCTTTAAGGAACATATCAAGGCAGTTCGCGCGCGCGCCTCCTTCGCTCTTATTAGACTCCAGTTTATACTGACAGCCCGAAGCAAACTGTCGTTAAAATGTAAACTGCGCATCTATACCGCAGTCATCCGTCCCATCATGACCTATGCCTGCATTGTATTTGCGCACGCTCACCCACGACATCTCCATAAGATGTAGACCCTCCAGAACCGTTTCCTCAGAAGGGTTACGGGTGCCCCTTACTATGTCCGAAACATAGATCTTCACGTCGACCTAAAAATGCCAACCATAAACCAGTTCATGAAACGCTTATCTAAGCGTTTCTTCGACTGTGGCACCAAACATTCAAACCCGCTGATTTCCGCGGCAGCTCGCTATACTGCCTCCCGCATTAGTAGTATTCGCCGAACATGGCATATCTTAATCGCCCCCGACGACGCCACTACCCTCCTCCAGGAGAGTAGTAAGGCCACCAGCACGCTACATAAGCCCAAAACCCGATCGACGTCCTACCGTCCTCGCCGCCGAGGCCCGCCGCGACGCCCAAATCCACTCTCCTCCCGACCCTTGCTCGAGCCAGCCCGCGCCGCTGAGCCTGTAGCTTTAAATTCGTCCCAAAATAATATCAATCCTGATCCAGCTAGTCATTTGCTACCCTCTTCCAGCGACGCCCTAAGCCGAGGTTCGTACCCCACAGGGTGTGCCCTTAGCATTGTCGCTTAGTTTTTAGTTAGTATTTAAGTTTAAGTCCTGGCTGGAGGCCTTAATTTATTAGTGCAACCACAGGCAAGTCCGCTTAAGCAGACGACAAACCAATAGGTTGACCTGCGAGATGCCAAACAAAAAAAAAGATTATTCGTTGGCGTAAGTGAACCGTTTTTGAAAGAGCATACTTTGAAGGCAATAAAATAAACTTGGATGAATAACCAACTAACGTTTTGTTTAATAATGATCTTTTCCTGGTACTTTCTTGACAGAGTATTAAATTGAAGTCATCAAAACCAATCATATGACACCAAACTCAAGGGGTTTACTTGTAGCCACTAAAGAGTTACCCTCGACACCAAGTGCAATATTATATTGTACTCATCAAAACAAATCAAATAAGCTCAAACTCAAGCGGATACACCTCCGGGCTCCATCATTATACCCTCAACACCAAGTGCGTTAAATTGGACTCATCAAAACAAACCGTATGACCCACAAGTCGAAGTAATTATTAGTAGCCCACTGAAGACTTCCACTATCCACGTCCTGCCTCCATGGGCAGACCCTCTCCAATCTATTCAACTCGTCAAAGCAAATAATATGAGCCCACACTAGAGAGGTTTACTAGTAGCCACTGAAGAGTTGCTCTATTCACCTCCTGGAAACTGTTTATTTTAAAATTATACAAAAAATACGTTTGAGAACCTCAGACGAGCCCTTGCATTGGATTTGTCGTACAGTAACAGTTTGAAAAACCCAGAATAAACGAATTTTACATAGGGGGATTCAAATGGGGGGGAGGATACAAATGCAAAATTCGTTTATTTACGTTATACGACCGTGGTTGGGTCACAGAAATCCATATATGTACCAAATTTCAACTTAAACGGTCCTGTAGATTCGGAGCAAATTAGCTGTGACAGACGGACAGACACACGAGTGATCCTATAAGTATTTACACCATTATATCCCCAAAGATATAACATGGTGGCCCATGAGGGGAACAAAAACTAAAGAACAAGAAATCCGCGACCACAAAGAAAAAATCTTCGTCGGAATCGCTACCAACCTACCTACGAGGGAATCGACGCGGAGCCCGAGCCAAGTCGAGAATCGAGTGTGTCAGCGCGTCGCCCCGAAGTTGAGTGCCTTTCCGTCATTGAAACCCCTTAAATACCTTTCCTAAATCCCCATAAATAGCAACCATTTATGTAAATAAGGTGATTTAAAGGAATTACAAACTTTCCGGTCTCAGTTCAACGTTTCAATTTTACCCAAAATTTATAAAATATTTGTGTTTCAATATTTAGCCTGGTCTGCCGACTATTTCGGGTCATAATCACCGTGCACGCGTCTCAGCGACAGATCGAGACTGCATAGCTGTCCGGTTGGCGCTCCGCCGATTGTGCGCAAGCGGCTTCCTGATCTGCAGGGACACCGAGACGAGGAACGTGAGCCCATTGTTTTTTTTGTGTTTGTAATAATTCCAAAACGATCTTTTTTCACAATGGTTGAATCTAAGCAACATTATAAAGAATTGTTAACGAAAAGAGCGTCCGCTAAAGGGCAACTACTAAGTTTAAAAACTATTTATGTAGCATTTCTAAAGAAGAGGAATTTAATGACATTCAATTCACAGAGTTGAATTTAAGGCTTGCCAAGTTTGATGTATTAACCGTTACAGTTGATGACTTGCATAGTGAAATAGAGGTTCTGAGTCCTGACAACATTGATGCTGAAATTAATGAACGCGCCAGCATTGAGCAAAACGTAATTATTAACATAGCCACTGCAAAAAGCTTATTAAGTTTTATTATTTGAACTCGTACCTACAAGGTGACGCAGCCAGAATTGTTGCCAACCTTGAGATTTCAACAAAAAATTATACTGAAACTTGGAAGCTGCTTTGTCAACGTTATGATAACAATAGAATATTTGATAATCATCTAGATTCATTACTGAATTTAAACAGCTTCCAGGTGAGTCAGAAAAATCGTTAAGATATTTAGTTGGCAGCGGATGGATGCGGACTGCTCAGGACCGGGATGGTTGGTGCTCTTTGGGGGAGGCTTACGTCCAGTGGACGGCCTTTGGCTGATTATGATGATTTAGTTGATCATATTACTAAAAACTTACATGCCTTGGCCGGCTTGGGACAACCAACAGATAATTGGGATGTCATTATTATATCCATGTAGTCAGCTAAGTTCGATAGTCAAACCTTGTTGAAATGGGAGGAACATCGCAGTAGTTTAGGGAGTCAGCTACCAAATTTGGAGCAGTTTTTTTTAAATTTACTATGGATCGTGCTAGTGTGCTTGAATCTGCAAATCGCAGTAATAATCATTCCGGCAACATAGATTCAAAGAAGCCAACGACTCCTCAGCGTTCTACTCCAAATAAACAAGGTCAAAGAAAGTTTCAGAATAACAATGTCAAATCTTTTGCAAGTACTATTGATAATAATAAGAATAAAGGACCGAAGAGTTATTCATGTGCTGTTTGCGACGACCGTCATAGAATTTATGACTGTAGTGGCAAGAAACTCCACCGTTACTCTTTTAAAATATTTTACAATATTTGTATACATTAATTATATTTACATATGTGAAGACGATGCACCAAGAATAAAAATACTATACCACAAGTGGTAAGAAGAACTATATAGCAAAGGCAGATAAATGAATGACGCGATAGGTACATTGTGCTCACATATTTACAAACACTGTAAAAATATATCAACATCATCATCATAAGCCTATTTTAGTCCACTGCTGGACATAGGCCTCCCCTAATGAGCGCCATAGCGCCCTGTCTTCAGCTTGACGCATCCATTATCTGCCTGCAATCTTTCGCAGCTCGTCATCCCACCTGGCCGGAGGGCGTCCTACACTACGTTTGCCGAGTCGCGGTCTCCACTCAAGAACTCGTTTACCCCAGCGGTTGTCGGTTCTTCCCGAGATATAGCCGGCCCACTGCCACTTCAGCTTGCTAATTCTTAGAGCTATGTCGATAACTTTGGTTCTCTGTCGGATGCATTCGTTGCGAATTCTATCCTTCAGAGAGACTCCGAGCATAGCTCTTTCCATAGCTCGCTGAGCGACTTTGAACTGGTGGACCAGCCCTATCGTGAGTGTCCACGTCTCAGCTCCGTAGGTCATGACGGGTAGGACGCACTGATTGAAAACTTTAGTTTTCAAGCATTGCGGTATGGATGACGAGAAGACTCGGCGTAGTTTCCCAAACGCTGCCCAGCCTAGTTGGATCCTCCTCTTGGCCTCCCTCTCAAAATTGTTTTTACCTAACTGCAGAATTTGCCCAAGGTAAGTGTACTCGGAAACAATTTCGAGAGGGTGGCCATGTACGACGACCGGTCCCGGATCAATGAGACCATTGATCATGACTTTGGTTTTATCCAAATTCATGCCGAGACCGATGCGTCGCGAGGCTGAAGCTAGGCCGTCCAGCATCTGGTTCAGCTCCTCCAACGACTCCGCCATTAAAACTATGTCATCAGCGAATCGCAGGTGTGAGATGTAATATATGACTAGTAAAAATATATGACTTTCCTAAAATATTAACTAGGAATAAGTCAGTGTGTGAGTAAGTAAAAAAAAAAAAAAAAAAAATTAGCAACCAGTGTGATTTTGTCTAGACGGGATTGTCCTATGGAGCTGGACCATCATGTTTCCAAGCATTCTTATCTTGTATATAATAATTTGTAATAAGCTTGTCTGCAAAGTGTACTTTTTATACGAATTTTAAATTTTCTTTCATTTAATTGCAATATATCACAAGGTATTTTGTTATAACATTTAACACAGTACCCCATAAATGATGTATGTACTTTAGCTAATCTGAAAAATGTTTGATATATTTATCTTTATTTCGCTATTTTATCTTTATTTCTAGTATTCAAATTATGTCTATCACTTATTTTATTAAAAAGATGTAGATTTTTTCTTACAATACATTATATTTTCATAAATGAATTGGCAAGGTACTGTCATAATATTAATCCCTTTAAATAGTTCCTGAGAGATTCGCGACGAGGAAGATTGTATATGGCTCTGACGGCTCTCTTTTGCAAAATAAAAATGGATTCAATGTCAGTAGCCCGACCCCACAGTAAAATTCCATAAGACATAATGCTGTGGAAGTAGCTAAAATAGACCAAACGCGCGGTTTCTACATCTGTTAACTGTCTTATCTTTCTAACAGCATAAGCGGCAGAGCTTAGCCGCCTCGCAAGAGATGTTATATGTGGTCTCCATTGTAATTTCTCGTCCAGCGTGATTCCTAGGAAAACCGTCTGATTAATAAATTCCAGTTTTTCTCCATTCAATATGATGTCACATTCGCTACTTCTAACATTAGGTAATTTAAATCTAAAGCATTTGGTTTTTTTTTTCATTTAGTACCAAATTATTTACCGTAAACCAATCTTGGACTTGAAGAATCGAGTTATTCACGTCGTCCAGATTTTGTGACCGTCGGTCTATTTTAAAGATTAATGATGTGTCATCTGCAAATAACACCATCTTCGGTTTTCTATGTAAGCTCAGGTCATGCCAAAAGTCTGGCTGCACTGAGAGGCATAATAGCTTGCTACACCATCCGTAAACGTCGGCAAGTCTCGCTACGGTTGATGAGCCGGGTGAGATAGTAGCAAACTATTCTAATAAAAATACAAGTCAAATTATATTGCCAACAGCCATGGTGGAGGTATCGAATCGATTAGGCCCGCAAAAGGTCAGAGTTCGTGCACTATTGGACTATGGCAGCCAATCATCTTTTATAACTGAATCCCTAAAGATCAGGTTATCGTTGATGTCCCATCCCATTGCCAATCTTTTAGGTCATTGGCATAGGCAACACATTAACAAATAATGTTATAGTAAATTTAACATTAGATGTTAATGTCTTGTGTTGAAGGAACTGACAGGTAGACTGCCAAAGATTCCTATCTGTATTGGTTATCTGAAGTTACCTGAAAATATTCAGCCGGCTGATCCCATGTTTCATAAACCAGGCGACATAGATGTCTTCATAGGCGCATACTTTTTCTGGGACATTCTAGGTAATGAACAATTTTCATTAGGTGTCAAAAAGTTAAGAATTTCACAATTAGGTTGGATTATATCTGGTCCCATGAAATCAGTTAAGCCGCAGAAAAATGTTCACTGTAATCACAGTATAGTTTCCAAATGTGATGGCACTGATGATAGCATTGATAATATGTTAATTAAATTCTGGGATTTCGAAGAAATTGCTGGAAAAATAATTTTAAGCGAAAATGAAAATGAATGTGAAAAACACTTTCTCGCTTACACAACTAGAACCAATACAGGTAGATTTTGTGAGGGATTGCCACTTAAAGATACTGCTGATTGTTTAGTCGATACTTACAACTTAGCTAAGAGGCGATTTATTAACATAGAAAAAAG
This sequence comes from Dasypolia templi, assembly GCA_963555695.1. Taxonomy (NCBI): domain Eukaryota; kingdom Metazoa; phylum Arthropoda; class Insecta; order Lepidoptera; family Noctuidae; genus Dasypolia; species Dasypolia templi. The sequence continues at coordinate 10,085,519 of OY743158.1, read as the reverse complement.
GTTCAAACGAAACTATGTTAAAATTGGAGTACACTGTGTAATTGTATTAATGAGTATGCAGACCTAGGGCATCTATCTGTGGTAAATAATAACTTTAGAGATAGGATAGGTCCAAGTTATTACGTATGTCATCATGCAGTTTTTAAACAGGAAAGTGAATCTACCAAGCTTCGTGTAGTATTCGATGGTTCTGCTTCTTCCACTTCCGGTTTTTCCCTGAATGACATATTAATAGTAAGGTCAACCGGACAATATACGCTTTTCTCTATTTTGATACGCTCTAGGCAATATAAGTATTTGCTTACTGGAGACATCGAAAAGATGTATCGCCAAGTTTTAGTACACAAGGATAACAACTAATGTTGTGTAGAAAGGAGGAATCTGAACCCATTCAAACACTTATGCTCAATAATTTGACCTATGAAACAGCAAGTGCAAGATACGTGAGTACACGATGTTAATGACAGGTAGGACAGGAACAGGACGATGTGCTCATAAAGTGCATCATCCAAAGGAATTTTTATGTCGATGATCTTAAAACGGGTTCAAATGATTCACAGCAATTAATTTATATACATATGGCTGTATCTGAAGCGTTAAGGGCAGGTTGTTTTAATTTAAGAAAATTTAGAACAAATCGTACTTCCATTTAATTAAGATAGTTAAATTTTTTGTGAGTCATCCAGTACGCTAGGGTTGGGCTGGACTCCATCTAGTTATACATTGAGTTTTCCTATAAAGGGATTCTCTCATGACAATAGTCAAACCATAACAAAACGATTCATTATGTCAAACGCTTTAATTTCAATTGTATCTTAAGTCCAGTTGTAGTGATACCAAAGATAAAAAGACACAAAGTGCTACAAAGACTTTGGCAACTTGAGTTGGACTGGGATCAGCCAGTCCCTCAGGAAATAATAGCTGATTGGACTAATTTTTCTGAGAATATGAAATATATATCTAATTTACAAGTAACTAGATTAGTTAAAGGTGGATCGCCTCAATTTATTGAACTACATACATTCAGCGATTCCTCAAATCACACCTATGGTGCATGTGTTTAAATAAGAAGTGCGATTAGTTATGATGGGGACGTCACGGTTAGATTGTTATGTGCCAAATCCAAGGTGGCTCGTTTGAAGCCTACTACCCTACCCCGCCTAGAACTTTGTGTAGCATTGCTCGCCGCTAAACTCACCAAGTCTGTAATAGACTCGCTCCGTTACAAGCCGGATAAGCTAAGTCACTGGTGTGACTCCACAGTAGTATTGGGTTGGATTTGTAGTGACGTAATTAAATTAAAAATATTTGTAGCTAATCGTGTACTTCACTAATTAAATTAAAGAACTAACTTCTTATTCAGCGTGGCAATATGTTCCCACGGATTCTAACCCTGGTGATTAATTATCACGGGGAATGGATGCTAAACGCTTAGTAGCAATGGCGCTGTGGTGGACAGGGCCTAGTTATTTATTTAAAAAATTGTTTGAATGGCCTAAGTTAGGCGTCAATGATTTGGAAGAGTTACCGGAATTGAAAGTACATTCGGCTATAATTAATCAACCTATCATTGGTATTGATAAATATTCATATTTAACTAAATTACAAAGAACTTTTGCCAATATTCACAGATTCATATTTAATATTAAAGTTAAAAATAATAAGCGTGTAAGTATGTTATCAGTTAATGAACTGCATGAGTCTTCCCACTCTCTATGTGTTATAGCGCAGGGTCAAGCGTTCCCCATTGAGTATGATCTTTTAAAGAAAGGTAAATCTTGGAACATTAATAGTAAACTGCTATCGTTGTCACCGTTTTTGGACGAACACAAATTAATGCGTGTCGGTGGACGAATTGATGCGTCAGCTCATTGCATGCTTTGCATAGGCTAACTAAATTATATTTCGAAAGGGAACACAAACAATATGCATGCTGGTCCACAACTGTTGTTAGCTTCTTTATGGGAAATAGTGTGGCCAATAAATCGTAGGCATCTTGCAAGAGTCAATAATTGCGTACGATGTAGGCGAATAAGAGATTTGACTCTGCAACCCAAGATGGGTAATTTACCATCACAACGTATAACGACTGACTATCCTTTTATATCCGTTGGCTTGGACTTTGCTGGTCCATTTAAATTGTGAATAGCAAAGGTCGTGGCAGTCGTGTAGTCAAATGTTATTTATGCCTAGTCGTCTGCTTGCGGTATAAGTGCATTCATCTCGAAGCAGTCAGTGATTTATCGAAAGATGCATTTATATTGAGACTCAGGCGTTTCATCGCTCGTCGCGGTAAACCACCGGAAATATTCAGCGACAACGGAAGCAACTTTGTTGCCGCCGTTAAGGATATGGGATCCTTCATAAAGGACAAACACGAGCCTTTATCTGATTTTGCAAGTCAGCAGTCAATTAATTCAATTTCATTCCGGCTTACACTCCTCATTTCGGTGGCATTTGGGAAGCCGGGGTTAATTCGGCAAAATACTTTTTAAGGCTTGTCATTGGTGACAGTCATATAACTTAGAAGAAATTTCAACATTATTTGCACAAGTGGAAGCTATTCTCAATAGTCGTCCCTTATCCTCCCTTTTCTCCAGTCCTGACGACCTCCTTTCCTTTTCCCCTGGGCATTTCATAATCGGAAGTCCGTTGACCGCTATGCCGAGACCAGATCTGACAGACATCAAAGAACGTCAGCTGCGGCGTTATGAACGTCTAGAAACAATGCGGAGACAATTTTGGAAAAGGTGGTTGAAGGAATATCTGGCCTAGTTACAACATCTAATAAAATAGCGAGCAAATGCTTCAAAACTTGATGTTGGCGACATGGTACTCTTAGCAGATGATGCCCCCCCCTCCCCCTCTATGGCTTGGAAGCTCGGCCGTGTTCTCTGCCTTATAACAGGACCTGATGGGATTTCCCGAGTCGCCGACATTCTAACCAACAAAGGCTGCGTGCGACGCTCTCTAGTGCGGCTCTGTAAATAACTTACGGCGCGCGGCGGAGAAACTTAATAGCTGTTGAAAATTATCTTTCAACGCCTCGTAATGTGTTCAGGCTTTATAAAGCCTTCAAAAGTGGCAAAATTTTATGGGTTTTTTAAATATTATTATTTTGCAACATTGTATTTGCCATCAATGTCATAGTGACGGTATGACTAGTTTCAAATTTATCTGTGGGGACTTTCCCGCCAATACCCGAAGAAGAAAAGGTTTGGACGAAAGGTCGTCGTAAAATAAAGTTGTAATACTGCAATTTTCGGGGTTTATTTACAACATTATATCCCCAAAGATGTAATAATCTTAGCGTGCACTGCCAAAACCGTTAGACTTACACGAAGATAATTTTTGGTGGGATTGTTCTTTTTACCTTTTATGTGAAAGCTATTATAGACAAGATAATGAGCTATCAATACCTACATTTAAATTGGATACTTTATTTACAATGCACATTTCTTAGTATTACCTTTATCACTTTTGGTATTTAAATAAACTTTGTCTTTTATAATAAGTTATTTGGTCATATGGTTCAAAAGTTACAACAGTGAAAACGACCAGGGCGGCGCCCAGAGCGGGGGTGTGATGTTTCACTGCTAATGCCCGGCTTCTGAAGTTCCCAGATAAATTCTCATTAGCTATTGATTCAATAAAGTTATGCATACCATAAACGTTGGTTAACTGTCACTGGGTTTCTGAACACGCAATAAAACCATTCAATAAAATATGAAACCGTTAAACAGTTTCTTAGTTGCCGCTAGATGAGTCTGTGTAAAGGATTGTGTCTAATATTGATTTATTATTTTGATTCGTCTTTACTACTAGTTTTATTTATAGTTTTTTTTTCGAGGGTTCAAAACTGGCTTTACACTGTTTTAGTAGAAAGATATTTTAGGTCGCTAATTATGGGCGGATGGATGTATGAATGACGTCATTGTCATTGTCATTGTTGACTTTTTTAAGTTTCTTTGGACACTTCATTGTTTTGTTTCGGGTGTTATTATTTTGGCTTTGGCATTTGATTTGATTTCAAGCTTATGTCTGTTTGTCTTTCCAATCGTTTTTGCTTAATTCATTATTTTGTGAAATAACCCAATGGAAACTGATATAATAAAATAAAAAAACTGAAATATAGAAAACGCTTCTATTCGAAGTGGCTACAGATTTTGTTAATAAAATCGGCAATAAAAGAACGGACGAGGTCTGTCGAGGCCAAGAAACAAGCCTGGATGGCGCTGACGAATTAATATTTCTTAAGATTTCAACTTAATTCAATAAAGTTTTTAAAGGAAAACTGAAGTGGTGTCAATATCACCAAGAGGTCATTAAAATGGATATCTTAGCCTCACATCACGCAAATTCCGATTTTCGTAGTTTCTGGAAATATACCAATAAGATGAGCGCGGCCCAGGGCCTTCCCGTGAGCGTTGAGGGCGTTACTGAACCGCAACTTATAGCCGAGGCATTCAAAGACCACTTCATGGTTAAATCACCATTAGGGCCAGCGCAGCGGGTGATAGATGATGAGACCCAAACGGGACCCATTTCCACTCTCATTACAGCTAAAGACGTTAAGATAGCTCTTAAAAATATGAAAAGAATGAAATCCGCAAGTCACAACGGACTAAGTATCGAGCACTTGCAGCATGCGGGTTGCCACTTGCCAAGAGTGTTGGCATTACTGTTTTATCTCTGTATCGCACACTCTCACTTGCCTGACAGTATGATGAGGACGGTGGTTGTGCCAGTAATTAAAAACGAAACAGGAGACTCATCAGGTCGAATTATTGGCCTATTTCTCTGGCAGCGATTGTCTTTAAGGTGCTTGATAGTGTGCTTAACGTACACCTAGAGAAAAATATATCTTTACACGATGCGCAATTTGGTTTCCAATTTTGGTTTGGGTATCACTGACCCACAGGACTCAGCAATGCGCATGCCGGCTGTTTCCTTGATGGATTGTGTTTTAACAACATCAGTTATGCAGATGACTTAGCGCTGTTGGCTCCCTCGGTCAGTGCACTCAGAAAACTTATCAAAATATGTGAGAACTATGCTCACATATTTTGCAGGCAACACTGTCTGTCGTAGTGCATAAGTACTAATATACATCATAAGCCACATTGTTACTAACAATCTAGTATATAGGTGTTAACGTAGGTTATAAGATTATAGGGTTCATAAAGTTTTACACTGCCAAATCACGAAACACTATTCAGTTTTTAAAACGTTTATTGTAGGACTCAGAACACAGATGTACAGTTAGAAAAAACACTATAGTATGAAGGAAGAAACAAACTAAATAGATGAAGATAGAAAAGCACTTTTACACTACGAGAAAGTCTAGATTTAGGCAAAACATATAAGCATAAGCGGTTAGGCGCGAAGCAGAAAATGTGCGTGCATTCGCCGTCGTAGCACTAAGGGCACTGGCTGGCGTGACCGAGCGATAGCGGAACGGCCGCCTCTCACGCGGCAGGTAGGTGCGCGGGCGCCGGCGGCGAGGTATACAGTCGACATGCTAGGTTAGAGTGCAACCTTCATACGACCAATAAGTGTGCGTCTTTGTTTGTTAGTGTCGCCACAGTACTCCCCCGCTGAGACCGTAACTACGGGCGATAAAAATCAGGGAAGCGTACACGTCGTCCACTTCTCGTTGTTTTCTCTGCTTCTCCTCTGGACCCTGATGTTCCAGTTGGCGACTCAGATGTTGTCAACGAAGAGGTGAGGTCATCTTCTCGCGATAGAAATGCTGGTTTCAGCCGGTCCACGCTTACCATCGTGTCTTTTCCACGTACATCCAGTTTGTAGTATTTTGGATGTCGTTCTAGGACTCTGTAAGGTCCAGCATATGGCGGCACCAGCGGTCTTCGGACGTGATCCTGCCGCAAGAATACATGAGAGCAACTATCGAGACAGCGTGGTATGTAGAAGGGACCTTTTCGATGCCATGATGCGGGTGTTGGAGTGAGCTTGTTCATGTGGTTCCGTAGACGCGTTGCTAGATCAATGACGTCTGCTGTACTGTGGTCGTCTGCTGGTGCTAGGAATTGGCCTGGTAAACGTAGCGGCTCTCCGTAGACTAGGTCTGCTGGTGATGCCTGGATGTCTGCTTTCCAAGCACTTCTCATACCTAGAAGTACCAATAGAAGAACCTCTGTCCATTGCATCGTCGAGTGGCACATGATGGCTGCCTTCAACTGCCTGTGCAGTCGCTCGACCATGCTCGACCACTTTGCAGCAGGATGGTAGGCGGTTGTATGAAAGTACTGTGCACCAACCATTGAAGTGATGGCTCTGAAGAGGTGAGACTCGAACTGTCGTCCACGGTCAGTTGTGACCTTCAGAGGACAGCCGAACCTGGCAATCCAGCCGAACACGAGCGTAGCTGCACACGTCTCTGCGGTTATCTGATAGGGTACGCCTCAGGCCATCGCGTGAACCTGTCAATGACAGTGAGGCAGTATCTGAAATCACAAGAAATTGGTAACGGTCCGACAATGTCGAGGTGGATGTGGGTGAACCTGGATGAAGGAGGTAGGAATGGGGAAATTGGAGAAGAGGTATGGCGAGTTATTTTAGTGCCTTGGCATTTGAGGCATTTGCGAGACCACTCCCTACAGTCTTTTCGGATACCTGGCCACACGTACCTCTGCGCGACCAGTCGCACTGTAGTTGTTCTTCCCGGGTGACTCAAGTTATGGAGAGAGTCAAAGACTTGTTGTCGAAAATCTGGCGTGATATACGGACGTGGTAGCTGACTTGAAACGTCACAAAAGATTTTTATAGATGTTCCTGGTACATTGAGTTTTTGCAGCTTGAGCGAAGATCCTTTTATCAGCAGATTTTGCAACTCTGAATCGTCATCCTGAGATTGAGCTAGAGCGTGATAGTCGATGCCTTGAGTGACTTCCTCGATTCTTGACAAGGCATCAGCGACAACATTCTGCGCTCCGGGAATAAAGCGTATGTCGGTTGTGAACTGAGCAACAAACTCCAGATGCCTAAACTGCCTAGGCGAGTATTTCTCACTGTTAGTTTTGAATGCATGTATGAGTGGCTTATGATCGGTTATGACAGAAAAGTCACGGGCCTCGACCATATGGCGAAAATATCGAATCGCTTCGTACATGGCTAACAGTTCCCTATCGAATGGGCTATGCTTTTTCTGGGGTGGCGACAGTTTTTTTGAGAAGAACGCTAAAGGTTCCCAATTGCCATTGTTCTTTTGCTGCAAAACTGCGCCTATTGCCACATCTGAAGCATCCGTAGCAATGCTTAATTCAGCGTTTGGATCCGGATGAGCTAGTAGCGTGTAGTTTGACAGAGACTTTTTACATTCTTCAAACGCATGCAATAACTCCTGAGTCATCTGGATTGGATGTGAGCCCTTGACGTTGGTGCCTTCTAGAAGTGAATTTAGTGGTGCCTGTCGTTTCGCTGCTTCTGGTATAAAACGACGGTAGAAGTTCAGCATTCCTAGAAATCTCCTTAACTCCTTCACGGTTTTCGGTACTGGGTAGTCAATGATGGCTTGTACCTTGTTCTCCAAGGGTCGAGTTCCAGATGCGGAGATTTTGTACCCAAGAAAACTCAACTCAGCCTTTCCCAGATCGCATTTGGACGTGTTGATGAGAACACCGTAGCTTGTGAGACGCTTCAGAACTTGTCGTAGATGGTCTTTATGAAGTTCTTCTGAAGAAGAGAAGATTATAATATCGTCGCAATACCGGTAAGTGAATTCCTCCAGACCGTGCAGAACTTCGTCTATAAATCTCTGGAATGTCTGTGCGGCATTTCGTCCACCAACCGATCACCATCATCTCCGCGTATATCCCACCCGACAATGGTCCGGAGGATCCCATCTCGCTCCAAAAGGACTTCACTGCCCTCTTCGGTATGAGTGACTCCGTCATCTTGGCGGGGGATCTTAATGCCAAGCACCCGGCGTGGAATAGTAGCACAACTTCAACCAGAGGTAGGTTAGTTTTCAAGTTAGGCGAATCCCTTAACTTTGACGTCATCGCTCCAATGAGCCCGACTCACTTCCCAGGTAATCCAAATCACCTTCCCGATGTTCTCGATGTAGCGCTGCTCAAGAATGTGAACCTCCGTTTGCAATCGATAGAGACGTTCCACGAGCTTAACTCTGACCACCGCCCTGTAGTCATGCATCTTGCACCCTACTCGGGCCCGATCGACCCCAACCGCCCCCCTCAGACCCAGATGATAACCGACTGGAGGAAAGTAAGCGAAAGACTGAAATCCACCACGTCGCCTCACTTAGACACCATCCCCGATCACTTAGTGTCAGTCGCCGACACGACGGCCGCAATCGACTCGTTTACAGAGCACGTACAATCCGTATTGACGGATTGTTCACGGGAAGTTCCGGTGATGGAAGACCATCGCTGGAAACTACCTACTGACGTACGTGACCTGATAACCGAGAAGACCGCGGCCATCCGTGCCTACGACTCCTTCCCTTGTGACGCGAACAAAGCCCACATGCGCCATTTACAGCGTGCTGTAAAGAAACGCATAGGGGAGGTTCGCTCTGAGGGCTGGAACAAGATGCTCAGTGAACTCGAGCCCACTCATCAAGCCTTCTGGCAATTACAGAGGAAATTGCATTCCTCAGAAGAGGTCTCTATGCCTCCTCTCATCCGCCCCGACAATAGTGTCGCTTTCGACAGTCCCGATAAGGCTGAATGTCTTGCTGACAGCCTAGAGTCCCAATGTTCTCCCAGCTCCCAACCAGTAGACCAAGCTCACCTGAACAAGGTCGACGCTGAAGTCAAACGGAGAGCCTCCCTCCCTCCCGTCGAAGACCCTGATGATCCTCTGCCTCCCGTCACTCCAGACGAAGTGCACGACATCATTAAAGGGCTACACGCTCGTAAGGCACCCGGTTCGGATGGTATTACCAATAAGGTATACAAACTCCTCCCTGCCCCGCTAATAATGCTTATGACCGCCATCTTCAATGGCGCCTTGAGCAACAACATTTTCCCACAAGCATGGAAAGAAGCCACCGTCATCGGTATCCCAAAGCCAGGCAAGCCAAAGTCTGAGCCCTCCAGCTACCGCCCTATTAGCTTACTCAATGTTCTCGGCAAAATCTACGAGAGGCTTATTTATAAGCGTCTCAAAGACTACGCCGAAGCAAAGAGCCTCATACCCAACGAGCAGTTCGGTTTCCGAAGCCAACACTCGGGCACCCAACAGGTCCACCGCATCGTAGAGCACTTATGCGTCTGCAGCGTAACGCGACGACGGGTGTTCTATTCTTCGACATAGCGAAAGCCTTCGACAAAGTCTGGCACAACGGCTTGATATACAAGCTCTACCAACTAGGAGTTCCAGATCGTCTCGTGCTCATCTTACGAGACTTTTTGTCGAATCGCACCTTTCGCTATCGCATCGAGGGAGCACTCTCGTCCCTTCATCCTATTCGCGCCGGTGTCCCTCAGGGTTCCGTACTATCTCCTCTCGCCTTCACGCTGTACACTAGCGATATCCCAAAAAGTAAAAAGGCTCAGTTGGCTCTCTTCGCCGACGACACTGCCGTTTACTATACCGGTCACTGTCCCAACGCTATAGCTCGTACTCTCCAAACCTCCGCAAACGTCTTAGGCGCTTGGTTCCGGAAATGGAGAATCGAGGTCAACCCCGATAAGAGTCAGGCGGTTCTCTTCTCGAGTCGTCGTCGATTCCGTCCCCCACTTCCCAGCCCGATCACTATGTACGGTAAGCCGATCCCCTGGGAGAAGCAAGCCAAATACCTAGGCGTGATCCTCGATGAAAACCTTACCTTTAAGGCTCATATTAAGGCGGTTCGCGCGCACGCCTCCTTCGCTCTTAGCAGGCTCCACTTCGTACTGACAGCCCGTAGTAAACTGTCCCTTAAATGCAAGCTCCGCATTTACACCACAGTCATCCGTCCCATCATGACCTATGCCTGCGTTGTATTTGCGCACGCTCACCCACGTCATCTCCATAAGATGCAGACCCTCCAAAACCGTTTCCTCAGAAGGGTTACGGGTGCCCCTTACTATGTCTGAAACATAGATCTTCACGTCGACCTTAAAATGCCAACCATAAAACAGTTCATGAAACGCTTATCAAAGCGTTTCTTCGACTGCGGCATCAAACATTCTAACCCCCTGATTACAGCGGCCGCCCGCTACACTCCCTCTCGCATTAGTAGTATTCGCCGACCAAGGCATACTTTAATCGCCCCCGACGACGCCACTACCCTCCTCCAGGAGAGTAGTAAGACCACCAGCACGCTACATAAGCCCAAAACCCGATCGACGTCCTACCGTCCTCGCCGCCGAGGCCCGCCGCGACGCCCAAATCCACGCCCCTCCCGACTCTTGCTCGAGCCAGCCCGCGACGCTGAGCCTGTAGCTTTAAACTCGTCCCTAAATAATATCAATCCTGATCCAGCTAGTCATTTATTTATTTATTTATTTATTTAATACTTTCGCACAAGCATGTACAGAGGCGGACTTAATGCCGTAGGCATTTTCTACCATTGACTGGTAGAAAATGCCGTAGGCGTAAATGGCGTAGTGATGCAGAGAAGCCTTTGGGTGATGCAGAGTCAAACATTGGTAGGTGCAATTTATAAAAAACATTTAGGAATAAATATTTAAATATAAAGATACCTAAACTATATATGTAATACATATATATACCTAATTATAAATAAATATAAACACAAATAACTAAACATGAATAAATGAATATACTAAAAACAAATAAGACAAACAGTTAGAAAACTATACCGTTATGATGATACTGCCAGCTTCCTGCGAATGTGCTCACGAACTTTAACTTTAAGGCTAATCGGTTGGTTGCCATCCTGATTTCTTTGGGGAGTGCATTCCACAGAGAGATAGACTGAACGAAGAAGGAAGAGTGAATGAAGTCTGTGCGGTGAGTGGGACATTGAAGAAGACGATTGTGTGATGAACGAAGATTTCTATTGTGGTTGGCGCAAATGTACTGAAAGTAACCAGGAGAAGAGGTGGAATCAAGATATGAATACAAGGTGGTCAGCGCCCTTTGCTCTCTGCGCTGACGTATGGGCAACCACTTTAGAAGCGACCGATGTGCAGAGACATGGTCATATTTACGCAGATTGAAAACGAATCGAATGCAATTATTGAGGAGACGGTCAAGTTTGTCGAGGAGATCTGCATTCAGGTCATAGTAGCACACATCACCATAATCGAGGATGGGGAAAATGAAGGACTGCACAAGCATTGTCTTCGTACTCGATGGTAATAGATTTTTCAATCGGTACAGAGCCCGCAACGTTCCGGTAACCTTCTGGCTTACCCGAGCAACTTGAGTACGCCAGTTCAGGGTATTATCAATGTGCAAGCCTAAGTCCTTCACGTCAGTGCTAAAAGGAACTATCGTACCATTGAAAAGTACTGGTGGCAATATTGTACCATCCACCTTACTAATGCTAGGAGAACTGCCAATGATTATCGCCTGACACTTCGTAGGGTTTACTGCTACACCAAATCTGTCAGCCCAAGTTTTTATGGCTTCCAAGTCCCTATTTAATCTGTCGATGGTGTCTGGTAATTCATCAACTTTCCCGTGACAGTACAACTGCAAGTCATCGGCATACAGATGATACGCACACTGAAGTTCGGAAGTTATAAGATTAATGAAAATAGAAAACAGAAGAGGAGAAAGTATACCGCCTTGAGGAACGCCAGTCTCCAAATCACACCAGCAAGAAGAAGAATCCCCAACATGAACGGACTGCTGACGTTCCTGAAGGTAAGAGGAGAACCATTTCAGTGCTTCGGGAGAGACCATAATATAAGACAGAATGGCTAACAGGATGTCATGACTGACGGTATTAAAGGCATTCGAGAAATCAACCAACACCAGAGCAGTAACTTTGGTGTCTTCCAGTCCTGCCTGCAGTTATATCGCCAGTCACTTTGAGAAGGGTGGAAACAGTGCTGTGCCCAGGCCTAAACCCAGATTGAAGAGGACTAATAATTGAGTTACAATGAACAAAGTTGGAGAATTGTTTGTGGACACAGGCCTCGAGCACTTTGGATAGGAAGGGAAGGATAGAAATTGGACGGAAGTCAGTAGGAAGAGAGGGATTAGAAACCTTAGGTAGCGGGCGAACATAGGCTTTGCGCCACAGGGTAGGGAATACTCCGGTGTACAAGGAAAAATTTATTATATGGGTAATCGCGGGTAGGAGTTGGTCCAGAATGGTTATAATCATACCACGGGTGATATTGTCACATCCCACCGCTTTCGATTTAATGGAGAGAATTATCTTTCTGATTTCTCCCGGTTCAACTGAAATGAAACTGAAAGGATTTATGTGACGACGCGTTAGACCAGAAACTAGAGACAGAGTGTTTTGCTTGGTTAGACGATCCATGATAGTAACGGTGGAGAAATGCCGGTTGAGATCGTCTAAGTCAATTGAACTAGGAAAATCTAAATGTCGCGATTTGCCGATACCAAGAGTTCCAAGAAATTTCCAAATATCGGCAGAAGAGGAAGAATTGATAGTATCAAGAATATGGCGGCGTTTAGCATTGCGTATCATCTGATTACATATATTCCTTGCAGCCTTGAATAAAATCCAGTTGTCATCAGTTCGATCCCTTTTAAATTTGCGGAACGCGCGTTCCCTACGTCGCATTGCCATCTGTATACCTCTAGTCATCCATGGAGCAGGTGGGCGTTTTAACTTAACTTTTTTGACGGGAGCATGGATGTTATAAAGGTTGCTTACAAAATCATTGAAGATGGCAACCATGTCGTCAACTGAAGTGGCTTCCGTCAAGGGCTCCCGCAGATGCATCTTCTTTGATCTTCTCGATATTCATCCGCGCAAAACAACGCCTGTATAGAACCTTGGGCTTAGGTTTGGGAGGTTTCAGGATATACGAAAGGAAAATCATGTCGTGATGAGAAAAGCCAGGAGCGTCATGTTGACCGTGAGAGGAAATGAGGGAAGGATTCGAGGTGAGGATCAGGTCGAGCCAGGTGTCATCACCAACAGTGTTATGATGAGTAGGTTTAAGCGGCAACACGTGAAGACTTGCTGACTCGATAAGGTGGAGGAGTTTACGGGATCGAGGGGAGTTGTGGGCAAGGAGGTTTGTGTTGAAATCACCCATGATGATATGATGTGCATACTCGGAACCCAAAGATTCAAGTACCGATTCGAATTCGGTGAAGTAATCAACAGTGGGAGGACAGTAGACAACACCAATAATGGTTTTCGTTCCTCTGACACAGACTTCAAGGAAAATAAACTCAGCAGAAGCAGAATAATTTGAAGAGGAAGTAGCAAGTATTTTATAAGGAAAGTCATTGTGAAGGTATATAGCTACACCGCCCCCTCCCTTACCAATCCGATCATTTCGTATAAGATCGAAACCAGTAAGAGAGTAAGTGGTGGACAGGAGATGTGGTTTGAGCCAAGTTTCAGAGATCAGGATGGCGTGAACATTGCTGTTATTAAACGCGTCGTACAGCTCGCTTTAGTGGCTCGGAACACTTTGTGCGTTAATGTGACACACATTAACCAACCGATTAGACTGATCATTGAAATTTTGTTGCAAAAAATCACCAAGAGTGTAGCTGAAAGAACAAAAGCTATCATCGCTAGAAGAAGCAGTAGATTGGTTGGCAGAAAAATAAGACTCATTGTCTGACATAAATATAAGTTGATAGCTATTAGGTTGAAATGATTATACAATAGATATAAAACAGAGCAACTAACAGGTGCAACTGCACCACCCGCCAGCTCATACCAAAACTAAAAGCAATTAAACACAAATTACACATAAAAAACAATTGTTCACATTTTAGTCTAATTTACCAGGTATAAATCGTAGTCCCCAATTAAATTAAATTAAGTCCTTGAGAGGTAAGGAACACAAAAATTAATAAATACTTGAAAAATGCCACACAACTGCAGATTGAGTAAAGCGTAATTCGGAACGAAACGTTAGAAATAATGTAGCCAATTATTTCAGAACGTTTACGTTGAACGTCATCGTCACGTTGATTTGACAAGCTGACATTTACAACAACGTCAATTGAGGTTGAAAAATATTGAAAATTACACACAGTCTGTTGTGGGTATCGAAAAACTAGTACACCTCAAAATTGAGATACATTAATTACGTAAACAGTTGGGGCACAAGACAAAACAAAAAAGATAACTACGAGCCTACGAGACGGGACAACGGTAAGTAAAGGTTGTGAAAACATGAAACAACAACAAGACATCAAAGTAAACATTCACCATAATTGCGTAATCTGTTTTCAGTCTCCCGGCAGCATCAACAATTCTTCATCTCATTGATGGAGTCGCGCCTGGTGCCTTAGGATACTTGGCTATCAAGGGCGTGAGCTCGTCGGTGGAAGTTACCTTGTGCCGACTTCCATCAGAGGCCTTTATGAAGATGACACCGTCTTGAGTCCAACACGACCGCATACTAAAGTGCTCGCGCGTCCTTCCGAAGACAGATTGCCTGGCCCTGGTCAAGAACTCCTTGACAGATATTTTGGTGCCTTTCAAGCCCGTCTTTGCCTTCCAAACTGAGGCCTTGATGTCCACCCTGGCGAACCTTACGAGGATAGGCCTGTGATGTTCCTTGCCTTGGGCTCCAAGCCTGTGACAGGCTTTAATTGAGGATGCTGAGAGATTTTTGAGGGCAAGCTTGATATTGAGAACCTCCAGAATTACTGCTGTGCTGTCTTCGTTCTCCACTTCAGCAAGACCTTGGAAAACCAATGCTTTTCGCCGGTGCCTGGTCTCTAGGCCATCAATTTGTTTGGCACACTCACTGATTTGGCTTCGGAGCAGGCCAAGCATAGAAAATATGAGCTCCCGGAAACTGCGGAACTCTTCGGCTATCTTTGCCACTGTGTCCTTGGCAGGACTGGCGCACTGGATTTTTGCTTCAAGCTCACCCATCTTCCTCAAAAAGTTATCCTCAAGGATTTTCTGTGCAGCCAGGACTTCGGCAAATTGAGACATTCTGTGATGTGTAGTGCCAAGAAATGTTGTATAATAGTGCAGGTGATGAGTGGCAGGCGGTGTTTATAACATTTCTATGTCACATAAATATGCCACAAACGTGAGTACTTATAATATTCCTACTGTAGATTAAGTACTGACGTAAACTTAATCAGTATTTTAATTTAATTATATTTTAAATAAAACTCCGAATTCTTAAAATGTCTACACTTTTTTAACACCTACCCCCTAAAGTCATTTGCTGCCCTCTTCCAGCGACGCCCTAAGCCGAGGTTCGGACCCCACAGGGGGTGCCCTTAGCGTTGTCGCTTAGTTTTAGTTAGTATATAAGTTTAAGTCCTGGCTGGAGGCCTTAATTTATTAGGGACCTGCGAGATGCAAAACAAAAAAAAAAAAAAAATGCGGCATTTCGTAAACCAAACGTCATGAAATCAAATTCGAATAGCCCAAAAGGGGTCGTTATGGCTGTCTTCTTGATGTCTTCTGGGTTGACTGGAATCTGGTTATATGCTTTAACTAAATCTAATGTAGAGAAAAATTGTGATTGAGATTGTGCAGCCTGTCAGCTGAGATTGTGCAGCCTGTCAGCTGGTGCGAGAAATCCTGAATGTGACGGACTGGATACCTGTCTGGAATAGTCCTTGCGTTAAGTGCTCTGTAATCTCCACAGGGTCTCCAGCCGCTTAGCTATGCCATTAGCCAACATTTCGTCAAACTCCTTCTTGGCCGCCTTGGATCGCACGGGGTCCAAGCGTCGCGGTCTGAAGGCGACAGGTGGGCCTGGGGTGGTGTTAATGTGGTGGACTGTATTGTGTTTAATGGTACGTACCACTCCAGTAGGTCGCGTAACCTCAGGGAACTCGCGCAATATGTTGTGGTACTCTGACTCCCCCGTGACAGTCTTGATGGACACAATACTCTCTGGTATTTTTTGTTTCGGCACGGCTATTGATAGTGACGTCGTCCCATCTATGAGGCGCTGGTCTCTACAATCCACAAGAATGTTATAAAAGCTTAAAAAATCAACTCCTATGATTGGTTTAGACACATCAGCTATGATGAACTGCCATGCAAAATCACGCCTCAGTCCTAGATCTAAATGTAGCATTATAGGGCCATAAGTATGTATGATTGTGCCATTTGCTGCAGTAAGGTCATACTTACTCTTGCAACATGGTGCTCTGGTTGCTGAACGTGGATAGACACATAAATCTGATCCCGTGTCTACAAGGAATTGCATCTTAGTGGTCCGGTCTGATACAAATAAACGGCCTGTCTGGACTGGGCAGTCACCGGCCGCTACTTCCGGCTGCCCGCATCGTTTCCCGCATTAAACTTACATGGTTCGTTGCATTTGTTGGCTCTTGCACCAAAATTGTAATGGTACCAACAGTGAGGGTGGCCGACTGACTGCGGCTGCGGTTGCGGCCGTGGGGGCCCTGGGACCTTGATCTGGAACGAGCGCGTGACTGCCTGTATACATAAGAGGTGAGTTTAGCAACTTCTTTAGTCAATGCACAAATCTCCTGGCCCAGCTCGTCTACGCGCGAGGATGTGGATGGTTGTGCTGCGGTTGAAGCCATAGCTACTTGGTGTTGAGGCGTTGATGGTGCTATTTCGTGAACCCGATCAGCTAGCTCGGCCAGGTCATCCAAAGCAAGCTTGGGCTGTGAAGCTACGACGGTTTGCAAGCTATGTGGTAAGCGACCGGTCCATAACGTGGTTAACACGTCATCTGACACGGTTGGGCCAGCTAGGTTTCTAAGATGTCTTAAAAATAGTGATGGATTACGGTCACCCATATCCTCATGAAGGAACAGCTGCTTCAGCTTCTTTTCCTTAGATGCACTTAGACGCTTGATCAACTCAGTTTTAAGTTTTTCGAACCTACCGGTAACAGGCGGATTGCACAATACATCCTTTACATGAGCAACGTACGTATGTTCCAGCTGAGTCACTGCGTAATAAAATTTTGTTGAGTCACTGGTAACATTTGACAGCGTAAATTGGGCTTCCAACTGGGCAAACCAAAGTTCGGGGTCGTCGGGATAAAATGGCGGTACTCGGACTCCAACGCGCCAAATATCACCCCTATCTCCTTCCGTCGCCCTGTTACCTACTCCAGAACTAGTATCCATCTTGTATTTCGACTCATGAGCTCCTTTGTCGGGGTCACCACTTGTAGGGTTCATAACGTTTTACACTGCCAAATCACGAAACACTATTGAGTTTTTAAAACGTTTATTGTAGGACTCAGAACACAGATGTACAGTTAGAAAAAACACTATAGTATGACGGAAGAAACAAACTAAATAGATAAAGATAGAAAAGCACTTTTACACTACGAGAAAGTCTAGATTTAGGCAAAACATATAAGCATAAGCGGTTAGGCGCGAAGCAGAAAATGTGCGTGCATTCACCGTCGTAGTACGAAGGGCACTGGCTGGCGTGACCAAGCGATAGCGGAACGGCCGCCTCACACGCGGCAGGTAGGTGCGCGGGCGCCGGCGGCGAGGTATACAGTCGACATGCTAGGTTAGAGTGCAACCTTCATACGACCAATAAGTGTGCGTCTTTGTTTGTTAGTGTCGCCACAAGATAAAATTGTTACTAACATTTTTGTGGACCCTTTGTTGCCTGTTATATGAATAAAATAGTAATAGTAATACACTTTATAACTAAGTATAACCTCAAATTTGATGTATTTTGCTATGAAATGAAACGTCAAATATAGTTATGGAACGACACACATTGGTCAGTTAAGTTAATAATAAGTTTAAACGGAGCTAATCTTAAATTGCGGTGTTCGGAAACACACTGTCACTGTCAGCTACTTTTCATCAAACACCACGGCGAAGCCCCGGGCGGAAGCTAGTATTATCATAATTGGGAAAAGTGAGCTACAATAAAATTGATTGACGTGTAAAAATGTTTATAATTCTACTCTACTCTAATCTACTTACAGAAATAAAATCATTTATATTTTTTATATAAAAACCAAATGCTTGCTTTAACGCTGAAACGGCAGAAAGGATTTTTATGAAATTTGGGACCTGTGCCGTATTTAGCTTTCATATTTAACACCAGTGTAGACCAATAAGTCTTTCCGGATCTTATGAAACACAGTAAAGTGATCCCATTGTTCAAATCTGGTGATAGTAAAGACCTGAATAATTATAGGCCTGTGTCAATTCTGCCAGTTCTCGGTAAGGCGTTTGAAAAGTTAATGCTCAATCAAATGTTACGTCACTTTAATAAAAACTCCATCCTTCATGAACATCAGTACGGTTTCACTAAAGGGCGTTGTACAGTAAGCGCTCAAAAGTGCATAGGCACGTTAAGAGTCATATCGCTGTGAACTCGCGGTACGACTGTATGTGTTCTAACGCCACACCCACAAAGATCGCAGTTTTGCACGGCAGACACTGATGTATCGTCGTCGCGTACTCGCATCGCACTGCACGAAACAAAAATATATTTGCGTCGCTTTTGTTGGATACGCATCATTCGCGTGATCTGGCCAGTTTATGGCATTGCTAAAATTCGCGTAATTTTAACATGGCCTCAAACTCAAACTCAAACTCAAAGCATTTATTTCAAATAAACCAATTACAGGCACTTTTGAATTGTCAAGGTCGGTCGGTCAGAAAAATGAAGCTAGTTGCCCATTCCAAAGCGTAGTAGGTACCTATGGAGAAGAACGGGCAAGAAACTCCACGGACACTCTTTTAAATCAAATTATGTTTACAATAGATTGGTTACATCATTCATGTTGAAATTATGCATGTGAGAACGATGCAGAACGTTAAAAGCGTCCGTTATTTATATGAAAACAATTCGAAAATAAAATTTAATTAAAATACGCCGTGGCAGCTAAGAGATGACCAGTCTCAACTGACGGCGCCCGTTCACGAACATGACGCATGGATTAGCACCATTCAACTCAACCATTTTGAAGGGAGCTAAATGATCCAACACACGCGCCACCATCAGCGAAACATTAAAGTGAGCATGACATACTCTCAGCCGCCAGGACACATTCAAGTCAATGAAAGACGTACCCTGTAAATGGTAGCTTTAAAGCATGTACATAGTACTCATATATGGCATATAGCAATTATACAGTACTAAAAAAGTTGAGTTTATACAATGCAAAGATTCTTGTTTTTAATCTTCAGCAGCTCCAACAGTATTTTTAAATGCTAATCAATTAGTTGATGCGTCCTTGAGGAGCAGGACCAGCGATTAGCCAAGCATTTTTATCAGCAACGTAATCCCCTAACTTATAATATGCTCGGCTGCATAGTGTGCGTTTTATACAAGATTTAAATTTGGTTTCATTCAGTTGATGTATGTGGGGAGGTATTTTATTGTAACATCTTAAACAGTACCCCATGAAAGATGAGTCTACTTTAGCCAGCCTGAAACCTGGTTGAACTAATTGGTCCCTATTTCTAGTGATATAATTGTGTCTTTCACCTCTTTTACTAAAAAGATGTAGATTTTTCCTTACGTACATGATGTTTTCATAGATATATTGACAAGGTACCGTCATGATGTTAATATCTTTGAACAATTCCCTTAGAGAGTCGCGCCTGCGGAGGCCATATATGGCTCTGATGGCTCTTTTCTGCAGAATGAAAATGGACTCGATGTCTGCAGCCCGTCCCCATAGTAAAATACCGTACGACATAATACTATGAAAGTAACTAAAATAGACTAGTCTCGCGGTATCTACATCAGTAAATTGACGGATTTTTCTCACAGCATATGCTGCTGAACTTAGCCGTCCTGCAAGGGATGTTAAATGAGGACCCCATTGAAGCTTTGAATCGAGCGTGATCCCCAGGAAAACAGTTTTATCGACGAATTCTAGTTTCTCTTGATTCAATACTATCTCCCAATTAGTACTTTTGACATTTGGTAAAGAAAATCTTATGCACTTAGTTTTTTTCCCATTTAATACCAAATTATTAGCAGTGAACCAATTTTGGATCTGCAGTAAGGCGTTATTCACGTCGTCAAGATTTAATGCACGCCTATTAATTTTAAAAATTAACGAAGTATCGTCAGCAAATAACACCATATGTGGTTGGGTTTTAAACAAATGAGGTAGGTCATTAATATAAACTAAAAAGAGGAAAGGACCCAATATCGAGCCTTGTGGTACACCCATTTTTACTTTTAGACCGAGTGAATTGACACCGTTTATTTGGACTTGCTGTTGTCTATCATTCAAATAAGATTTTACTAAACTGAGTGCAAGTTTTCCAAGTCCGTAATGTGCAAGTTTTAAGAGCAAGGTTTCGTGGTCGACGCAATCAAATGCCTTGGAGAGAAAGAATTTTATGAAACAATTTGTTGGGTTTGATGTTTATTTATGCTTGTTTCATGCTTATGCATGAAAATAATAATACACTATGTAATATTTAACTTCTTATAAAAAATAAAAAATAATATTTATAGTTACAATTATTTAACTATTTATGTGATTTTTTATTTATATCTTCGGTGTTGGAAAGTGGAATTTAAAAAAAATCGTGCTGCATATGATAATAAAAATATTTATTCATTAAATTAACAAACTTTTATAACAATTATGACGTCACAATCCTACCTAGATAAAATAAGTTTTCTTGTAACCGTTCATAAGTTTTTTTGTTGCGTACCCACTTATTCAATTCATTATAACATAAAAAGGAAAGAATATTCTAATAACACAAATATAATTGTTGATACCCACTTATTATAGGTATTCAGCAGAGTTTATTGATAACTAATATAATGACTAAGACTTTATGCTTTTTAAGTACCGTCACAATGAATTATAATATTGGGGTTATAGCTTAAGTGTTCATTTTCTTGACAAAAAGAAGTTTGAAACTAAACCTCAATTTAGTCTTTTAATCCAGAGACTTACGGTATTCCTCTAAAACAAAAAAATTAATATATTAAGCAGCTTTATCAAATTACTTAAAGTGACTCCATTTTTATATTATATAAAAATCTTTATTTACTAAAACAATATAGTACTAAAATTCTGCTTTTATTTATCCAATAATAATCACTAATTATTTATCTTTCAGGCCGCATGATGGATCGAAAAAAGAATGAATATAATTAATCTTTACTTTACCAAATAATCTTAGGTATTACATTTCAAATAAAAGTTTAAGTGGCAATTCATAAATATAATACTCACATTCAGTCCGGTTTTATCAGAAATTTGTGTTCTATTAAGACCACTTTTATGCAGCGCAATAATAGTCGCCCTCGCCTCAATATTAATATTTGCCTTCATTTTGAGAATAAATACAATACTGGTATCTATTAAACCACACGTCACTAACCAACAACTACAATCAATCGACAACGTTCATTCCAACCAAGTTAAACATTCGTAAAACTCAAGTCTACCTCACAGAAATCTAAATTCCTTGTTTAGTTTTCTATGATCTACCTTTTTTACTTTACGATATGTGGACAAAGCGAACAAAATAAAGAATATTATATTTCTGTCCCATTACTTCCAATCGAGCAAAAACTTACAAAAAGCCTATAGATTTATGCGTGAGATTTGAACTCACATTCGCGTATCTATCAGCACGCGCTTAACCGCTAGGCCATCTTGACTCATGTTAATAAGTTGAAATTATGAACGACCATCACTTGTTGACGACAATGATTATGCGTGTGTCTCTTGGAAATAGAAGGTCGTAAGTCAAACTAAACGTCAAGCTATTGCTTTGTGAGAATGCCTATGGACTTTTGGTCGCCACTGTACCACTGACGCTTAAGTCACCCTAATAAAGATCATTTTTAACTCCTGGGAGGAATCACAAGATGCCATTGGAATCTTTTGCGACCTCTCAAAGGCGTTCGATTGCGTTAACCTTGAGACACTTCTGCTGAAACTAGAGCACTATGGGATTAGGAATGCGGCTCTTGATTTGCTAAGATCATACCTGAAAGATAGAAAGTTTAAAGTACAAATAAACGTCATAAACTCATTAGGGTCTGAAATGACAATGGGCGTTCCTCAAGGTTCGATTTTGGGTCCATTCCTCTTTTATATTTTTATGATTTACCCCTGTTACTTCAAAATCAACCGAAGATGGTTTTATTTGCAGCTGACACTTCTGATCTTTAAAATAGATCGAAGGTCACAAAATCTTGACGACGTGAATAACTCTATTGTTCAGGTCCAAGATTGGTTTACGGTAAATAATTTGGTACTAAATGAGAAAAAACCAAATGCATTCGATTTAAATTACCTAATGTTAGAATTAGCGAATGTGACATCATATTGAATGGAGAAACTCTGGAATTTATTAATCAGACGGTTTTCCTAGGAATCCTGCTAGACGAGAAGTTACAATGCGGACCTTATATTACATCTCTTCCGGGGCAAACAAGCTCGGCGCGCATGCTGTTAGAAAGATAAGACAGTTAACAGACGTAGAAACCGCGCGTTTGGTTTATTTTAGCTACTTTCACAGCATTTTGTCATATGGCATTTTACTGTGGGGTCGGCCTGCTGACATTGAATCCATTTTTATTTAGCAAAAGAGGGCTGTCAGAGCCATTTACAATCTACGTGGACGCGAATCTCTTAGAGAACTATTTAAGAAGATTAACATAATGTCGGTACTTTGCCAGTTAATTTATGAAAATATTATGTATGTAAGAAAAAATCTGCACCTTTGTAATCAAATAAGTGATAGACATAATATTTACACTATAGATAAAAATAAAATAGAGCGACCATTTTTCAGACTATCTAAAGAACATACATCTTTTATACTACTGGGGTACTGTGTTAAATGTTACAACATTTAACATTTAACAATTAAATGAAAGAAAGTTTAAAACTCACGTTAAAAGTACACTTTGTAAACAAGCATAACGGTGGAGTTTTTTACCCCTTCTTCTCCATATGAAACTACCTTTTGGAAGGGGCGCCTAGAATCAATTACATTAAAATTTAAATGTTGACGTTCAAAATAAGTGCGTTTTAGTGCCTATTTGAAAGTGCTTTGACGTTTTTTTTTAGTTTTTTGACATGGGTAGACCATAACCTGGATCCTTGATATCCTTAGTCATATGCTACTACTCATCCTGGATCGCAGAGGGCAACAGCTAGTAGAAAATTAAGTAATTATTACATAGGTACACATAATTCTTAAATTCTTTAGTCTTAGTTCAGTTTTTTTTAAATTTAATTTATTTTTGCTATTTATACTTAAAAATCTAAACTGTTTCAATACAAAATTGTTAAAGTTTAGATTGGTTTAGATTGAGTTGAGTTGAGATTGAGTTAGATTTAAAGTATTAACTGTAGGTTGATTTTCTTTTTATTTGGTGATGTTTGCAAACCACAATTGTATTGGGGTCATCCTGTAAAGATAGTGTGGGTAAGTTTAAATAAATAAGAGTGAGATTTGAAGATGCTCAAGAATTGAGCTAAAACCTTACTTTATTTATAGCTTCAATGCATCGATAACAACGTTTATGCAGATTACTTTGGGAAATAACGATGCAAATATTAAATATTAATTATGCTATTTATCTTTTTTTTGTTTAGCATTGATAGAGCGTCATAACTACTTAATTAAATGAAGACCACATAGCATTTTGGTACATTAATGTGCGTATTTTTTATCCTTTATTATCATTTGGTTTGTTTAGATAAAATTAAGGTGATCTTAATATTAAACAAAAAGTAAACGTGCAAAAATATGCAAAATATGTTGCAATCTATAGAAACATGAGTTAGTATTTGTACCGGTTTTATTGACTAATAATTGAATTTATTGACTAGCTTCGCTGGGAGTTCTGGTGTAACTTTTTAGGTAGACATTTGAACATTTAACAAAACTATGAATAATTATGAAAAAAAAAAACCATCTATGCTTTCTGCTCTCAAAACGGTGAAGGAAAACATCGTAAGGAAACCGGTATGTCCTAGAACCAAAAATTAGAAGGGATGAGATAACAACAGGGTTGTTCCGTCATCTCTCCTCTCGTTGTCATCCCTTCTAATTTTTGGCACTGGGCCGGCGTGGTGTCTCACTCCCTCTCAAAGAGAGGAAACCCTTGTCTTACCAGATGGAAAAATATAGGCTGATTATATTTTATTCTTCCAGCAGGCTATGCCAACACAATGAGTAACGTTTTCCCTATACTGAAATACAAGAATTTCATCCGCAGCATTAGTATTATTTTCTTTGTTGATGGGACCATTTGTGTTAATGGAATGGCCTCGTAAATATTGCCTTCCGTCTTGTTAATCCTAAACTTATGTTTATTTATTAGTAAGCTATAATCTTGTTATATTTTTATGATGTATTTGGATTTTGCTGTGGCTTTCGCTGACGTAGATAGAATGCTGTGTATGCTTTTTGTATTACATCGTAATGCTTTATGTTCGTCGTAAGTATAGTAATAACTTGTGTAAGTATTCATGAAACACATTGCCAAATTATGATCAGTAATAAGTGATACCATAGGATTATGTACGAATATTGTTTCCAGAAGAACTTATTTCACCCTAAATTATGTTACGCAATCTTGTTTTAAACAGTTTGAGTATCGAAATAACAACCGGGTTATTCACAAAGCATTTAGAATTGGCAAGGCAAAAAAAAAAGAAGCACGTCCGATTTCTCCAACAGAGCAGCATGGTGAATCGGCACAGACGTCTTTTATGAGCAACTGGTATCAAATCTACAAAGAACAAACAAAAATGTAATTGTAATAAAATTTAATGGCAGAATAGAAATTTGGAAACAGAAATGTTTTTCAAGATTCTTACCAAACTGAATTTTAACACCAAACACCGAATGGTCAGAGCAATTGTAAATGGTATTGGACTGAGAAAAACTAGAAATAATTTGAATGTAACAAAGAACAATATCAGATGTCAAATGCAGCAAAAATTAAATTGATGAGAATTATGTTAAAATAATAAAAGAACTAAATTAAAAAATCACTACAAATGGTTAAAACCTGAGATAAGTTATACAGAAAATTAAATTAAAACTATAATAGAAGATAGAAGGGCAACATTAAAAATAAAAAAGACAAAGAAAGTGTTAGGGACATGGCAGAAGTAAGTAAAAAAATAAACAATAGCATCAAGTAGGATAGGGCTTAAAGAAGAGTAAAAATATTCAACCACCATATAAAAAAGACAGGAGTCAAAAAAACTTTAATTGAACTAGCAGAGGCAAAACAATAGATAACGAACGTTAAGAACAAAGCAGGAAATCACGAGACTAAGAAATACCATAATCCAAACGCCAACCTACTTTTACAGAATCCTCTATACACAAGAGCCAAATACTCAATATTCAACTAACGGCACGGTTGGCGCAGTGGTTGAGCGATCGGCTGCTGCGCTGCGTGTCGCGATTCTATTCCCGCATGGAACAAATATTTGTATGACCTACAAATAGTTGTTCCGGGTCTGGGTGTCTTGTGGATGTGAGTTTTCATGTTTGTGAACGCACCCACGATACAGGAGTAATTCCTAGTGTGGGGCAACGTAAAAAAACTCTATTAATCTTGAATATAACAAAATTGAAGAGTTAACAATTTTTCTAGAATCAAAAAATAGGAAAAGCTGTACACACTCAAAATAACGATAAGGCACCTGAACTAGATCAGAACAAACAAGATGATAAAAATTTCAATATCTGAAAACTTAGGAAAAATTAAAGAAATATAAAATTCTATCCTAAAAACAGAATCCATACCATCGCAATGGACTAAGAGTACAATTATGTAAATGAGAAAGATTACGTTGTTAAAAAAGGAAACGACTATAAAATTTTATTATTTAAAGGAGAAAGGGACAACATTGAAAACTATAGACCAATGTCTAATGTGTACAGTACAAAAACATACAAAGTATTTTCAAAATGGATCCTAAATAGAATAACAGGGGTAATGGATGAACAGCAACCCATAGAACAAGCTGGTTTTAGAGCAGGATTTTCACCTATCGCTCACATGCATCTCATAAAACAGTTATTAAAAATGGCAAAAATACTGTATATAGCATTCGTGGATTACAGCAAACTCATTTTAACTTGACAGAGTCCCTTTCTGTCAAGTTAAAATGAATTTGCTGTAACTCCCAGAACAGTTCGATAGCTTAAATAGGTTTACAAAGCGAATGGCTTTAATAAGACGGTTAATGTTTAGATTCAGCAATGAAGGCTGAATAATAATAATTATTGTGACGCCATGACCACAGTATGATGATTTTTCCGGCTAGTTTTCTTCAAGTATCAAACTAAGACCTAATATCAAACTCATATTCTAGTGTTTACCTACATACATTTACGGGTAACCATATGCAATCAAGATGACCTAGTCAAAGTGACATTCTACCAGCAGTAACGAGGATGGAAAAGTCAATAAGGTACTGGATTGACATAAGCTACCGAAAAGCTTAAATCAATTCAGTTAAACGTCGTTGCAAAACTATGAAATTTTTTGCCTAGTCTGGGCCCTTTGAACTTAAAGGTTAAGGTCAAACAACAACACCATCATAGTGAGTTATTCAGTTTAACCTTACAAGCAAAATGTCTGTATATTATCAAGACTAGAACATTACGTGTATGCATTTAGTACGAATTATCGTTATTATGGGTAAGATCTCACTCGCAGATGAGTGTTGGCATTCTTGTGGCTGTTGAATGAGGTTATTAGTTTGTGGGTTAATAAGTTTTTCTACTTATGTTGTGATTATGTGATTGTTTCTTCATTTATTTTTAAAATGAATAACAGTCTTATCAGTACTTCAAGTGTGGCCCGCAAAACCGCTTTCCATTCGGTTTGAATGTTTAGCTCAAACAGTATAAATGATGTAATTCTATTTGTTCCTTTTTCTTTAATCGTTGTTTTACATGTTTTATAAGAAGGTTTCAGGAATTTCTGGTGCGTGAAAAAGAGTAAGTTTTTCAGAACTCTGGCGGTTAACTTCGCCTTCTTTCCATTGAGAGTTTTAACGGATGAAATTTAATAGTCCAGCAGTTAAAACACCCAAATAACTTTGAAAATCCTAAGCCACACTCTACAAAAAAAGAAAAGCTGAGCAAAAATGGGTTTTGCGATTTAGCGCCGGTTAATTTTCTACTTTAACGTTGTTTATACCAACGTTGAAGTAGAAAATATACCGGTTACAACCACTCTATACAGAGCTCGCCATCTCTCAGGAAATGCAGCGGTCTGTACTTAAAAGTTTTTGTACATTTCTTTTACAGTACGCATTTTATGTGTCCCTTTTCGCGAAATAAGCCGTTATGTGAGGTTTACTTCTGGTGGAAACAAGACCGTTTCATTTGTTGGGTAATGATTTAAAAGGGAGTAGTGAAATTACCGCCAACTTTTTGGGAAGTTTATTTCATATTTAGTTTATTTCGTATATTTTTATCTAGGTATTTAAGTAATGGAACTATGGAATCTGTGATTGTGTAGAAAATAGATGTAGGCCAAAAATCATGAACATTAATTTATTTTACATAGAATAATAGTAAAAATAGTGCAACAGGAGATCTTGATAAACGCAACGTTGGAAGGCAGCAGGTGCTAACTGAATGGAGAGAATCAGGTACTTTTTCTATGTCAGCAGCGTCGAGTCCATTAGATTGAGCTTGACGGTTTAGTACAGTAAATAAGTAAGTGCCAACCCACACTGAGCGTAAATAACGCGGCTAATTTTTCATCACTCTACGCGTATATTGCTCACTATGGACTTTAAACATCGTTACGCTGAGCTTAGAAAAAAAATGACAGGGGCTAGCCGTCGCAAATATTTCGCAGTAAAATATTTTCAGCGTGTTTTGGCATTAAAGGAGTACGGACATGTGAAGATTGTAATAAAAACAGACATATTTAAATTGAAACCGACGTACTTACAAAACGTAAATGCCATCGATCCTAAAGACAAATCCTTTAGCTATCGATGTATCGACAAGGATGTTTGCAAAGAGAATAATATCGACAATCTCTGAAAATAACATTCGTCACAATTTGATATGATGTCTAGACAGCGAAGGATTAAGGGTGTTCACACATCAAAGAAGGAAGGGAGATGTGCCAAAGAAATATTTGAATGTAACCTACGTCAAACAAAGTCTTGTGTTCCCAGGTTTGTTTATAAGTAGATTGCTGTCAGAAAATGAATGGTTTGGCTACAACCAAAATACATTTATGTCGGAGATGGTTAACAATTACAAGTGATTTTTATTAATAACTGTTGTCTAATAAATCGACACATAATTTATTAAGTGCTCTGTGTACGCACCAATTGATTCTTGTTAACTTATTTCGATAATTGTAACCGATGATTGTGTTCAAAACAATTGATGACAATGTTATTTCAATTAAACCACTGTTTACTATGTAAAATTACCATTGTTTGTTTATAACAATTAAATAAACACGTGACGGACTTCCGTGCGTGTTTGATATGATTATTAGATCTGTATGTCTGCAGAGGTCTGTGGAACACGGCCCCAGGGGAGACTGGGAAAAGATGGCGTCGAACAATAAAACATTTTTCTTAGTATATTTTCCGTGATGTATTATTTAGTTTAATTCCTTTGAGTCGTACCTTGTTCCGAACATGGTGTCAGGTGTAAACCTAAACTTAAACTAAAGAAACCTTAGTGGAAGAATCCTTTGTGGAAGTGCAAGTCATTAGTTAACGAAATGGAGGGAATAAAGCGGCCAACTGGGTTGGTTAAGTCGGGTGATGGGGCAAACTGGCTCAGATTTAAAAAGCAGTTCCAACTGTACCTGGAAGCAGTGGGACTGTCAGGCTCCAAGGAAGATAGAAAAATAGTTGTTTTTCTGAATGTCGCGGGAGACGACGCCGTAGATGTGTATAATTCGCACATGAAACCGATTGAGGTTAAAACTTTAGAAAATTTAATAAAACAGTTTGATGCCTACGTGGAGCCGAGGAAAAATATCATCACAAACAGTTTCAAATTCTTCAAATTAAAACAGGAGGATGGTGAGCAAGTAGACAGATTCATCACGAAGCTAAAGGTTCAAGCTAAACAATGCGACTTCAGAGATCAAGAAGACAGGCTTGTGAGAGACATGATCGTCATTGGAATTAGAGATAAGGGAGTGCAGGAGAGATTGTTAAGGGAGGCCGATATTGGACTAAACCTGGTCATCAGCCAATGCCGTGCAGCAGAGGCAGGAAGATCAAGGGCTCTAGAAATGACAATGCAGATAATGCAAGAAGTAGATGTAATCAAGAAAAAAGAGATAGGACAAGGAGTGAGGTCCAAGATGATTGCAAAGCACACGTGTGAGCACTATGTAGTACCTACTATAAAGCTACCCTATACTGGGCACGTCTGTCATTGACTTGAATGTGCCCTGGCGGCTGAGAGTATGTCACGAACACTCAACTCGCTGGTGGTGGCGTGTGTGTTGGATCATTAAGTTCCCTTCAAAATGGTTGAGCTGAATGGTGCTGATCCATACGTCATGTTCGAGAACGGGCGCCGTCAGTGGGGACTGGTTATCTCTTGGCTGCCACGGCTTTTTTTTTTAAATTTTTCTTTTCCGATTTTTATGTTTTTTATTACGGGTCTTTCTACATCGTTCTCACATGTTTAATTTCAACAAGACTGATGTAACAAATTTTCTGTAACCATATTATTTAAAAGAGTGTCCATGGAGTTTCTTCCCCGTTCTTCTCCATAGGTACCTACTTCGCTTTGGAATGGGCAATTAGCTTCATATTTCTGACTGACCGACCCCTTGACAATTCAAAAGTGCCTGTAATGGGTTTATTTGAAATAAATGCTTTGAGTTTGAGTTTGAGTTTGATTGCCTGTACTTACTGCGGCAAAAGACACCCAGCTAGAAATTGTCCAGCATATGGAAAAAAGTGTGGGAACTGTAATAATTACAACCATTTTGCTGCTGTGTGTCGTACGAGGTCAATAAAAAGTGAAGCGTCTAAGAAGAACGAAAAAGGAAAAAAGATAGACTCCGTTCAAAAGGAAGAGAGTGATAGTGATTGCTCAGATTTTGTGGTGGATTCAGTAAGTAACGTTAATGAAAATCTTCAATGGAATGAAATAGTAAACATCAATGGAAATAACATTAGGTTCAAGTTAGACACAGGGGCTGACTGTAATACTTTGCCATTGAAGTTATATGATAAAATTAAGAATA
Organism: Dasypolia templi; assembly: GCA_963555695.1. Classification (NCBI taxonomy): domain Eukaryota; kingdom Metazoa; phylum Arthropoda; class Insecta; order Lepidoptera; family Noctuidae; genus Dasypolia; species Dasypolia templi. The sequence goes on along the minus strand of OY743158.1, from coordinate 10,055,251 downwards.
ACACCAATTGTTTGAAAAGTAATTCAATTGTGTTGGTAGTTTATAATAACCAAGAAACTGTAGGTACTGTAAAATTAAACTGCATAGTCAAAGGCAAATCTGTAAAATTAAAATTTTGCATAGTTGATTTACCTATTCAGCCGGTAATAGGATTGCCAGCTTGTGTAGAATTAAACTTCTTGAAAAGATTGGATAGTGTTGTAACTAATGAAAAAGATAATTTTGTGAAAGCAAAAATAGAGGTATTTTCAGGCCTAGGAAATATAGGGTATTATAGTATAAAATTAAAGGAGTCAGTGCTACCTGTTGTCAAACCGATTCGGAGAGTTCCACAGGCAATCAAAGATAGGTTAAAAATACTTTAGAAAGCTATGAAAGTAGGGGTATTATAGAAAAGGTAGAGGGACCGACAGCATGGTGTAATAATCTTGTGATAGTTGAAAAACCAAATAAGTCTCTTAAACTTTGTTTAGACCCAAAAGAGTTAAACAAGTGCATCCTTAGAGAGAACTATCAAATACCATCTCCTGAAGAAATTTATAATTCTCTTGCAGGTAAGCAGATCTTTACAGTATTAGAAAAGAAAGAAAGATGGGTTTTTTCAAGTCATGTTGGATGATAAAGATAAACTGTGCACATTTGGAACGCCTTTTGGTAGGTATCGCTTCAGGAGGGTGCCATTTGGAATTTCTTCAGCACCTGAGGTAATGCAAAGAATAAATACTACCATTTTTAGTGACATACAGGGAGTCCATGTGTATTTTGATGATTTAATTATGGCTGGGGACAGTTTAATAGAACATCATCAAATTTTAAGTCAGGTAATAGATGGAGCAAAAAAACACAATGTAAAATTTAATGAAAATAAAATACAATATAGATGTGAGACTGTAAAGTATGTGGAATTAATGTTGTCAAAATCTGGTATAAAACCAGATCCTGAACATGTGAAAGCTATAGAGGAGTTAAAGCAACCCAGAAGTATAAAGGAATTGCAGAAGTTTTTAGGAATGTGCAATAATTTTAAGTAAATTTATACCACAATATTCAAAAACTACTGAACCTCTTAGAGAATTATTGAAAAAAGAAGTTGTATAGGGCTGGGGCACAGCTCAAGTTAAATCTTTTGAGGAAATAAAAAGGAGAATTGGTTCTGCACCCACTTTAGCAGTCTCAAAAAAAATGGAAATATAGTGTTAGAAACTAACAGTTCTAAAAGTGGCATGGGAGCATGCTTATTGCAAGAAGGAAAGCCATTGTCTTTCTACTCAAGATGTGATACTGAGTGTCAACAGAGATGGGCTCCCATAGAGAAACAGTTGTTTGCTATCTATTGTGCTATGGATAAGTACCATCAATTTATTTATGGGCGTCATATTATTGTAGAAAGTGATCACAAAACTCTTGTAACAATAATAAATAAGGACATTAATAAAATTTCTGCAACTCATGGTACTCAAACTGTTAAAATATAATTTTGAAATAAAGTATGTACCAGGTTCAAAAATGTATATAGCAGATTATTTGTCAAGGCACTATGACACAAGTAATGCTCAGTTAGATCCAGTGCTAAGAGAGTTAGTTCATAGTATAAATTCAGAAGTAGTATATGGTTTAGAAACTGATTTGCAAGTTTCAAATAATAAGTTACTGGAATTAAAGCAAGAGACAGCAAAAGATGCCAATCTTCAACAAATAATTTTATGGTATAATTCAGAGTGGCCTAAAAATTATAAAAATATACAAGGTATTGAACTGAAAAAGTTGTATAAATTAAAAGATTATTTAGTAGTGAAAGACCAACTCATATTTTATGAAAATAAAATACTGACTCCTAAACATACAAGAAAAGAGATGATCTCAATAGTACATGCAGGGCATGCTGGAATTGTAAAATGTAAAAAACGTGCCAGAAAGGTGTTGTATTGGCCAGGAATGTCAAGAGACATAGAAGGGGTTTGTGTCAAAATGTAAAGCTTGTGAAAAGTACAGGCCATCAATTCCTAAACAACCTTTGTTGTCTCATGAAATACCTGACCTGCCTTTCAGCAAAGTTGGTATGGATGTTGCTCATTTTGCAGGAAGAGACTAGTTCGAGAAAAACACGGGTGAAATTTTTTTTTCTGAGCGTGATTGCAGAAATGGCGGAGGACAGAATTGCGGAGGCGTTGTTGCAGTATTGGGATCGGCAGAAATCGCTAAAGTAAGAGTACGAGTACCTCCTTTTTGGCCAGAAAAACCCGCGGTACGGTTTGCGCAGCTGGAAGCCCAGTTTGCATTGTCAGGTATTACTTCCGACGCGACGAAGTATTTTACTGTATTGGGAAATCCAGAACCTTCCGTCATGGTTCAACTAGAAGATATTTTGGAAAATCCACCCGCCATCAATAAGTATGATAAGCTTAGGACAGAACTAATTAAGCGTTTGTCAGTTTCGCAGGAACAAAAAGTGCGTCAACTCCTCAATCACGCGGAACTGGGAGACCGCAAGCCGTCCCCATTTCTTCGCCACCTCCAGAGCCTAGCTGGCCGAGGTGTACCAGAAGACTTCGTACGCACCATCGGGACCAGCCGTCTGCCAACCGGTCTGCAGGCGATTGTGGCGTCTCAGGCCAGTACGACCTTGGAAGCTGTTGCGGAGCTGGCAGACCGGGTTTTAGAGATCGCTCCGGTGAACCCAGTGGCCCAGGTTGTGAGCGTTTCATCCGCTTCAGGCAGCTTATTAGAGGTAATGCGTATGGAGATAGCCAGTCTCACGCGGAAACTGGACGAGTTATCCACTGCCGTGGATCGACGACCACGCACAGAAGGTAGGTCAAAAGGGAGTCGTAACCGGCGATTTTCACATTCACGCAGCCGTTCCAGGGACCGTTCATCCAAAATGGCGGACAATCGCAGCACGTGCTGGTACCACCATAAGTTTGGCGAGAAAGCTCATCACTACATTAAGCCGTGTGAATACGCTTCGGAAAACGCCAAAGCCAGTCGCTGATTACGGCGAGAGATTGCTACAGTATTTCCAGCCGTTTATTCGTCACAGTTCTAAATTCTAGAAAACCTTTTCTAGTTGAAACTGGTTCCGATCTGTGCATCTAGCCCCGCAGCTATTTAAATGAAAATCGGACACGTGTAAATTACGACCTCAGTGCAGATAATAATTCTGTTATATCCACGTACAGATATATTAATTTGCAGCTGAAATTAGGTCTACGCAGGGAGTTTAGCTGGAATTTCGTCGTCGCCGATGTGACCAAACCAATTAATGGTTATGATTTTCTTTCACACTACAAACTTTTGGTGGATTGCCACAACAGCAGGTTGATCGACGGATTAACTAACCTTTCGGTTAGCGAAGATGAGCCCGACGCAGCAGAAATACAGCGCTAATGATCGTGAACTTCTCGAAATTTACGAGGCCATCAAATATTTTCGCCACATGGTAGAAGCACGATGTTTCACGGTTTACACCGATCATAAGCCGCTGATAAGCGCATTTAAAAAGAAGGACCAACAAGGTTCACCGAGACAAATTAATCAACTGCATTTCATTACAGAGTTCACGACTGAGATCCAGCACGTGTCCGGGCAGGACAACCACGTGGCCGATGCATTGTCTCTGATTGAGGCAGTCACTGCGTCCCTGGATCTCATTTGCCCTTGCGCAGATGATACAGAGCGACTACAGCTACTGAATGGTAACCATTCGTTAACACTCGAGTTACCGAAAGTACCAGGTTCTTACGTGAATATTGATTGTAATGTTTCCTTGTCAAAACACAGACCTTTCGTGACACGGACCCACAGACGCCGTGCGTTCGAGTCGTTGCACAGCCTTAGCCACCCTGGCGCGAAGGTGTCCATCAAGACAGTCAGTGAATGTTTTGTTTGGCCGTCCCTTAGGAAAGACGTCCGCGCTTGGGTTAGAGAGTGTATTCCGTGTCATCGACGGAGGTAACAAGGCATACCACATCTCCTCTAAGTTAATTTGACGTACCAGATGTACGTTTCGTAGAGCTTAATGTCGACCTAATAGGACCACTACCAGTTACTGCTAATTTCAAATACTGCCATTGACAGGTATACCAGATGGCCGGAGGTGATTCCACTTCCTGACATGACAGCGGAGACGGTGACGAAAGCGTTCGTATCGGAATGGATTGTGCGGTATGGTTGCCCGAAGAAGGTAATAACGGACCAAGGTAGACAATTCCAATCACATTTATTCCAAAACCTAGCAAAGACGTATGGAATAGAGTTGGCAAGGACAACAGCGTCACGCTGAATTAGTTGCACAAAGGCTGTGCTGAAGTTCATACTCGGGGTCACCAGTGAAGAGATATAAGGAACAGGGTGTAAAGTTCACTCATACTCTTGGAAAAGGGAGGACCCTCCGACCAGATGGATGTCGTATCTGGTTGGCAACTGCCCGACGATTGTTGTCGGGAAGTTGCATATATGCTAGCTGCGCGGTAAACTGATTGCGCGATGCAGGATTTGTGTGACGTCGGTGTGATGAGTTGTTCGCATTTGACGGTGTAGATGCTGCCACATTATCTTATTAAGACATTGCCAGATGAACTCCGTGATTGTGTAGTTTACAATGCATGTTTCTGGATGTCCATTTTACTTCTCACTGACTTTAACTGATTGTGGTATTTCGTCAATGGATACGCTTTTTAACGTCGTAATAATAATGTTAAACTGTTCTAGTTAGTTAGCTAGTTCTAGTCTTATAATTTAATTGATGGTTTCACAACAAAGTACATAAATGCCTAAATATTACACGATAATCTCATGTCACACAGCATCAAGGCTGTTTTTCCGGGGGTGTACCTATAGTATTACCAAAGTTTGCCCGTTGAGTCCCATATTATGAGTACTCCGGGCTGCTACTGAAGATACCAAAATAGTAGGCTGAAAAAAAACACTTTGCCTGACCCAGGAACCTATAAAATGTTAACAAAACATTACAGTCACCTTATCGCTGGTTTTATTCCTGCGATAAGGTGAATAAATGTAGTCACATTAAACATTTATCCTAGAATTATGATGCGTAAGATAGGATGATTCAAAAACTATTACCCAGTAAAGCATATCGTCTTTCCTTCCATACTCCCCGGAGGACCACGTTTATGACGCAACGAATCTGTCTCAAATCCGTAGCGGTACGGTAGCCGCAGTATAATCCTAGGCGAGTGCAATATGCAGTGTAAGACATCGGCTTATATTGTTTTTGGCTGCGTCATGCCTTCGGCTTTATGGAGTATGGTTATTATGTTATTTTATTTTTTAGTCTTGTCTTGAAGGTTTTTTTTATTCTGGTGATATTGAAACGTAATATGGATTTTAAATATTAAATATTCGTGGGTATTGTTTACGTCATACGAATGATGTAACCTGGATTTTGTGAAAATCATCGTCATCCACAGCTCGACTGTACACACTGCTGGGAATAGCTGCTATTTGTTGTTATGTCATATGCATGATGTATATCCAGGATTGTGTTCTCATCATCGCCATCATCCACAGCCCTACTTTACCCACTTTACTCTGTTTGTGATTAAGTACCTAATAACTGGATCAAATTCAATGGAGTTGCTTGGCCGTTATTGTCTGTAGGAACCTACACTTGGAACGGGCAGCTAGCTTCAATTTTCTGAGTAAGTGAGTCGTTGACAATTCAGCAGTGTCTGTATGTAGTTTAGAAAAGCTGTGAGTTTGATTTGACTAGGAACGTCTTTGCAAAATTGACTATAGTTTGATTGCTGATTGATACGAATTTTCTTTAACTCACTACTTAGATATTACCCGTACATGTACGAGTACCCGTATGGGTAACATCTTCGTATAAATATTTGTATGGCCCTCAGACATTCATATTTATTCGACATATATAGAATCTTTGTTTTTATTTTGAAATTGAATAATATTTGCATGCCCTTGAGACGGTAGAATATGGAGGACTTTACTTTAAGAAAACATCAATGTACGAATTACCCATGTTTGCAAAAATAAATGATTTGATTTGATAGTTATTCCGGTTCTCGTTGTTAGCAAATGTGAGATTGTTTTGTAAAAAGCATAAACACTTTTTTACAATCTAATCCAAAATCTTTGATGCAATTGTTTTACTGAAACCTTTATAAAAATCCTTATAACCGTAGAAGAAATGAATTCAACAAATTTATCACATTCACAGATATAGGTACAGCCACACAAGACTGCTAAAAATAAACACAAAATTCATAGACAATAGAACTGACATTTAGACTAACGTTATGGACTGACGGAAGCATTCGACAAACATGCTGGCCTGCACATGGCTTAGTATTGGACGCCCATTTGTCATCTGCGTATTACCATAATTCAACTGAGGATGACGAATCTGGCCGTGTTTATAAGCCGTTGTAAAAGCAGTAGTTTCAAGATTGATGTTTTTTTTTTAAATATAACATAAAACATCATAACAATAACATCACGCCTTGTTTCCCCGAAGGGTTGGGCAGAGGTGTACCTATAGTACACCCACATTTCGCCAGTTATGTTTAAGTCCCATGTAATAGGGGGCGAGCCTATTGCCATCTACCGGGCACAAACCCAGACTTCGGGCTGCTACTGAGAAATTCCAGATAGAAAAACCCAATAACACGTTGCTCGACCTGAGAATCGAACCCAGGACCTCATGCTCAGCAGTAGCGATTGCGACCACTAGACCAACGAGGCAGTTTTTTTTTTTTAATATTTTTTTAAATATTCATGAATAAATAAATTATATTAAATTAAATTATATAAGATTGCTGATTGGCTAATACTGAGACATGGTATAAGTACTTGACACCAGCTATCCGTCAACCCCACAAAAACGGAACTGATTCTCTTTACAAAAAAGAGGAAACAAATGACACTACAACTACCACATTTCTTTGGTACTACCCTAAGCATGTCAACCGAAACCAAATACCTTGGCATTTATTTGGACAAACAGCTTAATTGGGCGAAACACACCGAATATATCACTACAAAAGCCAGCATATCTCTGTGGCAGTGCAAGCGAATGCTTGGCGGAAAATTGGGGGATTAGCCCCAAAGTCACCTACTGGCTATACACTACTGTTATTCGACCAATTATCACGTACGGCTCGTTGGTCTGGTGGCCTAGGACAGACCTGAACACAGCCTTTGGGCTGTGCTCAGGTCTGTGCAAAGAGATCTCGAAAAACTGCAGCGGTTTGCCTGCGTAGCAATCACTAGCTGCATGAGAACCACACCCACTGCTGCCCTACAGGCGATGCTTGGGCTACCACCCCTACACCTCATCGTGAGGGAGGAAGCGACCCTAGCTGCCTTCAGGCTCCACATATCGGGAACCCTAAGCAAAGACTCTAGGGTCAAGCACATACGCATAAAGGAAGATGCGGTCAACCGACAACCAACGATGGCATCACCTTGCGACAAAATCCCGAAACGACATTACTTTCAAAAGCACTACAATATCATACTCTCAGAAGAACAGTGTGACTACTCAGGCACGAATGAACTGAGAGTATACACCGACGGCTCAAAGACCGGATCCGGTACAGGAGCCGGAGTTTTCTCAAATGACCTCAACATAACCATATCAAGTACACTGGTCCACATGTAGGACTAAGTGCGGAAACCATACCCTCTAACATAGAACATAGAACCATATCAAGTTTCTGGGAATGTTAAACACCGTCTATCAAGCGGTGTATGCCATAGAAGCCAGAAGAGTCAGAAATCATTAGGGAAAGAAAATATTACCTCGAGTCTAACACTAGAATCTCACAATGCCCTAGAACGAGTTACGGTATCTAACCGCAACAAGGTGACACTTCAATGGATAAAAGGACACAGCGGATCACTAGGCAACGACGCAGCTGACGAATTAGCCAGGAGAGCATCCAGCACATCGGCTTGCTGGCCTGAACCCGTCATACCCATCCCCTTCAACCAGATACGCAGGTGGCTGCGGGAATCCACCCACACACAAGCCGAGAGGTGGTGGACCTCGACACCAGGCTGCAGGCAGTCCAAGGAAGCTTTGCCATCCTTAAATGACAGGCTAACCAGACGGTTATTACGCCTAGACAGAAATGGCCTGCGCCTGGTGACGGGGACCATCACAGGACACTGCTCGCTAAACAAACACCTTCACACAATAGGCATCACGGATAGTCCACTGTGCAGAGCTTGCATGGAGTCGGACGAAACCGTTGCGCATGTGCTCTTTGAGTGCACGGGCGTTACCCAGATAAGAACAGAAACCCTCGGGACACCCGGATCTTTCACAGATGTTCTCGACAGACCAGAAGCTTTGATCGGCTTCTGGAGGGAGGTGGGCTGGTTGGAATATTAACCACCGACGGCCGCCATGGCCCACGCACAATGGTCTACATGAAGGACTAAGTGCGGAAACCAAACCCTCTAACATAGAACATAGACCACTAGACCAACGAGGCAGTCTTTTTTTTTAATTTATTTTTTAAATATTCATGAATAAATAAATTATATTAAATTAAATTATATAAGATTGCTGATTGGCTAATACTGTGACATGGTATAAGTACTTGAGCAGCTATTGTGATGCTGGTTCACAAATCTATGTGTATACGTGAAACTTAGAAATCGCCTGCGAGTCGCCGACGACAATTTCAGAGTTCAGTATTTATTCTTGTATTTCATAGTTATTTTGGTATCCATTCCTTATGTTGCACCTGACATTATTACTGTATGCATTACCCTAAGTTGACTGGTAGAAAATTATTATATGTATAAAGTCCAACTTAACTAAATAAATAAATAAATTGCTGCGTGTTTATCTAGCATAATTAAAGACCCCATACATTTTTGACATTTCTAATAGCGTCATCGGTTATGGAATGTTCCAAATGTTAATTTGTCTCTCTCTGGTATTAGCAAAGATTTAAAGTATCATTAAACAGAATGTCTAACCTAAGTTTTAACATTTGACGGCAGTAGGGCACTTAGGGCGATTTAATTTCGTGCATTAAGAGTTCTTAAAGGGTCTATGTGTGGACCCTAAGTGATATTATTATAGTGCTAGTAAAATGGTATAATACTGTAAAAATCTTTTAGCAATAGTAACACACATAGGTACATTAAATAGATCAATATTTATGCGGCTGTTGTAAGAAAATCTAAGAATCCGAATTACACCCACTTCCAGTGGGTGTATTTTTGTTCCTATTACTACTATTTAAAACTTTGCTAATGTATGTAATTTCGGTGACTTGACTTCGGTGAATTTTGTTTGTATGTTTGGCATCTCGCAGGTCAACCTATGCGGTTGTCGTCTGCTTAAGCGGACTTGCCTGTGGATTCCCTAATAAATTAAGGCCTCCAGCCAGGACTTAAACTTATATACTAACTAAAACTAAGCGACAACGCTAAGGGCACCCCCTGTGGGGTACGAACCTCGGCTTAGGGCGTCGCTGGAAGAGGGCAGCAAATGACTAGCTGGATCAGGATTGGTATTAATTAGGGACGAATTTAAAGCTACAGGCTCAGCGGCGCGGGCTGGCTCGAGCAAGGGTCGGGAGGGGCGTCGATTTGGGCGTCGCGGCGGGCCTCGGCGGCGAGGGCGGTAGGACGGCGATCGGGTTTTGGGCTTCTGTAGCGTGCTAGTGGCCTTACTACTCTCCTGGAGGAGGGTAGTGGCGTCGTCGGGGTCGATTAAAGTATGCCTTGGTCGGCGAATACTGCTAATGCGAGAGGGAGTGTAGCGGGCGGCCGCTGTAATCAGGGGGTTAGAATGTTTAATGCCGCAGTCGAAGAAACGCTTTGATAAGCGTTTCATGAACTGTTTTATGGTTGGCATTTTGAGGTCGACGTGAAGATCTATATTACGGACATAGAAGGGGGCACCCGTGACCCTTCTGAGGAAACGGTTTTGGAGGGTCTGCATCTTATGGAGATGACGTGGGTGAGCGTGCGCAAATACAACGCAGGCATAGGTCATGATGGGACGGATGACTGCGGTATAGATGCGGAGCTTGCATTTGAGGGACAGTTTGCAACGGGCTGTCAGTACGAATTGGAGCCTGCTAAGAGCGAAGGAGGCGCGCGCGCGAACCGCCTTAATATGAGCCTTAAAGGTAAGGTTCTCATCGAGGATCACGCCTAGGTATTTGGCTTGCTTCTCCCAAGGGATTGGCTTGCCGTACATAGTGATCGGGCTGGGAAGTGGGGGAGGGAGTCGACGACGTCTCGAGAGGAGAACCGCCTGACTCTTATCGGGGTTGACCTCGATTCTCCATTTCCGGAACCAAGCGCCTAAGACGTTTGCGGAGGTTTGGAGAGTACGAGCTATAGCGTTGGGACAGTGACCGGTATAGTAAACGGCAGTGTCGTCGGCGAAGAGAGCCAACTGAGCCTTTTTACTTTTTGGGATATCGCTAGTGAACAGCGTGAAGGCGAGAGGAGATAGTACGGAACCCTGAGGGACACCGGAGCGAATAGGATGAGGGGACGAGAGTGCTCCCTCGACGCGATAGCGAAAGGTCCGGTTCGACAAACAGTCTCGTAAGATGAGCACGAGACGATCTGGCACTCCTAGTTGGTAGAGCTTGTATATCAAGCCGTTGTGCCAGACTTTGTCGAATGCTTTCGCTATGTCGAAGAATAGCACACCCGTCGTCGCGTTACGCTGCAGACCAGCGCATAAGTGCTCTACGATACGGTGGACCTGTTGGGTGCCCGAGTGTTGGCTACGGAATCCAAACTGCTCGTTGGGTATGAGGCTCTTTGCTTCGGCGTAGTCTTTGAGACGCTTATAAATAAGCCTCTCGTAGATTTTGCCGAGGACATTGAGTAAGCTAATAGGGCGGTAGCTGGAGGGCTCAGACTTTGGCTTGCCTGGCTTTGGGATACCGATGACGGTGGCTTCTTTCCATGCTTGTGGGAAGATGTTGTTGCTCAAGGCGCCATTGAAGATGGCGGTCATAAGCATTATTAGCGGGGCAGGAAGGAGTTTGTATACCTTATTGGTAATACCATCCGAACCGGGGGCCTTACGAGCGTGGAGCCCTTTAATGATGTCGTGCACTTCGTCTGGAGTGACGGGAGGCAGAGGATCATCAGGGTCTTCGACGGGAGGGAGGGAGGCTCTTCGTTCGACTTCAGCGTCGACCTTGTTCAGGTGAGCTTGGTCTACTGGTTGGGAGCTGGGAGAACATTGGGACTCTAGGCTGTCGGCAAGACATTCAGCCTTATCGGGACTGTCGAAAGCGACACTATTGTCGGGGCGGATGAGAGGAGGCATAGAGACCTCTTCTGAGGAACGCAATTTCCTCTGTAATTGCCAGAAGGCTTGATGAGTGGGCTCGAGTTCGCTGAGCATCTTGTTCCAACCCTCAGAGCGAACCTCCCCTATGCGTTTCTTTACAGCACGCTGTAAATGGCGCATGTGGGCTTTGTTCGCGTCACAAGGGAAGGAGTCGTAGGCACGGATGGCCGCGTTCTTCTCGGTTATCAGGTCACGTACGTCAGCAGGTAGTTTCCAGCGATGGTCTTCCATCACCGGAACTTCCCGTGAACAATCCGTCAATACGGATTGTACGTGCTCTGTAAACGAGTCGATTGCGGCCGTCGTGTCGGCGACTGACACTAAGTGATCGGGGATGGTTGACTTCGGTGAAGATTATGTCTGGACTTAAGAGACCCCTGTGTTAGTTTCGTGATTTCTTCTATGTAGACAGATAGAAAATGTAACTCCATTTAACTTTTTTGTTTATGTATGGGACCCTTCGTATGCGTGTCTGAATCGCACTTGGTCATTGCGGTCGTGTAGTTAAACCCTGTATTTCAAGTTTGTAAGATTAAGTAACTAATAAAGCGCCCAAAGGAAAATTCTAAAATAGTTCGATCTGAAACATAAACAAAGTTAAAACTAGGTTTTCCATTTCAAGTTCCACTTTGTGTTTCCACTTTGAAATCCGATACTAAAGACGACGCCTAACTAATTAGCTTTAGTTTATCATAATTTTAGGCTGCAACCTATCTTTTCTTAGGACTTCAAAGATTTTTCAGTTTGAGTAACTCTAATTCTCCATTTAAGATACGCAGCAAAAATAGACTTGATACCTGTTTAAAAACCTCCATCATCATTCCAGCTAAAATACGTGCTAGACCTCCTCCAAGATTCTCTTCACCAACCAGTCCTGTGCTTTTCGCATATAGCGGATTCCCGCAACATTCACCAGGTCATCGGTCCGCCTTGTGGGATGCTTGCCGTCGCTGCCATTTTTTCTTCGTCATCACGAGAAGAAATGAACTAGTAACAAGACAACAGAACTTTACTCTATTTTAATTATAATACATTCAGGGGATACTTATAAATATGATTACCTGTGCATAAATATCGTATTTTTTGTGCTGTGGTCAATTTTCTCTAGCCATCCTATTTAGATAAAATTTTCACAAAGTCAAAGAATATTCTAATATTATTTATATCGAATATTTAATAACAAGTTAGGAAGTAATAAAGTAACTGAAACCATTTGAGATTTCCTTTAAAAAACTAGAGCAACTAGAGCTTCAAATCCAGCCTATTTACCGACCCAATTTTCAACTTGAAAACGCAAATTATATTCGAATAGAAACTCCATAGTAATAAAGGTTTTCATTTTTTGTTGTGAGTGGAAAGAGCGCAATATGCCAGTGAAGAGGCTCTTAGGTGCTCTCCGCTTTTATGGCTCGACTCAGCCTGGGCAATGACGAGCACTAAACAACTAAGGCTGCTCGAGCAACTTATGAGCACGGCCCTTGAACGTTATATTTTTGCCTGCCATTTATGAGCATTTTAAATGTTTTATGGAGTTTTTCTTATGTTTTTTTGGGATTCGTAGTCAACATCCTCTATAGTTTCGCTATGTCCGTCTGTCAGTCCGCAGCTTAGCTCAGAGACTCTCAGTACTAGAAAGATGGAATTTAGCATTTTTTAGGTAACACGAAAAGTTGGTCTGTTTTTTTTCTGGGGAATCGTTGAATCAAAAAATGGTTTTACTTACTAGCAATATTTTTGAACGACCTTCAAAATGATTGCTCGTAAGTAAACCCATTTTTGGATTTAAGGGTCCGTTTGCGAAGTATTAAGGTTTAAAATGCTAGTTTTTGTTAGAGTCAGGTCCCCCCCCACATGCCAGCAAAATGATTGTTTTTGAATATGTGTATTCACAATTGACGGCAGTAGTTTAGAATGAAGGAAAACTATAACAGCTAAGTAGGCTTTCCCTTATTTATAAAAATCTCGCTAATCATTGATAAGCCACTACTTAGCTAAGCAATTAGTTGGCTCTTAAGCAATGATTAACGTTTCTTTATTTATAAACGCTAGTTAGCAGGTTATTAGTAGAGAAACGGAATAGAGGTGAAATTATGCGTTCAGCACAGCTCATAATCAAAATAGTCGACTACAAAACAGAATTTTAAGAACAAACTTGTCAAACTTGATTTTTGTATCTGCCGTGACTTTAACAGACGTATATCCTGATATCGGAACGTTCGGCCAACCTGAATCTCCATAACTGGGGACCTTTGAGAAACTGTTACTGAATAAGGATTTAGTGACGATTTGGTGACAAACAACCACTACTTTACTTTCACTCGTAATGCCACCTGTTAAAAGTAAAATGACCTTTAGCTCCCGGAATATCAGGACGTTCGAAAAACCTGATCTCCATAACTGAGACGTGACCTGAGAGAAACCGTTAATGAATATGGATTTAGTGACGGCACTGAAACCAATTTGTATTGCTTTAGTTTTTTTGTGACGTCCCCATTCAATAGTAAATTGAGAATTAAACATTTAACCTCAAAATTTTGGGATTATCGATTCCTCCACAACTAAAAAGCCTAGAAAACTCGTAAAACCCCTGATGTGTTGCAGTCGGCGAGAATAAGTAACTGCTCTGCAGGTTTCCAGTGCAATGGCGTAAGTATTTTTACTGATTTAAGCTGAATCTATAAAATGGCACAATGGTGGATGACGATTGAAATAACCCGATGATGTATTTTAAAGAAACAAGTATTTATCGTGTACCTAGGTACTCAATACGTCGAAATTAGTTGAAACAAAGTGACCATGTAGATACGAGTATTCCAACGAAATAAGAATTTATAGAGTTGGTCTCAATAAAACAAAACACGTCAAACATTTTGTGCAAAAGCACAAGCAGCGTTGAGCTGATGCCTGCATAGCAGTGTACACTTGCGTAGTTTTTGTAATATTTTGGTCGAGTCTATTAAAGTCTAAAAACAAAACATCATCCACAAAAGCGGTACCTAGTTAGGTATTACGCATGTACATCCTTATTTGTACTTTTTATAAGCCCTTCAACGGCCTTTTCAACCCCAAACGGCTCAAACTTATAACTCCCAATAAGATTGGAATATTTTCACTGTTAGAGGTTTTCCGCACCTGCAGCAGCCGTCCCAGAACAGCACGCCGTAATAGGAAGGTGGGATGGCGCAAAGGTGTCAACACATATTGCATCCCACACCAAAGGCCTGCCCAACTTCTTGGACATTATGGTCATTCCGTCTTGTCCATGGTTTTGATACAGCTGGCACCCCGGCGATGACAAGAGCACGTCGGATGATGTGGCATGTCGTTCTATTCGACCTGCGCTCTTAATGCAAGATAGGCCATGGTGTCCGAGCCAGTCGACAGCGTCATCGCACTGGCCGCTTGCATGCGGAGCCCCACAAGGAACGTCCAGACGCAGACAAGTAGCGAGCCGGAAAGTGGTGTCAACCAGCATAGTGCTTAAGTTGGGTGAAGGTAGCGCTTGAAGCCAGAGGCTCGAGGCTCCCCTCCCGACTGGTGTCTCCCACACCCAGCAGGTGGGCACGCTCAGCAGTATTGGAGGACGTATTAATAAGATTATTTCGTACCAACCTGCAGAGGGGCACATCCCACTGTCTCTGGGTAGATGGTTTCACGGGCCGATCTGTATTCGGGCAAATCGCTGTCCAGGC
The DNA here is from genome assembly GCA_963555695.1 of Dasypolia templi. Taxonomy (NCBI): domain Eukaryota; kingdom Metazoa; phylum Arthropoda; class Insecta; order Lepidoptera; family Noctuidae; genus Dasypolia; species Dasypolia templi. Next base: position 10,040,233 of record OY743158.1, on the reverse strand, counting down.
GTTCACCGCATCAGTCAAGCACGGAACTTCAGAGTCAACCAGGGAGGAGGCTAAAATTTGCCCGGTCAACTTAACGTAAATTTCACATTTTGAGGGGTTAATGTCCAAGCCAATTGTTTTAAATTGCTGTTTGAGAAGTTGTAGGCCGTCAAAACGGTGTCTACATCTTCTCCTAGCGTTCCATCGTCTAAATACCACACGAAATTGAGTTATAAAACATCAGAAAGTTGTTTAAATTTCGAGTCAAGTCTTGTTTATAACGCGCAACGCGAGTTTTTCTGTTTACATTTGTATTTACCACTACCACCAGCACCATGTTCTGAATAATGTATGAATTGTAAGTTTTTACAAATTTTTATAACAACCCTAGCACTTCGCCCGCGACTTCGTCCGCGAGGATTTCGAAAAAAATAAAAGTAGCCTATGTTCTTCAGACACAATTTCGGCTTCTAATGGTTAAATAATTTTTCTAATCGGCTAAGTAGTTTCGGAGCCCATTCAATACAAACAAACAATCAAATCTTTCATCTTTACGATATTATTACAGATTTTAGTTTATTACTCACCGCAACCGTCGTCGATGCCGTTGTCGATGTGACGTCACTCAATGGGTAGAGAAAAAAAACTAAGAAATATCGAGAAAACTGTGCCATTTACTACATCATCGAAAGCGCGTGTGGTTAGTTTTTATTCAGTTATCTCGATATTTTGTTGGATTTGTCTCGCTAACCCTTGAGTAACAGTAACCCTTGAGTCTCATTGTCAGCGGAAAACTTAGAGCGAACGGGTAGAAATTATTATGTTTTTCTCATAACAGTGAATGGTTGTATTCTTTTTGCGTGATTTTTTTTAAAACCGTAAACCGTATTTAAATTATTTTTGCCCGTTTGTTATATGTGTGTTCTTGCCACTGACTTAAGGCTTATGCACACAGGGGCAGTGCTACAGCGCGACATAAAGCCTTTGTGTCGCGATATTCCGCTCAAAAAGAATACAATTATTCACTGTTATGAAATCACTGTGCTTGTGTTCTATGGATGTATGTAGTATTAAAGGTCTTTACAACGAGTTTAATCTACTCCATTAATACCTACCTTTTAAAACAGCTGAAACCTTAATTTAGTCAACACCAAACTGAATAACATACTTCAAAACACCTTAGAAAACGGGTCACCCATTCATTTAGTATTACAACTCAAGCGCCATTGTCTCGGCACCATTCAGTCAAATTGTCATACCGTAATGTAATTTATCAAGGCGGTGTCGTCTCCCCCTTAAAATTGAAGACGTTTACTCTGAAAACTCGTTTAAAACCTCGCTTTATAGGGTCATAATGAGTATAATGGAGCTTCAGGTTTTGTATGATTACTGCGTAATTAGGTGCGGAAGGAAAGGAATTATTTTAGCTTTGACATAGACATCTTTGTACATTGTGTTTTGTGTCTTGTTCCGTTGAATGATCGGCCTACTTTTTTCTTGTATCAAAAGCTGTTTATTGAACTGTATTATGTAACGGGCTGGTGTCCGCAAGTCCGCGTCCATACGTTTGTGTATTAGTCTAATTGTTGTTATTGTAGTTTCAGTATAGTTGTACGTCTACCAATTTTACTACATTTTAAGTTTATCTCAGCAGTACAATATAACTTGGTCATTTATGAGTTGGTCAATCACAGGTTTTTCTTCTTGAGTCTTCGAATTTCTTTGAAATTGTTGCCAGAACCATTTTATTTATTGATTACTAGGTTCTTCTCTCGTCTACCTACACCAGTCATTTTAAAATCAGGAAAATTATCAATGATGTTTATTTGTTTTATGGTTTTACTCAATAACCTGAAACAACATTTTATGTAGTTAAAAGCTCTAACGCAACACTTATGCATAAGTTCCGTCAATCGGCAACTATAATAAGTATCTATGTAAATTATATGCTTCGTTAATAATGTAAGTTATAGGCATGGTTTAAATATAAGGTACTAGGTTTTGCCGGCGGCTTAATCTTCGTGGAGGTAGAAAAAAATGTTGTGAATCGTTTTCCATTAGAAGTAGATATTGCCTATGTGCCAACTTTAATGAACACCATCAAGGTAGGCACACATAGATATGTGAATAATTATAAAGTTCCCCTAGACTCACAAAATGTATTACTTATTTAGAGAAATTGCTCTTTAACACGCTATTAAAGTTGCAAATAATGTAATTCAATTATAATTCGAAAGACATGTAGCGCCATCTAGCGTCCTAAAGCCACTGTGACCGTTGAAAATTATTGTTTTTCCCTCCAGAACAGTACAGAGTTTATGCTGTTGAAAATTTCATGATGTTGATGATAAACATACTCTCTGTCGAATTTATTATATTAGTTCATCTTACCTAACTTCTAATCTAATCTAATCTAGCAGTTAGAAGTTAGGTAAGATGAGGATATCAGAACTCAGAAGGTAGATAGCAAGGCTGAATATGAGCAAGTATCCATTTTGGCACTCCTGCAAACTATTTTAGACCACCAGTGGTCACATTCTGCTGACCACTCCAACTTAAATTTCACTCGGCTGAGAATTTTGCCTGTCAAACTCCAGTTGATCTTACCACATTTCGTCCAAAGGTCAGCGTCCTACTAATTCCTAATTACAATTCATAGAGCCATAAAAAGAACATTCGCAATCAGGACGTTTGGCGATTGTCGACAAAACGCAATTAACTTAATTGAGGACGACTTCATTTGACTTTTACGGCGTTTTGTTTGTTTTTCTCTGGATTTTGTCGTTTTGTCGCTTTGCAAACGGATCGGGAGATAAAGGAATAGTGTTATTGGACGTTTTGAATTCTGGTTGTTATTTTAAGAAGCGTGACTGGTTGTTAAAAAATATTTCGCGACTTGTTTACTCTTGAAATTTTTAATGTACAATGTACAAAGGGCGTTTTAATTTGTGGTGTTTGATAAAAAGAAACTTTAAGGAGAAAAGTTAGCTATCCAAAGGGTAGTTAGTTTTATGGTGTACATAAAATAAATTATTTTAGTCTAAAGCGAGTTGATTGAATAGAGAACAATGGAGAGTGAGAAAGGGAAAGAAGTGACCGAAATAATTAAGTTAAAGCGATGAATACCTTTAAAAAAATTAAGGATAATAGAGAAAAACTAACTAAATACCTACTAAAATACAAAATGTTTGATACGGAGAGTACTACGATACCATTTACGGATAAAAAATCCTGCCCTAATTAACGTTTCACAGTCAAAGTCAACAAAGTGAGCGTTGAAGACATAAAAATGTATATGAAATTAATTTTATACATTAACTAAGTACCTTGGACCATCGGAAGCCTTCCGTTAATTTATAGATTTTCAATTCCATGAAGTTAAATGGCTGATTTGACTGGGTTCTGAACGGTAAAGGTTTTTACTTCCAAGTCTAAATATTTCAATACCTTCTAAGGTCCCATGTGGTCCCAACATGGGACCTTAGAAGGCATTGAAATATTTTGCATTATCGTGATTATAATGCGGTCAATAGCAAGTCGGACTCGCACACAAAGGGTACCTCCGTATAATATTTAACATTATACATTTTTTACGCCAAAAATAAAACATTCTTGTTTCGGGACCCCATTTTTTTTTGTTATAGCCGTAGTAGTAATACAATTTCGGTGAAAATTTCAAGTGTCTGTCTATTACTGTTAAAATTATACAGCCGTGTGACATACAGACGAACAGCGGAGCCTTCCCGTTTTTTTTGGTCCCGTTGGCACCCTTTGCGTACAGAATCTCAAAGAAGAAAACATTAGTTTAGTTTCTTAACAATTTTTTTAAAATTTTTATTAAATTATTTGATACCAAAAATGTAGGAACAGGAAACTACAGAAAATACAGGTATAATGCTGGAAGTGAATTTTCATAACTATTTCATTATGTGATTTACTGTTTTTATTGTGACACAATTTACAGACGTTTATATAATTATAAATTCTTTCAAAAATGTGTCAGGGTGCGTGGGACTCTCAGAAAGTTTTGCGAAAATAAAAATAAATGTTCTAAATGTAAACATTTATTTTAATTTTCGCAAAACTTTCTAGCTAGCCTATATACAAAGTTTCATGCGTCTGAACCAGTTATCGAAACACTTTTTCCAGTCCGCCGTAAACTTATTCATAAACGTGTCTTAAATTTTAAGCAATTGCTAAGCACATGATTAGCCAAATTCTTATTCATAAACGCAATTTAGCGCTAAGAGGTCGCTAAGCAATTGATTAGTAGCTGTCAAATTTAAACACCATCGGTAGCTTGCTAAGAGGCACTATGGTATGATTCAATAGGATTATTGTGTGCCTAGAGGGTATTTTGTTCCTTATATCGAGCTGTGCCTTAGTAAATATGGAACTCGACAATCTTTTACGACATTACGGAACAACGCAGAAACATTTAAAAAATTTAAAACGCCAGCGGGAAGTAGACGGAAGAAGACCTACAAATCTCGTTTAAATCCATTACGAGAATGATTACATACATTAAATATTCTTCATTCAAAGTGCACATCATGAAAGGATTTATAGGGAAAACGCGATCAGGAGTAGGCACAGTAGGTACCTAATTTGAAGAGTATGGGTTCGTGAGGAAGCTCAAAGGAGATAGTTATTATCCAATGTGTCCCTTATCTTATGAAGCTAGTTCTAAGGCCATAAACTAAAGAATAGCCACGTAGCACACAAATAAGAAGAGACATTTTGTAGAAACAATTTATTTAGTGAATTAAGTAACATTTTTGTTATAAATTCCCTATCGTTGATTTCCAATATTCTTCTTACAAATACGGACTGTGCCATTATTTTCTCATGCCACTCTTATTTCTCATCAATTCCACATAGCATTAGCCCTAATGGTCTCCTCCCTCCCCGTCTTTGCGAGGTTGAATAGTATTTTGGTGCTAGGTGCTAATAGTGGCTTTCATAGCAGCAGTCAAACTTGTACCTGTAAAAAATATAATAATTGTAATTAAAAGACACAGAAACCCCGTTGCAACAGCGATAGGAATTAGGAAGTAATAAATAATACACACAAGTACCTACATACTTTTCCAAAAGAGTATATTCAAACAAGGACATGAAAAACATAGCTATTGTCGGCTACTGCTTTTCCTGTTTAGTCCAACTATTAGAGCTAATTATTTTCATTGCTGCCTTAGCAAATACAATGCAATAACGTAACAAATAATTTTATTCAAATAAAATTTTTCCGATATAATTTTTGACATACGTCTGTTAAAGTCACGACAGATACAAAAATCATGGGCAAAGAATATAACTACTCTGTACCGAGAGCTCGTCGCTCGTCGAGCTCGGGTTTGACAACTTTATTCTTAAAATGCTGTTTTGTAGTGGACTATTTTGATTTGAGTCTGTGCTGAACGCATAACTTCACCTCTATTCCGTTTCGCTACTAATCACCTGCTAACTAGCGTTTATAAATAAAGAAAAGTTAATCATTGCTTATGAGCGAACTAATTGCTTAGCTAAGCAGTGGCTAGTCAATGATTAGCGAGATTTTTATAAATAAGGCTGCTTGTTTACAGCCTGCTCTAACGCTGACAGCGCATCTTCCAGGCGACGAAACATGTTTCCCTTTGAGCAGATTTTATATTTTTGGGTATAAAAAGAAGTCACATGGTGCTAGGTCAGGGCTGTAAAGAGGGTGACCTAGGAGTTTGACCGGCGTGCTGTCCAGAAAGTCCCTGTGTTTGAGCGCGGTGTGTGAAGGCGCGTTGTCGTGGTGGAGCAGTAGCCCACAAAGCCCTGTGTTTGGTCGCTTGTTGTCGCAACAGAGAAAACTGCCAATCAAATTGAAAAAGCTCGCGATCAACATCTTCCCCCGCTTCTAGATCGATTCACTTTGGTAGGCGTAGATTCGTTTTGAAACACTCAAACCGTCGACTGGCTGGATCGTTTTGACAAATCCAAGACTAGACCCGTAATGATGTCGTAAACACGCCTAGACGAGCCTGCTTCAAATTTGTTTATCATATCGCGGCACCATTCCACCGGGCCTGCTTCTGGGCATCGGTGAGGTTGTGCGGCAACCAGAGTGAAACTATCTTCCTCACGCGAAGATGCACATGTAAAATTTCGTGAAGACTTCCCGATCCAACCTGCAGTATGTGCTGAATCTCTTGATACGTAACTCACCTATTTTGTCTTGGATTAAAATTTTCCCGTGCGGCTGTTATTATTTAGCCTTTCAACTTGAATTGTATGACATCATCACAATATTATTCTTTTATTTCCTGAATATCTCTTTCGAGCTATGAATCTCTGATCGTCACAATTTTACGTATAATGACGCAATAAATAAATAATTATCTTCTCATGGCGTGGAAAAAAAACATTTCGTTAAAAACAAGTCTTTCACACATTTACTACTTTGAAAACTTTATATCGCGCAAGGTGTGTACCTTACTCGAGATAAAGCAATGCAGTCAGGAAAATAAAAAGTAGAAGTTCCAAACGGCGTCGTAGAATTTCGAGTAAATGTGGCACAACATTTGGTTGAAAGAAACAAAGGACTCAACGTAGAGCGCCAAAGCACAAAGTAAAATAATTTGGCCGCTGCCTAACTTGAACATTTTAGACAAGTAATTTCACCACAACTATTTTAATGAGGAATGTTTCTGACATCGCTATCTCTCGTTTGAAACTACACGTCACACCTCCCCTTTTAACATATCCCTTTTCTAATTAGAGCAAAAGAGAAGGATAATAAATTCAAACGACGAATGCGAAAGGAAATTGAGTGGACCCTTTTCATTTTAACGCCAAACCTCACTAAGTCGCGGATAAAGAAACTTTTGGGTTATAAATGGTTGAAATATTTGCAAAAAGTGTTTCCTGGTCGAGTAGTTTACCCTCAAACTGTTTCATAGCTGTGTTCCTTTTAGTACATCGTTTTTTGCCGTCATTTTGTTTTTAAAAGGAGAATACTCCAAGGAATACTCACATCGCTACAGCAAATTGAACAAAGTTTGCAATAGCAAACAATTTTGGATTTGGGAGCGTTGTTAGATAAAAAAGAATATATAACAAAGCTCCCAAATTCAAAAGCTTCGGTATTAATAAAACCGTAATTTCCTTCAGAAACCTGTCTATTTATTTGATATCACTGCCTTATTAAAGCTAGAAAGAAATCGAAAAAAAAACTCAAGCTGCATGAATGATCTGAAAAAAGGGCCATAGCGACAACCATGGAGTATCGTTGGCTGTTGTTTATTTATTTAAACATACATACAAATAAATAAAAATTGAACAACTTCTTGCAATGTCAAAATACGAGTTTTTAATAAATGCTTATGAAAGTATAGACGTTAAAGATAACAAAATTCCTTTTTTTTATGCATGTCTTTTTGTTCGACAAATCTTCGAAACGCCTAAACCGATTTTGACAGGACTTTCACTGGTAGATAGTGAATATTGGTAGATAGTGAAATATTGCAATGCTCAAAGTTGCACGTTTCTGTGAGAATTATTCCGACATCCACGCGGAAGACGCTGGTCCTTAAAAAATAACCATCTACTAACGTCCTCATGCCCTTATCTAAATCTATTTGGGGTTGGCGCAGTATCGTCTTATTTTTCTTTCAAACATCTCCATTAACGTTATCTCAACGTACACTCAAAGTCAAAGTCAAAGCATTTATTTCAAAAAGGCCCATAAAAAGGCACTTTTGAACGTCAAAATTTACATTAAAAATAGAACTGATTCTAGGCGCCACTTCCAAAAAGTAGTTTCGTATGGAGAAAAAGTGGCAAGAAACTCCACTGTTACTCTTTTAAAATGTTTTACAATATTTTGTATACATTAATTATATTTTTATATGTGAAGACGATGCACCAAGAATAAAAATACTATACCACAATTGGTAAAAAGAATTTAAAATAAAGCAAAGGCATATAAATTAATCACGTGATAGATACATTGTGCTCACATATTTACAAACAATTTTAAAAATATTTGAAAATAACACTAAAACTTCCTACTTCCCTAGCCAATACCATCTTCACATAATCTATTCACCATTTCATTGGTCTGCCTCTTGACTTTATAGCCATTGATGGTGATGGTTTATTAAACAGGACATATATTATATGTTTCGAATCATCCCTGCGACATCCAATTAGGTACTGGTTGAAAGTACAACAAAATTCATAAAATTGGCGTGGGCTACTTATTTGATATTTGTCGTATCTAAATAATTCGTCGTAATTAAGTATTCCTTAAAATATCTATTTACAGTATCTAGTCAACACTACACAATAAGCCACCAATTAGCTATTAAATATAAACAATCCTTTTCAAAGTCAAAGTCAAATAATCAAGGCACTTTTAAACGTCAAAAACAAGAAAATTTAATTGTTTCTAGGTGCTCCTTATATGTAGAAGGTATGTATGGAGCAGAACGGCCAAGGAACTCCACAGTTACTCTTTTAAAATGTTGTACAATATTTTGTATACAATATTTATATGATTATATGTAAAGACGATGTACAGTAGCGGTCATAAGTCCATAAGAAATCTCACAAAGCAATGGATTGACGCTTCGGTTTCACTAACGACCTTCTTCTATAAGTTGTTTCTATGCTATGGACACGCACACACACTCACTTTGTCTGTAATTGATAGTAGTTCGTTATTTCAACTAGCTTAGTCCTTAGTCCTTACCGTGCTTGGGTAGGATCGATCATGGCGAGCCCTGAGTTCGAACCTCACTTGTTGTTATTTTCAAATAATATATTTATACATTTTGATATGTTATTAACAATACCTAAAACGAAAAATTATTGTTTGTTTGAATAAAATTACCTGAAGTGGTTCGCTAATCATTCGAAACTTGTCTCGTACATCTAGTTTGCTTATATAATAAAAGTTTGAAGGTAGACCACAGAAAACTGAGTAAATTATTTCGATTTCTGTGAGGTAGATGCAATTCTTTACGACTATTCACCTAATTGAACGTTGTTGGTTAGTGACGAATGTTTTAAATCGGTTAATTAGCGGTATTGTGGTTTTAATTTTCAAACTGTAGTGAAATATAAATATTGAAGCGTTGGCAAAATTATTGCGCTGCGTAAAAGTGGACGTAAATTATGTGATAACACAAGTGGACTAAGTGTGAGTGTTATCATTTAAATATTTCATATTTTACCTAATATAAATTATCATTTGTTTAAGTTAGTTAATGATGAGTAAAGTGTTATAAACATAACGTTATTTAATACTCTTTCTTAATTATTACAGTAAATAGTATTTTGCTGAGAGATGTCTAATAGTATTACATTCTTTGTTCTAGAGAAATACTGTGAGTCTGTGGGTTAAGAGTTGTGAGAAAGAGGGACTCCTTGCTAGTAGGAGCGCTTGTTTATGAAGAGGAAAGCATATTTAAACAAGACTTCACATGGTGAATGAATATGAAACAAATGGTTTCATACCAACTGGACCTTTTGCTGAATTTTTCAAAACTGTTGGCCGTGTACTCCACGCTATAAAGGTTGCTTCACCGAAGCCCAGCAAACAATAACGTTTAAGTTTCGGAAAAGTTTATCCTGTATATTGCGCTATATCCGTGATTATTAAATATATAAAAAATAAGGTTTAGTGAAACTAAACCTTATTTTTTATATATTTATCCTCTTTCCTTAGAGAAAATTAATACTTGAGCTATCCTCAATATGGAATCTATTTTCACTAAAGCCAAATAAAATGCGAAATACTTACAGTCTTATTCATAAACGTGTCTTAAATTTTAATCAATTGCTAAGCAAATGTTTAGGCAAATTCTTATTCATAAACGTTGTTTAGCGCTAAGAGTTCGCTAACCAATTGATTAATAGCTGTCAAATTTAAACACCATCGGTAGCTTGTTAAGAGGATGCTAAGAGGCAATATGGCGGTTTTTATTTGAGTCAGCTGATCGATTCATTAGTATTATTGTTTGCCTCGAGGTTATTTTGTTCCTAATATCGAACTGTGCCTTAGTAAATATGGAATTCGACAATCTTTTACGACCTTTCAGAACGACGCAAAAAAGAATTAAATCATTTTTAAACGCCAGCAGGAATCAGACCAAGGAAGACCTACAAAGCTCGTTAAAATCCGTTACGAGAATGCTATGCGTGCTTGTATCTACATTACATTTTCTTCATTCGAAGTACACATGATGAAAGGATTTATAGGGAAAACTCAAACAGGAGTAGGCTCAGTAGGTACCTACTCATGAGGTTTGAAGAGTATGAGTTTGTGAGGAAGCACATAGGAGATAGTTATTATCCAATGTTATCCCATGTGCCCTTAATCTTATGACGCCAGTTCTAAGGCCATAAACTATAAGAATAGCCACGTGGCACACAAATAACAAGAGACATTTTGTAGAAACTATTTATTTTGATATTTAATAAAGTAACATTTTTGTTATAAATTCCCTATTTTTGATTTCCAATACTCTTCTTACAAAGACATGGACTGTGCTATTCTTTTCTCATGCCACTCTCATTTCTCATCAATTCCACGTAGCCTCAGCCCTAATGGTCTCCTCCCTCCCCGTCTTTGCGGTTGAATAGTATTGGTGCTAGGTGCTAATAGTGGCTTTCATATCAGCAGTCAAACTTGTACCTGTAAACAAGTATAATAATTGTTATTAAAAGACACTGAAACCTACCTACATACAATTCCAAAAGAGTATATTCAAGCTAGGACATGAAAAAAACATAGCTATAATCGGCTACTGATGTTACATCAGTTTTACATTCATTTGGTCAGTTTATATTAGTAAGTGTATATAAATTCAGGGATAAATACCTTTTCCAGTTTACTCCAATTATTGGAGCTAATTATTTTCATTGCTACCATGTCAAATACAATGAAATAACGTAATAAATAATTATATTCAAATAAAAAAAAATCCGATGTAATTTTTGACATACGTCTGTTAAAGTCACGACAGATACAAAAATCGTGGGTTTGACAACTTTATTATTGAAATTCTGTTTTTAGTCGACTATTTTGATTATAATCTGTGCTGAATACATAATTTCACCTCTATTCCGTTTCTCTACTAATCACCCGCTAACTAGCGTTTATAAATAAAGAAAAGTTAAGCATTGATTTAGAGCTAACTAATTGGTTAGGTAAGCAGTGGCTAACTAATGGTTGGCGAGATTTTTATAAATAAGGCTGTTAATGTAAACAAACTTACCTACATAACCACTTATTAAAATCAGTTATTTTGGAAATTAAAGATCGAATCTCAATGTTTATGGTGAAATAAATCTAGCAAATTTTATTTTGAACATTTGACATTGCTTCTAAGTTCCTTGTTAGTGCACATCCAATTTTGCTGAAGAAGTTATTATAAATATCGGTTTGTTATCCATACGTAAAATATTCTAACAAATAAATATTATTTTATTTTTGTTATCACTTGTTACGCTTTTTTATTCTAAACCCTTTATTGCAAGAACAAAAATAATAAAAAGCAGCATTTTTTTTAAATATTGTTATTATTACAAACCAATATAAAAAATGGCTATAAAACTGCGCTGCATCTTATGAGATCAGAACCTAAGCCGACTGCTTCTCACTCCAACGCTTGGCGCCAACTGCTACCAGCTCATATTAGATTAACTCGAATTTTAGCAATGCCATAAACTGGCCAGGTCACGAGCATGATGCGTGTTTAACAAAAGCGACGGAAATATATTTTTGTATCGTGCAGTGCGATGCGAGTACGCGACTTTACGTCAGTGTGTGCTGTGCAAAACTGTGATCTTTTGTGGTGTGTGTCGTTTAAACACATACAGTCGTACGGCGAATTCAGAGCAATACGACTCTAAACGTGCCTATTGACTCTTAACTTTTGAACATAGACTAACTAAACTAAACTAAATCTTTTGAACGCTTACTGTAACTACATTAAAATTACCTTATGGAAGATAAAATAGTAAGCAATAACAGAAAAATTAACTACATGTGATAGACACGTGGTGCTCACATATTTACAAACATTGTAAAAGTAGTCAATTTCTCAAAAAAAATAGCAATTAATGTCAGTGTGAATTAAGGTAATGTCAAAAAAATATCACAATTAAATTAGCAATCAGTTTGATTTTGTATGTACGCTCCATTTGACAATCTGAGGCTGGTGGTCATACCAGCATGTTTATGCATTAGATCTATGTATATTCATACTTTTTCTCACATACTCAAAATTTTTAAACAAAATGGAAGCCACACTTTTGAAAATAAACGCCTCCATAATTTGTTGGTCATTAAAAAACAAACTCCGGTACCAACAGTGGGTCCAAATGACGCTGTGGACAAAACAAACTGCCGGCGGATGAGTCTCAAAGTCACGGGCCACAAATTGTTTTTGTGGGAACCCTAATTATTTCCACTTGATGGTTTTATATGTGTATAGAGAATTTGGAAGTGACTGCATTTTAATTGCTGGATTAATGGGGTTGGTGGTTTGTTCCTCAGTTTGGTAATAGGTAGCTGATTGAAGATTGTTTACATGGCTCATAATATCATTTTCTGTTGGTCTTGGGAGAAGGCTGAATAATGCTATTTAACTAGTTGGCTCGTTGGTATTTATCCCGATAGCGACTGTAGCTGTATAGTACACCCACTTTTTGACAGTAATATTTAAGTCCCATGTTATAAGGGGCGCGCTTATTGCCATCAAAAGGGCACATTTCCAGTTTTTGTTATCGTTATTAGTAATTAACTGTTTATTTAATTTACTTCGATGGTCCTAGTAATGATTTGTGACTTCAAGCTTCAGCTATGTGAACATAATCCAGCATTGCAAATGTGGGCGTATAATTTTTTTTGTACAGTTTTAACTGAATTTGCTGGCTTATTAGCGTAGCTAACTGAGATAATGGCAAATTATATTTTGGTGTCTCGTAATGTTAATAACTTTACATACCTATTATTCTATAGAATCCGGTTTTTATAACTTAAAAGACAGCTGTGCTGCTGGGGAGTTTGTTGCTCCACTTCTTTTTCCCAGCTAAAGCAATAGGAAGTGATGAAGGAAGGGCGTTTTATGGGACTGTTTTATGTTATTTTGACGTTCCAAAAGTGCTGATTCTCAACCTAATTTGAATAAATTACTTCTGATTTTGATCTTGACTCCGAGTAGTAGACTGAGAAATGCCTGATGGACAAACCCAAAAACAGTTTTCCCGACCCCAGGACTCATGCTCGGCAGCCAGTAGACCAAAAAGGTAGTCAATTCTTTAAATTACTACAACTGTCAGACTTTCTTCAGTCATAATCACATGACTAAACTTAGTACTTGCATACAAAGTAGATTCGAATTAACAAAACGACATTAAGAGCAAGAATGAATGTAGAGAATTCAATATTACTAAATGTGTCCATTCTTTGTTAGTTTCTACATCTGCAATTTCCACTCTTAGCACGTTGCAGAAGCAGCCACTATATCCAATAAAGATGCAGCTTGTCAACGTTTATAGTTGCTATTTTTGTGCTCTAGTTTTTTTTTAAGAGTGGGAAAATATGTATGTTTTTATGGGCCTTATTTCCGTGGTCCTTCCTGAGTATGTTTCTAAAGAAAATAATAAAAGATAGGTAGAAATGTACCTAGTATGTATTTAACGCTACCAAACCTAATGTTTTTAATTGACTCAAGCTTATTATTAAGACTAAAAAGTAATTAATTACGTCACTACTTTTGTTGGAAGAGAAAGTGGTGATATGCTTTTTATTCAGTTTTAAAGTGTGATGAAAAAGTATAAAAATATATCGGATTGGCTTATGCTACCAAAAAGCTACAGACAAAATTACATTACGAAATTAATGATTCGAAATGATATGAAAGTATAGGGTCAGTTTTTCGTTCCTCACAGTCAAATGATTCAAGCGAGCGAGCGACTGCATGACGCTCCCACGGTGGTCCCACTGCCCGCACATTTATAGGAAAAAGTAATTTTGGCTTTATAAGTCGTAGACACAGACGTACATTGAAGTATCACCAAAATTTAAATGCTGGTGGTGGCATTGACAATTATAAAATGATAATAATTTTATTTCTGTAAGTAGGTTTGTACAAACACTTTTACACGTCAAACATTTTCTTTAAAACTAGATGAGGTTGGCGTTTCCTATCTGACTACTCTGAGAAGAAAGGCCGAACCACACAGATTGAGTGGAACTGTCCAGTCAGTCACGCATTTGTCAGTAATCGTGCAGCTCAACTCATAACATAAGGAGCTCAACGATACGACGAACAATTAAATACCGAAGAAAAGACATTGGGTAGGCCCATACCACGATTAAGATTAAAACTAACTGAGATAATAATAAAAAACACAAAAGTAATAAAAATGACCCACATAGTCTTAACATTCACAATAATAACAATTAAATAATACTTAAGTAAGTAAATATTCATGTCATTGTTTATTTTACAGACCATAATTATATGAGGACCAAGTAGGTAGGTGAATGTGGTAATTTTCAAGCAATGGATAACGGTTAACTATTTCCCTCATAGCTTAGTACCAGGAAACATCTCTTTACCCCGTAACCACTCAAGCAAAGTCCTTTATCACAAGAGAATTCAAATCTTTTACTTCCCTGATTGCTCATCTCGGAACAAAATGAAAATTCAAATAGGTATTGTTAACTCAATCAATACTGGCTCTCGGAAATCCTTTAGTAAAAATTACAAACCCAAAATCTCCAAGTTTGGTCCCGTAGGGACCGCTTACAGCACTAATGGACTATAGGAAAGCATTTTCAATTTACCTGAGAATTTGCATTCTCAATGAGATTGAGTCTTGATGGCATTTCGACGTTGATCTAAGAATTTGCATGAAGGTGAAAAAAATGGCCGAGAGCTGTTTGGCTTTTGGAATATTTAATTAAAGGGTCGTTCGGGATGAGTACTTTGTTTCTGTTCGTGTTTTATCGTGGTGAGTTTTTTTTAATGTTACCTGGAAGAAAATAAATAAATGATCAAGTTCGTTCCTATTACCTTTTAATCGTATATCATTTACATCAGACGTATCCTCAAAAATTCTATCATCAACAGTTTTAGTGTGTCATCATCATCATCATCAGCCTATAGCAGTCCACTGCTGGACATAGGCCTCCCCTAATGAGCGCCATAGCGCCCTGTCTTCAGCTCGACGCATCCAGCATCTGCCTGCAGTCTTTCGCAGATCGTCATCCCACCTGGCCGGAGGACGTCCTACACTACGTTTGCCGAGTCGCGGTCTCCACTCAAGAACTCGTTTACCCCAGCGGTTGTCGGTTCTTCGCGAGATATGGCCGGCCCACTGCCACTTCAGCTTGCTAATTCTTTGAGCTATGTCGATAACTTTGGTTCTCTGTCGGATGTATTCGTTGCGAATTCTATCCTTCAGAGAGACTCAGAGAGCATAGCTCTTTCCATAGCTCGCTGAGCGACTTTAAACTGGTGGACCAGCCCTATCGTGAGTGTCCACGTCTCAGCTCCGTAAGTCATGACGGGTAGGACGCACTGATTGAAAACTTTAATTTTCAAGCATTGCGGTATGGATGACGAGAAGACTTGGCGTAGTTTCCCAAACGCTGCCCAACCTAGCTGGATCCTCCTCTTGGCCTCCCTCTCAAAATTGTTTTTACCTAACTGCAGAATTTGCCCAAGGTAAGTGTACTCGGAAACAATTTCGAGAGGGTGGCCATGTACGACGACCGGTCCCGGATCAATGAGACCATTGACCATGACTTTGGTTTTATCTTATCCAAATTCATGCCGAGACCGATGCGTCGCGAGGCTGAAGCTAGGCCGCCCAGCATCTGGTTCAGCTCCTCCAACGACTCCGCCATTAAGACTATGTCATCTGCAAATCGCAGGTGTGAGATGTAATCGCCGTTTATGTTAATGCCCTTACCTTTCCAGTCCAGCGTCTTAAACATATCTTCCAACGCGCTCGTGAACAGTTTCGGGGATATAACATCCCCCTGTCTCACTCCTCTGCGCAGTTGGATGGGTTTGGACTGCTGGTCCTGTACTTGGACACTCATGATGGCGGCGTCGTAAAGACATCTCAGTACCTCGATATAGCGACAGTCTACTTGGCATCGCTGTAAGGATTCCAGAACAGCCCAGGTTTCGACAGAATCAAAGGCCTTCTCATAGTCCACAAAGGCCAGACACAGGGGCTGATTATACTCTTCGGACTTCTGTATAATCTGCCTCACTGTGTGTATGTGGTCTATGGTGCCATATCCTCCGCGAAACCCGGCCTGTTCCGGTGGCTGGAACTCGTCGAGTCTCCTGGCGAGACGGTTAGTGACCACTCGTGAGAACAGCTTATAGACGTGGCTCAGGAGTGAGATGGGTCTGTAGTTTTTAAGGAGGGCTTTATCACCCTTCTTAAAAAAGAGCACCACCAAACTCCTGCTCCACACCTTTGGAGTTCTCCCACTGTGAAGGACATCGTTGAAGAGGTTCTGTAGTTCCTGTATAACAGGAGCTCCTCCGGCTTTCAAAAGCTCTGACGTTATGCCGTCCTCACCGGGGGCTTTTCCATTTTTAAGCTGCCTCACAGCTAACACGATCTCGTCTTGACTGATGTCTGGCAGTTCGTCGGTATAGTGGCGTGTCAGGGTGGCTCTGGAATCGTGGTCGTCTCGTTGGGAACGAGGGGCATGTGCAGCGTATAATCGGCCATAGAAATCCTCTATCTCGGCGAATATCTCCGGCTTCGACAATACAGTCCTCCCGTCGTGCGTTTTAAGCTTCGTCAGGTGGCTCCTGCCAAGCTGCTGAGTGAATACTTTGGACCCTCGGTTTCGCTCTATTGCCTCTTCAATGAGGCGTGTGTTGGAGCTCCGAAGGTCGTGCCGTACCATCTTCGCAATTCGCTTGTTCAGGTCTGACATATCTGACAAAGTCGCTTGGGTGGTTTCCCGTCTTTTTGCCAACAGCCTGAGAGTCTCATCCGAGAGTTTGGATTTCCTGCCAGTACGCTGCTTTTGGCAGAACTTGATGCCCTCGTCTCTCAACGTTTCGAACAGATTGTGTAGGGTCTCGTCGGCGTCATCAGTGGGATCCAAGGCAACGAATCTATTCCCGAGAGCCTGCTGGAACTTCTCGGTGCCCGCCATGATTTGGATTGGGTTAGGTCGGAGCGTGGACTTCAACAGACGGTTTCTTTCAAGCTTTAAGTTGATATTCAGAGAGCCTCGGAGCAGTCGGTGATCAGACCCGGTATTGAACCTGTTGATCACTGAGACATCTCTGAATATGTGCTTGCTATCCGTCATGATGAAGTCGATCTCATTTTTTGTCACAGTGTCGGGACTTCGCCACGTCCACTTCCTTTGGGGCCGTTTCTTAAAGAAGGAGTTCATTAAGAACAGCCCCTCCTTCTCAAGGAAGTTGACAAGCGTTTGTCCCCTGTGATTCCTAACTCCATAACCATGTGGGCCTATTCGGGATTCGTTGCTAGTCCGGGTTCCCACCTTGCCGTTAAAGTCCCCCATAACAACGTTGAAGTGAGCCTTAGTGGTGTTGTGTAAGGCTTTGGATATGTCTTCATACATATCCTCCACTTCATCATCCGAGTGTGCCGAGGTCGGTGCGTAGACCTGAATTACCTTCATGCTATACCGCTTGGATAGCCGAAGGATCAGGTACGCTACCCTGTTCGACACACTGGAGATTTCTTGAACGTTGTTAGTGAGGGCCTTATTGACGAGAAAACCTACGCCACCCTGGGATGTTTTATCGCCCTCGCGAAAGTAGAGAAGATGACCCGAGTCTAGGGTTACGGTGTCCTCCCCCTCTCTACGGACTTCACATAACCCCAGAACATGCCATTTAATGTTCTCTAACTCCGCTTCCAACTGCGCTAGATGATGGTCGAGCCTCAGAGTTCGTCCGTTATACGTCGCCAGGGTCAATTTTTTTAGTAATGAATGGTAGCCTACCGTAGCCCGGGGATTCCTAGCACCCCCTGCCCCGCCGTTACCATGGCCGCTACCATGGCCAGGAATAGCGAGGCGGCCGGGAACTGGGGGCCATTTTTTGGCTTGTAAATTCATTTTGGGGGTAATGCACATAATCCCCACGCTGGGCATGCGGGTTGGGGATCGCAGTTTGGTGATGGAATTGCTCTGCAGGGGGCGCTGCTGCCCGCCCCCCTGTGATTGTCCCTTAGTCGCCTCTTACGACACCCACGAGAAGAGTTGGGGTTGTGCAATTCTAGGCCGGCACCACACGGTCTCACGGTTTAGTGTGTATTATTTTCTTAATCAATCCTTTGGATATGATTAGAAAGATCATCGCGTCTTACTACTTAACGGCATCAATCCAGTCATCATCTACCAAGAGTTTACCCAACAATGTTGGGATCGGGTTCCAGCCGAATCGCATGCAGATGAATGCCAATATTTTATGTGAATAGACGGCCAATCTGACCTTCACAACCTATTTACTGGGAAACATGAGCTTGAGGCTTCTGACTATTCATAACGACGACATCAAATAATAACCTCATAAATAATTAGATCATCTTTTACCTACAAATAAGTCATTCCATGTTTAAACTACATGAAATAATAAAAAAACAGTTCTGACTTCGTCTACTGCTTTCAGATTCCGTTGCGATACTAGATTTAAACGATTCATTCAAAGCGTCTACGTCTGTGTCGACTTTATCTTGCTGTCTATCTTTCTGTGTAATTAAATCAGTCACTATTTATTTAGTGCAATTTGATTGCAGTATTTGATCTTAGATATTTTTATTATCTTGGCAGAGTGCAAAAAAGGCAAACATTTAAAGAGGAATATAAAAACTGAATCGGAATCATAATAATAATGGCATACTCGTAAGACAAAATTGTGACTTTGTTGATGTTACGCAGAATACAAGATTGCATTACATCATTGCAGGCTCAAGCAGGCAATTTATAGTGCAAGGCTGTTCATCAGAGCCGAATCATGCCTTAAATGTGACAAAAAGGAACTTATAAGAAGTAAACATAGGCAGTCATGGGGACTGCCGACATAATTGAAAACTTAAAACGATGAATTGCATTCTCTGCTGGCCAAGCGATATACTGTGAACATTAGCGTGTTGGTGACTCGAACCTACCAGGCCACTAAGAAAGTATTGCGAAAAGAACTTTTTATGTATGAGAGACTGGCTAGTCTAGTTTGAAAATATGATTATTTGTAGGTAAAAATTAGGTACGTTCCAATTTCAAAATTTCCCTCCACATTGTTTGCGAGCTAATTTAAATTATCGTGTCTCATTAAAAAATGCATCTGCGCCATGTTGGTGATGCGAACCTATAAGATTTTCCGCACCTACTGAAGCTATCACTTCAAAAACGCAGTCAGACATTATTTCGACAAATGCTGTTGAAATATCGATTCACCGAAAGAGTTAACTGGTACTTAACATTATGTGGAAACTAATTTACTTATCAGCATGAAAGAGTGGCATTAGCTGTGATAATGAATTGTTTTAACATTTCTTTTTATTTACTTGTTCATCGGGCCATGATGTGAGCGATAATATTTTAATGTTCAACAATTTCTGCCTTGTCATTTTTACTCATTTTTCGTTCACATCCCTGTTGGTTCTAATCCAAATAGTCTTTGACCACTATAATGAGATATGGCATCGAATAAATTTACATAATATTTAAGATAACGCCGCTGTCTTACAACCCCCAACCTGCAGGTCGCGTACTATAACTCGTTTAAAGGCGTCCTGAGAATTAGATCAGATCATTTTAAAGGTCGGACATGTTTGGGGTTGAATACAACCGTCTATACAAAGGGTTTAAACTTGTTTACACGATCCGATATTGTAGCATTTTAGGGTTGAATTCAATTTAGTATATTTCTGTTAGATGGTGCTGTTTATTTTCGGATTTGAGGGTTGATGTCCGTCTAAATGTAATCAGGTTTGAAGAGACTTTAGTATTTGCTTATTTGATTTGTTTTTTTTTATGTACTTACAATGTTTCAGAGTGGTGCAAATTGGATTGGTCAGTTTGCATTTGTGAGTAAAAAATTGCATTGAATAAAAGAAAGAAAAAATAGTACTTACACACATTTAATCCACTGTATTGTGTAACTTGGTTTCTGTAGTTTACAGATATTTTTGAATCAAGTTGCTGATGGTTTCAATATAGTATAAGTCCACCTCCCACCATGATGGAAGAAATTTATAGGATTTATAGCTGTTGGCAATTGTGGCAACAACAAAACATCAAATGTGGCAAGCCACTAACCAAAACCTTCCCACACACTTAGGTGTTGACTGCAACAGAAGTGGTTTTCCGTTTCCAACTGGGTTTACACCTGCAATGAAAGTAAAACAATAACTGAGAGTCGATTTAGCGAGTACGTGAGATGAACTGCTTAATAACTTCTAGCTCATCGAATCAGTATCGATCTACTATGGTTGTGCTCATAAAGGGAACATAATATTTATGCAAAGCAACCCGAACCTTCAAATTGCCTGCACCAGGATCAAGTACAAATCATCTGACCACGGGGCAACACCAAGTCATCACGTCTTAGTCTCGCATCAGATCTATATATTAAGGCTAGCATAATCAGCCAGACCTGTAACAACATCCTCGTTTCAATACTCAAAACTGAGACCTAGGTTGTATCACAAAAAAAAAACAAATAAAATGGTTGAATACTCACAAGGTTCAGATTTGATTGTACTCATAGTAAACCCATCGGGTTATTTGGACACAATCTGGTTATTCCAGGCTGATCCCTCTTCTAAAACGTGTACCTAGTTGTCACGCCTTGAAGGGAAAAACCTTCTGACAGGACCAAACTGTCGATTTCCTTCGAGAATCCTCTTCCACATACTCAATGGAATTCTCATCTATTTTTGCTTGCGCATATCCACGAAAGGGGTCGCTACTAGTTGCTTTAATTATGTATTTTTGCAACGTCACAATTGTGACGGTTGTGTGTGTGTGTGTGTGAGGGAAACGTTGCGCATGTTCTTTTTAAAGGCACAGGCGTCACCCAAATAAGAACAGAAATGTTCGGGTTTTCCAAATCCTTTGCAGATGTTCTGAACATACTAGGAAACCTAATCTGCTTCTGGAGGGAGATAATAATAAGATAATCTTCTTCTATCTTTTGCTGGTTAAAATGACCTACGACGACCGCCTTGACCAACGTAGTACAATGGTCAACATAAAGGACTAAATGCGGAAACTAATCTCGATAACATAGAACATAGAATAATTTGTCGCCGAAAATACAACAAAATTGAAACCCTTTACAATTAATAGGTTAGCCCTTTTACTAAAAATCTGTGGCTAATTTTGCGTCAGAATCACAAATGACGTAGACGAGACGCAGTAGCCAATAATGTAGGCGATTTTCATTACTTTCCATACTTTTTCCAATTTCAACGTTTTCGTTTCCAATATTTACTACTATAACTCAGACTACAATACTACTTCATATGCAATATACGAGTATGTAGTCTCTAGGTACGTGCATTCATGCAGCTCTGACAAAGAACACAGATGCGTCATTTTGATTATCTGAGGTTTGTAGAAAGGCTCAAACAGGTAATTTATTTATTGGTTCAGAATGTAGCAATTGCAATATGTAAAAATGTCGACTGTACAGGTTTTTGCGCATGACGTCATAAACTTGGGACTGTCTGGCTAAATGTTTATTTGATGTGCGTCTAAGAGAGGCTAGTGGCTTAATGATAACAGACTCACGGGTCAATATCGAAGGTTCAGTTTCGCTTGTCGCGGTCGGTCCGCGGATGAGTGACCAACCATTACATATGCATAACCCTCCGTGCCTCGGAAAATAAGTTAATCATTCGTAGATCTTTGACAGTCGTTACGGGTAGCAATAAGCCATAAAGTCTGACAATCAATCTCACCAAGGGCATTTATTCAATCAATTTGTTCAGATTCAGCTCAATTCCGATTCAATGGACATTACTGAATCGCAAGACTGATTAGATAAACGAATGAAGACTAAGACCCACTATGCAAATCAGAAAGTACAGGTGTTCCACCTTTTTCTTATAATTAAAACTTTTTACCTACCCCCGACTTTTGCTCTTCTAGTTCTGTTGGGATTTGCATTTAAACATGGCGACGTTCAGACAGGGCCTCAAATTAAGCTAAGGAGGTTTTAATTTTTCTTTTTAAAGTCTACGACTTTTGTGTGGCTGTGGTGTTCATTCGTGTTTAGTTGGGTAGTTATGTTCAGCATTGGATTGTGATCAGTATAAAGATTAGTGATTAGTGTCTGAAATGGTCTTTAAACTTATCACATGGTCCGCACATGAGTATGTCTGGACTTTAATAAACGAGACTTTGAGCCCTGATTTCGTTTTGCTATTTCTTTTCAGGGGTAAACAAACTCAAATTTAGCTAAGGAGGTTTTAATATTTATTTTTAAAGTCTACGACTTTTGTGTGGCTGTGGTGTTCGTTGGTGGTTTAGTGGGGTAGTTATGTTCAGCATTGGATTGTGATCAGTTTAAAGATTAGTGATTGGTGTCTGAAATGGTCTTTAAACTTATCACATGGTCCGCACATGAGTATGTCTGGACTTTAATAAACGAGGCTTTGAGCCCTGATTTCGTTTTGCTATTTCTTTTCAGGGGTAGAGGAAATTTTCATTCCAACTATTTATTTTTTTATCACATGTACAAGTAACGAAAATAATTATCCTTTTAACAGAATAAACAAAATCATTTAATTTAAGGACTTGGCACCGCGTGTATGTTTTCGAACTGTTAAAGTAATAGGGTCTAAAATGGAAAGTGGTAAGTTATTTTAGTGCCAGTTATGCTTCAACTTAGATCTTATTCTACTTATTATCATGATGTAAGTTCGTGGTCGAAGGTCAAATAGTTATGGGTTTTATCGATAATAACGATCCATTGATAGCTTATTGAATGTGTTGAGTTAGAGTTCTTTTTCAAGTATTTTCTAAGAGAACATAGTTCTCTTCCTTATGACGAACAAAATGACTGATGTTTGTGTGGATTGCATAGTGAAGAAGAAAGTGTCGGAATACAACCTAAATTGTCTATGCGACTACTGCCTTCACAGAAAAAGTGAAATGATGTTCTTATTGTCATGACATGCCAATTGAAAAAAATTGGGCCTGAGCCCCATGTATTAATGCATGAATATATAAATTAAAGCCATACAAATAAACCAGTGACTATATTATTAATTACCCCTTTTACAAAAAGATGATCAGATTAGATTTATCATGTTTTTGTTGTAGCTGCTTCTTTAAACTGCTCTTGTAAAGAGAGAAGGATAATAGAAACGAGTGTTAACTAACAAGTTAATACTAAAGCCCTTTCTCACTTATTATACCTATGGCAATCGAAAAGCAACCTTATTCCAACATAAATAAAGATAACTGTGATATTGACAGGCTTGTCAGTGGCAGAAATATAACAGCAACCTTATATATAAGGAGAATAATGATCACTGTGATTTTGACAGTGACGCTAAATCAGAGGTAAAATTACTGTGAACAAGCGCTGTACTTTTGTTTTTTATTAAATCCCTCAAACGGCAAAAACTAACAAATCTAATTGTCGATGTGACAGTTAGATACTTTCAATCGTATTGACGTTTCATTTTTACAGAAAATGATTGTCAAACATTAATAAAGCAGTTACGAGGTTGACTATGCTTACAAAAATACCGGATCACAACTACATAAGCATACCTCGCTTACCCCACACCGTAATCCATGGACTTCGACAAAAAAAACTATCGAAAAACGAGCCCTAATAACTCAATCAATACGGATCAGACCGTGCATCAAGCGGATGAAAAGTTCCCCAGTTTGAAAACGGTGTAACAAATTGTGGGAATAACTAGTTTAGCGCACAAGTGTATGGAGTTTTTAGCACGATTCATACTTTAGCTTTAGGTATTGAAATCATTCACATCATATATGCTATATGTGCTCATAACCTCTAGTCATTAATGAAAAGAACACTCACCGTAACCAAAATCTGACTTATTCATAATGTCTTCACTTATTAATTTCAAGGCAAAACCATGTTGAACCTTCGACAGACCACAGCATAACTCTTCTCTTCGACTTTTGAACTCCATTGACAGTAAAGGATTTTGAATGTAGTTTTTGAAAAAACATGTCAAGGCAATGGTTTTATTACCCAGCCCGCCGTTGGTGAAGAAAAACATCGTGAGGTAACCGGCATTTCCTAGAACCAAAAATTCGAAGACAGGTTACATTTACCAACCCGTACTAAGCCCGCGTGGTGGATTACTGCCCCCTGTCTCTCACAGAGAGAGGAGGCCTGTATCCCAGCATTAAGAAAATTATAGGCTGGTGATTTTCCCCTTTGGTATCAAGGGATAACCGAAAGATGTGCGCCATTAGTGACAAAGTTAAAGACTATGATATGCCCTGTATATTGTAGCAATGCTAATTGAAGGCGTAAATAAATACGGAAGGTGTACTTTTCCAGACGAACTGATTTACAAGTAGCTCTGATGTTTTTCTACTATCTTAGTTTTCTTCTGGAAACGCATAAAACACTCTAGTGTCTGATTGATTGACAACACAGGGTCTGATCTGAATGACTAAAGATATAAAATCCAAACACTGTGTAAAAGAAGATACCATGTTCTAGGCTGTTACTATTTAAGATTTTTGGAAACTTGGAAAGTTGAAGTTTAAATGCAAGGTCGCGGGCGACACCTAGGAATGTACTTATAGGTAGAAAGATACGAGTAAGTAGGTTGTATTAATGTTATCAATACATAAACCAATACCTTTACCCTTGGGAGTAGTTTTATATAATTTAGAAGAAAGTCTATCTATTTATAATTTCTGGTTGAAAGATAGTGTTCTATCTCAATTGAGTTCAACACGTAATCAAGTCGTCAACTTGACGTCAATCAGTGGTTTATTAAATGTCGCCAATTATTATCGTGATAACATATTCACCATTAATTACTCAATTACATTTATTAGAATTCGTTTTCCTGAATGGTTTTCCTTTTTATTTAATGGCAAATAACCAGGCAGCCCTACTGATAGTTGCAAAACGAAGCTGTAATGACTCCTTAGCCATTTTAAAAGCATCGCCCTTCAAATCGGAACACAGTTAGAGCAGAAATAAGTAAGGAAAGTCTTAGGATCAAAATAACGTGGGTTGATTGTTATCATTGCCTGTCATCATTGTGAAAGTATATAGATATGAATGAATCCCCATAAGTAATTTAGACTAGAAAATGCTCTACTCATGTATCCTTATTTTAAAATATTTCTATCCCATTGGAAGGATTCGGGGGAGGTCTTTGCTAAGCGGTAGGACAGTGTATGATAACTTAAATAAAGAAATTACCGCTACTATTTAACTTCACTCTTTACTACTATTCCAATATACTAAACTATTCTGTTTCCTTCTACGATTCTTCTGTCCAAATAGAAGAATCGAAGTATAGAACTTCTTTGCCAAAATGTCATCAACATATTATGTTCGGTAGTTAAATAAGTCAAAAATCGTTTTACCTAAAACTTGATACAGTTTCATTTACCTGCATTTGGTTATTTTGTGGTCAACATTAGTACGATCAATTTAAATAATTATTCATGATTTCAATAATTTTTGACAAAATTCATATTAGCCGATGGTAGACAAACCCGGAAAAATCCAACTGCAAAGTATACAATTCCAGACCGTGACGAAATTGATGTGATGGCGATGGTAACATCAATGGCGTCACTAAAATGTAGGTACGTCGGGCACACACTGGACAGTCACATATAACCTTGATGTCAAATATTTTGATCACAGCATTACTACCTACTTATACTTAGGACTATAAGAGTAGGACCAAAGAAACGATTGAGGGACTGTGTAAAAGATAATGTGGCGAGAAAGGAGTAACTACTGATATGATGGCAAACAAGATGTGCAAAAAAAGAAAACGACTTCACCAACCCCAAATAATTTCAGATAGTGGCAGAAAGATGATGGCGCTGATGATGAGGATGAGCTACTTACTTGCTTATGTAGTAAAGTAAAAAGAAAAACATAGTGCGTAGGCTGGTAAGGCTACGTACTACGTACTCTATCTCGATTATTACCTGTCTTGTCTTACTGTTGTACGATTTGGTGTGAAACACTAAATATATTTATCAATGTTTTCTTATCGAATATTCATTCGATAAGAAATTAGGTAACTTTCACCTCTATCAATCGCCTCTAAGGTGCCTACCGATTTACTCGATTTTTAAATAACATTTTGCATATGCGTTACAGGAAAGGATATATTATATACCTTTCATCTAGAAAAAAATACTGTTTCTGAGGGATAGAACAATAATTCTGCACAGTCACAATTGCTTTAGAACGCTAGATGGCGCTACGTGTCTTTCGAATCATGATTGAGAAGTGTAAAGAGTTATATCAAAAAGACATAAGCAATACATTTTAACTATTGTTGATAGACCGTTTCTTTGTCCTCCAAACTTAATATAACGCTGAATCGATTATCTAAATCTAAATTAACGCGTGCGAAACCGCGGGCAAAAGCCTAGTAATATATATCATAACTAATGTTATAAATGAATTACTTTTGAATTTATAATATCCTATCTAGTTGTACATACTCGTATCTTAACTAATATTATAAATGCGAAAGTAAGTTTGTTTGTTTATTTGGTTGCAACACTTTCACGCCAAAACGGATTAGAATGAAATTTGGCACACAGCTACCTGTGTGCCACTGCCAAAGGTCAATATCAGTTTTAGAATGGGTGCTGGTCCAAGTGTGTTGCAGATGTGTATTGTACCTTGAACGAAAGGTCCTCAACCAGAGCAACATTTTTTATTATCGCAGCAAAAAAATATCCCATGATATTTTTGGAGTTATGTGTATTGACATAAAAAAAGGTAGAAGGTCTCACACTGTGAAAAAAAAACGTTATTCGAGCCAAGTGTCATGTTAATTCGTCCAACTTGGCTATTTCTCTAGACTTTATTCATTGAATGAACTTCGTACTCGAAACGGATTTGTTTTTGCTGCCGTAAGCAAAAATGTTGCACTGGTTGAGACCTTTCGTTTAAGATCAAATTCACATCTGCAACACACTTGGACCAAAGCTGGCAATGTCTTTTCATCGTTATCCGTTTTGGCATGGTCATGGTCTATACCTATGGGTAAGGACATATGCTACTTTTCATTCTGGTAATAGCTAGTGGTCAAGTCATGCGATACATGATTTAAAATTTAAACTCATCATCATCATCTCAAACAATGACCTGAAACCTGAAATTGAAAAGGAAATATAATATACCCGATAGTAAACATTATGCACCTGTCCCCCCGATGGCGATGAACGAGACGCGATTAGAGCTAGCAACTAAAACTTTTCCAAGAACAAACTTAATATTGTCGTTGAAAAACCTGTTCTCCCATACTTTCCAACCGCAAATGTAAGTTGTTTAACTTGTTAAGCCTAAATAGCTGTGACAGTTTTCCATTTAACTTCGTTTTTAAACTACTGACGTGAATTTTTCCTCATATCAGAAAGCAACCATTTAGCTGGCTGTACACCTGACTCAAACTAAAATTTGCACTTTAAAACTTCACACTCCCTGAATCGAAAAATGGTTTTCACTCACCCGCAAAAACTTGAACGACCTTTCCAATGACACTTCATACCATAGGATAAACGAGAAAAATAATTCATCCCCACTTTACGTGTTATAGAGGTAAGCATCTTTTTTTTTATTTCCATTTTTACCACTTTGTCGTCGTGACTAATATGTATATCCATGCCAAATTACAGATTTCTAGTACTAAGAGTCTCTGAGCTAAGCTGCGGACAGACGGACAGGTGGACATAGCCATAGGGTCTCAACTCGAACAAATTATAATTAGTCTTGAAAAAAAAAAAGATTGCAGCATAGGTAACCATAAGAAATTAACAAAGACGAAAAAGCGTTAACCGGCAGAATTTTGGCTGAAGTAAGATTTGTAAAAACAAAACTTTCTCGTTTAATGCAGATTTATCTATTAACACTCATAATGCACGTATTTTCAAGAAACACATGAATGAAGCTTCAAAGTTCAATTCGAACCAATAAAATAAACTGACGATCTGTTAATCATTTCGTTTCGAGCTTTTAACAATAGATGGCGCTATACTCAATTTAAACATATCAGAGTAGCCACTGTAGTTACTAAATTAAATCAAACAACTTTTTTTTTATCTATTACTTTACATAAAAATGTAAAAAAAAACTATTTATATGTTTTTCTGAACCCGGAACTATAAAACTTTATATAAAAAGATTTCACGAAACGTTTTAAAAGTAGGTCGGGTCGACTCCTAGATGGCGTGGTAAAACTACAGTCTCTGGCAATTAGTGAGCCGCTGATGCTGCCATCTGTTGAACAATTGCACGAAGGAAAATTGCCAGCTCAATAGCCAGACTTAGGGAGGAGTCATTTCTTTGTATGGGATTGGGTATCTGTACGTAGTATTATATTATCTGTTACATAGCGAAACTCTAAGGGTTCCTTGTTGACTACGGAATCCTTAAAACGAGTTGGCGTGCAGAGAGCAGCGAGTACACGACGGTGACGAGTGATTACTCTCAGGTATGCGTATGTAACAAGCGTGAGTCTCTTAGTGAGTGCTCTGTCCGCCAAACTAGCGTCGCTGAGAAAGTACTATCTTTGATAGTTCTTGTCGCTGCGGCAAAAGAGTAACCTCTAATCTGTAATACTAGACTATTTATAGAATATATATAAAGGTTATATAGTAATCTCTTTTACTTACATGGGACAATCTTTAGTACGTTTCTTGAGTAAGAAAATCGTTGATGGCTATGTTGTTTCATCGTCAGCGGCGGGACAGGTGCCTTAAACTTGGCTGTAGTTATGTGTTATCTTTGAGATAAATCACATAAATATTAAATGTTGTTCTCTTTTCTTCAATAGTTATTATGAGGTAAAACCGTCGTAGCCTGAAAGTATCTATACTAACATTATAAAGATTTGTTTGTGTGTATGTAGGTAGTGATCTCTCTCTCAGTAATCACTGCCCATCGGAGTTGAATTATTTTTTTTGCATTTGATAGCTCAATTCTTGAGGAATGGTTTAAGCAGTGGATGCACGCCACTGCCTAAACCATTCCTCAAGAATTGCTGTACAGAATAGGTAGGCAGGCACTAGGCCGCCTGTCCTAGTCTAGGCAGAGATACGCAGTCACTAATAAGACACATAACAAAAGTATTTTGACCATTTAAATTATTTTCTTACCCACTATGTGCCTTCTATGAACTAAAAAGGACGAAAGGCAACTATTTTACCACCACAGGTATCTCAATAATGATATAAAAAGCTAATGACACATTATAGAGCGCTAAGTGTCACTCATGAAATTTGATAGATACCTAGCTATCTGTAGTAGCTGAAAAAACGGTTTCTCTTGTTCTTTGTTTGTTCTCGTCTCGCTCAGTTTACACTTTTTCGTTAGTACGTACGTACTTTAAGTAAGTATAAAGTTATTGATTAATTTACTGGTTAAAGAATTGCATATTTGTCCGCAATATATCCACACAGCGATTGAACGGCACAACCTACGCAGTTAAGTTAATCCATGGCTTTAATTTACACATAGCACCTCAAACATAAAAACATCAAGTTGTTTAAATTTCAACAAAAATACTACAAAGTAATTAAAACAAACAACTACTTTAAAAAAATGTCGCGCACTTGCCGATGACAACAAAAACAATAACAAATGAATGAGTATGAAATGAAATACTCTCCTGCCATCGCGACGCACGCTCCTCGCAATCAATTATCCATCCCTTTCTTTCTTCGCAGGGGAAAATCAACATTAGAAATATTTTACATTTACACTCGGTTAGTTATTTGAGTAAGCAAGCCTACCTAAGGGTGATAAATTGCGAAGGTTGAAAGTCATACTATGCCGCGTGGGACGTCCGCGGTTTTAATTTCGTCGTATTATCTTGAACGCGTAAAGACCAAATGACCTTGTGCGAATAGTAAAGGAGCCAAGTAAGCCGTCCGGCGACGGCCTACTGACCACCACGTGACGCATAGCGCGTGTGTGTTTGTATGAAGTTTTTGTTTCTGATATGTTTGACAATTTAGTGAGTTTCCTTGCGGGGCACACGTATTATCATGCGCTCTGCCTTCTCTAGACGTTGCCGGCAAGAAGATTCAGTGCTCTGTGAACCAGGAAATTACTATACATACGTTTGTCGATAGGCGATCCTCTTTTCAAGACTCGTATGGTTCAACGACCTTTGATCTTTCAACAGACATTTAGTTCTCAAAAATTGTAAGACTGTGTTTCATAACTCAGTTAAATAAGTCAGAATGGCGGACGAACCAGACGTTAACATTGGAATATGAAGATGAAATAGCAACTAAAGAACCTCTAATGTATCAACTTTAATAGTAACAGTAGTTACAATGTACATCATTGGTACCTACACAAAAAATGCTACAGCGCCATTTTGTACAAAGTAATGTATTTAAGACACGTGGAAAACTGCTGTTGCTGTTATTCCTCTACCTCCTTGTTGTTTTATTAAACTAACAAAGTACCTAATGAATGTGCTCGTTTTTATTTTTATTTACTTTTGGAAACTATTTAGTATCGCCAACAAAACCATTTTCTATTTACGATTTAAAATATTCGTCAATATAATCAAACATTTTAGTTAAAGTTAGCCTTACTTTTGAAATTTATTTTGTAACAATGAACCAATAAAATATTCTTCTTCTTTTTCATAAGACTTATTAACCGGCTCTGTTAGTTTGTTAATTTTTCCAAAGATGCCATCTGCCATCTTTATGGCATTGCTGGTGTTTTCAGGGTATATTGAAAACGATTACTGTTATTTTATTTACATGTATATCTAGCTTTGCTAACTTAATTTACATTGACTAAAATACTATTCGGAAATCTTTTATCTCCTGACCTAATTTTCTTCGAAGAATCTTCAAAGATTTTAGCGTAGTTCTGGAAATTCTTCACTACTTATATATAATCTCAAGTTTACTGACAGACAATGTACAGCCTAAACCGCTGGGTCTAAAAGCTGAACAGACTATGTCCCACCTGCTAGAGTTCCCAAATGTCCGTTCATCTACACCCTTGACGACCTGAACAACACCACTGACGCCGCAAATAAATGTGACCACTTACTGCACAGATTACAAGACCAGTAAGTTTTCCGTATACTATATACGGAAAACTTACTGGTCTCACAAAATACAAAACCCGTACCGACCGTCATCTAAACAAAAAATAACGCTCTAAAAAGTACGAAACAACGTTCCCTCTTATTTTTTATTAATTTTTAGTTCATGACTGATGTCCTCTAGATGAAGCTATATTCAATTTAATGTAATTTCAAATAGCCTATAACTAGCCGACTATCAAGACGCTTCCAACAATACCTCATTTGTCGAATTATAATAAGCAGTTTACAAGTTACGAGAGAACAGATGAACATACATACATATCTAAATACATACATCCTACATACCGGTCAAAGTCATAATCATTTTGATTCGCTGTAGTCACTAGTCAGTTTAAAAATATCGAGAAAACTGAAAAATAGTAAGGTTCCTAATAAAATGCGCTTGCAATGACGTTGCTTACGGATATTAAACACTGACTTAGCGTTGCGGTAGGCGGATGGGGGGAGACGACGCGCATTGCACGGACCGGTAACTTAGAGCAAACGTGTAGTACAAAACATAGATATACAGTCAACGAATAGAAGAAGCAACTGATATTCGGGATATTCCCGCTATCGGGCACACGGTTTGTATTGACTAAAACACTATTCCAAGATATCAAGCTCCTGAACTCATGCACCTAGATTCTTCTCTGAATCTTTAAAGATAAAAGAGTACAGCATAAAGATCATACAACGTGTTCTTGAACATAATGATAACACCTACATACTCCGTTAATAGGTCAGACCGGTATTTTAACATGCAAAAAAAACTCGCGGAGATTACGCTATACCTACATCTGACCAATCATCTGACATTGACATTGAGCTTGTTCATCACTACAAAACAGACCTTACTACGTTATAATAAGAACCACATATCATCTTAATTAAATAATCGCTTGCTGTGTTTACGTTCACAAATGAAGATACAGCTATGTGGAACGCACGTGTTTTAGTTTTTGTTTTGTTTTTAGTGATCAATGTAATAAGTGGTAAAAAATTTGAAACTAGGTGCAAGTTAGTGAGGGAATTACTGAAGATTGGAATGCCCAATGATATGTTTTTGGGACAATGTAAGTCTATAATAGTATTCTACGTTTAAAAAAAAACTTAAATTTATTCACTCTCTCACAATGCATAACCACTCGGTCTAAAAGCATGAAATTTTGCATAAGAGTTCCATAAAAAAGGGCTAGGCACAACACGAAGCATTGCCAACTTTTGTCTACATAAAAATAGAAAAAATGACAAATAGAATTCAAAAGTTTATACAGTATTAAATCATTTAAATACATATTCGATGATAGATGAGTTTAAAGTTGATTACCGACTACCACAATTAAATTATTTGTGTTTTTATGTTATGTTGGTGATTGGTGTTTATATTTATTACTGAATAGTTGACTTATAATAATTTATTCGTGATATTGTTATTACTGAATTTGTAATAAGAATGTAGGTAATTAATGTTTATTTTTTGTAATTATTATTTTATTTATCAACGTAAACTCGTTTCTATAGTGGTCATGCGCGCGTGCAGTTGATGGGTGCCATAATGTAACGAAGATGAGCACTGAGTTTTTTTCAGTTAATTCTATAAAGGATTAGATTAAGATTTCCATACTCACGTTCAGCCCGGGTGAGTATGGAAATCTCATCAAGGCTTGTTTTTCTCTTTTATTCTCATCGATTAATTCAATATTGACATCGAACAGTTTGTCTGAATCTGGGACCTGAATAGTAGTATATTCGATGATGCATAGATACATGAAACTAGGACTATAGTTGTACAAAAAGACGCTTGCCGCCAGTAGTAATATATTCCCTATTAGTCGTCATTTAAGCCGTCATCCTTTTTCTTGCCATTTATCATCTTTCACATAGTCAATCAAACCTTTCTTTGGTTTTCCCCGACCCTTATATCCATACAAATTAATACTCAAAACTTTTGTCATGACATTTTCCCTCATTAATTCATTCATCTTTCGACCGTAATTATGGTGCCAAAGATTTGTTTGATGGCATAAAAACAATTTTAACAATACAAAAATACATGCCACATGTTTGTACACATGAACCCGGATCTCTTGAGTATAATAAAACAGTATGATACGTTAATTTATGTTATTATTGTGTAGTGTAATGATCGATTGTAGTAATTATCGCGGGTGTTTATAACAAGCCATTTAAAAAAGTGGCCCATCGCAGATGTCATTTTGGTCTTGCAAATAAAAAGTCTGAGTCTAGCTTAAATATTACCTACAGCTGAGCTAAGTATGCCTGGACATAGTATGACAGTCTGAATCTTGGAGCAGAATAGTCCAGTAGATTCAGTGATACATAGATGCATGAAAATAGGACTATACTCGTAGTTGTACAAATCCATCCATCCATCCATCCATCCGTCCATTCATCCATCTGTTCAGGCCCGTTTTGTTAGGTATTTATGTATGAAGAATGGGATTCGAAAAGCTATACCCGATTACAATGACAGGTTAAGGCACTTTAAAATGATTAGTTTAAAAGAAAAACGTAACCAGTCTGACTTACTAATACTCCATAAAATAATAAATGGCGCCATAGCTGCTCAATTGGTAAACTATTTTAACTTTAGGCCCAGCCAACGTAGTAAGCGTCATCATCGTATTTTTGAATTGCCCACATCCACCTTTAATACCACATTTAATAGCCTCTTAACACGTATGGCAAGGCAACATAATGAAAGATCCAACTTGACGGATTAAACGATTGATTTTTCTGCATGAGTTTCGCATCATACAGAGGCTCCCTATTTAAACAGTGCGAACAGTGCACGTCTATGTAGCCAAATTGGTTTGTTTCGTTAGTGTTCTAGAATTTGGTTTTCTAGACACAGTTTATTTTAACGTTTGTCTCTAATAATATTCATAATGTCAATGTCATGCATACCTGTTATTTGCATGGTTACTGAAATGCAAATTTTATGTGTTGTTTAATTAGAATTGTAAGGGACTGTGCTGTTGGTGTGCTTAATCTAAATAAATAAATAAATAAATAGACGCTTGCCGCCAGTCGTTTTTAAATGTGTCCATTTTTAGGCCCAGTAAGGATAGGTGGTCTACGAATGAACTACAAGATCTTATTTAGTGTTGATGTAGATATTCTACAACGAATGACTATTTCCCGTATGGTCTTCTTGAGGTAATTCCTTAGTCACCTTTTACGTTTAAGTAATTCGGGAAGCGATAAGATCATTTCTTTGAAGCTGACACTTTAGCCATGAATGTATTTTGTTTCATCGTTAGGCTTGCTTCAGGGTCGCGGGAAGTTCGAAAGAGATACCGTGGCCCTGGCACAGGAAAGTGAAGGAACACGGGTGGGTTTTAGTCAGTATAAAATATCTACAATGATAATGCGCTGGTTCTTGGAAGTAAAACAAAAGTATAATGCGTCAATGAAAATCATAACCAATAGACATTTAAAAAGGTAAAATATCATAGAGTAGACTTGCACAGTCAGTAAAAGTCTGACACGTCCTTTCAAATCAAAGTCATATAATAATTACCTTAAAAAAAAGGCTGCCACTTTCTAGGTCATACCCCTCGTCCTTACCAAAGCGATGGATCGCGCGACTACGCGATCGTCGAATTCTTGTCCTTAAAAAAAGTTTAAATTCAAGTAGCTGCCTCGTCTCAGCCGCAATGCCCTGATTGTCTCAGCAGCTCAGATAATCAGTGTCAAAAACGTGTCAGAAATGTATGTGAGTTGATTATATTTTTGACAGATAAGAATGTGTACTTTTTTGGGAATTATCCCTCAGCATGCGCGTTGTTCTCATCCAAACAACACTAACATAGCATATAAGCACAATCTTCAATCAATCAATTACTAACCACTGACAACTTATGGACTAATTAAGGTCTGAATTAAAGATTTTTTTTAATTTTTTTATATTTTATTACCACAATAGAAACGAGTCTTGTCGACGGAAGAATAAACAAAATAACAGCCGAACGAAAGGGAACTGTCAAAAAAGTCGGTCTTGCTACTCGTGCAGATGTCACTCGTATGTAGGAATAACTGGAAGTCGCCCTCAGTCTGCTCGACCACGTTCGAGTTCACTCAATTAACGTGACAGTCGCGTGTTCGCGCGACGATCGCTTTTGTTAGGATGCGGCCTTAGTATAGTTTTAATACGTTAGTGAAGCTAACTCACAGTTAGATACTCCTTTGCTATGTTTAGGGGCATGAAAATGGCTAAATAATATTATCACCAGAACCATGATGCTGACGGTAATTATTGTATAAGAAACATAGTGGTCATTTATTGTGTTAAAATTACTACAATTAATTAAATGTTGGAACTTTTTAGTCTTACCTTCTTGTGTTTTAATAAATTCGTAGCTAAGTTAAGTGGATGGTAAGTATACAGGCACACAATAATTATCAAATCAATGTCAGTGATCTGTCAATGTGTGTGGAATTACTTTAATACAGTGGAATTACTAACTCATTATGTGTAGTACGAGTATAGTGCCAGATGAAAAAAGTGCAACCTTTTCGTAACACGTACTACATTACGTACATTCGGATAAATTAATTGTTACACAAATTGATAGCCTACTTCTTTTTGCCTTGTCATAGCCATTTCATACAATTGTCAAGTTAGTACGGATTTTTTTTTAATTCAAGGTCGTCAATTAGAATAACAATAAATTTTCATGGCAATAGGTACGAGTTGATGTTTTTAATCTGCCTCGTAGGGATATTCGGAACGGTTCATCGGCTGAGTATAATAACATATCCTATTTGTTTTGCTGTGTTTATATCTAATGGGGTACATAAGCTTCCATCGCAGGTATGTGTCCGTACTTCAAAACCTTTTTTTTAATATACTTTATTAAAACGAACCAGTTTCTTCATAATTGATTACAATCTAGCCTATACGACTAATAAGCCATTTTAATCTAACTTAACTAATTTTAAACTAACCAGTGGTGGCCCAGTGGTAACGGTCCCGACGAGTTGTAGGTCGTGAGTTCGAACCCAAGCAGGTGCTTTACTTTGTGTAAATAATTTAATAACCACTGCTCTCAAAACGGTGAAGGAAAACATCGTGAGGAAACCGGCATGTCCTAGAACCAAAAATTCGAAGACATGTGACATCTACCAACCCGCACTGAGCCCGCGTGGTTGATTACGGCTCACTACCTCTCATAGAGAGGAGGCCTGTGTCCCAGTAGTGGGAACGTTATAGGCTGATTATGCAAATCTAACTTTATTTGTTACGTGAACATTATTTTATAACTTAGAAAACTGCTGATTGTACTTTACACAAGTCCGTTCCACTTTCTTAGAGTCTGATTATTAATGATATAAACACTTTGTTCATGTGTTATTATGTGTGTCATTATCACTAGTATTTCTACACTTTACACTATACTAACTCAAAAGGTTTTGTTCATTTTAGTCTTCGCACGCATTTGTTAGGTCTAACAGCTGAATTGCCTCGATGTTCACATGTCGGTGGAGTCGGTGTTCATGGGCCTCAGCATATTTATGGATTATGTTGGTGACGGGTTCCATTTTAGGTCACGATGGAGGTCGTCATTTCTTATATACCAGGGCGCATTTACAATACTCCTGAGTACCTTATTCTGGAATGTTTGTATAATTTTGATGTTGGTCGGCTTAGAACACACAGTTAGATTCCATATGTCCACATTGGCATAAAAATATGCTTACATACAAAAAATTTGTTATGTATCCATAGGCAGGAACCCCGTCCTATCAACCAATACATGTTTTTAAAACGCATGTCTAGTTCCTGTCTTTTGTTTTTGTCGTGCGCTTTCCAGCGCAGTTTTGCGTCAAGCGTTATGCCAAGGTATTTGACTGTATTTGCGTATGGCACTCAATTTGATTCTCCTCTTTTGTGCCAGTCATGAACTTGTAGCCATAATGGCAGTGTCGTTCGCGAAGGTTACGATAGTATTATTTGCCAGCTCTGGCATATCATACGTCTACAACAAATAAAGGACTGGACCCAGCACACTACCTTGAGGCACGCCAGCTTTAATAATTCTTAATTCGGAAAAGGCATTTATTTATTTATATATGATTCCTCCTCATCCTCGTGCCTTACTCGAAATATTCTATCTGTAATGTATGATTGCAAGATACCGGCAAAATCATTG
Source organism: Dasypolia templi (assembly GCA_963555695.1). Lineage (NCBI taxonomy): Eukaryota > Metazoa > Arthropoda > Insecta > Lepidoptera > Noctuidae > Dasypolia > Dasypolia templi. The sequence continues at coordinate 10,002,737 of OY743158.1, read as the reverse complement.
GGCAATATTAGTCGTAACTTGTATATCAAACCCTTATGCCAAACTCTATCAAAAGCTTGTGCCACATCAAAAAATACGGTGGAGCAGACTTTTTTATCATCAAGCGTTCTCTCAATTATGTTGGTAATTCTATGTACTTGGTCTATTGTTGAGTGTTTCTCTCTGAAACCAAACTCAGGAATTAGTTTCTCTCTATTATGATAAGTTTTAAGTTTTAAAAACGTTTTAAAAACAATTTTTCAAACAGTTTTGATAGTATAACAGGGAAATGGGCCTGTTTGATGTAACTTCGGTAGGCGGTTTACCGGGCTTTGCAATCATAATCACTTCAGCAACTTTCCATGGTTCAGGAACATGCTTTAGCACGAATGCAGTATTGATGAGCCTAGTTAGCTTAACGATGGCTTTACGTGGAAGGTGTTTTAGGATTTCTCCCGTAATAAGCTCATACCCTGGGGATTTTTTGAGGCTAGTAATTTGAATTTCCTTTGTAACTTCTTTCGGGGTCAAAAGCATGATTCTTTGATCTTGAAGAATATTGGCAAACTGCAAGTTATCTACAGACCCGTCATTAAGCTGAAAGGTTTCTTCTAGGTAATGTGCAAATCTTAGAGCTTTTTTTCACTGCTTATGGCCCACTTTCCGTTAATATCTCTGATAGGGGGAATTGGTGTAATTGGCTTTTTTGAGTAACTTTGTCGCTTTCCAAAGAGAGTATTACGTTGTATGTTCGCTGCTTAACTGACGTAGGTTAGTATTAAAAGCCTCATCTTGAAAGGTTCGTATATCTCTCTTCTCTCTTCTCGTAAGGTTATTCAATAGAGTTTTATCTTGCGGGAATCTAGTTCGCTGCCACCTCTTTTTTCAAGTAATAGGTCTATTATTTCCTCTTGGTAGATATTTCCTTTAATTTTTTTTGTATGCTGTGGTGTGTTGTTCCATGCACATTGTTGAATATTGTTGTTAAACTTGTTAACTTCAGAAATTTTTAGGTCAATAATATTTTCTAGGTCTATGCTAAAACTTTTCCAATCTGTAAACATGTTAACTAATGTCAAGTAATTTTCGCTTAGTAATATTTTTTGACTTAATTGTAATAATATCGTAGAGTGATCGGAGTTCATGTGGTACCCCTCTTCCACCCTCAGATAATTGATAGATATATATTTGACAATGATAAAGTCGATGAGGTCTGGTAGTTTCTGGTGGTCAGTCGGCCAGTATGTAGGTTTTCCAGTACTTATGACCTCACAGCGCATATCTTTCACTGTACTCAGAAGCTGTCTTCCCTTAGTTGAAGTCAATCTCGTTCCCCAATTAGTGTTCTTAGCATTAAAGTCACCGCTGTAACGTATCGTTTAGCCGACTGGCCAAACGTGGTTACAAGTAAATATAATTTTAGAATATAAAATACAAAAGTATGTAGAAAAAGATATTAATAATTAGTAGAAGCTCGGGTAAGCCGCTCCTCTGGCCCGCAGTCTGACACGAGGGAGCTCACGGTCGCGAGCAGCTCGAGGTTGAAGCAGCACGCGTCGGTCGCATCTCCGGCCCGCAGTCTGTCGAGTGGAAGCTCGCAGCAGCCGCTCCACCAGCCCGCAGCCTGTTGTGAGGGAGCCCACGTCGGTTATTGTTAGACAGTGAGGCAAACCGTGTGGTGTTCAATCTTCAGGCGGCGTTGTCTTATGCCACGTTTTTAGATTTCTCCAATACGTGTCGAACTCCTCTCCTCTCGAAGACGCAAGTGGGAGGGTTGTAGGTGTTTGAATGAGTCAAACAATTTCACGCACACAAGATTTTAATATTAAATAAATTCACTGAGTTTCAAAACGTTTATATTTAGGAGCTTTAGAAATACATTGACTGGTGAGTATCAAGCAAAGGAACAGAAAAGAAAGAACCGGTGTCAAAAGACGGAGTCAAAAAGAACGAGTCAAAAGACGGAATCAAAAGAACCTGGTGAAAAGTAACGGTTGCCTTTTATAGGCCCTGGCAGATTTTCTAGAAGTGACTTTTTTTTGTTTTAAATCCCAATACTTCTTAATTGGTTATCGGCCAGGAACAATAAAGATGGCTCACAGTGAGTACCTGGCTTAATACTGGTTTTACGATACCTTTACAATAAAATAGTTTTTTTTTTTTTTTTTTTTATAAATGGCATCTCGCAGGTCAACCTATGAGGTTGTCGTCTGCTTAGACGGACTTGCCTGTGGATTCCCTAATAAATTAAGGCCTCCAGCCAGGACTTAAACTTAAATACTAACTAAAAACTAAGCGACTACACGCTAAGGGCACCCCCTGTGGGGTACGAACCTCGGCTTAGGGCGTCGCTGGAAGAGGGCAGCAAATGACTAGCTGGATCAGGAATGATATTATTTAGGGACGAATTTAAAGCTACAGGCTCAGCGGCGCGGGCTGGCTCGAGCAAGGGTCGGGAGGGGCGTAGATTTGGGCGTCGCGGCGGGCCTCGGCGGCGAGGACGGTAGGACGGCGATCGGGTTTTGGGCTTATGAAGCGTGCTGGTTGCCTTACTACTCTCCTGGAGGAGGGTAGTGGCGTCGTCGGGGGCGATTAAGGTATGCCTTGGTCGGCGAATACTACTAATACGGGAAGGAGTGTAGCGGGCGGCCGCTGAGATCAAGGGGTTGGGGTGTTTTATGCCACAGTCAAAGAAACGCTTCGATAAGCGTTTCATGAACTGGTTTATGGTAGGCATTTTAAGATCGATGTGGAGATTTATATTACGGACATAGAAGGGGGCACCCGTGACCTTTCTGAGGAAACGGTTCTGGAGGGTCTGCATCTTATGGAGATGACGTGGGTGAGCGTGCGCGAATACAACGCAGGCATAGGTCATGATGGGACGGATGACTGCGGTGTAGATGCGCAGCTTGCATTTAAGTGACAGTTTGCAACGGGCTGTCAGAATAAAGTGGAGTCTACCAAGAGCGAAAGCGGCGCGCGCGCGAACAGCCTTAATGTGCTCTTTGAACGTTAAGTTTTTATCAAGGATCACGCCTAGGTATTTGGCTTGCTTCTCCCAAGGGATTGGCTTGCCGTACATAGTGATCGGGCTGGGAAGGGGGGGTGGGACTCGACGACGTCTCGAGAAGAGAACCGCCTGACTCTTATCGGGGTTGACCTCGATTCTCCATTTCCGGAACCAAGCGCCTAAGACGTTTGCGGAGGTTTGGAGAGTACGAGCTATAGCATTGGGACAATGACCGGTATAGTAAACGGCAGTGTCGTCGGCGAAGAGAGCCAACTGAGCCTTTTTACTCTGTGGGATATCGCTGGTGAACAGCGTGAAAACTAGAGGAGATATGACGGAACCCTGAGGGACACCGGCGCGAATAGGGTGAGGGGACGAGAGTGCACCCTCGATGCGATAGCGGAAGGTGCGATTCGACAAAAAGTCTCGTAAGATGAGTACGAGACGATCTGGCACTCCTAGTTGGTAAAGCTTGTATAACAAGCCGTTGTGCCAGACTTTGTCGAAGGCTTTCGCTATGTCGAAGAATAGCACACCCGTCGTCGCGTTACGCTGCATACCGGCGCACAAGTGCTCTACGATACGGTGGACCTGGTGGATACTCGAGTGTTGTGGGCGGAAACCAAACTGCTCGTTGGGAATGAGGCTCTTTGCTTCGGCGTAGTCTTTGAGACGCTTATAAATAAGCCTCTCGTAGATTTTGCCGAGGACATTGAGTAAGCTAATAGGGCGGTAGCTGGAGGGCTCAGACTTTGGCTTGCCTGGCTTTGGGATACCGATGACGGTGGCTTCTTTCCATGCTTGTGGGAAGATGTTGTTGCTCAAGGCGCCATTGAAGATGGCGGTCATAAGCATTATTAGCGGGGCAGGAAGGAGTTTGTATACCTTATTGGTAATACCATCCGAACCGGGGGCCTTACGAGCGTGGAGCCCTTTAATGATGTCGTGCACTTCGTCTGGAGTGACGGGAGGCAGAGGATCATCAGGGTCTTCGACGGGAGGGAGGGAGGCTCTTCGTTCGACTTCAGCGTCGACCTTGTTCAGGTGAGCTTGGTCTACTGGTTGGGAGCTGGGAGAACATTGGGACTCTAGGCTGTCGGCAAGACATTCAGCCTTATCGGGACTGTCGAAAGCGACACTATTGTCGGGGCGGATGAGAGGAGGCATAGAGACCTCTTCTGAGGAACGCAATTTCCTCTGTAATTGCCAGAAGGCTTGATGAGTGGGCTCGAGTTCGCTGAGCATCTTGTTCCAGCCCTCAGAGCGAACCTCCCCTATGCGTTTCTTTACAGCACGCTGTAAATGGCGCATGTGGGCTTTGTTCGCGTCACAAGGGAAGGAGTCGTAGGCACGGATGGCCGCGTTCTTCTCGGTTATCAGGTCACGTACGTCAGTAGGTAGTTTCCAGCGATGGTCTTCCATCACCGGAACTTCCCGTGAACAATCCGTCAATACGGATTGTACGTGCTCTGTAAATGAGTCGATTGCGGCCGTCGTGTCAGCGACTGACACTAAGTGATCGGGGATGGTGTCTAAGTGAGGCGACGTGGTGGATTTCAGTCTTTCGCTTACTTTCCTCCAGTCGGTTATCGTCTGGGTCTGAGGGGGGCGGTTGGGGTCGATCGGGCCCGAGTAGGGTGCAAGATGCATGACTACAGGGCGGTGGTCAGAATTTAGCTCGTGGAACGTCTCAATCGATTGCAAACGGAGGTTCACATTCTTGAGCAGCGCTACATCGAGAACATCGGGAAGGTGATTAGGATTACCTGGGAAGTGAGTCGGGCTCATTGGAGCGATGACGTCAAAGTTAAGGGATTCGCCTAACTTGAAAACTAACCTACCTCTGGTTGAGGTTGTGCTACTATTCCACGCCGGGTGCTTGGCATTAAGATCCCCCGCCAAGATGACGGAGTCACTCATACCGAAGAGGGCAGTGAAGTCCTTTTGGAGCGAGATGGGATCCTCCGGACCATTGTCGGGTGGGAAATAAGCGGAGATGATGGTGATCGGTTGGTGGCCGGTCATGCCGAGCCGACAGATAGAGGTCTCCAGATGGGAGAAGAGAGGAGGTGGGTCTATAGGGATACAATACAAAGATTTCCTAAAGTATATGAGTGTGCCACCCTTGTGACATCGAGACCTGTCATTGCGAACTAGTTTAAAGTTGGCAATATTCGGGTTTCGGTGATGTGGTTTTAAAAAGGTTTCCTGTATGAGGAGGATGTCAAGCTGATGGTCGCGGAGGAAAGCGGCGATCTCATCGCGTTGACCTGAAACGCCATTTGCGTTGAAGAAGCCTAATTTAAGGGATCGGGGTTTGTTACTGTTTACTCTCGTATTATCCATTGAGAATTAATATTTGAGTGAGTGTAGAACTTGCGCGATCTCGGGATACGCGCTGAGAATTTCCATGAGGCGGATTGCGTTGCCGTTTGCAGCAACGATTTCTTCCGCCATTTTATCCGCGGCGGTGGTGAAGAGAGCCGCGTATGTACTTAATATGATTTGGGCGCTGTTTCGGCCCTGGATTCCCTGAGGTGCCGCTGGAGCGGCCGTAGGGGCCGCGGGGGCTACCAAAGGCGCTGTGATGGCGGTAGCCATCAGCGCTGGAAGTTGCGCGGATTGCGCTGGTTGCGCGGGTTTTGATGGCACCGAAGCTGCTGGAGCCTTCAGGTGGTTAAGGTTAGCCCAGGGAGACGGCCTCTGCGGACTGAGCCGCTCCGGCATCAGCGCGGAAGGAGGCTTTCCCCAGGGGCTTTCCCTGTGCTGGCGGTCGCTCGCGCGTTTCGCGAGTTTGGGAGAGGAGGACTTCGGGGCCTTAGGACAGCCCCGGTAATTTGCCGGGTGTCCCGATTGGCCGCAGAGTACACAGCTGGGAGGCTCTAAACATAGTTCCCTATCTTTTGGGCGGGTACAGTCGGCGGTGCCATGCTCTCCTAGACACTTGACGCATCTAGGGGTGGCATAGCAGTTGGACTGCGAGTGACCATATAATTGGCAGCGATGACACTGTCCAATTAATTGAGCTCTGTAAGGCTTCTCTATTGAGATGCCTGAGAGCGAACACACCGACTTAACTTTAAAAATCGGGTGGTGACCGTCTGTGGGGTCACAGATGACCAGGACCATGTCGTAGACTAGGCCCTGTCTCGCTTTATGTAAGCGATGGACGGCGGAAACTGGGATTCCTTGAGCGATGAGGTCGCTCTTAATCTCCTCGGTGGAGATTTCTTGTGGAACGCGCCTTATTACGACGCGAGTAGGGGTTTCCTCCGGAAGGGAGTAAGTGTGAAAGGAGTAGTTCCTTTCACGTAGGGCGCGGGAGAGGTCCCTAAAGTCCGCAGACGTGGGGACCGTAACTTTGATCCCCTGGAGGGTGGATCGGGCGTTAGTATAGTTGATCTTGCGATCAACACACATTTTAGATATTTCAGTCCATTTGGACTTTTCCTGGACGTATATCGGGGGAGGGGGCTTCTGCTTCCTCGCGGTAGGAGCGGGTGGGCAAACCATAGGGCTGGCGGGGCGACTGGCCCGCGGACTAGGGGCGGTTGTGGAGCTGGACGATAAGTCGTCCTGTTTTTTCTGGGCCTTGGTGACCGGGCCAGCGGGGGCGGAGGATTTAGCCGCCTTTCTCTTGCCTCCTTTGACCACGACTTGGAAGTCGTCATCGCTGGAGGAGGAGGTGCGGGCTTCTTCCTCGGAGAGTGGGACTGACGTGTCCATACTCTCTGGGTGAGTCGAGTCAGTTTCGGTGCGCAGCTGCGTCGGGTTTATTGTCTCCGAGACAATGGCGGCCGGAACAATGGCGGGCGCGACAAAGGGAGCCGGATTAGCGGCCGACTTATTTACTGCCGGGGCAGTAGCGGGCGAGACAATAGGGGCCGGATTAGCGGCCTGAGTATTATCTGTCGAGACAAAGGCGGGTGAGACAATGGGGGCCGAATTTTCGGCCGGAACATTGTCTGCCGGAACAAAAGGCGGAATGCCTTGTTCGCATGCAGGTGGCGATAGCGGGCTTTCGAGGGCGTCGCTGAAGTTCGCGAGTGCGCCCTGGGACGGAGTGGGGGTGGAGCGATGACATAGCTTGTCGCCATATCTCGCTAGGAAATCGGGGTCCTTAAAAAGGACCTCTCTGAAGAACGCCAAAATATAGGCGTCCTCCATGGTCGGAGGGGAAGCTAGATTAGGGAGGGAATGGTGGAAAATTATTCCCACGTAGACTAAAACCCTATACCTATCTCCCCGGGTGGATGGGCCCGGGGATGTGTGACCCTCTCTGTCGGGTGTAGACAGAGAGGTGAGTACCTATTGGTGAGCCCTAAGCTTGTAACCCGTCGCCAATCTTAATGTGCGAACGGGGCCCTGACCAGTCTAGCGCGAAGGGTGTAGACACACCCTAAAGACACTAGGTGAGTAGCTGGAAAGCAAAACTGTCACCAGAGCCGACTAGGAGATCCCCCAAGGCCGGTTATCTGGGACCCGTCCAACTAACTGCCTCGCCCTGAAGGGGTTCGGCGGGTGTGAATTGGGTCAACACCCCACTCGGCTTCGTTGACACCGTAAGGTTTCAACCGAGGACCACGAAACTGTGGTTTTACCCAGAAGGGGCCTAGTGAAGCTACTCACGAATGACTGATAATGAAACAGGGATGCCTTGAAAAAGGCAGTTTTTTGAGTTATTAAAATCAAATCAATTTCTTGATTTGATTTTAAATCGGAGTAGTCGGGGCGACTACGATGACGTCACGTGGCAGCGACGAATAATAACACGAAACACAACACTGGAGCGGGAGAGCGCACAAACACGTCCGTCCGCGGCGAGAGTCGAGCGTCGAGTGACAATAAAATAGACGACCTCTTAGCTCTATATACCATAGAAAAAGAAAAACTGAGAGATGACAATGTTAGATACAAAATGTCACAACATTCAATAAAAGGAAAATAATAAGAAATCACATGAAATGAGATAAATGAATGTGGAAAATAGACAAAGGTAGCTAAAGGTTTGCTTTTCAGCAGTAAAACAATTATCAGATAAACAAATGTAAGTTCTCATTTAACTTACATTTGTTTATCTGATCATATAATTTTCATAAATACTTTAGTAGGTACCTACTGAATCATTGAAAGAATTGCTGTGCACAACAGCTCCTCAGGTGTTAAATAGATAAATAGATAATAAGATGTGATTTTGGTGTAACAAAATACCACACCGCCTAATATAAATCTCTGTCCAAGGAGTCTGAAGAAGTTTACATATTGTTCTTTGATTATCGTGTCTTGGGGGACAGTATACAGCCGCTACTGTCAAATTAAATTAATTTGTTTTAACTGATATCGCCACAGCTTGCGTGTTTGGCTCCTCGTATTTACACTGTTCGTAATTACAGATATTTTCTCTAATAATGACCGCGCTACCTCCTCGGGCCATGTTGTTAGGGTGCAGCGAGTGATAAACCTTATATCCTCTAAAATTTAAAAAAGACTGTTTAGTGAAGTGCGTTTCAGAGATCAAACACAGATCATTATTTTCTGTGTCTAAGACTACTTGCAACTCATGTTGATGTTGCAGCAGTCCGATGGAATTCCACGCCATTATTTTAAATGTGTTATTCAAGATCGATTTGTATAGCGCTTGATTCTAATTTCTCTAGTCTCTTGTCAAATGAGAATATGCACTTCAATATCTGGTTGAGTTTGTCCTCAAGACTTGATGGTTTTGGGCTTGGTTTTACCGCTTGTGCATATGAGACACTTTTAGATGAATGTACTGTTATTGCGGATGACGATGCAAACTGTGCACTTTGTTTTGCTGTCTGTTTGTCGGTGTTTTTTAACAATTTACTTAACGGCAGGGTTGTTAGTTGGATTATTTTTTGACTTTTTGTTTTTAATCATTTGCATCTCCTTGGCAACTAAACACCCTCTGTAGTTGGCTGGGTAAGGTAAGCCACAGTGGACACACTTCGTTTTTTCTTGTGCGGGTTTGTTTTAATCAGCTTTAAGGTGTTTGCCTGTACATTGAACACACCTCGGCTCTTTTGAGCAATACTTTTGGGTATGACCATAAGTCTGGCATCTCTTACACTGCGGTATTATTTTTGACGTTTTAAGCGGGTTTATTTCAACTACACATAACATAACATCACGCCTGTAATCCCAGAAGGGTTAGGCAGAGGTGTACCTATAGTACACCCACATTTCGCCAGTTATGCTTAGGTCCCATGTAACTTTACACCCTAATATATGTTTAATGCCGTATATTTTACTGACATCTTCGTCATTCTTGAACGACAGTATTAACATGTTCAGCGGTTCTTTTGTTCTCCAGCTTAGCTTGTTAATTGCATTTTCTATCTGGAATCCTTGCGACGTTAAATCATCTTTAATACTATCCGGTAAGCAGGAAGAATGCAATTTTTTGTCACTACTCTTATTGGCCTGGTCTGCTTATCCTCATATGAGTGCCATAAACAGTTATTTTCTGTTAAGCGTCGAGCAATTACTCTGTAAGACTCTTCAGTTTTGCCATTTATTTTAACACTATTAGCGCTTAAAATTTTGGCGGTAAATGTTTCTAGTTGCTGAGATTCAGTCAAAAAGTCGTTGAATGTTTGATAATTCTTAACACCGTCCACTACGATTGGAGGCGGTGCTAGTTTTTTTTTAGTAATTGTCCTCTCTTTGTTGTTGTAGTCTTGCTGCTGCGAAGCGCTTGTTCTGTCTCATTGTAGTGGTGGAGGAGTAAGGGACCTGTTCAAGAGAACATCGGGAAGGTGATTGGGATTCCCTGGGAAATGCGTCGGGCTCATTGGAGCGATGACGTCAAAGTTAAGGGATTCGCCTAACTTGAAAACTAACCTACCTCTGGTTGAGGTTGTGCTACTATTCCACGCCGGGTGCTTGGCATTAAGATCCCCCGCCAAGATGACGGAGTCACTCATACCGAAGAGGGCAGTGAAGTCCTTTTGGAGCGAGATGGGATCCTCCGGACCATTGTCGGGTGGGATATACGCGGAGATGATAGTGATCGGTTGGTGGCCGGTCATGCCGAGCCGACAGATAGAGGTCTCCAGATGGGAGAAGAGATGAGGTAGGTCTATAGGGATACAATACAAAGATTTCCTATAGTATATGAGTGTGCCACCCTTGTGACATCGAGACCTGTCATTGCGAACTAGTTTAAAGTTGGCAATATTCGGGTTTCGGTGATGAGGTTTTAAAAAAGTTTCCTGTATGAGGAAGATGTCAAGCTGATGGTCGCGGAGGAAAGCGGCGATCTCATCGCGTTGACCTGAAACGCCATTTGCGTTGAAAAAGCCTAATTTAAGGGATCGGGGTTTATTACAACTTACTCTCGTATTATCCATTGGGAATTAATATTTGAGGGAGTTCAGGACTTGCGCGATTTCGGGATACGCGCTGAGGATTCCCATGAGGCGACGTGCGTTGCCATTAGCAGCAACGATTTCTTCCGCCATTTTATCCGCGGCGGTGGTGAAGAGAGCCGCGTATGTGCCTAATATAATTTGGGCACTGTTTCGGCCCTGGGTTCCCTGAGGTTCCACTGGTGAAGCCATAGGGACCGCGGGGGCAACCGAAGGCGCTGGGATGGCGGTAGCCATCAGCGCTGGAACTTCAGCGGGTTGAGTGGGTTTGGAGGGCACCGACGCTGCGGGAGCTTTGAGGTGGGAAAGGTTTGCCCAGGGAGAGGGCCTTTGAGGACTAAGCCGCTCCGGCATCTGCGCAGAGGGAAGCTTTCCCCAGGGGCTTTCCCTGTGCTGGCGGTCACACGCGCGTTTCGCGAGTTTGGGAGAGGAGGACTTTGGGGCTTTAGAACAGCCCCGGTAGTTAGCTGGGTGCCCCGATTGGCCGCAGAGTACGCAGCTGGGAGGCTCTAGGCATAGTTCCCTAACTTTAGGGCGGGAGCAGTCAGCGGTGCCATGCTCGCCTAGACACTTGACGCATCTAGGGGTGGCGTAGCAGTTGGACTGCGAATGTCCGTACAATTGGCAGCGGTGACACTGGCCAATTAATTGAGCTCTGTAAGGCTTTTCGGTGGAGATGCCTGAGAGCGAGCAGACCGACTTCACCTTGAAGATCGGGTGGTGCCCTTCAGTGGGGTCACATATGACCAGGACTATGTCAAAACAACGCCCTGTCTCGCTTTATGCAAGCGATGTACGGCGGAGACCGGAACGCCTTGTGCAACAAGGTCGCTTTTTATGTCTTCCGTGTCGATTTCACGAGGTACGCGCCTAATGACGACGCGAGTGGGGGTTTCCTCCGGAAGGGAGTATGTGTGAAAGGAGTAGTTCCTTTCACGCAGCGCGCGGGAGAGATCCCTAAAGTCCGAGGACGTGGGGACTGTGACTTTGATCCCCTGAAGGGTGGATCGGGCATTGGTGTAGTTGATCTTGCGATCTACACACATCTTTGATATTTCTGTCCATTTGGCTTTGTCTTGGACGTAAATGGTGGGAGGGGGCTTTTGCTTCCTCGCGGTAGGAGCGGGTGGGCAAGCCATAGGGCTGGCGGGGCGACTGGCCCGCGGACTAGGGGCGGAAGTCGAGCTGGACGATGTATTCGTGACCTGTTTCTTTGTGGCCGGACCGGCGGGGGCAGAGGATTTAGCCTTCCTCTTGCCTCATTTAACGACGACTTGGAAGTCGTCGTCGCTGGAGGAGGAGGTGCGGGCTTCGTCCTCTGAGAGTGGCACTGACGTGTCCATGCTCTCCGGTTGAGTCGTGTTTGATACTGCGGCGCGCAGCTGCGTTGTCTCTGTAACAATGGCGGCCGGAACAAAAGACGGCGTAACAATGGCGGCAGGTACAAAAGCGGGCGAGACAATAGGGGCCGCAGTATTTACTGCCGGGATAATGACGGGTGAGACAATGGGGCCGAAATAGCGGCCGGAACATTATCTGCCTGGACAATAGCTGCCGGAACAATGGCTGGAATGCCTTGTTCGGCAACAGGTGGCGACATCGGGCTTTCGAGGGCGTCGCTGAAGTTCGCGAGTGCGCCCTGGGACGGAGTGGGGGTGGAGCGATGACATAGCTTGTCGCCATATCTCGCTAGGAAATCGGGGTCCTTAAAAAGGACCTCTCTGAAGAACGCCAAAATATAGGCGTCCTCCATGGACGGAGGGGAAGCTAGATTAGGGAGGGAATGGTGGAAAATTATTCCCACGTAGACTAAACCCTATACCTATCTCCCCGGGTGGATGGGCCCGGGGATGTGTGACCCTCTCTGTCGGGTGTAGACAGAGAGGTGAGTACCTATTGGTGAGCCCTAAGCTTGTAACCCGTCGCCAATCTTAATGTGCGAACGGGGCCCTGACCAGTCTAGCACGAAGGGTGTAGACACACCCTAAAGACACTAGGTGAGTAGCTGGAAAGCAAAACTGTCATCAGAGCCGACTAGGAGATCCCCCAAGGCCGGTTATCTGGGACCCGTCCAACTAACTGCCTCGCCCTGAAGGGGTTCGGCGGGTGTGAATTGGGTCAACACCCCACTCGGCTTCGTTGACACCGTAAGGTTTCAACCGAGAACCACGAAACTGTGGTTTTACCCAGAAGGGGCCTAGTGAAGCTACTCACAAACGTCTGTTGATGAAACGAGATTTGCCTTGAAAAAGGCACTTTTTTTTTAATTGATTAAAAATAAAATCAATTTCTTGATTTTATTTTTATCGGAGTAGTCGGGGCGACTACGATGACGTCACGTGGTCGCAACGAGTAGGAGCAGGAAACACAACACTGGGACGGGAGCGGGAGAGCGCACAGACACGTCCGTCCGCGGCGAGAGTCGAGCGTCGAGCCAAAAAAAAAACATAATGTATGAAATGTATGTATGTGCAGTCACGCGATTAATAACTCATTTTTTACGAAAATGGTTTTGCAACAAAAACAACAAAAAATAAATAAGCTCACGTCACACACATCAGTTTTGTCGTTTTATCACAATAATTTCAACAAGTACAAAGTGTTCAAATTCGAAAAATAATAATTAAAGTGCATTAGTTTAGCATAGAAGTGTGATTATGCAGTAAAGTGCAATACTTAGGTCACGTACAGACGGCTATTAAAGTGCTTAGCATAATATAATAATATTCCTTAACATGAACATTGAACATTCAGCTTTTAAGTAATAACTTTTAGTATCAAGAGAAAATATATTCTTTACCACTTACGAGTAAAAGACGAACAAACGCCGATCATTTCGATATTGCCATCTCACCGTGATAACTTAGCTTAAGTGGTCGTGGAGTGGGCTGTCAGTGCCACTTATGCTAGGGATTGACCAAGACGGGATGATACTGACAGCTCACTGCACGCAAGTCTTTACGGTGAGATTTTTACAGAATAGACATGCTGTGAAAATCTCATCAGTTTTGGTGAAGTGAGCTGTTTTTCCACCTGTAGTGCTATTCTGTAACCATCTCACCGTAAAAACTTAGTGTAGTGAGGTGTCAGTGCCACTGATGCTTGGGATTTACCAAGACGTGATGACATTAACAGCTCAATCCACGCAAGTCTGTGAAGACTTCATGTGAAAAGACTTCATGAATCACACTGTGATGTGAGATTTTTACTGAATCAACATGATGATGCTTTGGATTGGAACTATTGGCAGTTCACTTCAAGCTCACTTAATCCAAGATTCACGGTAAGATTATCACAGATTAGATCGGCTGAACACAACATATCTAAAACAGTACCCACGGTAATTTATCGCAGCAATTCTTACAAACAACCTTTCGGAAATCGTACTTTTTAGAACAGTTTTTATGATAGTCTGTTAATTAAAGAAGGATGCCCATTTTTCACCTGACTATGTATAGAAATGAAATAAATATTAAAATACAGCTTATTTAATCGTATATTAATTACGCTAACCACAATGTTAAAAGAAACGCAGGGAAAACAGATTTTTTTTATTTCTCTATGCTTATTCTACGTCAAAAGTAAACATATTAGCATGTTTTGAACGCATCTCAACTTCCCTTTTTACGACGTTCCATTTTACATACTGCTACTTGACTTTATTCAACTCTGTTCCTGAGTTTCATGCATTATTTTACATTTTATATAATCAGTAATCATGTTTTATTAGCCTTTGTATAACACAGATTAATTAAAAATAACATCATAATTCAATTAAATAATCGTGCATTAAATAATTGAGTTCGGACGATTGAAACGGATTTTTTTTGACGTTGACACTAATGCTTGATACTCAATTCATAGTGACAATCATCTAGAGTCTAAGCAGTGACATAAGCGCAGTTGGTTTCAAGGAATTCACGAAGTAAAAAAGTCGCTTAAGGCCATAGATTTGTATAATTTGGAAAGTATTCGTATTTTAGACTAAACTTCGAGCGTTATTTAAGTCGTTCTAGCACATTTAAATCTTTATGTTTGGTTATGGAAAATCCGAACCTAAAAAGTAACATTAATATTTTTTGGACTTCGTAGCGTTTAAATCGTAAAAATGACTATATGACATTATTTTCTAAACACACAGAAAGTTCAGAAAAGAAATTTATAAGAAAATTCATTATCAGGTTTTTAAATGTATGGGAAGTGGGCATTGTTCTTTATGTTGAAAATATTAAGAAAGTTCGAATCATGTCATAAAACTAAAGGAGATCATTCATTTTGGGTTAAATTATGAAACCGGCAAAATCAGAAAAAAGTTATATTCCGTTAGAATATTTTTGTTTGTTAGATATGTTTAATTCTTAACTTTTCACTAAAGGACCAATCCCGTAGCGTCATTCCCTGCGATCTTGTATAAGTTTAAAACATACTGTTTTCAGTACCTATGTTTTAGTTATAGGAGTCCACTCTAGAAAGTCATATACTCGTAGTGACATTATCGATGATGTTCTTCAGAAAGGTCAGGTGCATAGTACTAGCATCCGGCGTGCGTGTATGACCAGATGTGTGAACGTAAACGTAACGTTTCTGTCAAGCCACATGAACAGATGGCTTGAGTTCATAATGTGTGTCAAGAACTTTTCTAGTTTTTTTATTTCATTATTTTATTATGTTTATTAAATCAACTTAATAACATAACATATCTTTTTTCTCCAAGTGAAACTACTCAATGGGGGCTACTAAGACAGACATAGTTCATAGAATATAATACTTTTTATATTGTACATCTTAAAAATTACAGATACAAATGTAGACATTTTACATAGGGTGACACAATGGGCGGTTTTATCGCTAAAAGCGATCTCAGCGATCGGATAACTTTGTGTGTAGCGCTTCAAAACTCTTTTAAGGATGGTGAATAATCTCCTTTAAATGGAATCAACTTTTGCTTCTCAAGTTTAGTTTAAGTCAACAAAAGTAAAACTTGGCCTCAAAGGTTTATTTTTAATGTCAAAGTCAAATCATTTCTTTCAAATAGGCACATAAATGGTACCAAATCCGTTAAGCCGTTTTTTCGCGATTTCGTTGTAAACAAACCAACTTTCACATTCATAATGTTAGTGGGATGGAATGGGAAAAAATGATTGACAAAATGAATGTCAATCTTTTAAATATGAAACCAATTCCGCTTAATTAATTAAGGTATTCAAAGTTTAGTTGTAAATACCAAAGCACTTTCACTGAACTGAAACATTTCCTCGATTTTATGAATAGCTCTGAGCTGCTTGCTTTCTAGGAAAACTAATTCAGTTTAGTTTATACTCTTTTAGGTTAGGTTAGAAATTACTATGAATTCTCTCTGTTTGACAATATTACGCAGAAACTAACGGTAATTTATAGTAAATTTTATAATTTACTCAAAAAATCTTGTGAAAAGAAAATTAAATTGAAATTGATATTATATTTGTAAAATACTTAATTGATCCCATAGAACATGATAAACATTCTGTTTTTTTTAATTAATAAAACTTTGTAAACTTTTGGGCTTTTTTTTGGTTTTTTTTTAACTAAAAGCTCTTAAGAAATTTAAAAAAAGGGTTTTTTAAATTTTACTTAAATTCGTCGGTCGCAGTAACAAATCTAAGATACTCCGACCAAATGAGTTAGGTTAGCTAAGAACTATGAAAAACTGCGCTACATCCAAGTTGGTCGCAGTTACTTGGCGATTTAGTATTTATTTTGGTCCCCAAAAATACGATTTTTTAGAGGTTCACAAAAAGAAGAGCAATCATTACCTAATCATTATTAGAATGTTTGAAAATATTTTTAGGAGCGCAAAATGGGAGATATTAGAGATTTGATCAAAAAATGCTTTTCCATAGTTATAATTAAGCAATCCTTGGAAACCCTAGATTTTAAACGTAGTGTTACGTTTCGAAGAAGAGCAATGAGAAAAATATTCAATTGAGAAGGTTTTTTTTATTTTCATTTACAAACCTTCGAACAAACCAAGATTTGTTCGAAGGTGTTAAAGTTTATTTATTTATTCACAAGGCAACTACAACACGTGACAATCACAATATTTCACTAGGTTCACGTTATAGGTTTCGACCTGATTATCACCCAAATTGTTCATGATGTTTATGTATTGCAAGTTTCTAATTATTTATCGCGGATGACCTTCACAAGGATGCAGTTCTCATTAATATTAAACTAGCAAAACACCCCTGCTAAGCACGGCTCTACGACTTGACGAAAAATTGAATTTTATTCATTATAATTATGTTAATTTCATATTAATTTATTACGAACCTTCCGGAATTAATTTTCTAAATGATCGAAAAAACCACATCAAAATCCGTTGCGTAATTTAGAAAAACAACGCGGTCACACAAACAACACGAAAAGCGACTTTAATCCTAACTATAGTTATTATAAATGCGAAAGTAAGTTTGTTTGTTTGTTTATTGGTTACGCTTTCACTCCATAACGGATGAACAAATCGTGGCAATGGCTAGTTTATAATATGTACAGAAAATGGAACACGATTACAAAAAGTTTTGTAGCCTTTAGAGGCTTAGGCACTAGGTTGCAGTTTTAAACACTGCCCGATGTCATTTTGACTATATCAATGTCTTTTTCTTTCTAAAATTGATCCTGGACAAAGTAGACACGACAAAATCTTAAGATTACCAGAACAAAATTGTCTGAAACCATAAACAATGAGAATTCGCTGTCACCAAATTAATGAAAAGAGGTCTTACTCCACAGCCAAACAGTTACAAACTAATTTATTGATATATTATTGTGTGTAACATAACATAACTGCTGAGCGTGGGGTCAAAAACCCAATACCCAGGGGTTTTCCCATACCTAAGGAATTTCTTAGTAACAGCCCGGAGTTAGGAAGTTGGTGGTGTGATACCCCGTGCCTCGGAAAGCACGTTAAGCCGATCTTTCTCCGGTCGAGTCGGATAGAGTATGAGAATGAGGGGAGGGAAAGTACACCTGTGTCTGCGCACACATTTGTACACCATAATAATTCCCGCGCCGAACGCTAGTCTCCGTTGAGATAGGCTGCCATACGTTCGAAATACGTTCTGGAGGACTATTATCATTATTTTTACACCATTACTTAAATAAAATAACATCACGCGTGTATTACCCGACGGGCTAGGCAGATGGGTACCTATAGTACACCCACATTTCGCCAGTTATGTTTAAGTCCCATTTAATAGGGGCCTATTGCTACCAACCGGGCACAAAGAGGAATGCCCATTTTTAACCTGACTATATATAGAAATGAAATTAATCTTAAAATTAAGCTAATTGAATTGTACCTACATTAATTACGCCTATCACAAGGTTAACAGCAAAGCAGGAAATAAATATTTTATTGCATTTCTTTATGCTTATTCTACGTTAAGGGTATACATATTACCATGTTTTGAACGCACAGCAGCTACCCTTTTTTACGACGTTCCATTTTACATACTGCTAACTTGACTTTATTCAACTCTGTTTCTGAGTTTCATACATTATTGTACGTTTTATTTAATCAGTAGGTAAGTATTTCTTTATTCATCTTTGTACAATACAATTTAATTAAAAATAACATAGTATTTAAATTAATTAATCATGCAATATGTAATTGAGTTCGCACGATTGAAACGAATTTTTTTTGACGTTTGACAGTCAATCACTTTATAGTGACAATCATCGAGAGTCTTAGCAGTGACATAATGGCAGTTGGTTTCAAGGAATTCACAAAGTAAAAACAGGCCAAGTACGAGTCGGACTCGCGCACCGAGGGCGAGGGTTCCGTACAAACCTGTAGGTGTATAAGTATAAGTTCACACGCGTTCATGGGGAAAGTAGTAAGTTTAAAATTATTAAAAATATTTTTACTATATGATGTAACTAAAACTTTACGGTTTTCGCAATTTTTTTTTTATCTGTGCTATAAGACGTTGCTTAGTACCAAATTTCAAGATTCTGAGATCAGGAAAGTACCCTGTAGGCTTTGATTCCCTTGCGAGTGTCAAAAATTTGGGGAAATTTGCGGCATGAAAGACTGTATCTTTTTATTGCATTGCCTTAGAAGTTTGAAGCTCCAAGGGACAGTAGACCTGAGTATTTGATATAAATGCCAGCTTGATACCTCCACGCGTTCCTGAGAAAAAGGATCTTGACAGACAGACAGACGGACAACAAAGTGATCCTATAATCGTTCCGTTTTTTTTCGTTCGAGGTACCGAACCCTAAAAATAACGTTTTAGACCATAGCATAGGTTAGTATTCCTATTTTTGAATAAAAATTGAGCGATAATAAATTCGTTATAGCACATTTATTTCATTATATTATTTTGATAGCGGCAAATCCTAACCTAAAAGTAACATTAATATTTTTTGGACTTCGTAACGTTTAAATCATATACCTAAATGACTATTTCAAAATATTTACCAAGCGCACAGGTAGTCTCTCTTCTATACCTCATAACTATACATAAACTTTCGTTATCAGGTTTTTAAATGTATGGGAAGTGGGCATTGTTCTTTAGGCTGCTACTAAGAAAATCCTGATGGAAAAATCTATTGGCACTTTGCCCGACCGCGGAATCGAACTCAGGACATGTACAGCAGTAGCTCTTGAGACGACTTATTCCTAGACCAATATCGAAATTTGTGCGCACCAGCCGCTCGCGCATCCTCGCCCGCCCGCTTCTTGCTTGCTTGCTTTCTCTCTAACTTCAGTACTTTCAGTCACCTGCGATTAGTCACGGCGTGTCGTCGCGTTGCTTATGTTTCTTCTACTTAGAATGTAGTATTTAATGCAACATCAATTTCTTTGTTTATTATTGAAAAATAAAAAGATAATAAAATACTATGCCATAGGCTTCTACTCCGTTCACCTATCACACCCACGTTTTTCAAGACGGTAAAAAAAAAACCGGTCTGTAGTTTATGTTTTATTGTATCAAATATAGAAAATGTTCAATATAACTTCATTTATACCCAAGTCCAATACAACCTACCTATAAATATTCGAATCAATTCATCCACTCTAGTTATAATACTGGACTATAGCCATTCAACAGACACAAAAGAAACTAACTTCGCTATGTGCACAAACAATGACCTTGAAACTTAACCTTGAACGAGTACAAAGACCACTGACCTTGGAACTTTAGTTTTAAATAGAACCCCTTAGGGTATAGACAGGATTGTATTTTAAAGTACTTTTGAAATGGTTATTTGGTAAAGATGCGTTTAAGGTCGAATTGAGCTCTTTCATGAGTTTCTCCTTTGGCTATTTAAGATTTGATTGTTCTTTTGTGTTTAAAAAAAAAAATTAAGTCTTACAATAGTGTATCTTTTTAAATGAAAAGCTGAAAAAATATTGATTGGCATGTTTATGTCTCACTTGGCGTAATAATTACGCATAATTTTAAATAATCCAAAGTTACGTATGTATGTGTACAATTTTAGATTATTGTTTTTAATTTTTTATACATAAATTTACATTTACCTTTTAACATACTTTTACATCATTGAAACGATACATTATTACACAAAAGGCCCAAATTTATAAACACACCGTAATCTTGAAAAAAAATTTTGTTGCAGTTACGATTAATACTAAACCTTTATTAATGCATTACAATATCAGCAAATTGGCTGCAGATCCTTCTCGGAATAATATCTCTCACTAATTGATCCCCGGTTTCTGCTGTAGCGGGACCTTAACCTTGAACTTTGTTGTAATGACCTTGATACAGTTTATTCGCAGAACAGTACAGAAGGTCGGTTCTAAAAACGAGCGAAAACGCCCGCACACATTGACATGTTTCCCTTAGGCGCGGGCTACATGATACGAGGACAGTCTGATGCGTCGTCTCTTTCAGGTAACCTTTGATTACTCTTTGAATAAAATCAACTCAGAGAACATACAGGAAGGACTAGACGCAGGCGAGCCGCTTTTTCATCTAATTGCCGCGTCTGCGTCGCGCCATCGTGTTGACTCCCTTCCCGAACCTTCTGTGTGGCCAGCGCCTAAGGAAAACGTGTCACGCGTCATCCATCCGTCGCGCCGCAAGGCACGTCGTGGTGACTTGTGGCATAATCTAAACGCCTTCTTCCATTTGTTTTCCCCGCAGTCGCTGTCACAAAACGCTTATCGCTTGAGCCTGTAACTCGTGACCACGGGATTACAGTGAGTGCAAGCAGGCTCGCCACTGGCATTCAACCAAGACCGACGTACATACGAATCTGTGTGTTCAAATGTTTTCACTCGTTGTAGGGAGCCGACCCACTGTGACTCTATAATTGAGACTATAACGTCTTAATATTTAATTTGTGTGTGGATCAAGGAGTCTTTCCGAATTTAATGAAATGCAATAAGATAGTACGTACCACTTTTCAAATCCGAGGACAGTAAAGACACTAACAATTATATACCCGTGTCCGTGTTGCCGGTTTTCTGCAAGGTGTTTGAAAAGCTAATGCTTAAGCAAATACTCAATCATTTTAACACTTATAAAATCCTTCACGAACAATATGGGATTTAATTTGCCCTGCCCGATGATAGTATGTCATGCTCACTAAATTGTGTTGGATCATTTAGCTACCTACAGAATGTTTGAGCTGAATTGTGCTGATCCATGAGTCTTGTTCGTCAAAGGGCGCCATCAGTTGGGATTAACATCTCTAACAACAACGGCGTAAACAATAAATGTATATTTTTTTTGGTTTCTTTGGTTTCTATTTGCTGTGTACATGTAATGATAAGTTAACCATTAATAATGTAACTAATATATTTGTCACAATATTAATTAAAATAGCGTCTATAGAGTTTCTTACCCGTTCTTCTCCATAGGTACCTACTACGCTTTAACTTTGTATTTCTGACTGACCGACTCCTTGACAATTCAAAAGTACCCGTAAATGGTTTAATTGAAATAAATGCTTTGAGTTTGAGTAATTATCTGGGGGCTAGTGCAGCTGTTTCAATAATAATTTTGAAATGTTTCGGTGTTTCTGATTAACAATAGAGGATCAGATGGTACCTTTGAAGAGTTTGTGGCAATATTAATTAAAATAGCGTCTATAGAGTTTCTTACCCGTTCTTCTCCATAGGTTGGTACCTACTACGCTTTAACTTTGTATTTCTGACTGACCGACTCCTTGACAATTCAAAAGTACCCGTAAATGGTTTAATTGAAATAAATGCTTTGAGTTTGAGTAATTATCTGGGGGCTAGTGCAGCTGTTTCAATAATAATTTTGAAATGTTTCGGTGTTTCTGATTAACAATAGAGGATCAGATGGTACCTTTGAAGAGTTTGTGGCAATCATTTAATAGACTAATTGAGAGGTTAGGAAACTTTGTCAGTTTGACCTTTGCGGTGTGAAGGTTTCGGATGCGAAAATGTTCCTAATTATTGTTGTAAATGCTTGGGTGTTGCTGAGTCACGACAAATGGGTTAAATACCAACCGACGAATTCTGTAAAAAATTTGATGAAGTGAGTTTGAACTGAGCTATCAATAGCGTCAATCTAGCATCAGGCGGAATATAAGCTCACTTCAAACTCACCTTAAGTTGTCACAGTGAGCTTATTCAGAAGACTTTGCTGATGCCGTTGCCAAAGTCGTTTAGCAAGTGGGTGATGCACAGATCAAAGATTCATAATGACTGTCTCAAAAAATCTAACCTACGTTTTTGTTTGTTGCAGGGGTGTGTTTGATCGAAAAAGTGAGCAAAAGGGACACCAGTGCGTTTATAGAGAAACCTAGTGGAAAGAAGTTCTATGGATTGTACCAGGTTATTACTTAATTACAAAATATAAATCTCCCTGAAACAACACCTACGCTACTTGCGCATTGAAGTGGTTTTCATCGCTTCCAAAAACTAATTTCAATTAATATTCTATTGGAAATTGGGTCAAAATTGTTTTTCTGACATTTTACTCAGCTTCTGATTGGACCTTTCAGATTCCGAATGAGTGGTGCAAGGAAAAGAAGCGCGGTGGACTCTGTAATATGAATTGTGAGGGTAAGAAGATTTATTTAACATGATATTTACCTTATGGTGCTGCCAAACATAGGACACTGTAAAACGCTCAGTTTTTTGTCGCACAGTTAGGCGTCATCATGAGCCTACTGTAGTCCACTGCTGGACTAAGGCCTCTCCAATTTGGTACATATTACAAGCTAGTTTTTTTTTGTGTATTGGCAAATGTTCAAAGATAACAAACATATTTCATAAAAAAATAATATTATGACAAAAAATCGTTAAACCGAACTCAAAATAATATTTTTCATCGCACAATTCTTAATATGTTCACATGTGAATATCAATCAATAATTTATTTTGCTAAACATAGGTATGGTTACAGATAGTAAGTATAATGACTGATATATGTGCACTATGTTTTGCCAATGTATGGCGTACAAAAATAACATAACAAACAATTACAACTAAGGTGGCATGTCAATAGATAAAAAAAAGACTATTTATGGTAAGTCATTTTGGTAAACTGGTAATTACAAATATATATAAATAAACCCATTCAAACTTAATCAACAAAATAAACTCATAAGTGATGAATTAGCCAGTCGGAATCGTCATGCCTCCGTTTATCGTCATGCCTCCATTTATAAAGGAAAATAAACAAAGACCTCTTAAAGGATCCCAGACACTCTCTAATAGCAGTTGATATATATATTTTTGGGGCCATACCTGGCACACTTTTGCTGAAAAATTCGGTTTTATGAGAGGTAACATGAATGGTATTCTGATAACGGCGAGAGCGCAGTTCTTCGTATCAATGTAGGTTACAGCGAACTAACACTCCCATTTCCTATATGTACATAGACGGTAGAGTGAGCAAACTAAGTTCCATAAACGATGGCTAACAACTATCAATCGATTGTAATTTGGTAAACGATCGCAAGAATTTCTTCTTAGCTTTAAAAGCAATGTCTCTGTTAGTAGAGTTGCCACAGAAAATGATTATGTACCTAATGCTAAGTCAAAGTCAAAGCATTTATTTCAAATAGGCACTAAAAGGCACTTTTGAACGTCAACATTTTCATTTAAATAGAATTGATTCTAGGCGCCCCTTCCAAAAGGTAGTTTTGTATGGAGAAGATGGGCAAGAAACTCCACCGTTACTGTTTTAAAATGTTTAACAATATTTTGTGATACACCCAGAATAAAAATACTATACCTCAAATAGGAGAAAATAATTTAAAATAAGCAAAGACAGATAAATCAATCACGTGAGGTACATGGTGCTCACATATTTACAAACATTACGAAAGTAGTAAGTATATGATTTCATAAAATATTAACTAGGAATAAGTAAGTGTGTGAAAGTAAAAATAACAAATTATACAATACAATAAGCAACTAGTATTATTTTGTCTAGCCTCTAGATTGTCCTATGGAGCAGGATCAGCATGTTTCCAAGCATTCTTATCTAGGATATAATCCTCTAATTTGTAATATGCTTATTTACAAAGTGTTTTTTTAACATGAGTTTAGAAGCCACATAAGCATTATAAGCTGTTTACACTGTAATGCGGTTAATCGTTTTTTATAGTTTGTACAGAGCATACGCGAATTGACTAAGCTTCTTTGACAAATCGTCGATATGATGTTTCCAATTCAAACGACTATCTATGTAAAGCCCAGAAATTTTGTAATGTCACTTTCAGAGATTGCTACGTTATCATATTTTATATTCAGTTCGGTATCCGTGACGTGTGTCAAAGATCTATGAATGGCAGCCAAGATCAACATTTGAACGTACTTTCCAAGGCACGTGCGGCGGGGTCATAATATGTAATGGATGGTCACCCATCCACGAACATAATACGGCAAGCGAAGTTTACTCTTCGATCGAACCATGGGATGATATCATTTAGCCACGAGCCTTTCCATGCCTCTTACAACTCTCACGCAAAAATATCATCACATAAAAGCAAAAATATGTAACGACTCCCAAAAGCAAAAGTTGGGAATCCACTATTTTATATATACGTAACTGTTACCTATTAGGCATTTAACATAGTTGGAAAAATGGCTAGGCAAATGATGAGGATGTAGGCACCAAAACTCCGTTTCTTAAACATAGTACTATGACTTTCTACAGTTTTCACATTATTTAAAGCGAAAACGTTGACGTCCAAAATATTCGGAAGGTTACCCATAAAAATTTCAACCACCATCTTAAAAATATAACTAACATATTCCAATCTTTATGAGAAACATTCTCCATTTCACAAGCTTCAGTTGTCGCTGTATTTACAAAGTAAGTAATTGACAAAGACATCACAGTAGCAAACTGCGAACGACATTGCAAACAATTCGAAGCTACCAGACTTTATGGCCCACGTTTTACATCAAAAGTTTATGGAGTATGGTCAAGTGTATTGTGTAGCGTTTCTGGTTATGTAACTGCCACTACTGTTTGAAGTATCCTGTTAGAAGTAATCAAACTTCAAATAAACAAAAGACAATCATTAGCGTCTTTTGTTTTTCAGAGTTTGATTGAGGTATTTTTGTTTCGTGTTTTCTTCTTCTTTTGTTGCAAGATTTTCTTGAAAATACTCAGTGATGTTAATTTTTTGGGTTTATTGTTATTTGAGCCCTTTTCAGTTTTATCAACGTGGACTGACGGTGACGAACACAATACCATTTAGATCAAAGTTTAAACATACTATAATGTCTCATTTGCCTCCATAAATAGACGGGAGAGATTATAATCCTTAATTTGGTCTTTATAAAATTGAACAGCAGAAAACATCTTATATTTTATTATGTCGTCTATTTCCTTACCAACACGCTAACGAAGATTTTCTTTGTTGTCATGAAGGAAGATGGCAACAAAATCTAAAGTACCTATTTGTATTATGTAGGTAATTTCGCCAACATAACGGCGGAGTTACGACCTTATTTTTTTGAGGTTGGCACTTCTTCAAATACAGCTACATGTAAATTTGCTGTAAATCAAAGATGTCTGTCGAAAAACAAGTTATGAGACTTGAAAAGATGGAATTTATTTGTGATTAGATTTTGCCCGCGGCTTTGTCTAGGTGCATGTGGGAAAACGACAAAAATAACGTTAAAAGTATCCCACGGTCTACCGGGATAAAAACAAAAAGAATAAACTTATCTAACGACAGAACCTAGGTGCGGTTCTAACTGGACGTTTGCTATACAAAAGAGCCAGCAAGAAACTCCATAGTAAATTTTTTTGAAGCGCCATATTCCCGGGAATTTAAAATTTTCTTACGTTTTTTGCAATTTGCAGTAATTATAATCAATAAAATCATGAACAACCCTTTTAGTTCATGTAATAATAATTATTGATTGATATTTTATGAAATTTCCATTGTTAATCGAATTCTGTAAATACATACTTGTTACGGTCGCGAAACATATTTTGTTCATCATGCAATCTGACACTGACTTGAAAATTGCAAAGACCGTTAGAAAATTTTAATTTTGCTGGCAATCTGGCACTTGCCTCTTAAAGAATTGGCTTTGACAACGTCAGAATATGACAGTGTTTATAGGTATCAGACGACAGTGCAGATCAGGTAATAAGTACCAGGTACATACTTATAAAAAACAAGATAGAAAATGTATAAATATCTTATGTCCTAGTCTAGGGCCTGATCTATTCGGGTGCTCGATTAACATACATCCAGCCATTCAAAATATTAGTAGAAAGTGGGAAAGATTAATTATAAAGTGGAAACTAGGATATCGAGAATATAAGTGAGTTATCGAAAGCCTGTGGTAGGTCCCACAGCGTTATCTTTGTACCACTCGAGCGGAAATATTAAAGTAGGAAAGTATAAATCAGGATTCTGTAGTGGAGGAAGTTAAGCAACATTTTTACGAGCATTACTCCAGTTTATTTGATTTCGTGAGTTTCTCGATTTCTGTAATAAGGATTTTGTTACTAAATGTTTTGGTGACATTGTGTGGTTGTCTGATTGAATGGTTTAGCTTATTAGTTGATTGAGTAAGTGACGAATATACTTTAGCGTTATTTCTTTCTAGCTTCATG
The DNA here is from genome assembly GCA_963555695.1 of Dasypolia templi. Lineage (NCBI taxonomy): Eukaryota > Metazoa > Arthropoda > Insecta > Lepidoptera > Noctuidae > Dasypolia > Dasypolia templi. Next base: position 9,976,275 of record OY743158.1, on the reverse strand, counting down.
ATTCTGTCAATAAGCTTTACTTTAGTAAGCAGGATGTAATAAACAATTTGAAATTTTCTTGATGGCATCACTATCTGATCGTTGCTTTTAGAAAAACAGAAATGTTCCTTAATCTCATACATAATATTTTGTCGACTTAGAAAGTACCTAATCGCGAAGTTTTCCCCTTTGCGAAGTTAATTTTGGTGTTATTGTTGTTGTTGGCTTGTAACCGCCAGATGATGCATCTGACTCTAAAGCCCGATTAACTCTGACATACAATACATTGAAGCAACAATAACAAATTGCACCATCTAAACAGTATTAAGGCTCCCGCAGACAGGCATGACGCGACAGCGCGACGCGACTCTAGAAGAACCATTTTCATAAAAACTTCATGGAAAATTTTCTACCAGATCTGAGACATCCGATCCGTCTTAATCAGAGAGACCTCTCTGATTAAGACGATGCAAGTCATCGGTGCTTAAATATTATTGTATGGCACGGGCAAAAAACTTCCTTTGTGTAAATATGGCTTTAGATTAGTCTTGTTTACAGATAAACATTTTGTTGCAACCACATGCCATTAGCATCCAAAATAATCAGCTTATAATGTTTCCACGGGTGGGACACAGGCCACCTCTCTGTGAGAGGGAGAGTGTGTAAATGATAAATTATAAATGATTTTATTTCTGTAAGTAGGTTTGTACAAACACTTTTACACGTCAAAGTGGGCCGTAATCTATCACGCGGGCCCAGTGCGGTTTAGTGGATGTCACATGTCTCCGAATTTTTGTTTTTAGGACATTTCCGTATACTCACAATCTTTTACTTCACCGTTTTGAGAGCAGTGGTGATGAAATAAATTACACATCGTAAACCACATGCTTGGGTTCGAACCTACGACCTTTAACTTGTAAGTCGGGACCGATACCACTGGGTCACCACTGATATGCAGTCAGGCAGTCCATTATTTCAATCTATCTGTTTACGAAGTTAATTAATGAATCTCATTAGTTTATCTCATGTGCCACACGCGGGTTGCATAGATTGATTGATTTATCAATTTTCCATAGTTAATGATAACACACAACAGCTGTTACCTACTAGTTTAATTACGGATTCAACTAATTAAAATGTTCACTAGCTCGTTAAACGATAATTGATATTTATTTATATTTCTGTAAAGTTGTTTTTTTTTAACAGTTGTTAAAAAAACAATTTTACACGTCAAAATTAAATTATGTTTTTAAAACTAGATGAGTTCAGTGTTTCGAAACTGACTTCTTAGAGAAGAAAGCCCAAAACAAACTCAGAGGTCACAGTCTCTTAGTTCAGACATAATTTTGGTCAGGCCAAATGAGGTTGGTCTTTGGTTGTAAGTGCAACTGCTAAGCTAGGGTTACTGTGTTCGACTTCTGGGCAAAGCAAGTTTAGCAATTGGAATTTTCTCTGTAGAATCTTGGTATCAACATTTTGGTTTATATTTTTGCGACAAGTACAATAACTTAGTTTCACGCGTAGAAATGAATATATTAAGTGATTATTTATTTATTTATTTAACCATTTATGTACACACATATAAACAGACAAGAAGAATAAGGAGAACAGAAAAGGACGTACAAAGGTAATGCTTATTTCTAAAGAAATCTCTTCCAACATACCTTCAATAGGAGAGTATATGATAGATGTAGACAACGTGTGTAAGAGTAAAAGAGAAAACAAAATACATAAAAACGAACAATTCACTAATTTAAAAATAAACATACAATGTTAAAATATACTTAAATACATACATACTTCTAAAATAAACATACCTAAATATTTATAAATATAAAGTGATAAAAATAAATATATATTCATATATTATACAAATGCAACTATGACACAGTGGAAAGATAGTGCTCTTTCACTCTCCTCTTAAACACAGCAACAGTTTGACAGTTCCTAATATCAGGTGGAAGTGAATTCCACAACCGAACCGCGTGTACAGAGAAAGAATAGGAGTAGAAATCGGTTGAGTGTGAAGGGGATTTTAGGAGATTTCTAAGGTGCGACCTGCAAGTCGCATCAAAAGGACGGGTTAATATAATCAGCCTATAATATTTCCACTGCTGGGACATAGGCCTTCTATATGTAACAATGCGTGTTGCCAGATGCCACATGTCTTAGAATATTTGGTTCTAGGACATGCCGGTTTCCACACGATGTTTTCCTTCACCACACAAGTTTTGAGAGCATTGGTGATAAAATTATGGGTTTTTGGGTATACGTATATGTTTTTGTATTACGGGTTCAAACCTACGAACTAAAACTCGTAAATCATGTGTTTTCATCTTCGTGGGTTAGTGCTAGGCCCCACCTTGAGCCTAGCAAGAACGCTCAACGTAACGTAAATACGATAGACTGCAAATGTTTAAATACTCCTTTCACACATAATATTTCAATGTTTACTTAGTTTTAAGACTTAACAAACAAAACAAAAAAGGTACAAAATTACAATTCACAAAACAAAACAACACAATAAACAAAAACAAAGTTATACAATAGCATAATATTGTACTATAACATATTTTCGTTTAAAAAATCGAATTTAACACTTACACCTGATGAATGATTTGATTTGACCTACGTTGCTCGTTCGTGCTGGGGCATCTAAATCTGCAGTAAACATTAGCAGTCTTCTCTTGTTTAACTTGCATAATTTCAACAGCACTGCTTGATGAAGACATACGTGACGACACGGCGTGCGCTCTTCAGATCGCAGAGCAACATGGCTTCAAGTACTGGTCGAAGTGGACTACGAGGTGCAAGAATGATAACTTTATCACCACTGAGATTTACAAGTGAGTAATGGTAGACTTATCCCAGTATTCAGAAACGATAACTTCATTCCTACAATATTTCTGACGTTTTTAAGGAAAGTGTATTTAATTGAAGCGTCAGAAATACTTTCGGAACGTCGTTAAAGGGGTAAACAAAGATTTAAATCATTAGATTTGCTCCACCACTTCAAAAGATGGTTGCGTTTCTGTTTTGTCGCTTGTGGAACACACAATGACGCAGTGATTTGTTTTGACTGTCATGGAAACGCTATGTTTATTGTTGTAGTGCGAGTTCACTCTTGTTTCAGTAATTGGTTTTATTTCCTTTTTCTTTATCAAAGGAAACATTTATGCTAAGGACAACAAACACTTATTCGGTAATGCTGGTTTTTTTTTTTTTTTTTTAAATAATTATTACTAGTTTGAAAATTTATAATAATTATTAGTTTTTTGTGTGTTAACTAATACATAAGCTAATACCTCAAATGTGTTCCATCTTACTCGCAGTAGCCTTGTATTTATCGAGTTAAACAAAACGTGTAAAAACCTTCCTCATTTAAAACACTTTCTCAAGTTCCAAATCATCTAAAAACGGTTACATTATGTAGATTCACGATAAGGACTTAAACCCCCATAAGAATATTATTAGTTCCTACTATATTGTTTCTGTATGTTATTTTTACCCGTCAGGGTGGTGAGGCCAGTCCCTTCCTTATTTGTTCAGGCCACGATTTACGGCCCAATTTATTACCATAAAAGGTTAAGCGTGGCATTTTCTGAGCTTATGGAAATGTAATCTTAAAATCGGTTTCTCACGATTTAGTTTCAATAATAAATTCCACCACCCTCAAAGTCGAAAAAATTATTTAAAAAAATCGTTTTTGACGACTTTGAGGGTGGTGGAATTTAGTTTGTAAATTTTGATTTTTTTGCACACAAAAATACGAACTATATTACATATTTTCTTTCTTTATAATTTGGCCAAGTGCGAATTGAGCTCGCACTATGAGTTCCGTACCACCAAAAGTATTTTAGTTTACTTTCTTTATATTTGCCACGAAAGATGATTGTAACACGTAATCTGTGGGAACTTGAACAGGCAACCTATCAGATGAGTAATTCCCGTATTTTAAAGAACGTTCGCATTCTAATCTGACACCCAATCTGTCAATAAAAATAATCAATTTACATGGATTTCTAACAAGTTTTTTACATTGATTGTCTCTTTTTTTTTTTTTTGGGTGGGAAATCATCAAATGACATCTCTTTGAGGCTATTCCCGACGCCCAGGGCGTCACCTGCGGCGACTAGGGGCGTGAGGGCGCAAGGCTCTTTCCCTCACGCACTCCGCCGCCTCCTTCGCGAGCATTAGTGCTTCGCAGAAGGAGGAGACGCTTTCCATTCCCTCTCGCTCCTTACCATGGCCTGGGCCAGGGCTGGACGCGAGAGATCGCCGCCGCCGATCGCCTCCGCGAGGACACTGCGGTGCTCCGCCCAAGCTGGGCAGACCTCCACCGTATGCTCCACCGTGTCCCCGGGCGATCCACACACAATGGTGACACCCGGGCGTTTCCTCCCGCCTTATGCGAAACAGGAACCTCCCGAAACAACCGTGTCCGGTGAGGACCTGCGTCAGGCGGAAGGTGAGGACGCCGTGGCGCCTCTCCAACCACTCCTCAAAGAGGGGACTTACCGCCGCTATTGTGGCGTGCCCACATTGATTGTCGCTTAGATGAGATTGTGACTTGAATTTGAACGTCTTTTTAAGAACGAGAATTGGCCTTCTAATTAAAAATATATAGCTTTGTAACAGACCTACCTACAGTCAGACTGACGGCGTAGCCACCAAAACACAGGCTTGTGTTTTCACCGCAAAAAAGAGTCGTTTCGACCAAACTCCTACTTTTCGGGGTACATCTGTTCCTGTAACTGATCGGCTTGAGCTCCTAGGCATGGAGTTGACGTCCAGTCTCAACTTTGGCACAACCATTGAGCGCAAAGCTCAAACTGCGGCCAAAAAACTGGGCATTCTAAATAGAGTGAAGCGATATTTTACGCCTGGACAGCTTCTAACTCTTTATAAAGCGCAAATCCGATCCTACATGGAGTATTGCAGCCACCTTTGGGATGGCTCAGCAAAATACCAATTTGCCGCGCTCGACTCAGTGGAACGCAGAGCTAAGAGGCTCACAGCTTAGCTCATCGCTGCAAGGTTGCCTGCTTGTCGGTCTTCTATAGACTGTACTTCGGTGAGTGTGTGCAAGAACTCCACGACCTCATCCCATCTGCCCCCTTCTACCATCGGACATCTAGACGTGCTGCTAATTACCATCCATACTTAGTTGCCATTCCACCAATTCGCACTAAGCGCTTCCAACCATCGTACGTAAACAAGTGACGTCACATCGTACGATTTCATTTCAAATTCGTTAATATTTGTATTTTATCATGAAACTATGATTAAATAATATTAAAATATACTGAATTAATAATTTGAATTATATACTTGGTATTACAATGGCATAAATTAGTAAACAAGTCATGTTATTTGTTTAAGTAACGGTTAGATGTGATATTATACAAAACAACAATGAAATAACAGTATTTCGTAATAATACTGATAAGATTTTGATGAGAAACTGTTGAATGTTGTATAACACACTTAAACAAGGTTATAATTATTACAGTGATGGTTTTATTCGTGTTCAATTAAAGAAACAGACGTGAATTATTGTAATAAATAAACTGTAATTATCCGCACAATCTATCACACTCAACCCGAACCTCTTCAAAGTTAGAGTGAACAGGCTTCTTCTGGGTAAGCTCACTCCATCGTAGACTTTGTCTCTGTCACTTCTGACCTATACTAGAGTCAAGAGCAAACCTATCTCAATTAAAAAAGTAGTGTCCTGTTGGCTCCCTTTTCATCTGGGACTCTACAAAATATCTAACTTCATGGCAAACTAAATGATGTAAATGTCAAAAAAAACACCTCATAACCCAAATCACAAAGATGCTCAGTCGATTCGATTGTGGGGCAAGCCTCATGCCATATACCAAATTAACAATTTAACGCCAGCTCTAAAGTAAAACATACCACTCTTGCAGATGCCCAGATCTATTGCGGCTCACTCCAGAACGCAGTCTATCAAGCAACAGCCAATATCGAAGAAGTCCTCCACGACTAAGGAGGTCGGCGTACAAACCCAGACGCATCTCCAGGCGGTCTAGACACATTAATTAAATTCAAGTGTTAGCCTATGTTTTAAATAAAAACGTGTCTCAAAGTTTGTTTGGTTATTTGCTTGACATTTTAGTTCAGAGGTTGAAAGCTAAATTTGTACTGGCAGGGCTGTGTTTGTTTAAGAAGGGAGACGTCATCGTTTGTTAGGCTGATGTTTTCTTGGAAAGTTAAATGGCCTCTCACCTTTGGGGTGAGAACTGTCTAATTGTAATGGATGGATGTATTCATTGAATATTGTTACCGTGTTATAGGCAGGAACCGAATACATTTAATTATATGAATAATGTATCTTTGCTGTAAACTTATGAGGTCTTGTGGAATTTAATTGATGACACGAAATTTATGGTGGTTATTGCGGTGTTTGACATTTAGAGGTAAGAGTTCACATGCACTAATTTTTCACATATATTATGTGCTCATTTTATCATTCGTACTATTTTGTATACCTACTAGCTAACCCCGCAAACGTTTTTTTGCTTATTTATTTTTATTATTATAGTCTACGTCCTATTCTCAGACCTACTGAATATACACTCAAAATTTCATAAGAATCGGTCGAACCGTTCATAAGTAGTTTTGTTACAAACACTGTAACACCAACATTTTATATATTAGATAAATAAAATATAAATGAGCAATAATCGCACTGAAAAATAATTATCAATTCACTATGAGAATAATATTACATGAGAGTTGCACTGAAAAATTAAAATGATATGATGACGTATAACAGTCACTGCTGCGATCGTGGCACAAATAAAACAAAATGGGCGAAAACTGTATAGAGAGTGAGAGAAAGGAGTTCTCATCCCTACTTCAGTGTTGAAGATTAATTTAAATTCGATCGAACAGAATAAGACAAAAATTGAAATTAAAAAACAGGGGCTGATCGTTGCTGCGTGTATGTATATAAAAATTGTCAAAAAAAATTAATTTCATTCATTTGGGAAAAATTGATGTTGGCCGATTCTCAGACCTACCCGATGTGCACACAAAATTTTATACAAATCGGCTCAGCCGATTTGGAGGAGTTTGACAACAAACATTGCGACGCGAGAATTTTATTTATTATTTGTGTTAAATGATCAACAAAATAAAAACAGAGTATAGAAGAATATTGCTTCCATTTTCTGCAAAAACTTCCGTTTATCAAGAGATACAAGGCGTATTCCTAACTTAAGTTCAGTCTACAATGAAATCTACGTTAGGTACAGGATAAACGGGCTTACTTCCTAAACTATCCGTTTTATTTCATAAAGAAAATATCAAACAGTTTGTTCAGTAGTTTGCTTTTTGTTTCCAAGTCTCTGAACGCTCAAGCTTCACTTAAATCTGGGTTGTTTATTGAAAGAATGTGCATTGTTATGATACCATTTTGCTGCACTATCTTGTTTCTCAAATCTGGGGAATGTGTGCTTTGGACGCTGGTTGGTTGTGTTTTTAGACGTTGGACGAGAGAGAGGATACGAGTATGATGCAATGTTTGTTTTACGTTTAAATGAATTAGGTGTATTTTGTTATTAAACTATGGATACGTTAGGGTTTTACTGTCAATAAGCACATTATACGAGTCTGAAAGGGTTCAAAGCAAGATGAAAAATTACTGTTACGAACAAGTCGAACGAAAAAAGTATAAAAACATGTTGGGTCTGAAAAAACAGTCGTCACTGTATATGGAGGATTTGACGAAAGCATAATCAGCCATAATGTTCCCACTGCTGAGACGTAGCCTAAAATAAGACAACTAATGTAATAATACTCCACGAGAGAAATAGTCACAGTCAATTACTATTTGATTTTATAAAAAAAACTAGCACTTCGCCCGCGACTTCGTCGGCGTGGTTTAAAAAAAATTGCCTATGATAAATGTTAATGATTTTATTTCTGTAAATAGGTTTGTACAAACACTTTTACACGTCAATCATATTTTAAAAACTAGGTGAGATCGGCATTTCCTATCTGACTACTCTGAGAAGAAACGCCGAAACAAACTCAGAGGTCTCTTTTAAAGTCCAGACATAATCTTGGTCAGGTCATGTGAAGACCATGTGGATTGATTTCTGAAATGGTCTTTCGAGGAAAGAACCACACAGAATGAGTGGACCTGTCCAGTCAGTGCACGCATTTGTCAGTTGTCATGCAGCTCAACACAGAACTAAAGGAGCTATGTTCATGACACATAATTTTGGCTTCTAATGCTAAATCAATATTTCAAATCGGTCCAGTAGTTTCGGAACCTATTCAAAACAAACAAACGATCAAATCTTTCCTCTTCATAATATTAGTATAGAAAAAGGATTTCAATATAGGATTTCATTGAGGAATTTGGAATTTACTTTGTTTCCAACTTTACTGCTTTGATGAAGGACCCAAATCATAAAACCTTGGTTACATTACAATTATCGTTTATCGTTCAAGCACCATCAAAATATGTCCCCTATTTATAGCCATTCAGTTCTCGCCTTTACCACCTTACAATAAAGTGCAAAACAGCACACGTTTAAAACTTTAATTTGTTGTTGCATCAAGGGCCTATTGTCTCCCAAAAGGCGAGTAAACGGATTAACTCCCCTTTATTTTACGTCTTTATCTTTAATAGGCTGTTAAAAAGAGAAGAAAGAACAGGGATAACAAAGACTTCCCCTTTATACTCGTAATCTCTGTAATTATCTCTATAAAACTTTAATGCAGGAGGTGCGGAACGGAACACACAGATGTGAATGTTACTCGCTCCGGCGCGTTCTCGTGCAATCCAAAGGAAAATTCAGTGTTATTCTGGATAACGCTTTTGAAACCGATTATTTAAATAATGCTTATATGTTTATTCTAACTGTGCAGCTGTTATAACGATCTGTTCGTGTCGCGTTTTTGTTGATTTTCAGTTTTGAATTATTATAAACGGATTTGAATAGAGGTATTATTGGATTCGATAACTTGTTGTTAATTTGACCGGCTGTTTTAGTAACTTTTTAAAGGGGCGTTTAAAATGATTTTAATTATTGAAAAGTCAATTCAATATTTTTTTTTTTATTGGTTCTTTATAAATAATATATTATTCAATAATAAATCGTTTCATCCGTATGATTGAGGTCTAGTATGCTACAATAAGGAACTCCAAATCTGAAAACAGTTGCAATAATGACAATCTGACCACTTTTTACCAAGACTACATAAATTAATCATTGCCATCATTATAGCGGCCCACAAACATAAACTGTTAAGCAAAAAAAAAACACCTTGAGCCATATAAAGAATGAGTAGAACCGTATCGAAAGCACTTCCAAAGACTAGTTGTAACTCCTTATACCTGCGGAAGCCACTACTTTCAAGAGATTCAGCAATAAAGGTGCTATTGATTTTCATTCCAGCCAGTATTAACAGATTCTTGGAACGAGTATAAATATTTGAAAACGTAGAGGTTAATATAATTGATTACTATTATCTGCAAACAATTTAGGGCTGGTGAGTATTTCATATTTACTGGCCATAAAAAAAAATGTCATCATGCATAGCTTTTTCCTAACGGTTGGGTCGACTTCCCGTGCAAACAGATGCAGTTTAATAGTAGTATTTTACATCTGTATATTTGGCACAATCCAGTTTGGCCATTGGGCATACCAGTTCACGTGAAAGAAGAACACAAATGTGAAACATTTATTTTAACGCTAGGTAACCCTAAATTAGTCATTTACGTAAGATAATGGTTCACAAAGAATACTCGGCGTTTGTGAGTCCTCACCCACAAACGCTTTTAGATCTTACCTCCATCAAAAAATCCTGCAAATCTTAAAACAATACTGAATTGTTTAATCGATCTTCAAACGTACCTTGGTTCATGAATTTTCTCTCTTCAATAAACTTGAAAACAACCGATTATTATACATTTATTTTGATTTGAACTGAACTAATACATAATAGTGCAAACAAAAACAAACTCTTGAATTCCTAAACGTGGTTCTTACAGAAATAAATGGGGTGTATCAGCCTAGAGCAAAAAAAAACAACGTGTAAAAACAAAGCCTCCTCACATTTTTATTGGGTATTTCGTTCGTGTTTCAATTCCAATAGCGAGCCAATTTCATGGTACATTACATAAACACATGTCGAAAGTACACGATATGCTTTCAAGTCGCCTACACTTTGCAGTTGATTTCTCGTTTTGTTTTGTTGATGAAAAATTACGCAACGCGTGTAAGCGTAAAAGCTGGACGTAACGACACAAAACATAAAGCAGAAATAAATATTCAACGGAACTTAAAAGATTTTATAGCACATGATACTAAAGAATATTTAAATCAAAACATCAAAATTTTACCAAATCTTGTGAATTTGAAAACGGATCACAACATAATTGAATGAATTATTTAACAATTAGAAAAAAAAATACCCCCTGACTGTGTTTTACAAATGAACAGCAAAGCCTTGCTTCTATTTCATGCATATCTTTCTTTCAATTACTGCAACAGACATGGCGGTGCGCCCAAACCCTCGCAGAAGTATTTTCGCAAAGGTGGGTGTGCGAATACCTGCCATTATTACAAAACCGGCGGGAGCCTCACGGTAGCAGCGCCCCAACTTTCCAAAGTACACAGTACCAAAACCATACATACATTCTACGATGTTCTCCTAACAAAATTATGCATCGAAACTCCGACATAGAAAAAAAATAGAGCGAACTTCATTGGGAAAACAAAAAGAAAATTCAGTTTTCAAAGTTTCCTAGTCGCCGGGACACATCTGTGACCAAACGCCGCTTCCACTGTACTATGTCTTTGAGAATGGAGACCGGATTATTTTAAAGCTTATTTTAATGGTAGCTATTCAGAGAACTTATGTCCGGAAATGCGACAGTGTGCACTAGGTGTTATTCTAACAGATAATAATATAAAATGTTTGTGTTTGCTCTATTATTTTAATTGCATTTAGATGAATGTTTTATATATTGAACATAACATAAAATCAAGCCTGTAATCCCAGAGGGTTAGGCAGAGGTGTACCCATAGTACACCCACATTTCGCCAGTTATGCTTAACTCCCATGTAATAGGGGGCGAGCTATTGCCATCAACCGGGCACAAATCCAGACTCCGGGCTGCTACTGAGAAGTTCCAGATACAAACACCCAATAACACTTTGCCCGACTTGGGAATCGAACCCAGGACCTCATGCTCAGCAGTAGCTCTTGCGACCACTAGACCAACGAGGCAGTCGCTTTCAGTCTCAGTTTTTTTATTGTTACTTGCTAAATTTGGCAAGTTTTGCTTTAAGTACCTAGTAGTTGATACCTTTATCATCCAGAAATGCTGAAAATACCTACCAATCTATGAGATACAATATCGATCTTACTATACGTACCTTGCCTTGCAGGTTTGGTATTAAAAGGTAAATTCTTCAAACGCTGCTGCCAGACAAAGGCTTTCCCCAAGTCGCGCCACATAACCTTAGAGTACCGTTCTTCCGTCCAAAGCCGATTTCTTGAAATTGAGGAGACGATACTGCAAACTATTTACTTTATACCAGGAGTTTGTCATAACTAGAATAAAGGCACGACGTTTTTGCGAACTGCAGTTATCATTCGCCTGACTTATACTATCAGATGAATGATGTAAAAAAAACAAATACAGTAATGGAGAACCACTCATGCCCAAATGATATCGGTTTATAAAAAATATATAAAAATACTGACATCAAACGATGCCTACTACATATTAAAACTAAAACGGACCTCTTCATGCAAATAAATTATGAATCGTGAATATGTTTTATTTTCTCCGTATTTTGATAAAAACCGCATAAATTTGCCACACGGCCCGTGTGACGGAGACGGCGGGTACCGTATATTTTCTTCGTTTATTTATCCTGTTTACCTTTTTCTCTGGCTGGTTCAGACGGGGCGAGCAACTACGAGTATCTCTTAAAATTTTTTCTTCTGTGGTGTTATTCTGTAAAAATCTCACAGAGGATGAGAATATTCATGAGAAATATGAGCTTGATGTGAACTGCCATCCTAGCTGACTCTTAAGAATTTCTTTCCCTAAGTTATCACGGTTTGTTGTCTCAGAATACATCTACTGAACTTTTACCCCATGACTGCTAGCCATCGCTCAAGCGACACGCGTCTTACGACTGCGACTGAGGAGAGAACAATTGACAAAATTGGTTTAGCTACAGTTTTGTTTGTTTGTTTGGCATCTCGCAGGTTAACCTATGAGGTTGTCGTCTGCTTAAGCGGATTTGCCTGTGGCTGCCCTAATAAATTAAGGCCTCCAGCCAGGACTTAAACTTAAATACTAACTAAAAACTAAGCGACTACACGCTAAAGGAACCCCCTGTGGGGTACGAACCTCGGCTTAGGGCGTCGCTGGAAGAGGGCAGCAAATGACTAGCTGGATCAGGGTTGATATTATTTTGGGACGAATTTAAAGCTACAGGCTCAGCGACGCGGGCTGGCTCGAGCAAGGGTCGGGAGGGGCGTGGATTTGGGCGTCGCGGCGGGCCTCGGCGGCGAGGTCGGTAGGACGGCGATCGGGTTTTGGGCTTGATTAGGGTGCTGGTGGCCTTACTACTCTCCTGGAGGAGGGTAGTGGCGTCATTGGGGGCGATTTAGATATGCCTTGGCCGGCGAATACTACTACTGCGGGAGGGAGTGTAGCGGGCGGCCGCTGAAATCAGGGGGTTTGAATGTTTGATGCCACAGTCGAAGAAACGCTTAGATAAGCGTTTCATGAACTGGTTTATGGTTGGCATTTTATGGTCGACGTGAAGATCTATGTTTCGGACATAGTAAGGGGCACCCGTAACCCTTCTTAGGAAACGGTTCTGGAGGGTCTGCATCTTATGGAGATGACGTGGGTGAGCGTGCGCAAATACAACGCAGGCATAGGTCATGATGGGACGGACGACTGCGGTATAGATGCGCAGTTTGCATTTTAACGACAGTTTGCTTCGGGCTGTCAGTATAAACTGGAGTCAACTAAGAGCGAAGGAGGCGCGCGCGCGAACCGCCTTGATATGTTCCTTAAAGGTTAGGTTCTGATCTAGGATCACGCCTAGGTACTTGGCTTGCTTTTCCCAAGGGATCGGCGTGCCGTACATCGTGATCGGGCTGGGGGGACTACAGGACCTAAACTAAGTTTTATAATGCTTAAAAGTATCTGTCTCAATGCAGTAAACAGAGTCAGAAAAATATATGATATTCTTCAGAATATATTCTAGTTAGATAGTGTGTTGAAAGCATACTACAACAAATTTGATACGATAGAAAAAAATCACGAATCTTCGTGATATTTTTCAAAGTTTTGTTTTAAAGATTTAAAACCATACTAATACACATGCGGTCATTCTGATATTTTGTTAGATTATTCTTCAAGCAACATATTAACGTAATAGTGTTTTAGTCCAAACAATAGATTTTTTGTAAATAGATATTGAAAAAGATATACGAAAAAGTGTTCATTAAAAAAAAAAAAAATTTCCTCCGCGAAACTGCAAAGCAGTTTGATGGCAGACGGAGCTCCTTTTTTACATGTAAAAGAAATTGTTTTACTTTTTCACCTGTAAGTATTTACGCTAAACTATCTATAGTACATTACATATATTTTCAATAACTCCTTAATGTTGTGTTTTTTTTTCTAAGAGACATAGAAGTTTTTTTTTAAATGTACTTTACAATGAGACTTTGACATATCAAATGAAAAAGATAAATAAGTATTTTATTTTTAAAATATGTTTTTGTGATAAAACTGTTTATATCGGCTGGAAGGTATGTGTGTGGTAATAGTTGGACTAAAAAAACAACTACACCTAATATCGTAATCGTTATTGCAAGTGGGCACTACAAATCTCCTCATAATTGCTCCTTTGAGATCTTGTGCGAATAATATTGCTTTTCAATTCATCAAAAAAATACTGTTCTAAAGCTACTGACAACACTACACTCTCATGAACCTGCAGCATTTTACATTCCAAAAACACGTCTTCGTAATCACTACTTTTACAACGGTTTTTTGTGTATTTATATTTTTTGTGTTATTATTTTTATAATAGATTCATGAATCTGATTTGTTTTTATTTATTTACTTTTATTGTTAGCTTAGCTGTGATTATAGGAAGCTGTGTTTTTGTTTAAATTATTCATTGGAATATTTATTTTAAAGACAGCTTTTACCAAGTAAGTCATTTTCTAATCAACGTGCATGCAAATATATACTAGTTTCATTTTAATCTTCATTATTAATTTATGTTCAGCAAATATGAACCCTAAAACATTTCATTAGTCCCTAATATGAATAAATGACATCGTTTATTTGATTACAAAAAGATATCTCAATGATAAGTGAAAGGTAATGCTAATAAAAAGTGAATACAACAGGAGGACCAACTATTGAATTCTGTATACATGGTGTTTTAGAATTAGTATAATTATTTAAAGCCAAATCATCTACTTGATAAACTGGTAAATCTACATGGAATACTTTTAGATTAAACAAAAACATAATAACTATAAAGCCATGTCGTAGCAAGTTCGTTGATAGAGCCCCATCCTCTACTGCTAAACTCTCATTGATTTATTCGTAGCGCAAAACAGTCATTCAATGTTTGAATGTGTGCAATCTTTTTGCGTCGTTTTTTTTGTCTCTCTGATAGACGTAAAAACCACAAGATTTAAAATAGTATATTCGTACGTTGTCAGTTTTTTTTTTTTAATTGCAACAAGTTTCGAACACTCTATATAGTATAAATTCCATTAGTTTTAATAAAGTAAGAATAAAATATAATGCAATCAAATTAACCATTCTCTTTCTTAGAAATTGAACGAAATGAAGAGAGATGGTGATTAATTTTACTGAAGGCAAAACATTGAATCATGTTAGAAAAAAAATAATGAAATTCGAGAAGTGTCGTTAGAAACCGGGCTGAAACGAAATTCCTTTCGCTGTATATAATATTATGTATTCAATAACTTAAAGGCACAGTGAAAAAAATTAACAATTTTAAAAAGTTACTAAATGAAAAAAAAACCGGCCAAGTGCGTTCCGAAGTGTGGGAACACGAAGGGTTCCGTACAACCGGACACTATTAAACAAAACCAGCAAAGGTATGTTTTTTCACTTACCTCTATTTTATTTTATTTTAAGATTTTTGCTCTTGTTTTTGATTACGTCAGTTGTTGTAAAAAAATAGAAATTTTTAATATAATTTTTTTACATGAAAAGGAAAAGAGAATTGTGTTTTCTATTTATTGCATCAAGCCATCCTCAACAACAACATTTTTAAAACCTAGTAAAGGATTTTTTTAACTCGTTAATTTTTTTCTTTATATAATTTTATTATTTGTGGTTTTCATTTATTTGGCATATGCCCTGCAGAGGGACAACATAGGCTAGAAATAAAAATTTGTTGTTATAGTGGCAATAGAAATTCACAGTCTGTGAAAATTTCAACTGTCTACCTATTTCGGTTTATGAGATACAGCCCGCTGACAGACGTAAGTCTGTTAAGCAAGCTTCGCATAAGGAGCAGCACGTAAAAATAAGGTAGGGCATTATGAACATAATTATATCATAATCATATTAATGCAAAAGAATATCAAGCTCTACGTTACGTTCACTCAATGACGTCGTCTGCTCAGCGGCCATAACGAATTTCCTTCTACGACCGTCAGGTCAGATGGACGGACGGATGGACGGATGGACAGCGGAGGCTTAATAATAGGGTCCAGTTGGCACCCTCTGGGTACGGAACCCTAAAACATCAAAAGTGTCGTGACGGTCAAAATGTTATTTTTGTTTTCGGTCAAGCTTTCATTTGTCAAGTGTATAGAGTAGACCGTGCGGTAAGGAACTTCGTTCCAGTTACCTTCGTCTCTGCTGTCGCGCAGTTGGGTAAAAAGTCTTCCAAGATCTGTACTACAAATACGTAAAAGAAATACTCGGGCTGTTTTGGAGCAATATTATAGTGACTATGGTACTTGAAATTAGCGGCAGATCGTTGATATTTTTTTAAAGATGGTTTTGTTCTCAAATTTCCAAGAAATCATAAAAAAATATTTGCTTCTCAAAAACCGACCAAATTTTCAGTGTCCCAAGGTAACATTTACAAACAACGGTCTCACAAACAGATGTCACACAACTTTACAGGCTGCCAATCGTCGGGTAACGTATCAGGCTGTCAGGCACGACCTCACTGACACTCGCCTAACTTGCCTGCAGAGTTTACACGACCCAGTTTGCTTATGTACTACAAAGACTATGTATGTGAAGTGTAGAGTGTGTAAATTAAATCCTTTTAACACGTTTGCTCCTGTTGCCAGGTCCAGTTTTGAATGATTCCATTCATTTATAGCTGGATCGCTTCCAGGGATTCTTTGCACACATTGCCCCACTGTGGTCTTGACCGCTACTGTAGCCAAGGGTAGACGGGTAGACGGGTCGCCGGGTACTAGGGGCCAATTGTTCTTGGTACTTGTAATTTGGCATAATCGTCACGTTGACTATCGCAATACTGCATGGCATTCTCTTGTAAGTCCCTTGGTCGCCTATAACGCAACCTTTGGGAAGAAATAGGGGCATGGTGCAATTTTTTGTGTCCGGCACCACATGGAACAATACAGAAGGAGGAGGGGGGGGGGGTGTAATAGGTAACGACCGCTTACCGGAAGACGTAGCGTTGCAAGGCCTCCCACAAGGCGAACCGGTGACCTTGTAAAGGCCGCTGGAATCCGCTGGATGTGGGAAGCACAGAACACAGAAGTGGCAATGCTTGGGAGAGACTTTCGGCTGCAATGATGTTTGCTTCTCATTCACCTGTCTTCATTCCTATTTATTTGGGGTCGGAGCAGCCTGCAGCGGGTTCTTTCATACTATTCTACTAGCCGTGTTAGTAAGTAGTGTCATTTCAGTAATCATATCATATGATCCTTTCTAGCCTTATCATCTTTCACACAGTAAACAGAGTGGTGATAGGGTTATCACATTAAATAGTACAGCGGTTATTACAAGTTGATATTTTAAATGTAAAAATAAACAGATTTTTTTAACAAAATAAATAGCGTCCAAGGTCCGATATGTACCTCTCCTGATAATAAGGCAAAAGATACGCTCGGGGCGATGATAACACAAACTTTTTTCTATTGTTACCAAATAATCAGAAATTAAGTTTAATGTTGTTAAACAGTAAAACGAATAAAAAAGAGCGCACGGCTAGAATGATATGTAAGTACAAAAATGTGTGTTTTAAAAATACTTAATGTAGAAAACGTGGTTTCAATTAATTTGATAACCTAATAGCCACACTGTATAACTATATTTTATTCACATTCATACTCAAAACTCTCCTCACCATATATTCGTCGTTTCTCCGAACCACATGCCCATACCATGACAACCGATTTCCACAAAACTTTTCAGTCACTGGTGTCACTTTCAGACTTCTTCTTATAAGCCCATTTCTTATTCAATGTCTGAATTATACAAGGTGGCACGAATATCGACGAGCACCTCATTACCATGGATTCGCTACCAATTCGTGGAACCCATGAAACTCTTGGTCGGTTTAAAAAAAACATTGTTGCTGTTCCATACTTTGTGCACTTTTCTATGATACAGCAGTATTTTTTCTTGATATCAGACAAAAAATTTCTACGCTGGGGGTCTACATTTCTAGAATCGTGAGCTGAATTCATATCGATGTCCCCGCCACCCTGTATAAGGTTGACACCTTAGGAAACTGTAACAAAACTATCTTACTGCTTTGCTTATTATTCTCCGCCCTTATCGGAATTTTCTGTGGAGTCCTCACAGCGTTCTTTTACTTCTTACGTAGTTGGTTATCGGCCATCTTAGTATTCGCCGTTTTTTCACTTTCATACAATCCACTTAGCGTTTCTTTAGTCTACCTCAAGTTTACCATTCTTATATAGATCTAGCTTTAAGTATCTGGGTGTGGCGGCATCTACACCGCCACATGCGAACAAAAGCATCACACTGGCGTCAGACAAATCCTGCATCGCGTAAGCAGAGTTTACTGCGCAGATAGCATATATACAACTTCCCGACATCAAAACGTTGGCCAGTTGCCCACCAGATACGACTTCCATCCTGGTCTGAGGATCCTCCCTTTTCCAAGAGTATGAGTGAACTTTACACTCTGTTCCTCATATGTCTTCATAGGTAGTTATTTCATTTTTGTAAGTAGGTTTCTACAAACACTTGTACCCGTGAGATCTGCGTTTCCTATCTGACTACTCTGACAAAATGAACCAAAGTCAAATCCCTTTCAAATAACATGTTAGCTTAGCCCAAATATTTATTTCCATTTTCGATATTTGACCCTTAGAAAAACTTTATTTCTTACATTCATTTAAGTTTTACATCGTTTTTTTTCGTGCAACAGTATCGAAGTAAAAATAATGATCAGTAATTTTTTGCTTCCAAGTTTTTACACGTTACCAGTATTAGCTTGGAGATTTTGATGGCACGTTTCTAAACCTTCGATTCAATGTAAAGGATGTCTAGGGGTGAGGTATTGTAAGTACACGTGAATGTAGGTACAGAATTTATGAGAAAATGTTATAATTTTAATAAGGACAGGGTTAATGGACAGGTCAGGGGACATGTCTGTGTTAATAATAATGTGTTGTGGAGTTTCTTGCCGGCACTTCTCCTGAAATGACCTACTGGAACCGTGCACCTAGTTTCTGACGATTCTTAAGTGCCGATGTAAGTTTATGTGAAACAAACATGTTGAAAATTATTGGTGTCGTTGTAGTGGCGACGAAGAAAACGAAAAACAATTGACATACTTAAGACACGGTATCCAGTTTCTATGTGTGACGATAGAGAATCGCCCCGATAAGTATCGTGGGCTATACTAGAGATCAGTTCGTACCTTCACATCCAAGATAGTTTACATTAGCCACAACAGAATACACGCTCGTATCCCATAGGATCCTGAAACAGAAATAGTCAGCAGCTGTTCACTTAAAACTATTGCACGATATACTGTCGTCCACGATGTGTTACAGTACAATTTTCTTACGCATTTTCGGTTTTACAGGTAGGCAAACACTTAAAATAATCGTGATGACACAGTGGGCACTGTGTCAAAAAAACTGTCTGAAAGTTGACACAGACTGTAGGTATAATGAATTACATCATCGCTGATACGAAAGCTTTGTACCAAGTCAATAAAACTACTTGTAAAACTATTTACGATAAATCTACTAAGACTTAAAAATAAGTCGTTTAATTCAAAACCGTAACTCCAGTAAGTGGATCTTAATTGGTTTCCGAAAATAAAACCATATAACCCAACTGCTCGCCTCTGAGAATATTTCTATAAATGGGATGTCACCCGCGGCCAAATTAATTAAAGGGGAGAATGGGGAAAACAAAAAACAGGGAAGGGAAACAGTTCCCACTTCCTTAACATTTTGTTGCGGTCAGGGTCAAGGTGAAACCCGGCCACAGACACAGAGATTTAGACAATGCTTTTATTTTGCTGAATGATATTTATCTCAAATCAAATCAAAGGTGACTGCTGTTTGATGGACTGTTTTCGTGAGTGGAGATAACCAAACCACGTTAAGAATGACAGCTTCGCGTGACTGACTTTCCAGATAGTGCTAAGGGACTAGACAAGTAGCGCTTTCAAAGGGTTTTGTATTTCTGGAAAAAAAAAACAATAGGATTGACATAAGCTTTTTGGTAGCTTGTGTAAGTCCAATTAATTTTTGACTTTTCCATCATAGTTATCGCAGATTGAATGTCACTGTGTGTAGGCCCTCTGATCGTACTAAACAAACACCCTGTAACACAAGAGTATTTCGTAACGATAACAATTAAGTTTGCGTTTGATAAGTCAACACCTTCCGAGGATTAAAGGATTCCGAGGTAAAACACATGTTGTGTATTGTTTTGGGATCACATGTTGCTTTTGTAACTTATTGTTCCCTCAGCATGTGCATATTTTGCAGTCGGAAGGCCTCATTCTGAATCCTACTTGCTAGAGGCATAACCAGTAAATAACTATATTATTGTAATGTCAGATGCTATTAGGCTAAAGTTTTTATCGTCTCCCAGAAATCTTCCAAGACTACACCTACTTCACCTAAAACCCTTTAAAATATCTAAAATATGACGTAGAGATCTGGCAAATTACAAGCACCCTATGGAATTGTTACTTAACGTTACGTTGTAACCAAAACGAGGGTAGGGTTGGTAGTGATTAGATTTCGCTTGGATAAGCTCCAGCAATTAGTAATATAGTTAGTTGCCCAATTTAAATGCTACTTTGGTGTTTTGCGTTACAAATTAATTTTATGGGAAAGACGTTTTGGTCCTTTTGGCCGAAACCTTTTGGGATGGAAGTTTAAAGCTTAGGGAATATAACGGTACCTTAATTGGCCAATCCATTCATGATCTTATTATCTTCCATACGGAGATAACACCAATTTGCGAACTATATAAATATTTAGCAATGAAATGTGTTCCATTAGAAAATATTGTATTGTGCTTTTGGCCTTGTTTAGAAACCATGCAGAAAATCAAAATCAATTAATTGCCACCTTTAATGAAAACAATGATAACAAAAAGCAAAATCTAAAAGAATATAGTCCCATTATTATTATAAATATGAAAGTTTGTGTGTTTGGATGTTTGTTACTCATTCATGCGAAACTGCTGAACGGAGTTGGATGAAGTTGGGCACACGGGTAGCCATGACCTCGGTTGGGGGACATAGGATATTTTTTTTCGACATCAGCGCGGTCGAAGCCGTGGGCAAGAGTAAATATATTAAATATAATATTATCAAGAAGTAACATCGGTTGTTTGTTTGTAAAAGAAAAGCTGGAAGTACTGATCCGATAACATTATTTTTTACAGATTTTCTATCATTTACATTTACTGCTAAGTGCCTTACCTTATGTTCCTTTCCATAGACGAAGTTGCGAGCCAAGTTGATCATCTACTGATGATTACTGAATTACTATTTACATCCCAATTACAATGACCACCAAAAACATAATCACCACTGACTTTCTCGGCCCAATCGCCCTTTTACCGACAATTCAAGTTTACTCAACTCAATTCAAAACAAAACAAACTGAATACAAACATCTATTTAGTAGATACATTAATTAAATATCTCGTCTGCACTCTGGCGGTGACATTTCGATAAATTATCGTCAATGTCGATGAGGCCATCCATATTTCATAAAACAACAGAATCCGAACTAACTTCGTTTATAAAGTGTGGCTGGTTAAACAAGGGACATTTTTATCAATTATATGATAAATCTTGCTCAAAAATATTCAATTATAATATGAAAATAAAACTAAATTCATGGAAAAAATTATCCGTGATATAAGGTCGAATAATCATATTATTGTAATAAGATTCCCAAGTATGGCCGGTCGAATAATGCAGCATGCACTGCAGCGGGCTAATAAACATAATATCACTCCTGTATATTATTATTCTAGTAGCAATACCTAGACACGTTTTGCCAATTACTTTTAAGTACAGACTCCGGGCTGCGATTCCTACACTCTGTTATAATTACCATTGATAAGACTCTGTTTTCCGTTTATACTTCTAACTAGGCTTAGAACCAACAAAAGTGCGGGTGACCCTACTTGTTCCCGCCATCGTTGTTTTGTTCAGGCAACCAAACACCTAGTACTGCATCATAGATACGACAACCATTTTCGAAGGACAACGATAGAAGTTAGTCTAGCATCAACGCGTGCCCTGGATGGTCCCTGAACTTCAGACATACTCTTAGAAATCCACGTGCGGACTCAAATTAAAAGGCAAAATTCCATCCTTCTTGAAATATTGCAAATAATCGCTGCGATTCGTGTAATTTAATACCGTCGTGTAAAATTGTTTCAAAATATTACTGCGGGCTTCATAAAGAACTTCAAGTCCAATTTCAAGAAAGTATAAGAAGATAAACCCAGGTGAGTGCTGGCCTTACTATTTTGTTCTGGATAGAGATTGGTGTTGATGTATCCAACCCTTTGTTGCATTCGACAACTCTTTTAGAATAACCCTTAATCCTATAATCTTCCCGCTCCGTTTCAAATTTTTTTGGTCCATTCGAGCCGGACATACAGGCACCCCGCTGGGTGCACCTTATTCATCTACATTAGCTTATAATTTATGCTAATTATACCTACTTCATATTGATAAATATTCAAATGGCGCAAAGTGAAAAGTTTTTCCGAAGAAGTTCAAGTTTCGGTAAGGGATAAAAATTAAAGTCCCATATTTTTTTAAATTCCTTTGTTATGTCCCTCGTTTAACCAGCCAGCCTGTATAATGCCGAGTATCATTCGAGTTTGTAGCCCCTATCCATCAAAGTCCGTGTTTTCCGAAAGTTACTTTAAAGTCCCTCTAATGAGGTTAGATCCAACAAAAACTGGGATAATACCGGTGCCGTATTTTCATTATTCGTGCGTCGCTCTTCCTAATTTTGCCGGATAATGCTTAGGTGTTGAGCGGTATTGATTATAGATTACTGCTTTTATAGGCTTAGCACTTAAGTATTTGATGAGGTGTAGAGCGCGTCTTTTGAAGTCCTATCAGCTTTAACACTCTCGGTGTGACGTCAAGTGATTGTGACTGGGCATGCCAATAACTACGTGCTGCATAAAGTAACAGTTCCATGATAAGACAGCTCTTTGTTTTACTACGTTAAAACCCAGCTGCCTCGTTGGTCTAGTGGTCGCAATCGCTACTGCTGAGCATGAGCTCCTGGGTTCGATCCCCAGGTCGGGCAACGTGTTATTGGGATTTTCTATCTGGAATTTCCCAGTAACAGCCCGAAGTCTGGATTTGTGCCCGGTAGATGGCAATAGGCTCGCCCCCTATTACATGGGACTTAAACATAACTGGCGAAATGTGGGTGTACTATAGGTACACCTCTGCCCAACCCTTCGGGGAAACAAGGCGTGATGTTATGTTATGTTATGCGTGGAGGTATCAAGTTGAAATTAACCCTAGATCTCTAAACATTAGTCTCACAGGCGACACGGTCCCACGCATTCGCTGTTTAGGCATGTTCCCGGCATTCCTATGCACCACCGCGCTTAGTACCCTCCTAATTCAGTGTTTTAGTGAACCTTGCGCATGATTTGCATCTACATGTATTCTACTTTCGGAGTTTTGACGAATTGCTAGACTCACGGACTAATGTTTAGTGATTACGTGTGTAAAGTGAGTCAAGGAAAACTTTGAATATTTTGATATCATGCAAATTGAAAATGTCGTGGCTAGTACTTCTGAAGCACAGCCAAACAAACGAAAAATTTGCGCAGTTTTCACATAATATCAGAAGCACAGGATGACCAAAGTGTCATGGCTCTCCTGAAGGAAGGCCATTTATTGCGAACATTCCATTCCTGTCTGCTCAAAGGATTACCATTTATTATGTGTAAAATAGTTGATCTTTATCTTACCTACTTTTTTTTAAATAAATGTAATTTCTCTTCATTTCTCATCTTTTCATTTTGTTAGCCAAAATGACTATCTACTGTTTAGTGAATGTGTAACTCGAAAATGTGTTTAGTGAGCTAGGGTTAATGTCAAATACGAAGATTCACAGACCCTTACGTCTCGTACACACTGGCGCGACACCAGGCACCGCACATCGCGCGACACGCGGTGCCTTTGTGTCGCGCATTGGCGTCGCGGCTGTTTGTGGGAGGCTTTAGAGCTATAAAATACGATTGAAAATAAGTCAAAACCTATAAGGTAGTTCTCGTTGACCTAGAATTACAAAACTTGGCAAGACGCAAGTTCTCACAGCGCAAGTAAACCTTGCGTATATGACTTTCTGTTTGTCTCTTGATAAGTGGGCTTACAACATGACGACCTTTTTTAACCGTCCTTTCTAGGTTTCGTGATTATCATTTCAGCCGAAAGACATCCACCGAGGAATATAAGCCAAGCACCACCACAACCACAAGGTGAAGGCCGCAGGAATCCGCTGGATGCAAGCAGCACAGAACCGGTTCTAGGTTTATGCATAATTAGCCATGGAAACATTAAAGTTCCCTATGCTGGGTCATATTATGTCATCGATATTTTGGTTCTAGGACATGACGGTTTCCTCAAGAGGTTTTCCTTCACCGTTTTGAGAGAATCATGATGAAATTTTTAACACGAAGTAGATCGCCTGCCTGGGTTCGAACCCACAACCAAACCACTCGTAGGTTGGGGCCGTACGAGTATCCACTGGTCCACCACTGTTCTAAGTTGTAGGATTATTTTCTTTTAAATCACAGGCTAGGTTAAAGTGTCAAGGCTAATTCTAGTGACTTATATAAAAACGTGTGGGGAACCTCGTCTGGAACGAAGTTTCTTAGGGTTTTTCTTAAATTCCGAATGTAATTGACTTCACTCTTGTTATATATTGTACCTACTGCGCGCAAGACACGCGTGTGTGTGTGTCGGCGCGCGTGCAACGTTCGACATACACAATAAAGTAGTATGAAGCTGACTCGCGGTTTGATTGCACCCCCCGCTCACGATAAATACATAACTCATTACTATAGCACCCTTGAAAACCATAAAAACGATACACAGGATCAAAAATATGTTTTCTTTTGCAGCCGCCGTCTCTGATTTTGACACTCAAAAACCAGAAAAACGAACCATTATGTAAAAAAAAAATTTGCACAGCCAATATTTTGGATTTTCTTTTCGACTTCACTTTCGGTTTTAGCACCCTCGAAAACCATCGAAACTACAGTCATTATGATTTTTTTAAAATAAATTTCTCTTCAGTTTTCAGCACTCTTGAAAACTATACAACTATCGCTCTCTTTGTCTCATTCTAAAATATAATAAAAAGTCACATGGAGGCCATCTTGCATTTTCATTTTCATTACAGTGACGATGTAAAAAAAACCTACTGCAAGCTGCGTTTAAAAACTTCGTTCCAAAAAATACCTGATATGTAGAAGGTTCTAACCGGTGATAGTTTTCTATACCTCGTATATCATTCCTGCTCAAACGCTAAAGCTATAACAATGTGTGTATGGCAATCAATCAGTCGACCCAATTGTTTCCGAAGTGCGTTTTATTTGTAAGATACGAGGGTAGACGCCTGACGCAGATAACGGAAAACCCTCCAAGTCTCGGGGGTATTTTTGACGTTAACGGTAAAAATCTGTCTGATTGGCTTTTGTTTTATACAGAATGAGGAAATGAAGGAAATAAATGAGAAAAACTGCCGTGATCTTTGATTTTTGTAACTTTTTTTTGTTGCATTTGAAAATATCTCAGTTTTGGGAAAGGCTTAAGTCCAGCAGTAAACATCTTTCAGTTGATAATAACCATAGTGATAAATTCAACTATATCTAATATTATAAATGTGGAAGTTCTTATTTTTGATGTTGGTTAGTAATCACGCAAGAACGATTGAAATTTGGCACACTACTATAATAATACTAATTATAGCTCCTTCAAAGTATGCTCCTTCAGAAACGAAACACTTACGCCAACGAATAATCCAATCATCAAAACATTTTTAAACGCTTTTCCGGAATTGAGTTCTGGCCGCGAATTCTCCTTTAAGTCTTCTACGGACTGAAAACGGGTGCCACGAAGTGGTAATTTGAGTTTAGGAAAAAGAAAGTAGTCGGCTGGTGCCATATCTGCTGAGTAAGGTGCTTGCTCGATGGTATTGGTTGAGTTTTTGGTAAAAAATCGTTCTCAATGAATGCCTTGTGCGATGGCGTAATATCGTGATGCAATCCAAGAATTTTCTTTCCACAAATCTGATCTTTTTCGTCGAATTTGCTCTCTTAAAAACCGCATAACGCTCGAATATTATTATTTACTTACCGTTTGACTTTCTGGCAAGAATTCCGAGTGCACAATACCGCTATACTCAAAGAAAACAGTCACCTTGACTTTGACTTTTGATCGACTTTGGCGTGTTTTTTTTCGGCTTTGGTTGGCGCAGTTGGAAGGCGCCACTCCGAAACTTGTTGACTGGTTTGTATATTCAAAATCAAAATCAAAAGTCATTTATTCAAATTAGGCTGAGAATCAGCACTTTTCGAACGTCAAAATTACATAAGATAGTCCTGCAAAACGCCCGCCCTTCATCACTTCCTAGTGCTTTAGCTGGGAAGGAGAAGTGGCGCAACAAACTCCAAAGCAGCACAGCTGTCTTTTCGGTTAGAAGAACTGGATTCTAACAATTGTAAGTAATTACCAAAACATTAAATTAATTGCCATACGTCAGCTAGCCAAGCCAATACCAAAAAAAAAAACTTAATACATAAATAAAAGCCTCCAGGCCTAAAGGGCATGGCAGCTTACATATGCAATACTGGAATTGTTGTACAAACAAATAAAATGAATAAATGATAAACTAGGACCATCAAAGTAAAATAAATTAACAGAACAATTACTGTAACAATAATAAAACCATAGACAGCAAGACGACCAGTCACCACAAGCAGCACCCGTTCACGAGCATAACGCAAAGACCATTACCCCCCTCGCCATATTTGAGGGAAGGAGGAAACCCGACCCCCGACGCTACCGCAAGCAGTGACATCTAAGGGAGCATGACGAACTTGCTGCCAGATGCTCGCGCAAGAATAATATTATCAATTGTCGAGGTCGCTAGCTAACCACATATTGTAATACAGCTCATTAAAAAACATTGTAATGAGTAGATCAAGTCAATAATAAATGAAAAAACAAAATATTTGACTTATACCGTCAAATAAAAAAACACAAAAATATGAACTCACAGAGTTAATCACAGCGACCAACAGTTCTTATCGTTTAAGTAGTCGTTAATGGAATAATATGCCTTTGAACAAAGGTTGGATTATACTTGAGCCTTAAACGCATTAAATCTAGTAAAGAAGAGGGTAACTTGTTATAAAAGGTTATACCAAGCCCAACAAATGAGTTATGGACCTTATGAAGCCGGTGAAAGGGAGCACGTAGTTTGTTCTTATTTCTGGTGTTAACATTGTGAAAATCACTGTTTTAGTGTATAAGTGTATATTTTGTCTAATATATGAGATGTTGACGAAGATGAATTGAGATGCCACCGTGAGAATACCAATATCATTAAAAAAATCTCTAAGAGAAACTTTGGCTCCTAGCTGATAAATTGCTCGGACAGCTCGTTTTTGAAAGACGAATATATTTTGAATATCAGCGGCTTTGCCCCACAGCAGAATACCGTAGGACATAACGCTGTGGAAATAACTAAAATAGACTAACCGAGCTGTATCAACGTCAGTTTATTGTCTTACTTTCCTGACGGCGTAGGCGGCTGAACTGAGCCTCCCCGCTAGGCTTGATATGTTTGGGCCCCACTGAAGTTTGGCATCTACTGTTATGCCCAGCCGAACCGCCGAGTATACAGTTTCAAGCAGCTCTTTATCTAAGACGATGTTGGGTCCTAGATTTCAAACATTCGGTAAGACGAACTTCACACATTTCGTTTTCTTGGCATTGAGAACTAGGTTATTTGACGTAAACCAATCCGTAACCATTGAGAGTGCACTGTTTACGTCGTCATAATCTTGTCTATTCCTGTCTTCTTTAAAAATAAGAGAGGTATCATCTGCAAACAGTACAACGTCACAGATATCATTTAAATAGAATGGTAAGTCATTGAAATGCACCAAGAACAAGAATGGACCCAGTATTGAGGCTTGAGGTACACCTAACTGAACTGGTAGCTCCGAAGATTTCACACCATCGACATCTACACATTGGAACCTATTATGTAAATGAGAATTTATTACGTTGTGGGCTTCGTTTTGGACACCGTAATGACGTGGTTTACGCAAAAGCGTGTCATGGCGCAAGCAATCAAAGGCTTTAGAGAGATCACAGAAAACTCCAATAGCATTTTGCGATTTCTCTCATGCATTAAAAATGTGTTTAAGCAGAGCAACACCCGCATCTGTAGTCGAACGTCCTTTTGTAAAGCCATATTGTTCATTCTATTTAAGTTAAAATGTCTTAGCAACTGATTAAGTATAAACTTTTCAAATATTTTGTTAAATGCTGGTAAGATGGAAATAGGCCTAAAATTGCTAATTATATTTTTATTACCTGATTTAAATAATGGTATGCCTTTACCATCTAAAACTACGGAGGCTTTAAATTCCTCACCCAAAGTCTCAATTGATTTATTAAGAGCGAACGTTCCAGGCTGCCCGGTTGAATTTCAATTTAAACATATAAACCCTATGATAGTTATAAAAGCTTTTCGGCAAATAAAAATCAAGTTGACCGAAGATCTTTGGGGAATGTCTATCAAAGTTTGTACATCCATAATCGAGACCATAGCACCATACTTAGCTTTAATATTTAATTTGTGTGTAGATCAAGGAGTCTTCCCGGATTTTATGAAATACAGTAAGGTTATACCACTTTTTAAATCTGGGGATAGCAAAGACACCAACAATTATAGACCAGTATCCGTGTTGCCGGTATTCAGCAAGGTGTTCGAAAAGGTAATGCTCAATCAAATGCTTAATCATTTTAACATCAACAAAATCTTACACGAACAGCAATATGGTTTCACCAAAGGTCGTTGCACGACTGATGGTGGTGTCACTTTACTAAAACACATATTTAAAGCGTGGGAAGAGGCCCAAGATGCCATAGGAATTTTCTGTGACCTCTCCAAGGCATTTGATTGCGTTAATCACGAAACCTTGCTCCTAAAACTGGAGCATTACGGACTAGGTAAACCTGCGCTAAGTTTAGTTAGATATTATTTACAAGATAGATGGCAAAAAGTTCAAATTAATGGTGTCAATTCACTTGGATTAAAAGTAAAATTGGGTGTTCCACAAGGCTCGATATTAGGTCCTTTCCTCTTTTTAGTATATATTAATGATCTACCCCATTTATTTAAAAAACAACCACAAATGGTGTTATTTGCTGATTATACTTCTTTAATTTTTAAGATAAGTAGACGTTCATCAAATCTTGACGACGTAAATAACGCACTGCTGAAGGTACAAAATTGGTTTACTGCTAATAATTTAGTATTAAATGGGAACAAAACAAAATGCATAAGGTTTGCTTTGCCGAATGTTAAAAGTACTGATTGTGACATAGTATTGAATCAAGAGAAACTAGAATTCGTTGATAGAACGGTTTTCTTGGGGATCGCGCTCGACTCGAGGCTGCAATGGGGTCCCCATTTAACATCTCTTGCAGGACGGCTAAGTTCAGCAGCATATGCTGTAAGAAAAATCCGTCAGTTTACTAATGTAGATACCGCGAGGCTGGTCTATTTCAGTTACTTTCATAGTATCATGTCTTACGGTATCTTATTATGGGGACGCGCTGCAGACATCGAGTCTATTTTTATTCTGCAAAAAAGAGCCATTAGAGCAATATATGGCCTCCGCAGGCGCGATTCTTTAAGGGAACTGTTTAAAGATATTAACATCATGACCGTACCTTGTCAATATATATATATATACAATATATATATATATATATATACATATATATATATATAATATGAAAACATCATGTACGTAAGGAAAAACTTAAATATTTTCTGTAAAAGAGGTGAAAGACACAACTATGGGACAAGAAATAGGGACCAATTGGTTCAACCGGGTTTCAGGCTGGCTAAAGTAGTAGATTCATCCTTCATGGGGTACTGTTTAAAATGTTATAATAAAATACCTCCCCACATACTCCAACTGAATGAAACGAAGTTCAAAACCAGTATCAAACGCACACTATGCAGCCAAGCATATTATACGTTGGAGGATTTCATCTCTGACAAAAATCCTAGGCTCAACGCTGGTTCTGCTCCACAAGGGCGCCTAAACAATTGATTAGCATTCGGAAATATTGTTGGAGCTGCTGAAGATTGTAAAAACTATCTTTGCACTATATAAATTCAATCTTTTAGTATTGTATAATTGCAAAGCACACGTGTGAGCACTATGTAGTACCTACTATAAAGCTACCCTATACTGGGCACGTCTGTCATTGACTTGAATGTGCCCTGGCGGCTGAGAGTATGTCACGCTCACTCAAATGTCTCGCTGGTGGTGGCGTGTGTGTTGGATCATTAAGTTCCCTTCAAAATGGTTGAGCTGAATGGTGCTGATCTATACGTCATGTTCGTGAACGGGCGCCGTCAGTGGGGACTGGTCATCTCTTGGCTGCCACGGCTTTTTTTAATTTTTCTTTTCCGATTTTTATGTTTTTTATTACGGGTCTTTCTACATCGTTCTCACATGTTTAATTTCAACAAGACTGATGTAACAAATTTTCTGTAACCATATTATTTAAAAGAGTGTCCATGGAGTTTCTTGCCCGTTCTTCTCCATAGGTACCTACTTCGCTTTGGAATGGGCAACTAGCTTCATATTTCTGACTGACCGACCCCTTGACAATTCAAAAGTGCCTGTAATGGGTTTATTTGAAATAAATGCTTTGAGTTTGAGTTTGACTACTTTTCATGAGGTCTGGAAAAGTTCCTAGATCAACACAACAATATTACATAAGTCTAATTCACTATTACACTTCTTTAATTCTTGCATTAAATTTAGATTTTTATGCCTAAGTTTTGTTAACTTTATGACATTTCAAAGATTTCTGATATTTTATAATCAGCTTACTAATTTTAATATATTTTTTTATCTTATTATGACTAGTAAACAATTTGGTTTTAGTGATAGTGTCATTAGTTAAGTCAATTGTAACAATGGGCTCAACACATGTGGGTCCGGACTCGTTACCAACCAACTCATCATAGAGACTGCAGGTGATCGCAGACTCTTCACTGGCTTTGAGAGATTCAAAATGGGTTATTGTGTTGTGAGACCTGCTTAATTCTCGTTCTAGTTCAGATATGCGTCTCAAAGCCAGTTCGTGGTCACTACATTCCTGGAAATTTGACACACGTTGACGGAGGTGGTGATGCTGGTCAAGTATGTCCATATGATGTTTATGTAGTTCAGCCAACTGGTTCATAAGCACAGTGTTCTTGTTATTGATTAACTGTATTTCCACCTCGCTGTCATTCCTTTCCTGTAGCAGCTGATTGCACTGGTTTTTGATAGATTCCGATTCTTTCAACGTAGCCATCAGTGTTTCCTCTAAGGATGCAGCTCTACGGGTTAACATATTGACAGGCCAACCCTAGAGGCACCCTGGAATGAGAGAATAAAAAGCTAAGTGTGTGAAAGAAATAAGAGAGAGGGATGGGATGTGGATAGTAAGTACTAGGATGAAGGGCCTACCTGAAGTTCAAAAATAAAATTGAACAAAAACAAAGGAATTAATGTAAAGAAAAGTGTGAAATCTCAATTGTGGGATAAAATGTAATTACTCACAGACATGTCTTAATTGAGATAGTAATATTCAACAATAAAAGGGAAAAAAAACAAAATTAAGTTAGCAAAATGGTTGAGGGTACTACTATTAAACTCGTAAACCTACGTCTCGTCATCAGCGTTTCATGAATGTAGGGTCGGTATTGACTCGTTCTAGCATGTCCTCAGCGACTCTTATGATAGTGCGTTTTTGGAGAAAATTCAGGTCTTTTGGGACTAGCCGGGCGGCAACATGTTTCGTACCCAAGTGATAATTTAAAATGGTACGGATCGACTCGTGAGACACAGAAAGTTCACGGTTACCTCTCTCAAACTTGAATAAGAATTTTCAGTCACTATTTCCTTTAAAAGCGATGTCAATTTCAGTTGAACACGTTGATGGTCTACTAGAGCGAGGCAAATCTTCCATCACATCTTCGTTCCATTTTTGAACGCTTTTTACTGCTCATAAATACGTGTTTTTGATAAAGTCTATTCACCGTAAGCCTTCTGTAACATTTTCAGACTCCGAACACAAAATTTCATTGGCGATGCACAATTTAAGACAAACTCTATGTTCGATGTTTTTGTCCACTACAAAATTCTCAATACACACTCAAAATTTTAGTAAAATGAGTTAAATATACAAAATGACTCAAAAAAGTACACTCCATCACAATTTTATTAAAAAACAGGCCATTTATGGTCAGAGAGGGATAGAGGTATTTTCGGTCTCTTTGTCTTTGAGCGCTTCACGCTCCTCGCGCCGGAGTGAAAAGGACGCAATCAGTTCTGCAGCGAGAGTGGTTGTTGCAAGACGTGTCAAGTTTAGTACCGTAGTGACCGATTACACTTTACGTCAGTTTTGTGCCAATTAGTGTGGGTAAGTTTTGCTACAATTTTTAATCATAAAGTGACTGATTTAGGTTAAGGTCATTTTCTTGTTTCTAATATTAGCAACATGGGTGACATAAATCAAATTCGGTCACTTATTTATTAAGGCATGAATTAAACTCATAGACCCATTTTGAAACCGGTCTTTTTAATTTTAAATAAATTCTTAATTATTTGTGCTATTTGAAAAAAAGTCTGTTTAAAATGTGTTACGATGTGTTTTATGACTGACATATTGATTAATAGTACACTTCAATATTTTTTCAGAGTTTTATGAATCCTACTGGATTCGGTGGTTACAAAAGTTAAAATGAAAAGTAGTGCTTTAGTTCTTCAAATGGTGAAAGTCAAACAGAAAAATAAGGTAATTAAGTATATTATATATTATGATTTCACTTTCATCTTGTTGTATTTAGTTGCTAAATACTTTATATTTAATCGTTTTTTCATGTTTCATAT
Organism: Dasypolia templi; assembly: GCA_963555695.1. Taxonomy (NCBI): domain Eukaryota; kingdom Metazoa; phylum Arthropoda; class Insecta; order Lepidoptera; family Noctuidae; genus Dasypolia; species Dasypolia templi. The sequence goes on along the minus strand of OY743158.1, from coordinate 9,943,526 downwards.
TATTACGTATGTACCGAAAGGTTGTAAATTAATATTTTGTTAACAGAATACTCATGAGGCTTGTGAAATCGACAACGAAAATATACCATCTAGTCCTTCCATTATCGAAAATACACCACCACGTCGGGGGCACACACACACATCACATATTCCTAAACCCAAACCTTTGAATGTAAGTGATTCTCTAATCGTGTGGGTGATGTTTGAAACCTTAATTATATTTTGATTTTATTCATCTTATTTATTGTTTCAGGACTTTGAAAAAGCTCAACAAGAAATAGATAATGAATCAGAAGGTACTGAGAAGATGTCTAGTACCATATCCACCGTCCGACCGCATTCAAGAAGTTCGAGTACGAGCAGTTCATCTTCATCATTAAGTAGAAGGAGTACTTCATCATCTTCAAGTAGTTATTTTACATATTAATTTGAAAATACAGCTATCCCGGGCCAACAACGTTCATACGCTCAATCACCAATCAACCCGAATGAAAGTGATGTAGATCTAAGTGATACAGATCCAAGATAGAAAGCGGAAAAGGAACCCTGGTATCTGGAAGCTAAACCGAACTAAAATATTAAGAAACTCCGGAGTATGCTATAGGTCTTTGTCGAAATCTAAAAAAGTCATTCCAGCTAGGCATGTGAAAGAAATTAGTACAAGTAAGTGTAGACTTCAATGTTTTGATAAAGTTAGTGAGAATGAGAGATCAAATCTGTTTAAAAACTATTGGAGTTTGTCAAATTTGGAATTAAAACGGGCTTACATTAGGGCGTGCATGATGGAAGTGCAACATAGATACAGGTACTCAAATGCTCAAAAACTTCGCCTGCCAAACAACGCGTTTTATTTCACCGTAAATGGCAATAGGTTCCGGGTTTGTAAATTGTTTTTAAAAACACTTTTCACATATCGGACAAACAGCTTAGAACAGGTAAAAGTAAAACTAGCAGCTATGGTTTCGTAGGGCCCGAGTGTAGAGGAAAGCACGAAAACAAAAAGAGGGTAGACCCTGATCTGCTACAATACATCAGGAATCACATAGAATCTATACCGAGAGTCGAATCTCATTATTTAAGACCAACTGGGAATACATAACTGACAGCAAAACTATTAGGAACCTCTGGACTGATTTTAATAACGAAAAAAATTAAAAAAGATGCCGCAGGGCGACTATTGGTTATTCTTGAACACTTTTTAACAAAGATTTTAATATAGGTTTCTTTCAACCGAAAAAAGACAGATGTGAAACGTTTGTAGCGTATCAACTTATAAAAATAATAAAAATAATAAAGCACTACTTAAATCTAACTATTATAAACACCTCGAAGAAAAATAACTGTGTCGCAAAGAAAAACGAATGGACCGTCAAGCATTGGTTGGTACAAAATATTGGTCTCTATTTGCGCAATTTATGATTTACAGTCCGTCATGTTATGTCCTAGTACAATTGCACTGGCCAGAATTAAAACAAAGTCATTGCAAGCTTATACTCTTACACACTCAAAATTAAGCCGATAATGTGCATAGCTTGATCGGAAAAGATATTAAAAAAACATCAAAGCTGGTCCTATATACATACCTGTTCAATTTGCTACCTTGATTAAAAGCGCTCGGAAATCCGGAAAGACTTTCATAGTCAAAGAACTTAGTTACGAATTCTTAGATGTCAAAAAACTACAAGAACAATGGGCATATAATTTCAAGGAAAACATAAATATTGTGGAATGTCCTTAAAACAATAAAAAATATTTAAGTTAAAAGAAAACAAAAAAAGAGATCTCAAAGATTTGGTTAGATTTTTTTTTATTCCTAGCATTTACGCCAGTTTTTTTCATTCTTTGAAGATAAGCAAACTTACAAAAAATAAAAATGACAGTGGGTACATGTAATAACAAAATCCAATGATTAAGTGATTATTACAGGCTAAGAACTGAATTAGTGGAGTAAGCACAATGTTCCTATTTGATTATAAAACTGAATCGTAAATGAAAGACTTAGAAATGACATGTTTTTGTTGTTTCCTTTTATTTTATATTTTTTTCCAGGATATAATACATGTACAGGTATCTAAAAAGAATCTAATATATTGTAGTACATTTTGCAGATAAAGTACAAAATAATGGTTAAGCGAAATGTTATTATCTTATTCGCGACCTCCTGACTTTGTTTATATTGTAGTTAAAATTTGGTATTATAAACACTACTTGATTGTCTCCTGAAACAGGGCTTCCTCTCTCCTAAACTTTTACTGTGCCCTACAGGGACTATAATGATCTCTATTATATAGTTACCACCTAAGTACACTTTATGGTAAAGCAATAAAGATATTGGGTATTGAGTATTTTAGAATTACTTTATCTAAACCAGTGTAAGGTAAAAGAATACTCACCGTTTGGTTTGATACCAATTTTTTTATACTACTTTGATGTAATATTTTGTTTGGCGTGTTAGTTACAGATACTTATTATGACGTAGAAGTGATGTAATAAATTTCATTTTAACTATTTTTTACTGTTTTATTGTCCTTGTTACGGAAACAGCGTAAAATCATAAGAAAGAAACTGACATATTTTGGAATAGGAACATATTTTTTTTAGTACTGCAAGAAATAAAAAGACCTTTAACACAAAAAGTCAGTAGCAATTACAATATTTCTAGTACTAAAGCGACCTATAATTTTCAGTTTTTTTCTAAAGTTATTTAATATAGAAAAATAATGTCTTTTTTTTTTGGGTTTGTTCGTATAAATAAAGCGATAAAACCGAATTAAATTATGCAAATGAAATTCGTAACTTTCATTTTTATATTAAAAAGTTATTGTAGAATGAATAAAAATGTTCAATCCGCCGAACACATTTTCCTCTATTCCCAAAAATCCTAAATTTCGACTTGGGTCACTTTTATTCTCAGCGTGCGATATGATCTAACAAAAACCAGCCTTGTATTTAATCTATAACAGATGCAACTCTAACTCTGCGCCAAAAGGGTAAACAGTTGTGTTGTGTTTAACAACAAGAAAAAAAAAACAATAAAATTGAATTTGGAACCCTTAATAAATCATCCATTCCCGATACTTTTTTGACAGAATGTACTAGGACACTCATAAAGTATTGCGAAAAAAAGTTTTATGAATGAGAGACTGGCCAGTTATAGTTTATTTTGAAAATATGGTTATTTGTAAGTAAATATAGGTACCTACGTTCCAATTTCAAATTTTCCCCCCACATTGTTTGTGAGCTAATTTCAATTATCGTGTCTCATTAAAAAATGGATCTGGGCCGGGAACATTTACGCGATATGATTTTTTTACGATTTCAAGTGTCGCCCAAAACATGAGGAGGATAGTTTCACGCACAACCTCACCAATGCTCAGAAGCAGGCCCGGGTGGAATGGTGCCGTGATATGATAAACAAATTTGAAGCAGGCTCGTCTCGTCGTGTTTACGACATCATTACAGATGATGAGTCTTGGGATTAGCAATGCGGTTCAGAAACGAACCGCCAGTCGACGGTTTGGGTGTTTCAAAACGAATGCTTACCAAAGTGAAGCGATCTAGAAGCGGGGGGAAGACTTTGATCGCGAGCTTTATCAATTTGACTACCTACTTGGTGTCAATTCCTTTACGGAACCAAAGAAGCATCATAGGTAATGGCATACTACCCAATTTTTTTGCAGAAGTTTTCGCTGTTGTGAGCAACAAGCGACCAATCCTGGGTTAATACGTAGGATACATTCTATCCCGATAATACGTTTCCTTGGGATCATTTTCGACTACCACGCGGGCTAAGCCGCAGGCGAACACTAGTTTTCAATACGATTCAATACGCCTTACTCCAAACGATCATAATACATACATACTTCCTTACTATTATCAATTTCTCAAAGGTAGTTTTAAATTTCATCCTGTAGTTTTATCTCAAGAACTCATGTCTCGGAAGGTAGGAAGAAGGAATGTTTACTTAGAGAGCACTCTTGTATAAATTTCCAAGTAATATCGGAGCAACGCTATTATAATTAAAAGGACATAAAGACAAACTTAAAGCTTTTTCGAAGAATTTGCTCAAAGAAACTCCTAATAGACTGCTTAGCCAGAGATCAAAACTTCTGGAAGAGACTTTTGACATGTACCTAATTATCTTCAGCCGAGTGCAGGTCAAAAGTTCTTTAACTTTCCCAAAGCTACGGGGAAATTACTACGGATGATATTAGTATTTTAAGGTCTGAATATCAAACTGAACCTTCAGAGTAATTGCGTAAAATACTAACAATTGCAATGTCTTCCATTTTGACATTTCAAGAACATTCATTGCGTTGTTTACGTTGTGCAGCAGACGATGGTTTCGAACATTATGAAGGAACGGATTCAAATCTTTCGGATTGTGAAAGAAAGTGTGGCATACTCTGAAACCGAAGTATCAAAAACCAGGGTCCTATTAAATAACCCCGACAGTCTACAGTACGGCGTAGATTTCTTATTCATCAGTCAATTCTTACGTCGACAAATATCATTTTATGCTGATTCCGTGGTAAAGGGTACCATCGATCCTCCGCTGTCCGTCCGCCCTTCCCTCTGTTTGTATCTCATGAACCGTAATAGATAGACATTTGAAATGTTGAATGTGTATTTGTATAGCCGCTATAACAACAAATAATAAAAATATAATAAAATGAAAAGAAGTAGTTTTAGATATTGTACGGTGGTACGGAACCCTTCGTGCGCGAGTCCAACTCGCACACGAAGTCGGCAAAGTGTTTTTTTTTTTCCAAGTTTCTTTCATTCATTTTCTGCTTAATTAAACAGCACTTGTCGCGAAAATATATATTATGACAATTTAGAAATTTGAAGGGTTCCGTACCTCAAAAGGAAAAAAAACTAAACCCTTATAGGATCACTTCGTTGTCCGTCTGTCTGTTTGTCTGTCAAAACCCTTTTTGTCAGGAACGCGTGGAGGTATCAATTTGAAATGAAATCATATAATCATAAAAAAATCAAATACATGGTCTACGGCCCCTTGGAACTCAGAAAAAATCAAGCTATTATTTTAACGCAAAAAAAAACCGGTCAAGTGCGAAATAAACTCGCTCGGAGAGGGTCCCTTACAATGATGTTACCCACCAAAAACATTTCATGTTAAGAAGGTTGCCAAGACTTACATAACGCTTTCATTGTTAAAAAGTTATCGGATTTAATGAAGAGCCAGCTCCTAATTTTACAAGGCTTAACTCTACAAACCTTACATCTTTATGAAAATGTACGGCTTGACCGTTTCGCGGCCTTCGCACTGACACTCTTATGGGCCTAAGGGAAGAAATTAAGTCACTGTTCTATAGCGATGTGTCAGAAAATAGTTAAATGGAACGGCTATAAGGGTAAAGTTAGTAGAGTTAGGCCTTGAAGAGTTAGGGGCTTGGCTCTAGAATAAATCTGATAACATTTTAACAGTGAGAAGTCTTGGCGACCTACTTTACATGGAAGGTTTATGGTAGGATAACTTTTATTTTTGTATTGTGTGTTAAAATCATTATCCTTACTCCTAGCATAGTCGTGTAAAAAGGTATTTTATTCACGCCAGTAGTTACTATTTTCACAGCTAACGAAAAACCATGAAGATAAAAAAATAGCACGCTTTTATAACTCACAAAAAAGCATAAATAATTTAATTAGTTCAGTTTAGTTCAGTTCTTGAATTAGTTCTTCTCATCCAATGATTAAATACAAAAAGCGTGGTGCGTTTTGTTTAAATTTGTTAAAAGTATGCAAAACTTGACTCACGGCACGCTTAAAAAAAAATTGCTTTAAAATAAACAGTACCTTTGTACTCAAATTGTATTTATGTCGTGTCCCTTTATAATTTAATGTGTGTACAAGTCAATTCAATTATTGTTTAGTTTTCTGTGAGTTATAAAAGCGTGTTTTTGTATATTATATTTTTTACTTTTAATCTAGTATATTCTTCATTTAGTTGATAAGACTAAAGTCAACGAAGGCACTGAAGACTGCCACTATCAACCGCCTGGCTCCATCATCAGACTCTCCCAAATCTATTGCACTTGTCAAAACGAATCATGTGAACCCAATCTCGAGTGGTTTAATGGTAGCCACTGAAGAGTTCAACTTCCACTTTCTGGCTCCATCATCAGACCCTCGACATCAAGTGCAATATACTGGACTCATTAAAACGAATCGCATGACTCCAAAGACAAGGTTCTTACTAGTTACCACTGAAGAGTTCCAATATCCACCTCCTGGCTCCATCATCAGACCCTCGACACCAAGTGCAATATATTGGACTCATCAAACCGAATCATATGACTTTAAACTCGAGGGGTTTCCTAGTAGCCACGGAAGAGTTCTACTATCTGCCTCCTGGTTCCATCATCAGACTTTTGTTGCCTAAGCCCAATGCTTTGGACTCGTCAAAGCGAATCATATGAGCCCAAACTCTAGTGGTTTATTTGTAGCCACTGAAGATTTTCACTATCCAACTTCTGACTGCATCATCAGATCATCTCCGAAATACAAAAATATAGTTTTGTCATCCAAAAAGTTTTATATCGATACAAAAATTAGAAGTAGGTTAAATTTATTTCTAAGATTTTGTTACAAGCTTATAAAGGCGTGTCAAAAAGAGTTGTTTTTGAAGAGTGATTGATGTACAAAGATATGTTCGTTTATTATGTTATATAAAAATAGCCCAAGGTAGTAATATAAACGTTTAGTGAAGGCAAAGCGTGTGAAGGGTACTTTGCAAATTTCGTGATTTCGCATAAGTGATGATTGTTAGTGTAAAAGGAGTTTGTGTGTGTTGTTGTAATAAAATGTTGAGAATGAAAGTTTGCCGGACCGTAAGAACTTTGCATTTTTAATATAGATCAAAGGTTGGGAAGAGCATTGATCGGAAAGTAGCAACTAGTGGCAATCTGAGCCACATCCAGAGGTTTGATTTTAGTTTTCGCAGCTCCATCCCAACTCCCAATACAGTACGAGACACGTGCCTGAGCGTTTCATAAAGGCTTACGAACCCGAGCTGTAAGGTGGGTGATATGTGCTTTGAAGTTAAGGTGTTTATCTAGGATTATTATCCTAGATAAACATCGGTATTCCGAGGAACTTTGTAGTGTCAGTAGAGAAATTGTAGGACAGTTGCACGAGTCTGAGTTGGCTTGACAGGTTTGAGCTTTTATAGTAATGGGTGTCAACGGTTGCGTGGTGGAGTTTATAGAGAATGTTATCAGTTTTATTTTATTATTGTTTAGCGTGAGTGAGTGGGATATAAGCCAACTTTATATTAAATCAAATCCAGTTTGCTTGCAGTTTAGCCCAGGATTCATCATAAAAGGTAATTGCAGTATCGTCGGCAAAAGAGACAATGTTACCAGAGCACAGCAGCACGTTGCACAGATCGTTTATGAACACCAGGAACAATATAGGGCCTAAGACACTGCCCTGAGGCACTCCATATGAAATACGCAGCTCGTTGCTATGAAGACCGTCGATTTTGACTATCTGCCTACTGTCTGAGAGATGCGAATTAAAAAGCTGGAGTTTAATACCATGTACGCCTAGACATTCCAGTTTAGATATAAGGCAGGAGAGAGGAACGGTATCAAATGCTTTTGCAAGATCAATGAAGACTGTGAGGCATTTTTTGCGTTGATTTAGTTTTTCAACGATTCCATTTATCAGTGTCAAGTCCGCGTCAGAAGTTGATTTTTTCTTCCTAAACCCAAATTGGTTAGTTGACAATAAATTATTGCTTTCAAGGTATGTGCTGAGCCTGTTATTAATGAGTTTAAAATCTTGAATAAGGCAGGTAGCACCGCAATAGGGCGATAATTAGTAATAGAGTTGCGGTCCCCCTTATAACTTTGGGTTGAATAATGGCCTTTTTGAAAGAAGATGGGAAGGTACCAGAGACGAGGCATAGGTTGAAGATATGGCAAAGTGTGGGGGTGAGGATTGCAGACTATATTTTTAACATGTTTGTAAAAATGCCATCAAAGCCCACTGCAGCATTGGCTTTTAGAGATCCAATAATAGAAGCTACCTTATCAAATTTTGTTTCCAAGAGTACGAAACAATTCAAACTATTGGTGGTATTGGACTGGGAATTAGGGCGAGGACAGCTATCCTGTAAGTTCCTAATACGATCAACAAGATCTTTGCCTATATTTACAAAAAATGAATTAACATTGTCAAGAGATTGAGAAGGTGTGTCCGTGGTGGAAAGTAACTCTAAGGGAGGGTGAGTAATTTTAGTTGTGTTTGTTACACGCTTCCCACAACATCTTTGTGTTACGACCAGCTTTGGTAATTTCAATATTCCAATTTTGGTAACTTTTTGGATGAAAGGTATAATTGAGCTCACCAACGCTGTTCAACCTCTATATGAACGAGCTAATTGGCGGGCTCAGCAGTACCAGGATCAGATGTTATATAGACGGTACCTGCATCAATAATATCAGTTATGCGGACGACATGGTATTGCTGAGCGCGTCAGTTTGCGGGTTGAGAAAATTGGTTCCTCAACGTGAAGCGTATGCTAAAATCCATGGCTTGGCATACAACACCAAAAAGTCGGAGGTCATGGTCTTTGAGGCTGAGGGTAAAAGTCCTGATGCAGTACCACTTGTAATACTTTATGGTACACCTTTGCTGAGAGTCTACAGATTTAAGTATCTTGGTCATATATTGACTCCCAACCTCAAAGACGATGATGACATTGAACGGAAACGGAGGGCATTGTCGGTTAGAGCGAACATGCTGGTTCGCAGGTTTGCACGATGCTCTCTTCCTGTTAAAATCACGCTTTTTCGAGCCTACTGTACTGCTTTTTACACGTGTTCACACTCGCGTTCAATACAACAATGCGTTTAGGATACTGGTGGGGCTGCCCGGTTTCTGTAGTGCGTCAGGGATGTTTGCGGATTCGCATGTAGATTGCTTTTACGCAACAATACGTAAATGGTGTGCTTCCCTGGTGCGCAGGGTGTTGGACAGCTCCAACAGTGTCTTAAGCATGGTTGCAAGTCGATGGGACTGTTTATACGTGGGCCACTGTTGTGCAGTATCTCATGGGATGTCGCAACAGTGACCAACCGTTGATTTTTTTATTTATTTTTCCTTGTTTTTGTTTAGTGTCTGTGCTTACTAACATAGTCGTAGGTTTTTACTAATAATACTGTTGAGTCTGGGTTACTCCAATAAAAAAAAACTATTCTATTCTATATTTTTTTTGTTTTTTATGTGCAAATCCTAGCGTGCATACCAAAATTTAGCTTTTTTAGACTTTAGGTACCCTAGAGGTTTTGATGTGTGAGTGAGTGACAAGGTAAGTAGTGAGTGCCCCTACTTATTGTTTTTGTCTTGTCTTGGCCTACTACCGTGTCCCCTGATTCCAAGAACAAACTTGACATTGTAGTTGAAAAACATGTTCTCTCATTAATTCCAACTGCAACTAAAAGTTATTACGCACAGTATTGAAAGATTTACCATGTTTTATTAAAACCACAGACGCCATACAGGGTATCCTGTAATCTGTAAATATTGAACTAATTTCTGTATTTTTTCAAATTTTTTGTGTCAGTAGTTTCGGATGTAATTACGAACGGTGATTTTTCGTGTTATTTCCTAAATAACTTCAAAACTGTTTATTTTAAAATTATATAAAAAAAGTTCGAGACCCTCACACAAGCCCTTTCGTTTGATATGCCACACGGTACAGTTTGCTAAAGTGTTGTTTTTAATTTTCTAGTTTTCCTTCTAAAACTGATCCCCAAATCCCGGAGCAAATTGTCTGTGGTAGACAGACAGACACACAAGTGATCCCAATGGGGTCCATTTTTCATAAGGACGTACGGAACCCTAAAACACGGCGGTTTTGGGACAAATACTAGCAAATAAATGAAAACGCGTGCTCCCCGTTGACCTAGAATCATGAAATTTGGCAAAGAAGCATGGTTTCACAGCCCAAGTAAAGGAACACACAAAATCCGAAAATCTTTTTAAAAAAAATGCGATTTTATTGTAAAAAAACGCTTGTTAGACAAGAGTTTTTTTTTACAATAAAGTCGCATTTTTCAAGTGCCTAGGACACGATAATCTTGAATTTAGCTTCGATGCTTATTCAAGAGACCCACACAATTCAAAAGCAAACTCATTTGTATCTAAAAAAAAACTTCGTGGATTCTCCCATTGATTCGTTCAAATTCCAAAATGATGATATTTGGAGCAGTAGGTACTTAACATCACAGAGACTGGCCTGAGAAACAGCCGCAGTGGGCACCTAAATATGTTGAATATACTATGCATATTTCCTTATGATTTTATCACCAAAACCACCTTAAAAATCATCAAATTGGTCCCCGCAACTTGATCGTATTACAACCCATCCCTAGCTGGGAAATATTCCAGTTTTGCACAATTCCCGCCACTGAAATGCGGGACCGTTAGCCGATTTTGCCCATTTGCTATGTAAATACAGGTGGAAATGGAAATGCTCATTCTGTGCCAATTACAGCACTAATGATGACAAAAACTTCAACGTCCTAATTTGATGTTGGTTAATTGCTTATGAGCTTTCATTAACGGCTGTAGTCGTAACTGGAGTAGTTAGAGACGTCAATTAAAGTTAATGAAACATAAACTATTATTTTGGTGCCCTTATCGTGTTTCAAAACTCAATTGCATTTGTTTTTTTCTAGTTTTGGTTCAAAATAGATGTATTACTATAATTGACATCGTCATCGAATTGCTAATTGTAATAAGCACAAAAAAGGCGAAAGCGTCATAGCCCGCAATACGAGGCTTATACTTACTACCATATGGAGTTGTATAACTGATTATAATTCTATAAATACATTTGTGGCAGTCGCGAATCATACTTTAATTAACATATAACATAAAAACGTAAGAAAATTTGAATTTCGCGGGCTACCCTCGCGCTTATAAATTATAAATGCTTTATAAATGCTTCAGGATATACTCCACAGATAACCCCTAAGCTGTACCTAATGTGGTGCCTTTGACACCTTTCAAAACAATAAAGAAGTCAATCCTAATTGAATTCTTGTAAAACAATACATACACACGGTTATATTAGTTCTATTAACACAGCGAATGACATCATATTGAATGGAGAAAAACTGGAATTTATTAATCAGACGGTTTTCCTAGGAATCACGCTGGACGAGAAATTACAATGGGGACCACATATAACATCTCTTGCGGGGCGGCTAAGCTCTGCCGCTTATGCTGTTAGAAAGATAAGACAGTTAACAGATGTAGAAACCGCGCGTTTGGTCTATTTTAGCTACTTCCACAGCATTATGTCGTATGGCATTTTACTGTGGGGTCGGGCTGCTGACATTGAATCCATTTTTATTTTGCAAAAGAGAGCTGTCAGAGCCATATACAATCTTCCTCGTCGCGAATCTCTCAGGGATCTATTTAAAGGGATTAATATTATGACAGTACCTTGCCAATTCATTTATGAAAATATTATGTATGTAAGAAAAAATCTACATCTTTTTAATAAAGAAATAAAGATAAAATAAAGATAAAATAGAGCAACCATTTTTCAGATTAGCTAAAGTACATACATCATTTATGGGTGTTAAATGTTATAACAAAATACCTTTTGATATATTGCAATTAAATGAAAGAAAATTTAAAATTCGTATAAAAAGTACACTTTGCAGACAAGCTTATTACAAATTAGAGGACTATATACAAGATAAGAATGCTTGGACACATGATGGTCCAGCTCCATAGGACAATCACGTCTAGACAAAATCACATTGGTTGCTAATTTAATTTTTTATTTTAATTTTTTTTTACTTACTCACAGACTGACTTATTCCTAGTTAATATTTTAGGAAAGTCATATATTTTTACAATGTTTGTAAATATGTGAGCACAATGTACCTATCGCGTGATTCATTTATCTGCCTTTGCTTTATTTTTAATTCTTCTTACCAATTGTGGTATAGTATTTTTATTCTTGGTGCATCGTCTTCACATATAAAAATATAATTAATGTATAAAAATATTGTAAAATATTTTAAAAGAGTAACGGTGGAGTTTCTTGCCACTTCTTCTCCATACGAAACTACTTTTTGGAAGTGGCGCCTAGAATCAGTTATATTTTTAATGTAATTTTTGACGTTCAAAAGTGCCATTTTATGGGCCTATTTGAAATAAATGCTTTGACTTTGACTTTGACAGCAGCTCGCGAAGCATGACGAACATAAAAACGAGTTTAGTCGAAAGAAGAATACAAAATAACAGATGAACAAAAGAAACTTGTCATTGACACAAGGTGGTAATTTGTTGCAAAAATGAAACATTAATATAGTTACAAAAATCGATTAATTGGACAAAAAAAATAAAACCCTATTACGTTTATAATTATGTTGCTTGTAGAATAATCTGACAAAAAAATCAGAATGTTTGCATGTATTAGTACGGTTTTTAATCGTTAAAAGAATTTTTTAGAGGCATCTTCGTGATTTTTTTCTATATTATCGAATTGGTTGTATTATTCTGTCACGTAGTTTGGCAGATTTATGAAATGTGTACAAGTATTTGGTCCAAAATAAATGATTTATTATTTATTATATTTATTTATTCATGTTATCAACACACTATGTAACTATGTAGCATATATCCTGAGGAATATCACATTTTTTCTGATTTTGTTTACTGCAGTGGATCATATACTTTTAGGCATTATACAACTTGCATTTAGGTTCTGTAGTCCCCTTAATAAAAACAGCCGTACGGGTGGATCAAAGGTTAAACTACGCTTACCACTCGGGTAGTGGATACGTGACCTTTAAGACCACCCTCCGGTGACATGACTCGGAAAGCATGTTGCTGGCTGTCATTCGTAGATCTTTCACTGTCGTTACGTAAAAGAATATCTTGAGAGTAACATTGCAAACCAACATTGAATTAAAACCTACAAAAGTAAACATTGGTACATTGACAGCAGGTTTAGACCCGGAACCTTGTATTTAAGCAGCGGGTTACTACAACACCTAAAATAGACCTCGTACTCAAGTAATTTAGTGTCATCCGTACATGACAGCTCTTTTTCATACGTTGTCTAAACTAACAGTTGGTCTCTGTATTTTTGTCTATTCTTCCGTCGACAAAATATTTCTACGGTGCTAATGCTACGTGTACCTGGGGCCTAGCACGAACGATTTTAATATTGTGAATACTCCTGTCAGCAACACATAATTATAAATTAAATTCCCTTTTCGTGTCTGCTTTGTCACCACGTAGTCCTTTTAAACTATGCAACCGATTTTGATGCGGTTTTCACCAATGTTTAGAGAAATAATTTCGGAAGGTTTGAATGTAGTGTAGTTGTTTTTACATTTTTAAAGTTATAGTTGAGAAGTCACGATGATTTGTCAAGTCTTAGAAACCGCGAAGCAGGAGCGGGTAGCTACTTTAGGTCGCGACTTTATTCTTGTCGATGGGACAATAAGTATTTATTGTTTAAGCAAAATACTATCGAAAAGTTGTAGTTTGTTATCCAAAAATCATTCAAATTTAAGAGTCATTAGGGCCTCTAAAACCTTGTACATGAGAAGCGGGTCAGTACAATAGACCTTGCTCAAGTAATCTAGGGTCATCCGCACATGAAAGCTCTCTCCGTCATACGTTGTCTACACTGACAGCTGTGGATATACAATGTACGGGCCAGTAGCGCCGAGCCAAAGAAACTGTGGTATTGTTCTAAGATGATGTTGCTATGTGATGTCTTCAGGTATTGTGTAGGGCATTTTGTTACTTCAGTATAAGGTTTAGTATTGTTATAGACGTGGCACAACGTTACAAGACAAAAGTATTAGTGTGAACTATTTTAACGTTACGTTTAGTCGGAGAACTGAAGTGTAGGTCACATTAATAAAATATAACGGTTTACAAACATTTAGAGCAAAGATGTGTAGGATTTCACTTCAGGTCGATTTCAGCTTCGCTCGGAGTTAGAAACGGAATGTAGCAGCAGGTAGTGGTGGAGCTGAATGTACCCACGCCAAATGGATCAGAAGATAGTGCCGTGTACTGTCGTAGAGGAACCCTGTCCAAAAGAGCAAAGCTGTTATATTCGCAATCGGCACGCCGGCAGAAGGGCCCGCGTTAGAGTCCCATACCACGTGAGTGGAACGTCAGTAGCGCCTCTTCTACGCTCAGCAGATGGAAGGTCCTGGGACACAAACGTAGGACGAGCGCCACAGCATCGGAGACCTCCCGATCTAGGAGTTGCTGACTGCGGCGCCCAACGCTACACTATTTTAGAGTGGAGGGAGCTAGCTGGTCGCGCACACAACACTTGCGGAAAAGATTTATTTTTTTGCCGACTAGCTAACTACAGTCTGGAAATATCTGTTTAGCATATGAGGTATGAGGAACAGGGTGTTCACCCGTACTCTACGAAAAAGGGAGGACTCTTCGACCAGATGGGTGTTGTGTCTGGTGCGCAATATACTATATGTAGTATTTAGTTTGCAGTGCCACTACAAGCATTATCAAGCATAATTCAAAATGCTTCTCATTTGATTGTCGCCCAGAAACAATAAAAATGGCTTACAGTGAAAACTTGGTCTTATAACACTAGCTTTACAGTGAAGACCTGGCATGACAATTCTGCCGATGAAATCAAATGACAATTTATAATGAAAATGTCAAGGTATAAAGGTATAAACATCTTCATTCTAATATTTTCTAAAAAAGGGAAATTAATAGTATGAAATACAGATTTGGATGTAAAAACAGTCAAAGATAACTAAAGGTTTACTATTGACGACGACACGATACCATTTCATATAGATTTAGGTACTGAATTATAGCAAATCTTGCTGGACACAACAGCTAGGTTGGAGTGTAGCCTTAATTAAGGGCGCAGGACTTTTTTGTTTTTTTTTTTTTTTTTTTGAAATTTGCCAATATCGGGTTAACCTTGTCTATATAAACCATTTAATCTTCCAATAAGCATGGTGCTACGACACACCGTTGCCGAGAAATAGGTCTTCGAATGTTCTTTTAAGTTACTGAGAACTATATACATTTCTAAAAACAAAAAAAAAAAATGGTTTCGCAAACCGTTACTTTCTCGATTATATCGTAAAACACACCTAAATATAAGGCTAAAAGCATCCTGGTGTTTTGGTGTCATATGTTAATGTTAGGTACTTACATATAACTATTAAAAAAAATGCGTTTATTCTAATTTACTGGTGGTTAGCGCAGCGTCCTTTTCTTCTATTAATAGTTGTTTTTGGAGGTAAACCTACGCTATCTGGCTGACTACACAGAGCTGTATAATTGGTGTAAGCAGACACTTTGCGAAGCCGGGAGTCACGTACTCCGTCATTGTAACATTTTTTTTTGTAGTGGACCATATTTTGTATGGTCAAAATTCCAACGTTTACTGTTGCTTTTTTTATGAAAACAAGTTTTTAATGTAAAAACACAACTTTTAATACCTCCCACCCTGTACCGTTCCATGCACCAAAAGACGAAAAAATAAACTACGCAGAAAACCTTTCTGTAATGTAAATTGATTTGCCCTATAAAACTTTTTCATTGAAACGTGTGAAAACGGATGTGTCGCGCCCTACTTTGGTTCTATATTTTTAGTTCAACCCCTATTTTGTAGGCAGTACCAACAATGTCGTAGTTATAATCTAGTTACTAATGGAAGCTAGTTGTATCTATAGTGAAGGATGTCAAATCAAATGAAATCAAATCAAAAGTCATTTAATCAAATTAGGCTGAGAATCATCACTTTTCTAACGTCAGAATTACATAAGACAGTCCCCCAAAACGCCCGCCCTTCACCACTTCCTAGTGCTTTAGCTGGGGAGAAGAAGTGGCGGAACAAATACACCAGCAGCACAGCTTTCTGTTCAGTTAGCATAAAACTTGAAACTATACAATTATAAGGTAAGAAAGGTAGGAAGAAATTCGAGACACTAAACATCATATTAAATTATCTGCCATGTGTAAGCTAGCCACACCAAATTTTTTTTTTTTTTTGAATTTTTTGGGTAAACTTACAGCTAACATTTTAATAACTAGTACAATGTGTAAACGATGGCCAATTACAAGCTTCCACTAACGACTAAAGTGCATATAATTAACAAATACGCGAAAACAGCGACGTAAGAGATACGCAAATTAATTATCTCACTCTCAAAAATACAATAAAAAAAGAGAAAAAAAAATAAGCTTATACATCAAAAAAACAATTGTTCAAACATTTCTTAATTTCCTTAACGCTACTGGTAAATAAATCTAAATCGACATCCTGACACACAATATTAAAAGTCCGACAAGCTCTTATCACATACGAGTTCTGTATTAAAATAAAAATGTTATATACACAACAGATAATATATAATATAGAAAAAACAACATACTTAACACACAAATATTAGCCTCCAGGCATAACGGGCGTGATTGCAACCTTTACCCTATAATGTATAAGTAAAGATTACATTAAATTTTCCTAAGTTTTTTTTGCAATTTGCAGGTTTTTTTTTTGCACAAAAAGTATGTTTTTACAGAATTATTATCATTCAAATCACCAATACAGCCTCATTTTATAGTTCATAATTATAAATTAATTATACATTTTCATGAAATAGTCATTTAATGGGATTATATGAATTCATATAAATCACATTGTGTTCATCATACTCGTATTACCTAAAATGCAAATTGATAAAACGTAAGAAAATTTAAACTTCGCGGGCTACCCTGGCACTTTCCCCTGAAGTTTAGCACCAAGGAAGGATATTTGAAAATTAATACCCTAAAGAGGTTTAGTATGGGATGAAAAATTGTATTGAAGATTATGGGAAATCACATCGGGATTTGTAAGAAATTGTATCCATATCAACCCATTAATCGAAAAAACAATAAACAATCAACATCGGCGATTGCTAGGCTTAGAACCCATTACCTAAAAAGCAAGTTTTCTAACCTCCAAACCAACACTAACCACCTACATTAAATTAATATGACTAAAAGAAAAACAAATTACAATGATACCATTTTTAAACGTAATAATATCTCATTACTGTTGCTAATGCCCACAGAGTGCCTGACCTCATTCTTAAAATGAAGAACTAAATGAAGCAATTATTTTAGTACCGAAAAATAATTTCCAAGTGATAAAAAAAGAAATTAAACTTATTTAATGAATAAACTTAGTTTTACTTCAGTCTTCAAACAAATTGTTAATACTTAGTAAGTCTCTCCTTAATTGATTTGATTACTTAAAAGTTTTCATTAAAATAGTTATTTCGGGATACTTTAATTTTTCATCTAGTGATTTATAGATATTTTCGATTAAATAAATTTTAAACATTTGAACAAGAAATTCAAAAACAGCGACGAAGATCTCTTTAAATACTGTTATGTTATCAATGTGTTCCATGAGGTTGAATTTTTACTCTTGCGGAAGTCCTGCGGGGTAATTGTGCAACACACTATCAGTAGTAATCGCTTTCATTCTGACAGTTCAACAACATTCATTGCGTTATTTAAGTTGTTATGCAGACAAATTTTTCGAACATATGCAGCAATGGATCAGCAAGTTCCTTCAAAATAATTCAGATTTTGATTAATTGTGTGTTATGCAATTAGGGTGCAGTGCTGCTAACAGAAAAAAACAAGACCTGACTTAAAAATACATTGTACCAAAATTTTACTATGTGTTCGGGGTGAGGGTCGCAGAATATTTGATACCTTTTTTCTTAACAAACTTCAAGAAGACTTGCAAAGGTTATACAAAACGAGTTCGAAAAGGTACAAGTACAAATAAAAACGTGTCCTTACACAACACTGAATTATCTCCCTAATGTACGTAATATGCTTTTTAAAATGTAAATGAACAGCTCGCTAGCAACAGAAAAACCCAAAGAGGTTTTCGTTGTGTAGCTAATACCAAATTGAATAGGAAAAGTATTTCAGAAATATATAAATAAAAATAATAATTTATCGCTGGTTTGCAGAATTCAATTGCGGTCGTGTCAATCTCAGTGACGAATTTCGTGTTGGCCGGCCGTCCACCTCTGTGAACAACAAAAATATCGATTCTGTGAGCCGTATGGTCGAAGCAGACAGCACGGGCACGTGACCAATCATGAGATTTGGGCATCTTTAGGCGTAGGCATGAGTCAAATACAATCAATCCTACACAAACATTTGGGGGGTTACACTTGTTTTAACAAAAAAAAAAACACTTCCCAAAGAATTTTTCTCATATTTTTATTTGCCAAATTATTACTTAGCAAATAAACTCTTCACAAATAATGGTAACGCAAACCTAATGTTTGGCTAGTGAACGTTTTAACAATTACTTGCTGTTAATACAAATTGCAAATTTTAATGTAGTCAAATATTTCATTTGGTATAACATATTTTACGCAAAACAAAATAAGCCAAATATTTAGTATCGTCAGTTTTCAATTTACAATTTGTACTCAGTCAATTGCATAGTCAATGACAAAAGATTTGCATATTTATGACACTTGCACGGAATATAGTAGAAGTTTGAGAATAGTTTTAGAAGCATAGATAATTGTGTAAAACAAAATATGTAATTTTCGAACATTATGGTTACTGAAGTTTATAGCAAACTTGTTATGGAGAATGATTATCGGACAAAAAAATTTAGGAGAACAACGGGAGTACCGTTTCGGCACGTTGTACGTTGTGTGGTCACTGTTCTAACCTAATGTAGCTGTTTCGATTAAAAAAAAAAGATATAAGCGTGTTACGTTGCAACAGTAAACTCTAAGAAAATTATAAAGTGTACATGGCAATTAGTATTATATAATACAAAAATGGATTCTAACCTAACACACAGTTCTAAAATTGTAAGTAACAAATATTTTGTATAAATTAATTTTATATTTTATTATTCCCAAAAAATCTTATTTTTGTCTTTATATATTTTGTCATAACAAATCATTTGACTTAATTTTTTATGGCATAAGATTGTTTGCTGTAATAGAGTTAGGATGTAGCTAACAGTACCGGGAATGTTTCCGAAACAACCCTTGAGCGGGTCAAACGGAAGGTCGAAATTGGAATGCGAATGAAATCGTGTTCTGCAAGTTATGTTGAACAATGCTAAACGCCCTGCAATACGATCGCCAAAACGCGACCTTAGTTGGATGAACAATAAAGTTTTTAATTGGTTACCAGATACTCTCATCCACTTAACCTACTCAAAACAAACTGTCGTGAACACATGAATACAAATAACACAAAAAAGTTTCTTCATGTTATTGTATGTAGCTCACACAATACAAACGAACTACTAATAAAAGGGATTGAAGCCCTATTTACTATGTAAGGAAAAACGTGACGATACTTACATAATATATACCCTCGCAAAACGATGGAATAATCTTGTTATGTTGACAAAATCCCTTTTGTCTATAAACATGACGTCAAAAGAGTGTGCTAAAAGAGTACCAAAGACAAAAATTCTTTAGTGGTTCGAAATTCAAAAATATGCAGCGGTGCACACGGCAGTGGTATGCACCGCTCAGCTTGAATCGTTTGAGAATGTCGACTGAACGCATTTTCATTTTCAGTCGTCGCTTGCCCGCCGTACGGTGAGCACGTGTCGCTGAGAAACGAATGAACGTACCAATTCCGATAATTGACGAATAAACGTGAGTTTATTAATTGGATTTACAGCGGTGTGATTGAGAAACTGGACGATTTACATAGAAATTGTATCGGTAAACGTGTTTCGATTAACCTGACGATTGTAATTTTGAAATTTAAATTTTTGTATGTGATGTGGTTGACATTGTGAGTTTTTGTGTTTAGTGTGGTTTTGTGGACATGGTAAGTTTAGTTTCTACTTTTATACAAAAATTCAATAACAAATTAAATATCATTGGCTGAACAGAAAAAAAATATAGTAATAATGTGCTTGAATCTTCCTTTTAATTTCTATATCAGGAAATACCACACTATTTTGTCATTAATTGAGTGTTGTCAAAGATGTATTTCGTATAAAATAAGTAACATTGATTCGACATAAAATATTTATTGAATTTATACGTGATTGATTCCTGCAACATTTATTAAAGTACCATAGACGAAGAGTCTTTGTAACAAGATTCCTAACAGCCTCCCTTTGAAAAGCGTCTGTTAGGTACTAAAATCTATAATTTTTCGTAAGGTACTTTCAAGAAAATTTCAACCATTCGCCACTGTTATTAATGTAGTAAACTTTATCTAAATAGTTGTCGGCACGATCTAAGAATAATAATGTGTCATTGGTATAAACCCGCAAGAAGGAGCCGAGTTTTAGTAGGATTGTATGAAGACATGGGTCCAAGTCTGAGAGACTTTTTTAAAGCATTATGTTTTATTTGGTCTTGACAGATCGTTATAAACTTTATTTATTTATTGCGGTAGTTGTTTTAGTCATACTAACAAAACACCAAATTGTTTTTAGAGTACTTAGATAATATTGTTATCACAGATATCACGTTTCTAGACTGGAAGCCAACATAGTTGAGAAAATGCCAAGCAGTTGATCATAATGTTTGGAGTATACCTATTTTATGGTTACTTAAAATTCCTTTTAATTCTGCATAGAATGTTAGGTACACAATTTCGGATGTGACCTTAGTTTAGATCTCTGCTATATTCTATCTTGATTTCGTTTGTTTGCATAGATTGGCATTTATTATGCATAGACTACTGGAATGATTTAATTAATAAATGAGTTTTGCCCTTGGTGCCTAGAATTCCTAGATAATCGTATTTGTTCTGAAAATTAAAAGTTCCTCTACACACGTAGCCCCAGATTTTACTGGTTGACAATCGAAGGCTTGAAAAAAATAAAATCCTACGAGAGCATTCAGATTAAGTGTACCGTTTCAACCAAATACAATAAAACTTTTGATCCAGTCGACCTAGTCGCACCGAAGGGACAGTTTGTAACTAGAGCGCAGCAATTATCCCTTGAATAGACATTCAATCAATACCGTTAGGAATACAATTAATAATGTTATACTACTTCATGCATATTAATTCAATTACCGAAATGATCAATAATTGATTAAGCAGTTTCAATTAGCGGTAAAACAATCCCTGAGACGTGGTGTACAAGTAAGTGCTATATGGTCTAGAGTAGATAGACTAAAGCAGAAATCTATATAGGTACATAATGGTTATATAATTCCTGAACAAGGTACCTACATGGATCTCAGCAGGGCTTAGGTCGTACGAGATGTAAAATTATATTTTTTATTCAAAAATGTATAAAAATCACAGTTTTGCAATGAAAGTATGTAAGTGAACAGTATGCATGGATTAAATCTAACAAAAATCTAAAAAAACCAATCAAAGTATCTTTGCCTCTTTCTTCCCAAAAATGTTATCACTACCTACTCCCAAAATCATTACCCAGCATTAACTTCACTTAAAAATCAGTTATCATGAATAAGATTTATCATAATACAATTTTAGTGCACACTAATTTCTGATTATAGGCTTCATGATTCGTAATAAAGGACCAATTCAAGCTATTCTAGGTAACTCTTGACCAAAAAGCACGATAGAATTCAATCAAAGTTATGTGTGCTTAATTGAAATGAAATCTTCACGTTCGATTCGAAAATAACTGAAGTACTCTTTGCCGGCTGTCAATATGTCAATTGTCGACGACAAAGCACCAGCTGTTCAAATTGACGATTTAATAAAAATTAGGACATAACAGCCGTGTTCTGAACGCTTGCAATTTTCGACAAAGGGATTGAGAAGGGGGGAGAAGTGGGGGGCATGGGACTGCGGCGTTTGTCTAGTGGTCGAACTACTGCTTTACCAGGTCGAGCGAAGCGTTATTGGGTTTTTCTAACTGGAATTTCTCAGTAGCAGTCCGCAGTCTGTATTTGTATCCCGTTGATGATGATAGGCTCCCCTATCACATGGAAATTAAACATACTTACGAAATGTGGGTGTACACCTTTGATCAAACAACATTTGTGTGGAAAGAGAAGTGAAATGTATATCACGGTGGGGATAGCAGCGTACCTGCCAACAGGAACCGTAGGTTTGACTCTAAGGACCAATTATTTTATTGGACCGTTAGAGAGTAAACGGGGTCACGATAAAAAAATTACGACATAAAATAAGTTGAATGCAAATTCAGGCAATTTTGCTCATGTCCCTTTTAATTTCTGTTGGGATAAAACTGTTCATTGAAATGAATAAATTATTTTAATACGCTGAATTAATAATTTTAATAGGCTGCTGAATAGTTTGTTGCGCTATTTGTTCTTCCCAGCTAAAGCACTAGGAAGTGGCAAAGGGCGGGTGTCTGTATTATGTTATTCTGACGTTCAAAAAGTGCTGATCCTCAGCCTAGTTTGAATAAATGACTTCTGATTTTGATTTTAATCTAACTCAGTTTCGGCTTTAATGTTCATTCACCTCTTTTATTGCAAGTTAGAGGGACAATATATTAAACAACACGCTAATATGTAACCGCTTTCCAAAGTAATGATCGCTCTATCTCCAAGTTTTGTCTATGAGATAGTTTCCTGTTTGTTTATCCAATCTGAGAAAGATTGAGGTTTGTTTGACACCTAAATGATGATAGACAGATTATTTCATGAAATTACGAATTTCAACAGTTAAATAGTTATTATAAACAGCTAGATCTTAACCTCGTTTAAGAGTTGTCAGTGTCATCATTGTTGCGGGATATTGATACTGACAGCTCTTGAACGCGGTTAAGATCTGCTGATCGCGTTAGGTTTCATTGGTAAAATTCGCGCTAGTGTAAATTAATAAAATGTAGGAAACCTTCATAATATTACTACGAAAAAATTTTGTTCCCTCTCAGTTGGGTAACAAAGCGCGCTGTGTGACAGGATGACATGACAAATATGTTTATCTGCCACTTTTACAACAAAAGGGAAAATAATATGAACTCATACATATCTGTATTCAGACTAAAAATACAAGTGGAGAAAAAGATGCGTGAGCGATTTGTAGAATTAGTGCTGCGCTGACTCTGACGCTGAGCTATAAAAGACGCCCAAAATTTTTTTGGCCAATCGTTTATTTTTTAGGTAAAAATTTAATTTAAATCTGAAATTTTGTAGAATCTTAACTTTTCTAAGTACATATAAAATCCTGAAATACTGGGAAAATTATAATAAGTAGGGTATGTTTTTGACCATTTAAATTTACATAATTTATTTATCAAAATGTAAATTACAAAATACAAGCTAACACTAAAATATATATAATGTACAAATGTATTTAAAAAAAAACAAGGGGAAAGAGCTCATAGGGCATCAAAAAATACGTCCGCATCGCTGTCAACGGGACAAGTGCCCAAAAGGCTGGCAGCATTGCCACGTTGGATGGCAATGCTTATTGTTTGGGCAAAAAATTGGCCAGCCTTCTGGTCACGAGAAGTGTCTACCAACCATTTGGCGATGCCCCGAAATACGTGATGAGCACTCTGACCCCAAGGACCTAGTGTTTCAACCCCAAACGGATCAAACATATAGCTCCCAATAAGGTGGATACTTGCGCCGTTTGAGGTTTTCTGCTTCTGTAGCAGCAGCCCCGGCACAGCCCGCCGTGCTAGGAAAATTTGATGGCGCGAGGGTGTCGACACAGGTTGCATCCCACACCAAAGGCCTACCCAACTTCCAAGGCATTATGGTCATTCCATCTGGCCTCTTCCCATCGTCACGTGCCAAGCCATTGGGTTCTAAAACAGCTGGCACCCCGGCGGTGACAAGAGCCCGACGGATGATGAATTATGTATTAATTGACTTTTACCGCTGACCGTACCAAAAGACCAATTTAGTAGTGCTTGGTACCCGAATCAAAGGATCTAAGTTTTTGGTACAGTTTTTAGGTCAAAGCCTAAACTAAGTTGAGGTTGAAGAAGTTATTGTATCCAATAATGTTCAGTAACCCTTTTTATAGGTCAACTTTAATGGCGGCACGGAAAGTTACATTTAATTGACAGCTTGATTGACTTCTGCGATACGTGATGTTGGTTTGATTCCAGTTTGTCAGCAGAAAGGTTTTTTTGGGCTGGTTAATTGTTTGTGAGTGTCACGAAAAATTATATAAAGGCAAAGTTTCCGGCTGTCATTCGTAGACATTTTTCAGTCGCTACGGGTACTCAGAAGCTAGTAACTCTGACAAACAGTCTTACTAAGGGGTATCGTGTTACCCAGTAACTGGGTTGTGGAGGTCAGGTAGGCAGTCGCTCCACGTAAAATACTGGTTAAACTGGAAACCGAGCCCAACATAGTTGTTAAACTGGAAACGGAGCCCAACATAGTTGTTAAACTGGAAACCGAGCCCAACATAGTTGTTAAACTGGAAACGGAGCCCAACATAGTTGTTAAACTGGAAACCGAGCCCAACATAGTTGTTAAACTGGAAACGGAGCCCAACATAGTTGTTAAACTGGAAACCGAGCCCAACATCGTTGTTAAACTGGAAACGGAGCCCAACATAGTTGTTAAACTGGAAACTGAGCCCAACATGGTTGTTAAAAGTAAAGGCAGTTTCTTTAAGGATTTCATAAAAAGTAACATTAGGTTTCTGAAAATATCAGGAACGAAACCGGGCAAGTAACAATGTGACTTTTTCAATTCCTTTGTACTTTATAAGTTTATCTTGGACATCAAAGACATCGGTGAAGGAAAACATCTTGAGGAAACCTGTACTTATAACATAACATCACGCCTTGTTTCCCCGAAGGGTTGGGCAGAGGTGTACCTGTACACCCACATTTCGCCAGTTATGTTTAAGTCCCATGTAATAGGGGGCGAGCCTATTGCCATCAATCGGGCACAGATCCAGACTCCGGGCTGCTTTTGAGAAATTCCAGATAGAAAAACCCAATAGCCAACCCACCTTGAGCAAGCGTGGTGATCAATGCTCAGGTCTTCTCTGTTTGAGAATATACTGGTATTGCAAAATCTGTCTATAATGGTTCCACTGCTGAGACACAGGCCTCCTCTCTGTGAGAGGAAATGAGCCGTAATATACCACGCGAGCCCAGTGCGGGTTCGAAGATGTCACATGACTTCAATTTTTTTTTCCTGGACATGCTGTTTCCTCACGATATTTTCCTAAAATAAAACCTACGACCTACAACTCGTAAAACTCGTTTCTAATAAGTCAAAATAAAATATAAAGAACGAGTTTCATTACATCACTAAGTTCTACGTTTTTTACAATGACCCTAAAGTGGTCGCAGGTCAGGCGCGTAGTACTGGCAACCAGCGTGCGTGTATGACCAGATGTTATGAACTTAAACGAAGCAAAAGGAGTATACAAGGATCGTAGGAGGTTGCGTTCTGTAGTTTCTGCCTACCCTCATGAAGAGAAGGCGTGTTGATGTATCTGTGTGTACTAAGTTTGAATAAATTATATTCAACCTACAGAGAGCAGTCCTATAATAAATCATTATAATTCCTACTAACAATAATTTACTCGAGAGACGTTACTTAAAATATCATTTCATTAATTCAAATAAATCATCGGATACGTTACCGCTGATAAAGATATAATATCGCTTAATAATACCCATTAATGGAATTATTAATGAACCAATAAACGCTGTGTGGGCGTATCAAAGAATTGCTTACCTTTGTTATATAATTATTTAGGCAGCACCTATCCAATATTTTATTATTGAAGGTGATTTACTAAGTCAGTAAACGTCTACTGTTGAATATAGGGCTCTCATTAATCTTTACTTAAAATTATTAAGAGGCAACATTTGTGTAGGTGTGTCATGTAGGTGTTAATGTGCGGAACTACTGATGCAATTTCGGTAATTCTTTCACTAATGGGAGGGGTTTATGTTAAAACAAGAAATCGTAGATCCTAACATAGCATCAAGCCGTGTTTCTGCTTTTTTGCAGTTTAAAGAGGTGTACCTATCATTTGGTTCACCCAAATTTCGCATTTATGTTTAAGTTCCATGTCATATGGGGCGAGCTTATTGCCATCAACCGGGCACAAATCCAGACTCCGGGCTACCGGTCTGCTACTGAGAAATTCCAGATAGAAAAACCCAATAACACTGCCCGACCTGGGAATTGAACCCAACAAATTATAATTTCCAAACTTATTAACAATTAAAATTATCTGTTCAAAACATTTACTGTCTCCGAAGACAGTAAATGTTTTGAACAGATAATTTTCTGGCGATCAGACCGAAGCCTTGGCGGTAATTTTTATTTCATATTGAACACACATGTTTTTAGCTTCGTAATAGTTTTACCACAAGAAATGCCTATACTTGTACAACGTCCTCAAAAAACGATAGCCCTGATAGTTTTTTAATTTTTTTTTCTTGGAACACTATGAAAAGTAATTGAAATAAAAACAGTAAAAAAAATTGCATCATTCTCAGGTTTTTTTGTTTCAAAGTTTGGAAGTGACCTTTTCCATGCCCTATTCGATTTCATCCATACTTCGAGGACACCCTATGTAATTAGTGACACTATAAAATGATTTACAAAGTAATCAAAGCCAAAATTATAGTACATTATTAATTCAGTCAACAGTAAACTGTAATTTTGTAAAATCAATCAGATTTACGCTGAAATTCAATTCAAACCTCTAAATCTTTATAACTAAGTACCTAATGGTAAAATTCTGGTAACCAATTTGTCTACATATAATAAATCATTTCGTATTTATTTTGCCCGTACATTTTTTATGTGACAAATAATACAGGAGGCTGTATAAAAACAGTTTTGTTCGCACAACCCCAGAAAAGTGCAGAAGGACTATTACCAAGTAGATTCGAGGCAAACTGCTATGATATTAATTTTATAATGTCAGCTTTATTGTAAGTGATCTGATCACGTTCTCGCGCATTTTTATCAAGTGTACTAAGGTTCATCGACTTTTTTTGCCAAAACAAGTTATTTATTTCAATTAGACCAATTATACCAAAACAGTACCAAATGATTTGTTGGTCCTTTTGCATGTCAAAGATGTACGGACAAAAGAGCATTTGGCATTTCAAAACGTGATGTTCTTTTTTGAGCACAATTCGTGCTGGTCCTTCTACCTCACTTCCTTAGTGGCGTTACGCCCCACCCTTTGTGCGAGAGTATGCTATAAATAAAGGCGACTAGATGTCGAGTGGACGCACGTGTAGTGGGGCGTAGTTTTCTCTTTATATCGGATAGTCCTGAACGGTCAGTAAAGTTGTATAGTCTTTATTTTGTCCGCTTTTTTGTTTGACAAAAACTTTTCGGTGCTTCGATGTTGGGCTAAAATGGAAGAAAATTTTACTACGGTACTATAAAATAGTACTTTAGTATTTACAGAGGGAACTAACAAAAGCCGAAAGTTGAAATTAAGGGTAAGGATTCACACCTACAGGCTTAGCATGGCGTTTTCTGTTTCTACTCTACTGTAGAATAGAAATCGCTTTCTACGCTCCTCGAAATCTCTTTTTCGCGAGCACGAGGACACACTTAGACTCAGGTTGCTTTATAGACAGTGATTTTCCATAGCAACGGGTTAGTTGCTAGTGATGTGTATAACTACCCATTTTTAACGTACAATTGCGTTTCGTTTCTGTGTAGACAGTAGAAAACTTTCTACTGTCTACACAGAAACGCCATTTTTGTCTACTCTTCCGTCGACAATACGCTTCTCTAGGGCGCTCGTGCTAAGCCTGCTGGTGGTAGTTTTAGTCTAGAGGCTGAAGGTCGCACGTCATTGGTGTTACTTTGTACTTATGCTGGCCTAGTGTAGTGGTGATTTCAATAGAATAGGTGGCCAGCCTGTACTGGTTTTGTTTCCACTGAAATACACCGTACAGAATGTACAGAGGAAATTCCTGGAAATTCGGGAAGCATCGTGTTGAGGACAAATAAATAAATTCCGAATTTATTTGCGGAGAAATGGAATAATACCGATATCTGTATTGCCTGACTTTGCATAATATGCGTCATACATAGGTTAATACATAGTTCTCGTTTATAGAAGCGTGTATGACGTAGTAACGTGAATAAAAAAAAGTGTACATCGAAATAAAATTAAATATGATGTATACAGTCAGGGTTTTACACACATACATCCATACTAAAACTGACGCCTTTTTCACAAGAAGGTAGGCAGAAACTACAGAACGCCACCTGCTACGATTCTTAAGATCCTTTTGCCTCGTTTAAGTTCATAAATCTGGTTATACCCGCACGCCAGTTGCGAGTACTACGCACCTGACCTTTCTGAAAAACATCACCAAAACAAACGGGTGACTAGTTTTCAGTTTAAATCGTGCATATAATGCTATAAACCCGGTACGCTGTACCTGTTTCCATAGTTTTAAAGGTGTGCACACATCAAGCTATACAGTTGTAAGCTAACCACGCACGATATGGGCTTACGGGAAATATTTAACTGATCTGCTATAAAAACCTATTACTCTTCTAGTCATGGACCCTTTTTTAAATGAATGAACTTCTAAAAACTTTGCCAATGCCGCACACTTCTTTTATAAAAATGAGCCTCTTTTAAACTTGTTTGCCTGTTCTCACTTTTGTTCGAAGTAACGAAACAGCAGCAAACAGTATCTAAGTTCCCCGACCAAACGGTTTAGGTTAGGTTAGAGCTGTAAGTGACCAACCGCGCGCGAGCCGAGCGAGCAAAGTGCTGCGGCAGTGGTCCGCGAGCGCTATCTCCAAATTGGTATGGTTGGACCCCAAAATAATGATTATTTGAGGTTCATAAAAAGAGTAATTAAATTAGAGTGTTCAATAATAAAATTCAGAAACATTTAAAATGGCAATTATTTAAGGGTTGATTAACTACATGCCTAGGCTTTGCTCTACAATGTTCCGTTTTTCATTTACTTTACTGGAAATGCTTGTTGTGTCGTTGTGCGTGCAACAGCTTGTAGTACCGTCTTGGTTTGGCTTGGCTTGACTTGGATAGTCTTGGCTATTCCTACAATGAGAGTTCAGTTTTTTACTGAATTTACTGGAAATGCTTGTAGTGACATTGTGCGTACAATAGCTATTAGAATAACGATATGATCGTATCTTTACATTTCTTTTTAAAGACGTGCGTGTTGTTAGGAATTCCGTTTCGGGTATATGTTATTAAAAAAATAGCTATTATTTTCTCTATGGAAACACATAATTTAACGACATGGTTGTTAGAAAGAAGTATTTCTGATAGCACGTATCAAATAAAAATAATCAGATGTCCCATAAAAACTTTAATTCATACTCGATCCAAATGTATCGGACAGTTGATTATTGCTCCACGATTACGATGTTGGTCCCATTCAATTCAAAAATAAAATTTTATTAAAATACGCCGTGGCAGCTAAGACATGACCAGTCCCTACTGACGGCGTCCGTTCACGAACATGACGCATGGATTAGTTCCGCACAACTCAACCTAAGAACCTTTTGACAAAAGCTAAATGATCCAACATACGTGCCACCATCAGCGAAACATTAGAGTGAGCATGACATACTCTCAGCCACGAGGGCACATTCAAGTCAATGAAAGACGTACTTGTTTGTTTGTTTGGCATCTCGCAGGTCAACCTATGCGGTTGTCGTCTGCTTAAGCGGACTTGCCTGTGGATTCCCTAATAAATTAAGGCCTCCAGCCAGGACTTAAACTTATATACTAACTAAAACTAAGCGACAACGCTAAGGGCACCCCCTGTGGGGTACGAACCTCGGCTTAGGGCGTCGCTGGAAGAGGGCAGCAAATGACTAGCTGGATCAGGATTGATATTATTTATGGACGAATTTAAAGCTACAGGCTCAGCGGCGCGGGCTGGCTCGAGCAAGGGTCGGGAGGGGCGTCGATTTGGGCGTCGCGGCGGGCCTCGGCGGCGAGGGCGGTAGGACGGCGATCGGGTTTTGGGCTTATGTAGCGTGCTAGTGGCCTTACTACTCTCCTGGAGGAGGGTAGTGGCGTCGTCGGGGTCGATTAAAGTATGCCTTGGTCGGCGAATACTGCTACTGCGAGAGGGAGTGTAGCGGGCGGCCGCTGTAATCAGGGGGTTAGAATGTTTGATGCCGCAGTCGAAGAAACGCTTTGATAAGCGTTTCATGAACTGTTTTATGGTTGGCATTTTGAGGTCGACGTGAAGATCGATATTACGGACATAGAAGGGGGCACCCGTGACCCTTCTGAGGAAACGGTTTTGGAGGGTCTGCATCTTATGGAGATGACGTGGGTGAGCGTGCGCAAATACAACGCAGGCATAGGTCATGATGGGACGGATGACTGCGGTATAGATGCGGAGCTTGCATTTGAGGGACAGTTTACTACGGGCTGTCAGTACGAATTGCAGCCTGCTAAGAGCGAAGGAGGGGCGCGCGCGAACCGCCTTAATATGAGCCTTAAAGGTAAGGTTCTCATCGAGGATCACGCCTAGGTATTTGGCTTGCTTCTCCCAAGGGATTGGCTTGCCGTACATAGTGATCGGGCTGGGAAGTGGGGGAGGGAGTCGACGACGTCTCGAGAAGAGAACCGCCTGACTCTTATCGGGGTTGACCTCGATTCTCCATTTCCGGAACCAAGCGCCTAAGACGTTTGCGGAGGTTTGGAGAGTACGAGCTATAGCGTTGGGACAGTGACCGGTATAGTAAACGGCAGTGTCGTCGGCGAAGTGAGCCAACTGAGCCTTTTTACTTTTTGGGATATCGCTAGTGAACAGCGTGAAGGCGAGAGGAGATAGTACGGAACCCTGAGGGACACCGGCGCGAATAGGATGAGGGGACGAGAGTGCTCCCTCGACGCGATAGCAAAAGGTCCGGTTCGACAAAAAGTCTCGTAAGATGAGCACGAGACGATCTGGCACTCCTAGTTGGTAGAGCTTGTATATCAAGCCGTTGTGCCAGACTTTGTCGAAGGCTTTTGCTATGTCGAAGAATAGCACACCCGTCGTCGCGTTACGCTGCAGACCAGCGCATAAGTGCTCTACGATACGGTGGACCTGTTGGGTGCCCGAGTGTTGGCTACGGAATCCAAACTGCTCGTTGGGTATGAGGCTCTTTGCTTCGGCGTAGTCTTTGAGACGCTTATAAATAAGCCTCTCGTAGATTTTGCCGAGGACATTGAGTAAGCTAATAGGGCGGTAGCTGGAGGGCTCAGACTTTGGCTTGCCTGGCTTTGGGATACCGATGACGGTGGCTTCTTTCCATGCTTGTGGGAAGATGTTGTTGCTCAAGGCGCCATTGAAGATGGCGGTCATAAGCATTATTAGCGGGGCAGGAAGGAGGTTGTATACCTTATTGGTAATACCATCCGAACCGGGGGCCTTACGAGCGTGGAGCCCTTTAATGATGTCTTGCACTTCGTCTGGAGTGACGGGAGGCAGAGGATCATCAGGGTCTTCGACGGGAGGGAGGGAGGCTCTTCGTTCGACTTCAGCGTCGACCTTGTTCAGGTGAGCTTGGTCTACTGGTTGGGAGCTGGGAGAACATTGGGACTCTAGGCTGTCGGCAAGACATTCAGCCTTATCGGGACTGTCGAAAGCGACACTATTGTCGGGGCGGATGAGAGGAGGCATAGAGACCTCTTCTGAGGAACGCAATTTCCTCTGTAATTGCCAGAAGGCTTGATGAGTGGGCTCGAGTTCGCTGAGCATCTTGTTCCAGCCCTCAGAGCGAACCTCCCCTATGCGTTTCTTTACAGCACGCTGTAAATGGCGCGTGTGGGCTTTGTTCGCGTCACAAGGGAAGGAGTCGTAGGCACGCATGGCCGCGTTCTTCTCGGTTATCAGGTCACGTACGTCAGTAGGTAGTTTCCAGCGATGGTCTTCCATCACCGGAACTTCCCGTGAACAATCCGTCAATACGGATTGTACGTGCTCTGTAAACGAGTCGATTGCGGCCGTCGTGTCGGCGACTGACACTAAGTGATCGGGGATGGTGTCTAAGTGAGGCGACGTGGTGGATTTCAGTCTTTCGCTTACTTTCCTCCAGTCGGTTATCGTCTGGGTCTGAGGGGGGCGGTTGGGGTCGATCGGGCCCGAGTAGGGTGCAAGATGCATGACTACAGGGCGGTGGTCAGAGTTTAGCTCGTGGAACGTCTCAATCGATTGCAAACGGAGGTTCACATTCTTGAGCAGCGCTACATCGAGAACATCGGGAAGGTGATTAGGATTACCTGGGAAGTGAGTCGGGCTCATTGGAGCGATGACGTCAAAGTTAAGGGATTCGCCTAACTTGAAAACTAACCTACCTCTGGTTGAGGTTGTGCTACTATTCCACGCCGGGTGCTTGGCATTAAGATCCCCCGCCAAGATGACGGAGTCACTCATACCGAAGAGGGAAGTGAAGTCCTTTTGGAGCGAGATGGGATCCTCCGGACCATTGTCTGGTGGAATATAAGCAGAGATGATGGTGATCGGTTGATGACAAGTCATGCCGAGCCGACAGATAGAGGTCTCCAGATGGGAGAAGAGAGAAGGTGGGTCGATAGGGATGCAATACAAGGATTTCCTAAAGTATATTAGTGTGCCGCCCTTGTGGCATCGAGACCTGTCATTGCGAACTAGTTTATAGTTGGCAATATTCGGGTTTCGGTGATGCGGTTTTAAAAAGGTTTCCTGTATGAGGAGGATGTCAAGCTGATGGTCGCGGAGGAAAGCGGCGATCTCATCGCGTTGACCTGAAACGCCATTTGCGTTGAAGAAGCCTAATTTAAGGGATCGGGGTTTGTTACTGTTTACTCTCGTATTATCCATTGAGAATTAATATTTGAGTGAGTGTAGAACTTGCGCGATCTCGGGATACGCGCTGAGGATTTCCATAAGGCGGAGTGCGTTGCCGTTTGCAGCAACGATTTCTTCCGCCATTTTGTCCGCGGCGGTGGTGAAGAGAGCCGCGTATGTACTAAGTATAATTTGGGCGCTGTTTCGGCCCTGGGTTCCCTGAGGTTTCGCTGGAGAGGCCGTAGGGGCCGCGGGGGCTACCAAAGGCGCTGGGATGGCGGAAGCCATCAGCGCTGGAAGTTGAGCGGGTTGCGCCGGTTGCGCGGGGATAGAGGGCACCGAAGCTGCGGGAGCCTTCAGGTGATTTAGGTTAGCCCAGGGAGACGGCCTCTGCGGACTGAGCCGCTCCGGCATCAGCGCGGAAGGAGGCTTTCCCCAGGGGCTTTCCCTGTGCTGGCGGTCGCTCGCGCGTTTCGCGAGTTTCGGAGAGGAGGACTTCGGGGCCTTAGGACAGCCCCGGTAATTTGCCGGGTGTCCCGATTGGCCGCAGAGTACACAGCTGGGAGGCTCTAAACATAGTTCCCTATCTTTAGGGCGGGTACAGTCGACGGTGCCATGCTCTCCTAGACACTTGACGCATCTAGGGGTCGCGTAGCAGTTTGACTGCGAGTGTCCGTATAATTGGCAGCGATGGCACTGACCAATCAAGTTGGCTCGGTAGGGCTTCTCAATAGAGATGCCCGAGAGCGAGCACACCGACTTCACCTTGAAGATCGGGTGGTGACCTTCCGTGGGGTCACAGATGACAAGGACCATGTCGTAGACTAGGCCCTGTCTCGCTTTGTGTAAGCGATGGACGGCGGAAACTGGAATGCCTTGTGCGACAAGGTCGGTCTTAATGAAAGACGTACCCAGTAAATGGTAGCTTTATAGTGTATGTACATAGTACCCACATATAGCTTAGGCAATTATACAGTACTTTAAGATTGAGTTTATACAATGCAAAGATAGTTTTAATAAATCTTCAATAGTTTTTTCTCGACCCAAATGTATGGGACTGTTGATTATTGCTCCACGATTACGATGTTGGTCCCATTCAATTCAAAAATAAAATTTTATTAAAATACGCCGTGGCAGCTAAGACATGACCAGTCCCTACTGACGGCGTCCGTTCACGAACATGACGCATGGATTAGTTCCGTTCAACTCAACCTAAGAACCTTTTGACAAAAGCTAAATGATCCAACATACGCGCCACCATCAGCGAAACAAATTTAAGAACGATATTAATTTTAAACACTACTCGTATTTATATCCCGAAACTAGAATAAAAATAAGGTTAATTGTGAGAAAACGAGAATCCGCTGTTGTCGGCGCTTGGGCTTGTAAGCAGACGCGATATATGCGTAAGCCGAGAGAGAACAAAAATAATAACAGTCGCAAAAATCACAAAAGATTGACATATATATATATTCGTGAAAATAAAATTCAAAATACCGAAAAAATTATGACAGCCAATCATAGCCCAAACAGGTTGCAATATTAATAAATAAGTTTTAAATTAAGGTGGATTAACGTTACAATATGCATCACTAGAAGCGGAAAAAGTTTTAAGGGGCTCATTAATGAAAAAAAGTATACATCATTAACTCAATAAGTTTTCAGAGGATCGGTTCAATATTTCCTTTTCTCTGCTATATTGGGCATATTATAGTGAAAGATTATAGATGCTTTTCAAGCTCCAGAATTTGGGTCCTGGGTCTTTCAAGCAGCAGCAGCGCGGGGAGCAGCAGCGTGGGCGCGTTCAAATGCTCGTGCGTCGCTCCTCGCGCCACTTCCATCGAGAACAGTTCAATGCATTTGAACAGGCTGATCCCTTCTTCGCTACCACCGCTGCCCCGCCGCCCGTTGCCGTCGAGGATACGGCCTTATTTATTTTGTGCTGGAAATCTTCAATTCATAACTTCTTTCTTTCTTCTCCCGCTCTGGGTGGAGCGGGAGGGCGTCTCCGACTTTTACTGACTAAAACTCACCTGTGTTCCTTCAGTTGCCTGTATCAGGGCCACGGTACCTATTTCGAACAACCCGCAACCCTGGCTGGCATCGGCCGGCATCGGCTCTTACGGACCCCGTCAATTAGTGCTGACATATCTTTGAGGTGCGCGTGGAACACGACGTGCCGTCGACCCGCGCCTGGTCCGTACCGGATGGCGAGCTACCCATTGTTCGCCTTCCGCAAGCCCGCGCCTATGGTGGCCGGGAATCCGCTTATGATTCCCGGCGCCCCGGGCTTCTCCTGCGGCGACTAGGGGCGTGAGGATGTAAGGTTCTCTCCCTAACGCGCTCCGCCTCCTCCTTCGCGAGCATTACTGCTTCGCAGAAGGAGACGGTTTCCCATTCGCTCACGCTCCGTACCATGGCCTGGACCATGGACGGACGCGAGATATCGTTGCTGCCGATCGCCTCCTCAAGGTCACGGCGGTGCCCCGCTGAAGCTTCCCAGACCATATGCTCCACCGTGTCCTCCAAGCGATCCACATAATGGTGACAGGGTCCAGGATGCAGCCTAAGAGAATGTCACTGATTAATTTCATTTCATATTAATATTCACTTTTTGTCCATGGATAGTAATATGAATCAATCTGCCTAGTCTCTTCACAACCTTGTTGGCGTCAACTGCCTATCTGACTTCCACACCCAGTTATTAGATAACAGCCTGGTACGATACCCGTTGGTTAGACTGGCTTTCAGACCTTTGGGCTTCCGACCCTGTAACTACTGTCAAAGTTCTATAAAAGAAAGACAGGACCAACGCTTTCCGAGGCACGCAGGAGTCTCGTTAAGTAATGGGTGGTCACCCATCCATGAACCGCGGCAAGCGTAGCTTAACCTTGGACCAAAATCGACCCGTGCAGCCGTGAGCCTATTCAACAAAAACCTAAAATCAAGAACGTTCATACAAAACTTTTTATCAACACAACCCAAACTAATTCTACCCCAAAAGTTATACCACAAACTGTATCGGTTAAAACTTTTTTTAAGCCATGTATATAAATAAACTAGATAGTCCGTTGGTTCTCCTAGTAAACCAACATTTTATCTAGCTGTGGTGTTAGCCACGTTTTAAAAGCGTTTCAAATATTACAACATTATTTAAGCGTGTTTGTTGGTGGCTTTTTTAGCTTATTTAGTTGAGGTGACAATTTCAAATTGGTGTTTTAGTTGTGTATGTTAATTTTCGCGGAACCTGCTTGACCAAGCGTGGTGATCAATTATCGTCCCTTCTTCGTATGAGAAGAGGCCTTTGCTCTGCAGTGAGAAAGTATTAAGCTGATATTATTTATTTTGATTTTTAACTGTGTTTGTGATTTGTAAAAATAACATTGCTCTTTGTTTTTTTTTTTGTATATTTGTTACGCGATATCTGCGTCAATTATTGTGGATAAATTTATATTTAGGTTATACTTCAGGGGTGGTTCCTTATAATTTTTTATACAACGTAATACGTGTAAATTGTTGATTCTATAATAACCTTCTGTCACTGTTATTTACATAGCTAGTAGTGGTGCCTATACGAATTTGTTTTGGGGAAGTCCCATAACTAAAGAGTCATTAATAAAAACATTAACAAAATAGTAATCATTATTAATTACTTTTAAGAAAACGAAAACACAAAACCAAAGACACCGACTTCCGAATTTAAAGATATTGTTCACTTTCTAGTGTTTGTTTTGGAAGTCATTTTTTTTTGTTTTAAACAATTTTCCGTAAAAATTTACAGGAATATTAGTAAGCTTGTACAAAATAGCTTCTAATTGATATTTCAAATTTCATTAACCACCGATTGGTTTTTAAAGACTTATAAATGGGTCCATTAAGTTCTCCTTAACGTTCTTAAGTTACTACTGAAATGTAAATTTCGAATTCTGTATTTACCTTTGAAAGTAAACGCTCTTTTGTTGCTAAAGAGTCTCTTAAAAACTAATAGGTACTTCAGATTTTCATAATTATTGTAGCGTTGCTTTACCCTCAAAGCAACAAAAGTTTTCTTGAAAATATTTACAATACAAGAACATAATTTAAACAGGCATTACAAATCCATAAAACTTTTATTTAAATGAAAACATGTTTTCCAAAAGTCTAAAGTATTCTGCTCATGAATATTGTATTTTCTACTGAAACACATTCTTCATTATTTGAAAAATTGAATAAATTCAGCTTCAAACACAAGATAGATTTCGATAATGCACTGACTTCTTCATATTCATGAGGTATGGACGACAAAAGAAATAAGTGTGCGGGCAACGATTGAGGTCAAGGCATGTATTTATTCCAACCTATCATTATTCCCATTTTGCTCTCCTAAAAATATTATTGAACACTCTAATATAATGATTGCGCCTCTTTTTGTTAACCTCAAACTTGTTACATTGTCGGGTCCTAGAAATACTAAATAGAAAAGTAAAGGGGACCAACTTGGATGTCGCCCGCGGGTGCCGCGGCATCGCTCGCTTCGCTGGCTCGGCTCACGCGCTGTAATGACACCCACAGTGAATCCGAAAGCCCCCTTTCGCCCATGCTGAAAGATCACAATTCTAACCTAACGTTACCTATTTGGTCCTGGTTGCCCTAGCTTAGTTACAGCGACTAACTATGAGTAAAGGTCAGAAGGTCGGAGAAAAGTGGTTCAACGATTTATAAAAGTGTCTATGTCTATCATTAGAAAGTCAGTAAAATTTAAGAGGATCCGTTAAATATTTTCTGTTTGTCAAATGACAATGACAGATACTGCCCCAGCTATTTACAGGAAATGTCAATCAATGGAAATAATTGTAATGATTAAAGGACCTTTTCATAATACATTATTTTACAGTAGAACTTGCCGATTACAAATTAATGATAAAAGGAATTCAACCCCAGAATTTCATAATGCGGTACTTATTGCGCATGATACACAACAAAAAAAGTTTTAAATACCTGTAAAACAAAAACTCACATTGCCATTATAATAATTACGATAATGCGTAACCTAGATTTTGTTTAAATCGCTTTTTAACAATTATAAACTGCATCTAACCTAAAATCAACGTCATTTTTGTATTAAGATTTTAACAGCAACCGCAAGTTCTACAGGCATTAGGTTAAATGTTTAGTTAACAGTAATAAATAAGCTTTAAGGTGCTGCATTTTGCAGGCTGGTTAATGACATTTTGATTTGAGTGGGGCAAAGTTCTATAGAGTTTCTGGCATTGTCCTTTTGTTGTGTTCTTAAGTATGGTTGTAATTTTGTGTACACCCCCAACTGTTTGTATAGGTTTGATTATATTTTACTCATGTCTATGCCTAAAGATGTCCGAATTTCATACTAGGGCACATGCCAGTCTTTTTTTACCATATGGCGCACAGCATCGATGTTGGAAAAAATACGTCGGTTATCAAAAAAAAAAAAACATCTACGCGGTCTAAATGTCTGGAACAGCATTTTTTTTTTAAATAACCGTTTAAATATTTCAACGCATGGGGTTTCAGAATCATGTACTGATTGGTAACAGGTTTTGGGTTGATGTCCCGATTGATTTGTTTTGCAATGTTTATTACTTGACATAATATTGTATTGAATCAAGGTCTTCTAGTTGTGCTGCTGGAGAGTTTGCTAGGCTACTTCATCTTCCCAGCTTCAGCACTAGTGGTGAAAACGTTTTGTGGGACAGTCTTATGTTATTTTGACGTTCAACCGTGCGACGTAGGACCGTCGCTGGAAGTTGCCGGACGATGTACGCGAACTGTTGAATGAGAAGAACGCGGCTGTCCGTGCCTACAGCAACTTCCCCTGCGACGCGAACAAAGCCCATATGCGTTACTTACAGCGTACTGTAAGAACACGCATAGAGGCGCTGCGTACCACCGGCTGGGACAAGATGCTGAGCGAACTAGAGCCCAACACCACCACCCACCTAGCCTTCTGGCTCCCAACTCCAGAGGAAGCTTAGATCCGGAGAAATAGTCTCCATGCCCCCCCTGATCCGTCCCGACAAGACCATCGCCTTCGATGATGTCGACAAGGCTGAGCTTCTAGCCGACAGTCTAGAAGCCCAATGCTCGCCTAGCTCTCAACCAGTAGACCAAGCTCACCTCTCTGAGGTCGACGCTGAAATCGAACATAGAGCCTCCCTCCCTCCCGTCGAAGACCCAGAGTATCCATTGCCCCCCGTCACGCCAGACGAAGTGCACGACCTCATCAAAGGTCTTAAGGCTCGTAAAGCCCCAGGCTCAGATGGAA
Organism: Dasypolia templi; assembly: GCA_963555695.1. Taxonomy (NCBI): domain Eukaryota; kingdom Metazoa; phylum Arthropoda; class Insecta; order Lepidoptera; family Noctuidae; genus Dasypolia; species Dasypolia templi. The sequence goes on along the minus strand of OY743158.1, from coordinate 9,904,485 downwards.
TCACCAATAGGGTATTCCAACTTTTCCCTGCCCACCTGATAATGCTACTGACCACCATCTTCAATGGTGCTCTGAGCAATAACATCTTCCCACAGGCATTCAAAGAAGCCACCGTCATCGGTATCCCGAAGCTCGGAAAGCCAAAGTCGGAGCCTACTAGTTACCGCCCCATCAGTCTGCTCAATGTCCTCGGCAAAATCTATGAGAGGCTTATTTATAAGCGTCTCAGAGACTACGCCGAGACAAAGGGCCTTATCCCCAACGAACAGTTTGGTTTTAGAACCGTTTAGTTTAGTCGAACACATCAACTTCGGTTTCCAACGAGGTTTGATGCCCGGTGCTGTCTTCTTCGACATAGCGAAAGCGTTCGACAAAGTCTGGCACAACGGCTTATTATATAAGCTGTACCAACTCGGTGTGCCAGATCGTCTCGTGCTCATCTTACGGGAATTTTGTCGAACCGCACCTTCCGTTATCGCATCGAAGGAGCGCTATCCTCCCCCCACCCTATTCGCGCAGGAGTCCCTCAGGGCTCTGTGATCTCTCCTCTAGCTTTCACGCTATTCACCAGCGATATGCCCAAGTGCAGTAAGGCGCAGTTGGCCCTGTTCGCAGACGACACGGCCATCTACTACACCGGCCGTGATGAAAATTCGATAGCTTGCATTCTCCAAACCCAAGTGAACAAGCTTGGCGCTTGGTTTAGAAAATGGCGAATCGAAGTCAATCCCGACAAAAGTCAAGCGGTTCTTTTCTCAAAGCCGCGTCGCAATCCCTGCCCCCCTCGACCGATCACCATGTTCGGCAAGCCGATCCCTTGGGAGAAGCGAGCCAAATATCTGGGTGTAGTGCTCGATGAGCACCTCTCTTTTTCAGAGCACATTAAGGCGGCTCGTTCGCGCGCCGCCTTCGCTCTAGGTAGACTTCACTTTGTCCTAAATGCACGTAGCAAATTGTCACTAAAGTGCAAAATGCGTATCTACACAGAGTGCATTCGCCCGATCATGACATATGCCAGTGCAGTCTTTGCACACGCCAAGCCCTATCGCTTCAATAGAATGCAGACCCTCCAGAACAAGTTCCTCCGTAGGATTACAGGCTCCCCCTGGTACGTTCGCAACGAGATCCTTCACGTTGACCTCAAGATTCCCACTATCCGCCAGTTCATGAAACGCATTTCAAAGCGTTTCTTCGAGACCGCCGCGAATCACCGCAACCCTCTGGTTGTCAAGGCCGCTAGCTATATTCCCTCCTCCATTAGTCATGGTTGCCGTCCCAAGCATGTCCTCACCGATCCTGATGACCACATAACTCTCATTCAGGAGAGCAGTAGGGCCACCAGTGCACAAACACAGACCGACATTCCGACCTCGCCGCCGAGGTTCCTCGCGAAGATCCCGACGTAACTGTCCCCCCCAACCCTTGCTCGACGAAGTGCCAGCCCGCGCCGTAGCTGAGCCTGTAGCTTTAAATTCCCCTGATAATAATAATATAATCTAGATCCAGCCTGTCTCATCTTGCTGTTCTCCCGTCAGCGACACCGAGGTCCGTACCCCACAGGGGGTGCCCTTAGCGAGCGTTCGCTTAGTAACGTAAGTAGTTTTACGCCCCTGGCTGGAGGCTTTGAGTCCGCTTAAGGCAGCCACAGGATAGTCTGGTTAAGTACGACCTCTCAAGGTCAACTACGAGATGCCATACCAAAAAAAAAAAAAAACCCCATCATCATTGGCAGCCTTGTTCAGTCCACTGCTCCTTAGAGGCCTCCTCCCTTTTTTGCCATGCTTCCCTGGTCCGTGGGAGTCGAGTATAGGTTGCGATAGCTGTAATAAACTCAAAATATTTATTTCAATTAATTAATTTAAACGTACTATTAAATTCTCAAGGAGTCAGTACCCAAATTGAAGCAGGTTTCCCGTTTCAAAACAAATATCTCTATGGAGAAGAACGGGCAAGAAACTCCATGGAGAGTCTTTTAAACCAAAATCAATCTGCCTAGGCTTTTCGCAATGCACCAGTATTGGGCCCGCCACAATAGCGGCGATAAGTCCCCTCTTTGAGGAGTGGTTCGAGAGGGGCCACGCCGTCCTCACCTTCCGCCTGACACAGGTCCTCACCGGACACGGTTGTTTCAGGAGGTTAGTGTTTCGCATAAGGCGGGAAGAAACGCCCGAGTGTCACAATTGCGTGGATCGCCCGGAGGACACAGTGGAGGTCTGCCCAGCTTCGGCGGAGCATTGCAGTGTCCTCGCGGAGGTGATCGGCGGCGGCAATCTCTCGCATCCGGCCCTGGTCCAGGCCATGGTACGGAGCGAGAGTGAATTGAAAACCGTCACCTCCTTCTGCGAACCAGTAATGCTCGCGAAGGAGGAGGCGGAGCGCTTGAGGGAGAGAGCCTTGCACCCTCACGCCCCTAGTCGCTGCAGGAGATGCCCTGAGCGCCGGGAATCGCAGGCAGATTCCCGGCCACCGTAAGCGGACGGCGAGCAATGGGTAGCTCGCCGTCCGGTAAGGACCAGACCCGGGTCGACGGTGCGTCGTGTTCCACGCGCGCCTCACATAAATGTCAGCACCATACGACGGGGTCCGATAGGGCCGACGCCTCAGGGTCGCGGGATATTCGAAAGAGAAACCGTGGCCCTGGCACATGCAACTGAAGGAACACGGGTGGGTTTTAGTCAGTAAAAGTCTGACACGCCCTCCTGCTCCACCCAGAGCGGGAGAAAACATTTGATGATTTCCCACCCAAAAAAAAAAGCATGCACCCGTATTATTAACAGTTTTGCGATGTGTACTTGCTTGCAAACTTCCACAGAATACTTCAATACTCTTGAACTGGCAACATAAAACTGAATATCTTTTCTCTATTTAACTGATTCCGTAACCTTTTATTACCATATTTTTATAGTGTAAGAGTTTCCTCAGACGTTGTAGGATTTTGCTGAATCAGAAATAAATTGTCAAGGCTTTTTTATTTTTTCTTGGGTTTCGCTAACGCATTTTGGTAGACTTTTGTATTAAATTTAATGCGAGGGTAGAGGTAAATTTCTACACGTGCAGTATTTTTAGGCTACTCGTATATTTTTTTATGAAGATTTGCCTTCTTTGGCGTTGTCCTTTGGTTCTGAAATCATAACGTTAAAGGTATTCCTAAGTGGATAAAAAATAGCGTAAAAGTCTAATATTCAGCTGAATCTACACTTGGGAGCAAATAAATCGAGCCACTACCTTTTTTCACGTAAAATGGTAAATATTTTTGGGAATATGGAACGTATCAATTCGAACTATATATCGCCTAAAAGTTAAGTTAATAACCTTAACAATGAGGGTAAATTATTGAATAATAACCTTATTGAATGATAAATTATTGGCTCTGCAAGAAAAATGGTAATTTTGATAGAAAATTTAGTAGGGCTAAAACAGTCCATAAAAACAATAAAAAACAAAATTATTGCAAAAAAAAAATTCTTAATAACTGGTATTACCCCCCCGTGCCCTGATGCATTCTTGTAGCCTATTAGTCATCGATCTGATCAGAGTTACGATGACATATTGTGGTATGTTCTCCCACTCTTCAAGCACAGCGACTTTAAGCTCGGGAATGGATGAAACAGCGGGAACCCTGGCTCGGACTCTCCGTTTTAGCTCGTCCCATAGGTGTTCGATCGGGTTCAAATCGGGACTTCGTGCTGGCCATACCATTTGTTGAATCCCGATCGCAGACAAGTATTCCGTAACGATCTGCGCGGTATGAGGTCTCGCATTGTCATGCATAAACAAGAAATTTTCTCCGACAAAACCAGCATACGGCATTACGTGGTCTTCAAGAATGTCAGTTATGTATCGGTCAGCTGTTAATCCACGTCTACCACTGCCATCGTTGGCGGGGTCGACGAAGACAAGTTCCGTTTTTCCGTCTAGAGAAATTCCTCCCCACACCATACAAGAACCACCACCAAAACTCACAGTTTCTCGAATGCAACATTGGGCAAATCTTTCACCAGGACGTCTATACACTCGGTTTCTCCCGTCATTGCTAAAAAGACAGATTCTTGACTCGTCAGAAAACAAAACTGACCTCCAGTCTTCTAACGTCCAATTAATGTGTTCTCGAGCAAACTCCAAGCGAGATCGGCGATGAGCTACAGTCAATTTTGGGCCAGTTACTGGTTTGTGAGATGTTAAATTTCGTTCCTTTAGTCTTCGTCTCACTGTCCACCTGCTGATTGCGACACCTCGAACGTCACGTAACGCTTGCTGTAGCTGAACAGCATTAAGTCCACGGTCGCGCAACGAATTGGTTGCAATAAAGCGGTCGTCACGTTCTGTTGTTGCCCGTGGTCGGCCAGTTCCAGGTCGCCGAACAAAAGCACCAGTCTCCAGATACCTGCGGTATACCCGCTGTACCTTTGAACGACTCAAATGAAGTCTGCGTGCCACTTCACGTTGTCCGTGTCCAACCTCAAGTAAAGCTACAACTTGGGCAGCTTCCGTCGGTGTAGTATCCATTTTATCAGGTTATTTTGATTACACAGACACAGATAAAGACAACAATAACAAGTAATATGGGTATGATTAACAAAAACCTCAAATTTAATCTTTTCTTAACAGAGTACAATAAAAATGTCATAAGCAAATTAAATGCGATAATTTTATTCTACCCTTTAAACTTTAATTAAAATGAAATTTTGACAACTAACTACCCTCATTGTAAAGGTTATTAAATACCCTTTTAGGCGATATATGTTTCGAATCGATGCGTTCCATAATACCAAAAATAATAACCATAATGCGTGAAAAAGGAAGTGGCTCGATTTATTTGCTCCCAAGTGTAGTTGTGCTCGATGTAATATGAAACCATGTGGCTGATAATGGCTGACACTGTTTTTTTTTGGAATTTTAAATATCTAACATAATATGTGTCTGTGTGTGTGACAGACATATATAATGCATTGTTCTTCTAAAGTACGTTACAGATTTTTATGCGTTTTACAATCGTTAAAAAAAACGGAACTATTATGATTAAACTGTCACATACTATTTTTAATAAATGAAAGTTTTATACTTCAATACTCTAATATTACGACTTAATAAAACTGAAGTCTTAAAAACCTAGCTAAACCCAAATTAAAATTAAAGCCAATATTTTATTGGAACAAAAAACAGGTTCACAAGGTCGGTTTTTGGTTCAATTATAAAATAGCATTAAAATAATAATTCGTCTAAATCTTTAATAGGTTCAAAATGTGTATAGCCAAACTAAAGCTATGATAATTTTTCCATTGTTTATAATAAAAGCTGAATGCGTGCTGCATGTAAACCGCCATGAATGTTCTTTCATACACTAAAATAACAGCGTTAGGTATTTCCGTCGTAAATTAGTGCATGCTTACCACATTCATTAACGAAGCTATAATGTAGTGTGGTCGAAAACTTGGCAGTTATTTAACTACTTTTTGTGATAGCCGCTTTTCATTATAAGGTATGCAATTATTGGAAGTGCTAGATTTTATCTTTGGAATGGATAGCATAAAGAAAAAAGAAAGAAAGAAAAAACGTTTATTTGCGGTATACATGACGCAGTGATGGAACACAAACACCAAAAATAACAAGTTGGGGGAAAATATGCGTCACATCCACGCAAAACGGCCATCGCTCAGCTTAATGCTACGACCCTATCCGAGACAGAGCTCCAGCGCTGGTTTTCAGCGACAGCCGGCGTTGAATGACGTCGCCCGGTGCAGCAATCGCTAAGATTAAAACTAAAATACGTACACATAAAAACTAGATAAGTGTTCAACAAAATAAGTACAACAAGCAATTTTTGTAAAATGGTAACATTCCGGGCATGGAATGCTCACGCGCCAAAATCACGCCCGTATTCTCAGGAAGGATAGACAGAGGTGTACTTGTACTACACCCAGATTTCGCCAGTTATGTTTAAGTCCCTTGTAAAAGGGGTAGAGCTTATTGCCATCAACCAGGCATAAATCCTGACTCCGGGCTGCTACTGAGAAATTCCAGATGGAAAGGTTCAATGACATTGTCTTTGCCCTACCCGGTAATAAAAAAATGGATAACGTTATTACAAAGGGGGTCAAAGTGTAACAGCGCGTATTTTGACAAAGGAGGTCAACAAAACCCAATACAACTTTGCCCAAACATGTACCTCGAGAAACAAGTGCACCAACTTACTAACTAACTTTCAGTTATTACGCATAATTTTTTTGTATTTGTGTTCGTTGTCTGCGTCATGTTTACCACAAATGAACGTCTTTTCTTTGTTTCTTGCTAAATCTTAGAGAAAAAATAGAGTAATTCGAAAAAAAAAAACATTTAGATACTCATTTTGCCTCGTTTACGTCCATACATCTGGTCATACACGCACGCCTGTTGCAAGTGCTACGCACCTGACCTTTCTGAATAACGTCACAAATAAGGTCACTATATGTCGGTTGATAATATTTAATAATATTGACATACATAAACATAGAGTCACAGAAAACTGACATAGAGTGCCACATAGACTAAAGGCATAGACAAGTATTCGATGTTATGCCGGGCCCTGACACGTGGTTTACGAGGTTGTTTTTTTTTTTTAATTACTTAGCATATAACTATTTTTTTTTTTGATGTTATCTATTTCTGTAATTTCATTTCTGTTTTTTTTAAGAATCTGTTTATTTTAGTTTGTGATACTGCGTATCACACTACCAACTGTGTTTTCCTGTGCGAATCACAACAAATACTTTTTCTTTCTATAAAGGGTTTGTACGGCTGAAATCAGCTAAATAACTTGACTCATTCTGGGAACACATTAAACGTAGTTTACCGTAGATAATATGTAGGTATTATGATTTCACCTTATAAGAATGTATGCATCGCTTCCGTGCCTTGGAAAGCACGAAAAGCACTTGGTGCGTGACATGTTGTGTAGAGCCATAACAGTCGTGATAAGCAGAAGTATTACACAATAGCTTGGTTGTGGAGGTCAGTTATGCTGTCGCTCCATACATTAGGAATAAGGTGAGCAAAGAAAGCTGATTGTTAAGATTTCGTACCTCAAAAGGAAGAAAACGGAACCCTTACAGGATCACTTCGTTGTCCGTCTGTCGGTTTGTCTGTCTTTGTCTGCAGTTGGCGAACTGACGGTGACGTATATCGATGTTTTCGAGAACACGATTTACAACTAAAATTTTAAGTTTGTTCTTGGGATAGAGTCATCCCAATACGGAACCGTTCGTTGTGCGTGGTGTGACACCCACTTGGCTGGATTAATATTTAATATTATGTTTATGCCATAATCACACTATGAGTTCTATATAAATTAAGCAATGCCTTAGTCTCAGGCATTTATGTTTGCCAGTTTTGCACTGACCCCTATAATTTCAAACGCAACCGGACGATAGTTACTCCCTTTCCTATGAAATCCGGTATAGAACACGCCCAACCCTTTAGCCACGACTTCCACGCTCAAACGACACGCGTCATGCGACAGCGACTGCGGTGAAAACAAATGAAAGAAGTGTTGTGAACAAGTTACAGATCACAGTATGCCAAAAGTTGCTTGACCCTGCGTCTGCCGTGCGAATACGCGTTTACACGATCGTTAAACTGCATAATGGCACACATAGGCGACTTGATGGATGGGGCTATATATTGGTGAATATGAGAGGCAGTAGATGAAACTATTGACACTTGGGCAGAATATCTTTTAATTGTTAATACACATGTTAATTTATATAAAGAAAATAGACGAGACACAATAGACGTTAGAGGTGATCACAGAAGAAGAGAGTGTTACCAGGACTTAAATTATCAAACCTCATTTTCAATCATAAAAATGTTGCTAGATATATGAAGTGTACTAAATTATTTCAACACTATTATGTCATATACATATTAACAAGCGCCACCGAGGATGCCGTGGAAGTGGCGAACATTTAGGCCAACAAAATTGAATACCCTGTCGCCATCGATACGACGAAGGAGGGCAACAAGGGACGCAAGTCGCATTGCCCGAGGCCGTGAACGAAAAGTCACGGAGTTTGATGAAGCTGACGGAATATTTTTTCTTCTATACTTGTAAGTAACGAACCGCGAATTTTTCTGTTTGATTTTCTGCTTCAATGAATGTGTCACGTCTTCCAATATGTTGTATTAGACTGTCAGTATGATTTGAGGAGTATATATTAAATATTATTTGAGATGAAGTTGAGATTGGGTGAGTGGATCTGATTATTGAGTTTTCTGACCATTAGTGTTGTAAAGTATGCTGGTTTTGTTAAAGTTGGCTGGCTTTTTTCATGTTATTGTTACATGTTTCAATAATTCTATTTTTATAAATGTAAAAAATAAGCTCTAAGAGATACGGTAGCTTTACAAACCCTAACTTGTGATATTATAATGCGAAAGTAAGTTTTTATATTTGTTACGCTTTCACGATAAAATGGCTCAACAGATTTGGATATAATTTGGCATACAGATAGACCACAACCGGGGTAAGGAAATAAGCTACTTTTCAGCCTGAATCGCAGATGAAGTCGCGGGCAACCGCTAGTAATAAAGAGTCAACAAAAAAATCTTAAAATTAAATACTAAATAATAAAGTAATGCCCGGTAATAACATAAAATAAACAAAACAGAGCAGGCTTATCAAATTAATAATACTAATAACGAACTTAAAGAAAACGCGAACGTTCCAAAAGATCTTATTCAACTAAAATACAACAACGATATAATACCAGACACCACTTACTCCAATACTGCAAGTATTTTCATTGGTATTCGTCAATAAAACCGATAAATCTGAAAGTATTGAGCGGAGCGTCTAATATTCAGATAAATATTAGAATCACGTACCTGTTATCGTGTTGGTTCTGTCTACAAATCTGAGATCCTTGGTACTAGTGCTAAGTACTTTAGAGTATCCTATTTCTGTGGTTTTGTGGACTAAGGTTTCGGTATCAGATTGGATTAAATTAAAGTGAAATATCGTAAACCTAGAAATTGTAAGGATTCAGATTTTAGGTAACATTAGCTTTTGCCCACGGCTTCGCCCGACTTGATCTCGGATATTCTCCCATGGAAACGTACTGACATTGTTTTCATATAAATATATTGGTTTACGCGGCGTACGCTAGTAAAGCTCCCAATCAAACTAATTTTTCCGTCATTTTCAACATACATCGTCATATTTCAGCCAATTTACATAAAAAAATAAATGTTGTGATTGTAGACTTACGTAATATCTTTATCTATTATCATCATCATTTCTGCGGAAAGACGTCCACTGCTGAACATATCTTCCTTGGGGGAGGATATAATCAGCAACTTCGACCAGTTCTGTGCTTCCCGCATCTAGTGGATTCCTGCAGCCTTCACAAGGTCATCGGTCCACCTTGTGGAAGGCTTTCCAACGCTACGTCTTCCGGTACGCGGTCGCAACTCCAGAATCTTTCAGCCGCTACGGCCATTAGTTCTGGGAGCAATGTGCCCTGCCCGCTGCCACTTAATTTTATCTATTCTTCGGGCTGTGTCGGTTACCTGGGTTCTCCTGTGGATCTCTTCATTTCTGATTCGATTACATTAGAAAACTAGTCAAAATCCTTTGCATTGCTCTTTATTTATTTATTCAAACTTTTCGCACACAAAAAAGGTCAAAGGTAGACTTAATGCCATAGGCGTTCTCTATCAGCCAAGGGTGGTGAAGAGATAAGATGACTGGTGCTTTGGTTGAAAGGACCAGCGATGGAAAAAAAACTATTAAAAAATATAAATCATAATGAATTATAAATGAAATAGATATAGTGTACATAAATAGTTTATAAACTTATAATACATAAACATACATATTAACTATATATAGTTTTAGTATATTATATACTTATATGCCTACAAATTCAAGGGTGTTGAGATGAATCTACGCTGTTTCGAATGACTCTCCAATTTCCGCTTAAATGCATACCGACTGGTGGCCGTTCTGATATTAAAAGGAAGCGCATTCCAAAAACGAATGGACTTAATATTAAAGGAAGAATGAAAGACCACGGTTTGAACGGTCATCACCTTCAGCCTCATCAGCAACCTTGTCACAGCACACTGCACATTCGGCCGGTCCACAAGCAGAGCGCTTAATCCCTCTCCTGGTCGACACCAGCTGTCAGCCACCCCGACTCACTGGGGCATCTTCGCAGATAGTTCCGACTCACCGCGAAATATGCGACAAGCGGTTCCAACCCACTGGAACCCTACTGGCATTGGCAAGCATCGCAAGATACAAGACTTAGTCCACTATCGACCTCCGGTCTCCGGAGGGGAGTGATGTGGCGGCATCTACACCGCCACATGCGAACAGCGCATCACACTGACGTCACACAAATCCTGCATCGCGCAATCAGAGATCACCGCGCAGCTAGCATATATACCCCCTAATTGTACGCCCTCTTTTCTAGATCTAATGATTGTCTCCTCTCCTAGTAATGTTTCTCACCATGGTCAACTGACGGCTACCTTTTCTTACCACGACCTCATCTATCTTTCGTATCGTATCCGTGTTCCCAAGCGTAAGTCCCAGTTTTTATATCTCCGTAACTATAAGGGCGTAGATCTGGAGGCTTTGCAGCGCGATGCCGGCAATCTCGATTGGACCCCTCTGGTTGAGAACGATGACATCGAAGATAAGGTGAATTGTTTTAATGCGACCGTTCTTGACTTATATGATAGGCATGCCCCTATCCGGCGAGTCAAAGTTAGACATAACCCGGCTCCATGGATAACGCTACAAATTAAAGAGCTTATGGCTCGCAGGGATAAAGCTAAGAGCAGATATAAGCGCAGACCTTCAGAGCTGAATCTCTCTTATTACAAATCGTTACGTAATCGCTGCAGTCATCTGTGTCAAAATGCTAAGAGACGCTATTTCCACTACCAACTCAATAACCGCAGTTCTTCTGATGTATGGAGATTTCTCAAATCTGTAGGCATCGGCAAATCACCAACCAACGAATGTAAGGATGTGAACCTCAATGATCTCAATAAACATTTCTCTATCCTTCCCTTTTCTCTTGATCCGGTTGTCAAAGCTGCGACACTAGAGAGTCTTGCTAGCTTGCCGTTGCCGCAATGTTCTCACTTTATGCTTAGCGATGTTACTGAGGATGACGTTAAGAAGTCTATACTTGCGATTACTTCTTCAGCAGTCGGGAATGATAAATTGTGTTCAAGAATGATCTTATCCTTTCCTCGTTACTTCCTGTTCTTAATCACATCTTCAACCACTCATTCTCCTCTTGCTCCTTTCCGTCAGTTTGGAAACAGGCTCACATAATACCTTTGCCTAAAATTAACAACCCAACTTCATTAACCCATTTTAGACCTATTTCTATTCTCCCTTTTCTCTCTTAAGTTTTTGAGCACATAGTCCATAGACAATTATCATTTTTCTTGGCGTCATACTCGATAATATCCCCTTTTCAATCTGGTTTTCGCCCTGGTCACAGTACTGTAACCCCGCTTTTGAAAGTAACTGACGACATCCGTTGGGCAATGGAGAATAAGTCCCTTACTGTGCTTGTATTGCTTGACTTTAGTAGCGCCTTCAACTCAGTGGATTTCGACATTTTACTAGATATCCTCAAATCTATCAATTTTTCTTCTTTCGCTTTAGCCTGGTTCAGTTCCTACCTTCGTGGACGCTCTCAGTGTGTTCGCCTGGAGGAGTCCTTCTCTGATTGGTGTAGCCTCACTGAGGGTGTCCCTCAGGGTAGCGTTCTTTCTCCTCTTCTCTTTTCAATTTTCATAAACTTTGTTACCAGAGTAATCTCCTCTAGTTTTCATCTCTACGCAGATGACTTGCAGCTTTACCGACACTTTACTGTGGCTGACGCGGGTTTTGCGATTGCTGCAATGAATCATGACCTAGCTTGCATCAGCGTTTGGGCTAAGTCTTTTGGTTTGCAAATTAACCCAACCAAATCCCAGGCCATTATCATAGGTAGCAGATTCGTTCGCAATGCGGCGGATGTTACATACCTGATGCCTTTATATCTCGATGGTGTTCGCATTGACTATACCGAAACCGCTAAGGATCTGGGTGTAGTTATTGACTGCAATCTTTCTTGGCGTGCTCAGGTCAATGAGGTCAGCCGAAAGGTACATTTCTCCTTTCATTCGCTGAAATGTCTTCAAAGTCTCCTACCCTTGAAAACTAAAATTACTTTGGCACAAACACTTATTCAGCCGATTTAGATTATGCTGACGCCTGCTACCTGGATGCTACTGAGGAGCTATTAAACAAGCTTGAGCGCTTGCAAAACCTGTGCATTCGCTTTGTTTTCGGTCTTCGAAAGTATGACCATGTTTCTCACCTTGGCAAGGAACTCAAGTGGCTCCCAATCCGTCTTCGAAGGAACACTCGGATTTTATGTCTCCTTTTCAATATCTTACACAACCCGTCTTATCCTTCCTACCTGCGTGAGCGTTTTTTTTACGCTCGCTCTAGCGACGCACCGTGTAGATCGCACCTTAGATCACTCCTTAAATCTCATCCTCATAAAACAAGCTACTATTCTTATTCCTTCTCTGTCCATGCTGTAAGATTGTGGAACTCACTTCCGCCTAGCATTCGTGATTTAAAAACTATTTCCCTATTCAAATGTCGATTAAAAGAGCATTACCTTTCCTCTAATCTGTGAGTATTTATTTATGTATATATAAATTATACATATGTTTTATATATATATATTTGCGTTATTTTAGTTTTAGACTTCACATTGTTCATATTTTTCTCTTCTTGTTTTCACACACTATTGTCTACATTTCTTTTTCAATTCTCCTTTCGCAGGTCTGCTGGAAGAAATTTCTTAAGAAATAAGCAGTACCTTTGTACTCATATTGTAACCATGACGTGTCCCTCTGTATTTTACTGTGTGTACATAAATAATAAAATAAATAATAAATATACAACTTCCCGATAACAATCATCGGGCAGTTGCCCACCAGATACGACATCCATCTGGTCGGAGGATCCTCCCTTTTCTATGAGTATGAGTGAACTTTACATCCTGTCCCTCATATCTCTTCACATTTGATTAAAAACTATTCAATGGTAGTCCGGTATCTCCTGTAGTCCTTGCACATTTTGCGATTTATTTGATATAACATAACATTACATCACGCACGTAATCCCAGAAGGGTTAGGCAGAGGTGTACCTATATTACACCCGCATTTCGCCAGTTATTTTTAAGTCCCACGTAATAGGGGGCGAGCCTAGAGCCATCAACCGGGCGTAAATCCAGACTCCGGGCTGCTACTGAGAAATCCTAGATAGAAAAACACGTTGACTTATATAAAAATACTCAGTACCTTATGATCGTTAGTAGCTTTTGCGACCACTAGACCAACGAGGCAGTCAGGCAAGCATTATTTAATAAAATGACGTACAAAAAGCAAAAACTTCTATATAACTGTCATATTTTCTCTTCTTGCTCATACAGGTAGATGTTGGAGGATGTGAGGAGAGTTTTGAGTATGAATATGAATGGATATAAGAGTAGAGGAAAGCGAAAGAAACGATGGATGGACTATGTGAAATAATTTGGCTAGAAAGCCCTCTTTCTAGCCTGGCTACCGTAGAGATAAGGACTAATAGAGAAGAATGGAAAAAAGACACGATGCGCCGGCGCCAAATAAATTGTAATAAGGGCAAGAGAATGATGATATTACTTCTTGCTCATCCATTCTTACTCAGCTACTATCACTACTCCAAAATGTAAAACATAATACATTACAGAAACGTAATCATAATATTCAAGTACTTCTAATTCTACGTCACTAAGAACATCTTCAAACTTTATATTGACACTCTCTGCTACCCGCGACTTTGTCCACGTGAAATTGTTTTTTCCCCGGCCACACTTAATGCGTCCGCTTGAAATTCCTTGTTCCTCCGACCCATCCTGTCGTATCCTATCACCTGCCTGCGCTATCACGTCGGTTTCGCTTAGCGTTCACGTTCGAGTTTTCTTAACAAGCTTTTATTTAACTTGCAACTTTTGTGTGTTAGTTTTTGTCTTGCAAGCTGAGTTAAAACCACTTCCTTTAATCCTACGGGCTTGAAATTTTACTCGTTGATCTTGTTTCGAAGACAATGCGTTTTTGCATGATGTGTGTTTCTACACCTAGTTTTGCCTCTAAACAAGGGAAGTCGGCAGCGGTAGTACTTTTTAGTTCATTATGCTTTAAAACATTTTTACTTGTTTTTTTTTTGCTCGGCTCCTCAGTTTCATAGCGTGATGTTATATAACCCTTCCTCAAGAATAGGGCTATCAAATGCAAAAAGATTTTTTTCAAACCCGACTGCTAGTTCCAAAGATAAGCCCCTACATACAAACTTACGAAACAAACAAACAAAGGGCATGCACGTTTTTGGCCGTTTATGTAAAAAAAACATCGTAATTTCTATTTACCTAACAAGATATTAATTTTTCCGAACAAGATTGCAACATTAAAGTATTAATAAAAAGTACTGAAAAGATAAATGACATTCACGATTGTGGATAAAGCAGCAGTGTTGCCAACAGTTATCAATTTCGTTTACGAAATAATCGATTATGTTTTCATAGATTTTTTCATTATTGTTATCACATCCGTAATGCTTGTTATCCGATCTAATATTATATATACGGTGTACGGTTTTGATATTAAATGAACCAGCGAATTAACTTCAGTGGGGTTTCAGAGGTGATTATGATAGTGTGTTAAATTGTGATTCGAATAAAAAATGTATATCAATTTATTAATTGTTTGTGGGGCAACATTGAGTTTACGCCGGCTAGCTGTCAAGTCAAGACACAGTCAAATGTCAAATCATAAAAATCTATAGAATCTGCATTCATTTTGTTTGTATTTGCCTTATTTTCTTTTCTGTTTATTGAACCAGCTTATTTTATGGATTTCGACGATTCTTTAACCCTGACTTGTATTTTCAATGATCGTAAAACAATTACGTTAGTCAATATTAAAAAGAATTTTATCTCTAACTTTTATAAACCAATTCCTTGACCAATTAATTTTTGAAATTGCATATAATCCTATGCATATACTTTAAAATATGTGCACTCGAGGCCGAAGTGTCTATGGACGGTGGGCATTCCCCTTTTACCTCTTTATGATATTAAGTATCATCCACAAAGACATCATTAATAACGCCTCCTGAAATAACAAATGTTTTGATCTTCTCCAACTTAATGAGGCGAGGGGTTTTCACCCTTAATCGTATAATTAATCATGATTACTCAACACTCTACCAGGCATTTACTTTAAACTAAAATTTGGTTTGTGATACTCGCAAATTATGGACGCTTCGAGGCCCATTTACACAATAATAGACTCTCGCCTGTCGTAGTTAAGAAACCCAGAGCACAATTATCCCAAACTTAAAAAATATTAAACTGAGGGTTATTCTGGTTGTAACTTTACTCCTCATTTACTAAATTGTTTACACTTAAGCGAGAAACAAAAACTCGCCATGTAACAAGTCGTGATTACTAAAACTCGATTTTATTTACTTTTGAAATGAGAGTATTGTACGAGTACCCTCAACCGCATTTAACAGATTCCATCGACAGCGCCTTTATTTGATAGCAAAAAGAGCGGTTTTCGTAATTCAAGCGTTGCCACTGACGATGACGTGTGGTTGACTGTTTACACGACTTAACCTCTTCTTATAATTTTTCTCACATCGCCTCCTTTCGATTATCACCTATTCGAGGCGACGATCTCTCCTCATCTCAATGAGCCTTTACTCTCTCATACTAAAACAGTGTGTAAACGTAGTCATTATCCCGGATCAAACTTTGCGTTTAACAGACCTTTAGTATTTTCCTAATTAAGAAACTTTGAGGGCAGAAGATATGGGACACTTTATAGAGATTTCGAACTGTACGGATTTGAATAATAAAACTCAACTACTGAAAAACTGCTTTCAGGAATGTAAAACTAAGTAGGTTTTCAAATTAATGTGTTTTATTTACTTGCCTGTACTGCACTGAATACAATCGCATCTGTACGGTAAACTACTCTTCAGAAATACAATATTCTTACAAAGTGTCGTATCTGTTTTAAATATTTATATAGCATTAAATACGATCAATTTTACAATCTATATTTGCAGAAACGGTCTTGAATCAGAGATTACAAAAGTATTTGTTTTATTTCAATATAGCTTTATTTGAGCAAGCTGCCGAGATTTGTTTGCTTTAATATTTATTGAAAAATCGAAAAAAGCTTGGCTTGAACAATGTACATGGTGTCAGTTAGGTGACTTTGTACAAAAAGCGACTCAGTCTGAAATCACCTACCCGTCTTGAACATGCGTGCACTTTCTATATGAGAAGAGGAATTTGCCATGCAATGAGATACTAAAAGTTTTTAATGGCATTGCTTACACAATTTCTAAAGCAGTATCAGCCCTAGTACAATTCTTCTGTCTATCCTAGCCTCAGACCACGTTCGCTCGGACGTAGAAATATCGCAGCTGGATTATTTCGTGGACTGGGTTTTCAACTTTCGGCGTTGAAACGAGCGTTGAGAATCTAACAGCGTGCATCCCAGCGCTTCGAAAAAACACAGCAGTGCGTAGAAAATCAAGTGCTCGAAAAAATCCAGCCGCAATATTTTTACGTCCGTGCGTAAGTGGACAGTGGAACTAACAACAAACAATCTGCAGTTCAAACATCTCATCCTGCATAAATAATAGCAAGTTCAACTCCCCTTTCACTGTCACTTAAGTAAAATAATTGAAGAATAAATTGAACGTAAAAAGGCCTGTCGTTGTGAGTTTCGGAAGCGCACGGAGCTTGGGGTTTGTTTTTTCGTTAGTTTGATGTAAAAAGGTTATATTGCATTTAGAGTGCTGTATTTTTTTTTGAGCATTTCAAGGTCGGTATCTCCTTTTTCTGTGGTGCGCTTAACTATCAAGTTGCATTTTTCTACCCATCATCATCATTTATTGGGTATTCGATATTTAAAAAAAAATGTCTACTTGGGAGAGATTCGCAATTACTCGTATCAATATCCAACAATTTTTTATATATACACAGGTTCTAAAGCCTGTATAGCCAAAGCAATCGTCAAACCATACACCGATTTCAAAACAGTACTACAAAATATAGTCAACTCGCCCTGGTATAGAAACAGCGATATGGATGTCGTAAACACAGTACTTAATACAAAAATTTGCAGGGCAAAACGGGCTAAACTTTTTCAATTTGTTTAATGCAGTGTGAGTGAACTTAAGCTTTAGTGCAAGTGCTGACTATAATAAAGAACACATGAATCAAATGTCCCTTAACATAGTGAATAAAAAAGAAGTAATTGGACGATTTCTGAATTGTACAGTTACTTAGCAGTTTAAGTTATATTTAAATGACTTATTAGTTAATAAGCTAGATTGTAATGTGAAGAAGGTAGCACCGACTGTGGTGCTGTGTTATTTTATTTATTTATATTTTTAGACTGCCTCGTTGGTCTAGTGGTCGCAATCGCTACTGCTGAGCATGAGGTCCTGGTTTCGATTCCTAGGTCAGGCAACGTGTTATTGGGTTTTTCTATCTGGAATTTCTCAGTAGCAGCCCGAAGTCTGGATTTGTGCCCGGTAGATGACAATAGGCTCGCCCCCTATTACATGGGACTTAAACATAATTGGCGAAATGTGGGTGTACTATCGGTACACCTCTGCCCAACCCTTCGGGGAAACAAGGCGTGATGTTATGATGTTATGTTATATTTATATTATTGTTATTTTAAAAGTGTTCATACTTTACATTTAAAGCTGCCTATCCTTTTTCTAACTACGTTGGTGACGGTTTCCAGTCTAACTGGATGCAGCTGAATACCAATATTTTACATGGAGCGACTGCCTATCTGACTTATAACCCTGCTACTGTGTCACAGGATACCCGAGACTTTCCAGCTTTTGACTACCCGTAACGACTGTTAAATATCCAGGAATGGCAGCCGTAACCAAAGCCTTAACGTGCTTTCCGAGGCACGGATGGATCATTAATTTTTCTACGTAATCCATACAAATATTATAATTGCGATAGTAACTCTGTCTATCTGCTAACTTTTAACGGCTCACCTACTAAAATTTTTCCTATCTGACAAACATCACGATCAGATAGGAGTATCAGGTCAGATAGGTTTTTTTTTTGGGATGGAAATCATCAAATGACTTCCCCCGCTCTGGGTGGAGTGAGAAGGCGTGTCAGACTTTTACTCACTAAAACCCACCCGTGTTCCTTCAGTTGCCTGTGCCAGGGCCACGGTATGTCTTTCGAACATTCCGCAACCCTGAAGCATTGGCCCTTAAAGGACCCCGTCACTGTGTGCTGACATCTTTTTGAGGCACTCGTACTTGTAATAATTAGAAAATACACGCAGACGAAGTCACTTATTGCCATTATAATATATAAAATAAGTTGATATATTTTTAGTTTCTCCTTAAATTTGATGTCCATTACTGATACGCGTTTTAAACGATGTAGATGGTATTATTAACTTCCTTCTATCATTGTTTCTAAAGAGATTGGTACCCTAAACTTTATTCCTACTTTTTACTTAGTTACTTTTTCACGCTAAAACGGTTGAACGTATTTGAATGAAAAGCACATAGGTAGACAATGACCTTGGCTCCTGTTATCCTGGATAGCAGACGAAGTCGGCAGCAGAGAGTTGTATGGTAACACAAAAAAAATACGATTTTTTTAAAACGTTCAACCGTCTTTCAATGTCTGAAAACACAACACAACATCACGCCTTGTTTCCCCGAAGGGTTGGGCAAAGGCGTACCTATAGTACACCCACATTTCGCCAGTTATGTTTAGGTCCTATGTAATAGGTGGCGAGCCTATTGCCATCAACCGGGCATAAATCCAGACTCCGGGCTGCTACTGAGAAATTCCAGATAGAAAAACTAAAAAAACATTGCCCGACCTTGGAATTGAATCCAGGACCTGCTCAGCAGTATTTTATTTATAATGTAATTAAATACTTCATAAAAGATAAATCTCGTAACTCCAAAAGTCACAGTACTATACAAAAGTAACTCCATAAAAATTGCTCATCAGTATAAGCCTCCTTGCACAAAAGTAATTGGACGTATCGAACTCCATAAACTATGTCTATAACATTTTATTCCTATGAAATTGTTATCCCACCTGGGTTTTACTGCACCAGTATCAATTTAGCAGAAAATGAAGCTGTAGCACAAACTTGGCTCAAGGGGCGACTTGAAAAGTTTGTTAACGTTGTTCTAGGATATGTAAGGTTAAAATAATATTGACTTGGAAAACTTATTTGCTGTTGTTGCTTTTGATTGAACAATAGAATGAATTCATTGACCTTTGTTAAGTCATTACAATTGTTTTTACTGTCTACACTGAATTCTTCTTCCTTATTTTGTTAAGGATCACAATTTTGCCATTGTTTGGTTTTATTTTAATCTTTTTTCTTGATCGAGGTATTGTGACATCAACTTTAAGCTCGATAACAGCATATCTCACACAAGTAAGCACTTTCTTTATCCGTAACATCGCAATGTTACGAATAAAGTAAGTGCATAACCCATACTGATTTAATTATACGCGAGTTTTTCATGCTCCTTAAATCTGCAAGGAAGCCTATAAAATAAAATACGATCATGTAAGTACAATATTATTCCCCATTTTTCTTCTAAAGCATGCAGATTACAATTTATGATAACGGATTTTTATGCATTTTAATAAAAAGCGGTGTTTTAGTGTCGATAGAAGTTATTACGGGCGCTTATCGATAATTGGGAACGTGGTCCCATCCTTATTCGTACACTTAGTTTCTATACGTTGTAAGAAAAATGTGGTTTCATTATGAATTCTGGGCACATAAGCTCACGTTGGCTACATTTTAACGTCTGCTCCATTAGTATACAAAAGGTTTTTACTGTGGTTATGTCTTCACAGTCGGTGTGACTAGCATGGGCCATCGCGTATACGAGAAATAAGGTTTTAATGGCAAACTTCGTCATCAGGTTTTGATTGGCTATCGGGTTGGTACCTTGTGTTTTTGTGTGAGCACAGGCAGATCAATGCTTAGCATCACGCATATCATTGCCATTTCAGTTTACTATACCCAAAACAAGGGAGTCAGTAGCCATTTCTACCAATTCTGTATGTAGAACCACACTCCAAAACCCATTTAGCACAATTTCATAAGTTTAGCTGTTCGAATTTCACAGTTGTGCGCAGTAGTAATTTATGTACCTTTATCCAAATTCATCAACTAAAATCCTAATATATAGCTGCGAATTTCAAATTTAACACTCAAAAACCCTCCATACCCGGTGCATTTATTTAATCTTTTTGCGAACGCCGCCGTCAAAATTTCGAACGAAAAAACAAATGCAATCTCATAAGCCGCAACCTGACCAAAAAAAAGTGTCTTAGCTGGCAAAACAGAAATGTTATCAACGTAGGCAAATAAAAGCGCAAATTAATTAACCCTACTCAGTTTCAGCATCAAAATAAGCTACAGTGGGTTCCCCTTTTTAAAATTCAACTCCCATTTTTTGCTTTGTAGAGTTCTTTTGCGCCAATTCGGAGTTCGATGGTACTCCCGCTACGGTATTAGCATATTAATGAACGGCTGCTACGAACTTACATTTGTAATTACTTTTGTCCTGACTCTGCGAGTTACGCCTTAGGTAACAAAATCCTGTTATCTTTGTCAGGAAAAGTAGCGTTTGTGATACTAAAATTGAGACCTTGTTTTTTTGTTGACATTATACGTTTCACGTTCGTGATTGATCCCTTTGATTGCTTCATTTTATCAACAATTTTTCAGATTCTTGTTTCTAGTTTTTCAACACAAGATTTTGTTTCAAAAGATGTAGGTACCTATGATCTTTTTAACGTTTCGTTGGATTTTTTAAATAATACCGGTATTATTTAATCCACTCCTTGTATCTTTTAAAAATCCTCTCTTTCAAATCCTAAGAAAATTTCGCCCGAAATGATCATACAAAATCCACGCTGCTCCGGGCAGAATAAAAACGGTTTACGAATTTTCGCGGCGAAGCTCAGTTACAATTGTACCGTACCTACCTATCAATGCGTTATTTAAACCTCGTCCACACGAGAACGGTAAAACGTGAGGAGGAACCTAATACTGTCAGTTTTTGTCTGAATATTATGAAAAGAGAAGAGGGAAGAGACATACGAACAACCTTTTTTGTGGAGATTGTAAAGGTAAAAGGATTTTTTAGGGTTCGACGGATATTTTATGACGCGTTTTTTATTGGTGTCACTTTTTCTTTGGGTGAATTCACCCGAATCTATTTTTCATTTACTCGGAGTGTCATCTGTGACTGAAGGCTAGAGTCCCTATTAATCTTTTCTAATTTATTTTGTGAAACTTTCTGGAAAATTTGCATCTTTAATGTCTATTTAGAAACTTATTCCTACTAATTTTATAAATGCAAAGTAAGTCTGTTTTCATTTGACGCCAAAATGTATTTCTATGAAATTTGGTTCACAGGTAGGCTATGTTAGGACGTTCCCGTGGGAAAACTTCTGACCTCCATGCGGACGAAACTGCGGGCAAAAGCAAGTTGTTCATAACTTTTCGTGGAGTTTTAGAACGTCATGGCTCTTGCTTTTAATATCAAAATTCGAAACTCATTATGGAAGTTAGGCATCCAACGGCAAATATGGCAGCCACAACTCATACCTTGTAGCGTTCAAAAGTGCATAGGCACGTTAAGAGTCGTTTTGCTGTGAACTCACGGTACGACCGTATGTGTTTAAACGACACACACCACAAAGATCACAGTTTTGCACGGCACACACTGAGGTAAAGTCGTGTACTCGCATCGCAATGCACGAAACAAAATTTTCTTTCCGTCGCTTTTGTTAGACACGCATCAAGCTCGTGGCCTGGCCGGTTATGGCATTCGAGTAAATCTAATATGAGCTGGTAGCAATAGGCGCCAAGCGTTGGACTGAGAAGAAGCCGGCTTAGGTTCTGATCTCATAAGATGCAGCGCAGTTTTATTGCCAAATTTTTATTTTGGTTTGCAATAATAACAATATTTAAAAAAAGCTGCTTTTTATTACTTTTGTTATTGCAATAAAGGGTTTAAAAAAAGCATTACAAGTGATTACAAAATTAAAAACATATTTATTTGATATATTATTTTACATATGGATAACAAACCTATACGATTATTTATAATAACTTCTTCGGTCAAATTGGATGTGCAGTGCAATACTATATCAAGGAACTTAGAAGCAATTTGTTTTATTTTGACACGTGAAATGTAAAAAAAATAAGTAGATTTATTTCACCACGAACATTAAGCTTCGATCTTTAATTTCCAAACTAAGTGATTTTAATAAGTGTTTATGTAGGGCAGTTTGTTTACATTAAGTATTTCACATTTTATTTGGCTTTCGTGAATATAGATTACACGCGCTACTATACAAGGTGTAAGTTGAGGCTGCCATAACCATTAACAGAATATTTTTGTACTACAAGCCTTGCATTTTTAATGTCCGATACATCAAATCAATTGGACAAGCTAGGTATAAAGTCAATCAACAATTTTGTATATTTCTGCACTGGGCGATGTGGTCGCTAAGCTACAAAGCCCTTTAATCAAATAAAAATAAAACAAATAACAGAATATTTGGACTCATTTATAATTCTCTCACAATCGTATTAAAGCCATATGATAGTGTTTACGCCTTTAAGCCCTCAGCCTTTTAATACAACGTTGAAAGCTGATGAGTTGCGTAACTCCATTTGTGAAAATGGGCCACATCTTTCACGGACTTTATTCAGCGCAATTAAATTTTTCATTAATGGCGTTAGTGATACTTTATTTTGGGACAATATTTCTACTAACAATGCGGTCTTGAAAATGGATTTCAGTGTGTTTCAGTGGTTGGTTATGAAATGTTTTATGATCTTCATTAATTAAAATTATCTTTGCCTGCCCTCTAAAATTATAACTTCATAATGACATGTGAAGCTGAAATGGGATTAGGCAGGTCACGTCAGCTGCATTCACGGTGACCGCTGGGCAATAGTTATCACACTGTGGGTGCCTGGGGTTGGACGGCGCTGCCGAGGCTGGCCCAGGAAGAAGGCGAGTTGACCTAGACGCGTGCCGCAAGGTTTGGATCGAGGGTGCTCTAGAAAAAGGTGCCTAGAAGGGTTTTCGTGAGGCCGTTGCTCACTGGGACAGAAAAAATGAGATGCCTAAAGGACGGATGAAATCAAAAAAGTCTTTATTGAAATTAATTATTCTGTTACAGAGGTACTGATCATTATCATTTTCATAAACATCTCCTACTCTTATTCATTGGGGTCAGTGTAATAACGCCGATTCCATACTACATTTTCTCTATCAGTCGCATCTCTGTGTTAACTTCTGTCCTATTCATCATTCACGAAATCCATCCATCTTTTCTTTAATCTGGCCATTTCCCTAGAGCAATCCTTATACTGATTTATTATTTAGGATTACACCAAAATTTTCATCTATTATTATCCCTTCATCAAACCACCTTGACAATTTTAAATTTTCTCATCACCACATTCTATCACAACTAGAATTGGCGCCGGACGTAATCGATACATCTTTACTAGCCGTCAACTCTGTATTTACATCCCTATTCAAATTCATGACTAATTCTATCATTTTCAACAGCTACATCATCTAAAAACATCCACCCATAAATACATCCTTAACTATTCTCAGAACATTTCTCACAACTAGACTCTCCATTTTAGGTAGCATTCCTACAAACGTTCAAATTGCACAGTACAGTACAATCTACACAATTTTTATGACAAAGGACGCTCAAAGACAATTACGGGCCGCTGCTGGCTAACAACTGAGTGTTTATGAAGGGTAAATTGTAAAGAAAGACAAATTTTAAATTGTATTTCCAAGTGGAAAAGGGTTTTTTTGTGAATGGAGAAATTTGTTCTACTTTTTTGAAGCTCTAGTTATTATGTCGTAATCAATGGGCTATGTGGCCACAGGACTTCAGAGTTTTGTTTAGGGATTCATTTTGGTCAGATTGATAATTTAGGTTAAAATTTTGTTTAATATATTGATTTATTTATTTAAGGATTACCGACGAGATATACATTACAATTATTACAATAGTAAAACTTTTTTTATTAAATAAATTATCAGGTAATGCACACTAAATTTTAGGTAAGCTTACACATTATCGAGTAAATGCTCTAAATATACCAACATGATTAAAATAAGAAGCATACATTTTTAATAAAGGATTAACATGCTATTATAATAAACAAAACATATTAAAATTGCATCAATACAATACAAAAAACAATATTACGTGTCTATTAATTAATTAATATACAAAACTTATGTAAAAAGTTTTGTTTATTAATTAAATTATAAAGTAATGTAAAAAAAGTGATGCATTTATAATTTTTTGGATTGAAAAGTGAAATGTCCTCCAACTGAAAGTGCTTGTACATTTTTTTTTAATGTGTGATGATGTCTGATGATGTACGACTGTCATGATTGATATCAATTTCAACTGACATCAACATAAGTTGGGTTAATACGACGGTGATGTTTACTTTACGTTTACTTTACCATCTATGTTTAAGTCCCCACTTAGGTAATAGGGGGAGATCTTATTGTCGTTATAACTTGCTTATTAAGTACGTAATTTTAGTATGTATGCATACATATAAAATATATGATTCGTTGACAGGTCGCTGACACCGTAGTTCCTCCAAATGTCACTGTAGGCGCTGAACCTGTAGAATCATATTGAGTTATGAACATCATTCTTGCCAAGAAGAAACGTTTTCAAATCTTAAATCATAATATTAAATCGTTATTGCTCTCCATTGTTAGGTCTTCAGCCAAGTACAAGTCCGAAACCCGATATAATTCAAAAAAGAGATATGGGTCGTTTGATTTACTGATCTTTTTCCTACAGGTATGCAAAAAAATATGTTACACTCGAAATGATGAATACTTGAGCCTGAAGCTAAAAGGATTACGTTACACCAGGTCCATTGTTGTTTCGATATCGTTGACTTTGCCAATCTGACAATTTTAATCTCCATTTTATGGGATTAAATCAACAAATGAACTCAAATCGCTGCCGTTTTTCCATTACAGAGGCGGGAATACGATTAATGTGCTCAAATTTGAACGAGGACTGATAAATATGCTCCCTGGCATCACTGATTAACTGAGTTATTTCTGGTTATAACTTAATTTCCCAGATGTTTTTACACTTTTACAATATTTTGATGACGATTAGGTACCTACTTACACATTTTATATAAAGTAAATTTAAATCATACAAATCAAGGTAATGCAGCGAAAACTTAAAACGTTTTATCATAATATGTGCTTAAACGAATTTGACAATTTAGGTATTTACACTTAGATCGATGCCTGCTTGAAGGAAAAAGAAACGATTGTAGGAATACAGTTGCTAAGTGACATGATAATAGTTCAGAATCCTGTTATTTCAGGCAAAGCTTACCTTAATTGCCTATGCTATGCTAACCTTAATTAAGCTAAACGTATTATGGTAGCCATTTTATGTAAATGGTGCCATTACGTTACAACTTATTCCGTTACGTATTTACATAAACATACATACGGGTCACGTTGGTCCCGAAAATTTCGCGATAGCAATTAAATCAAACTGTTTTCGGTAAAACCACGAACAAACATACCTTCGTATTTTGATGTTTTACTGCGACCGAATTATCCGCAAATACATCTAGATTTTAAGTATTTGGAATGGCGCCAGATGGAAAAGATTGGATGAGGTGTAATATGGAAAGAGTCTGCCCAGAAGATGCCTGTTCACTCTTGCAATGAAGGGGTACATGTGGAAGGGAACACATACTCTGGCTGATACGTAATTTGATATAAAACACAATGAAAGGGAATGCAGTGACCAGAAATGACATCGCATACGGGTGCATTAAAATAGCATACACCAGAGGCGATACCGAACAGCCCGTCCGTCGGGCAGTCGGCTCTGCTGATTGGGTAATGTTTGGACCACGAGTTATTCTGTAATGAAAAAAACATAATCTCTGTTCTTAAATTCCAAACGTCAAACGCGTCTATAAAACTGTTATCAAATGGAAATTAATACACAAACAGGTTTGATAAAAAAATAGTACTATAAAGCTTTAGAAAGCATCACCTTCGTACAAATATGTCTGTTCCTTCCTTCTTGTCTGTTTATATGTGTGCATATTCTTCTTCGTCGATCAAGTTATGCGGTCTTCTGCAGTGTTTACCGCTCGGTAGATCTTGCCTACAATAACCTTCTTGATCGCGTCTATAAATGGTTAAATAAATCAATAAAAATGGAAAGTTATTTATTAATACCTGCTTTCTCGTATCACTTGCAGTGAGATCCAGCAATTTTCCCAAAACAAACCTCCCTTTCGGGAAAAATGCTCACTCCAAGAAATAAACTCATGTGCAAACAAACAAACAAAAGACGGTCATTATTCAACACGTATACTAAGCGATGGGCAATGTTGTGTTCCCCCACAACTATAGCCCATTTCCTTACATAAAACTTACATTCATTGCTTTGACGGGCTCGCTGGGGTGTTAAGTCAAACAGATAACTTATTTTGGGGATGTGAGGTATGTTTCTGAGTAAGATTTGTGTTGGTTGTCTTTTGACGAATGTATTTGTGAGGATAAGTAAACACATTTTAAAATTATTGTTTTTAAGTACGTCATAAATTACAAGTGCCTAAGATACTAATTTGTGGTATTAACAAACCGTATTTAGTATTAATCTGAAGTCAATATTTAAACCTCTGAAGACTTCTTTTTCTGGTGCTAAGAAGACCAATACTTACTTATTTTAAAATACTGCACGCGCAGCACGGCCACCCGAAACGAGTTTTGCCGATGGAAGAATTTACAAAATGACAGTTGAATAAAAGAAATCTGTCATTTTGTCTATTTTTCCGTCGATAAAACTGATGATGCTTGTGTTCCTGAGATTTTTTAAATAGCCCAGTCTTTCACAAGCTAACGGGCTGTCAAACCTAATAAAAGCATGTAAATACTAATATACTACGTTGATCCACTGCCGAAATCCGCCACCTAATGACGATAACTGCCAAAAGTGTCATTATGCAAATATTTTCTCAAACCGTTCAATATGTTCTCTCCCTATACGTTGTTGTTGGTTTTAAGCTATATACGGTTTTAAGGGAAAAGAAGATAGAACGTCAAAATGTTATGCGCGTTAAACTGGTACATTTGTACACATACCTTTTTCAAGTTTTAATTTATTTATAATGCCAGCTTATTATTGCCACACGGGCAAAGGCGTACGCGAAGAGGTCCGGAGAATGCATAAGCATTGATCATCACGCTTACTCAAGGTGGATTGTCGATTTCAGACTAATGTTATGTAGAAATCCAGGTTTCCTCGAGATAGTTTTCCTTCATCGATACCTCCATAGTGACTTCCAAGATTAAGTAAAAAATATGAATGAAATGAATAGTAAAATTAATTGAATATGATTACATGAATTGACAAAGTCACATTGTTACTTGCAAGAGAGGCTTTTACCATCATGACACATTTCATGATAACCATAGTCTATTTAATAATTTATACAGTCTTGACTGAGTCTGCGTACAGTCTTACCTATCCTAATACCCTTAACAGTCTACAAAATATACGTAACTCTTTTCTACATCAGAATCGATCTAAATCTAAAACAACTACCTTCATTTTATTATAGAGGGCAAAAAAAGGTCAACCAATAAATTCCAGGGGTTCGATATTCAGTCTCTATTTACGCATATATTCCCTTTTAGTTGTAAATACGTGAGTTATTATGGGATATCGCCACTTATCAGCCTTTTAGGGCTTTACGTAAATCTAGATTGTAAAATCAATTTGGGTGCAAAGTTGGTGGATAATTTTTATGGCTTTGGGTTTTGGGTAATTTTTTGTTTTTAATATGTTAGTACAGGATTCGTTCTTGCTTCAGAAAACAACTTGAAATATCGTTTGTTGACGGCACTATTTTTAAATGACGATGCCCGATATTGCACCAGCTATTTACAGGAAATGTAAATTAATGAAAATTATTGTAATGATAATAGGACCTTTTTATAATACATTATTTTTCAGTAGAACTTGCCGATTACAAATCAATGATAAAAAGAATTCAACCCCTGAATTTGCTATTGCGTGACGTATTGCGCATCATACACAACAACAAAAAAGGTTTAAATACATGTAAAACAAAAACTTATATTACGATTGTAATAATTATGATAAAGCATAACGTATATGTTGTTTAAATCGCTTTTTAAAAATTATAAACTGCACCTAACCTATAAACAATGTCGTTATTGTTTTAAGATTTTAACAGAAACCGCAAGTTCTACAGGCATTAGGACAAATGTTTAGTTAACAGTAATAAATAAGCTATAAGATGCTGCATATTGCAGGCTTGTAAATGACTTTTTGATTTGAGTGGGGCAAAGTTCTATAGAGTTTCTGGCATTGTCCTTTACCATTACTTTGTAATTGCCGACAAAACTCATTGTCAATAAAAATATCAAAAGTATTGCAACTGCACAGACCAAACAAAACCCATTTTACAAATCAATGCATAACCACTTGCATAACACTCCAAAATCCTTCTATTAAAGACGAAACACATCGTGTTCTCATCACTTCGAAATCCCTCGAACAGACTAGTTACACAAAAGTAAACTTCATTAGACCAGGCGGCCGTGCGCAGAAAACGAAGGAGGACCAACGGTGTTTGTGCCAGAAGTTCCGCACATTGCTGAAATATAAATTGTCCTGAAATTCAGTGGTTGGTGTTAGATAAATTACGATTCATTTTTTTTGGTCCTTGCGTCTTCGATTGGAAATATCCTGGCGAATAATATTTTGGTGTTAAGTCTGGAGTTCAATGTCCAGTATGACTGGTTGGGGTGGAGTAGTTCAATTGTCTCCAATCAAGGAATCGATATACTCAGTAATAGTAAATTTAGTATCACGTCGATAACGATTACGCTATAGAGAGATTTCAATTAATTTTAATTAACCAATGCCTCAGGATTGGTCAATATCTGCAGAGCAGTCCAGGATTATAGTTTAAGCTTCCTCTTGGACAACCGACACAGTGAAACACATTAATTATTGGAGAAAATTGGTATAAATTCAATTACTTACTAAAGACATTACAAAGAAGTTAAACAGTTTGTTTATAAAAGGTAATAACTGTAAAATAAAAATATAAAAAAACATTAATAGAAAACTATGCCCAAGTGCCATAAGAGATGCGTTCGCCTGATCAGCCTATAATGTTCCCACTGCTGGGACACAGGCCTCCTCTCGGTTGGAGGGAGTGGGCCGTATACACCATGTGGGCCCAGTGCGGGTTGATGGATGTAGGACATGCCGGTTTCCTCACAATGTTTTCCTTCACCGTTTAAAGAGCAGTGGTGATGAAATAGATTGCAAAAAGTGAAGCGTCTGTCTGGGTTCAAACCTACCTCGTCAGTCGCGGCCGTTATCACTGGGCCACCACTACTGCCATAGGATATCTTTTATGTTAAATATGCGGACAAAGTCACGAGGAGATGTTAGTGAAAAGATTACACTTAAGTTTTGCAATTCCCTTTCCAAACGTGGTCCCCTTACAATAAAACCCTGAATACCGTTGGAACTCTATTCCATTACAGCTCTCTCACAGAACAAAAAACATTATCCAAAAACAGCAGCTTCCGTTTATTGGCTGGCCAGCCACAGTGAGTAATTAATTAAACTTAGAAAAGAACTTTGTAACTCTTTCAATTGAGTTCTATGAATAGAACTTGTTTTATGTCCAGCTAGTATGATTGTAAAAAAGGGAAAAGGGACTTTCCTGGTGATATCGTCATCATCGTAGCCTAAAACATCCACAGCTGGACATGGGTCTCCTCAAAGAATAGCCACTTCGACTAGTCCTGTGCTTCATACTTATAGCCTCGTAACTGCCAGTAACTGTTTTTGTCCCAGGTCGGAAAAAGTGTTATTGGGTATTGCATTGGGAATTATTTAGAAACAGTCCGAAGTTTGGAAGTTGGCGGTGTGATACCCCCGTGCCTCGGAACCACGTTAGGCCATTGGTCCTGCCCGAGATGTCTCTCCGATCGTGTCGGATTGCCAGATCAGACTATGAGAGTGAGGGAAGAGAGCGTGCACCTGTGTCTACGCACACAATTAGGCACTATAATATCTCCCGTGCCGAAGGCTAGTCTCCGTTGAAATTTGCCGCCACGGCCGAAATACGGTCTGGAGGACTATACAGGGTGGTCAAATAAAAGGTATACACATTTTTTTTTAAATTTGTTTTATGTAATAAACTATTTTTTTTATTTGTTTAGTAAAGTATTTATAAATAAAGGAAAATAATGTCAGATAAATAGACCTCTATCAGCATGGCAGATGAGAACCCTTATCATTGCGTTTTTTCATGACATTTTCACACTTTTCCTGCGTTATCTCAGTGACTGTGTCTCGAATATTTTGTTTTAATTTTTGGAGTATTTAGCCTATTAGCATAGACATGTCCCTTTAGATAGCTGACCAAAAGTCAGGAGCTGTTAAGTCCGAGGATCTGGAGGGCCAATCAATGTCACTGTTTCTCGAAATTAATCGACCCGGAATCGTTCTTTGCAATGTCTCGATTGGGTTGAGTAGAATGTTTTAATAATTAAAACAATTCGTTTAGTAAAGCGGATTCCCGCAACCTTCATCAGTTCATCGGTTATACCGAAAGCCTTAGGCATTATATCGCTAGGACTGGCAGACTATTATTTAATTGGCAGTGCAGTTGCCACTGCTGACTATCCTTTTGTTAAATAACCTCTTACCCCGCACCCATAGACGTAATTTACGTTACGTATTAATATATATACGGCCGCACACATGGGGCCAATAAACCAGGTTTCTTTCTAACATAATTACCCATTATCTTCAGTCGCTCAGTGATAAATGATAACAGCCGCACGGGTCGATTGAAAGTTAAGCTACGCTAGCCTCGGTCGGTCTTTGGATGGGTGACCATTAATTACATATCGAGACCCTTCCGTACCTCAGAAAGCACGTTGAGCCGTTGGGCCCGGCTGTCAGTCGTAGATCTTCGGTAATCGTTGCAGGTGCTCAGAAGAGCACCCGCAACGATTGCTTCTGCCCAAAAGACAACCTCACTAAGGGGTATCGTGTGCCAATGACGGGGTTGTAGAGGTCAGATAGGCATTCGCTCCATGTAAAATACTGGTATTCAGCTACATCTGGTTAGACTTGAAGCCGACTCCGACATAGTTTAAACACTCAAACTCAAACTCAAAGCAAGAAACTCCATGGACTCATTAATGTTGATCCTATATGTGAGAAGGATGTACAAAAGAAAAGGTAAGACGGATTGATGCGATTTTAAGTCAAATTGGACATTTTATGATTATTTATTGTGATTAATGTGGCAGCGATGTTATGAAAAAATACTTGTTCTGAGACTAACGTCAACGGCTTTGACGCTAGTTTTTCGAGAACGGAATGCTCAATTTGATGCAAAATTGGTTCACGAAGGTATTAAAAACGAGCTAGTATTTTTTGAATACGGTTTTATTATTACTTTAGTACCAATTGCCACGGCTCTGCTCGCTATGATAGATTTGTGTGACACTTTCGAGTGCCGTTTTTTTTGGTGATAAAGATTTTCACATTTTCATCTGCAAATATTCCGTAAAAATAAATGAATTCAACATTCCAACAGCAAATATGAAAATGTTACATTTATGTTTATTCAGTTTTTTTTCTTCGTCATTTTCAGCTTTTCGTGCGAAGATTTACACTTTGTTTGTAGTCACATGAATATACGTTAATAAGGCCGAAATTACTTTAAGGAATTTCGGAAGTGAGTAGGTACATCAAGATAGGCCATTGATGTCACTCTCGCATGGCAGGATGGCCTCGGCCCGAAAAGTCGGTCGACGGGACGGGGTCCGAGGAAGAGACTCGAGGGCTCACCACCCAGGAGGACAGGGAGCCAAGCAGAGCCAGACCAGCCGAGCCAGCCCAGCTAGCCGAGAGGCTCGCCACGAAGGGGTGCCACTCTGAAGTGGTCGGCCGTAGGGTGGCCCTGTCGGAGTCGTCAGGTGGTGGGCTGGATGCCGCTGGCGGCTCAGAGCAAGCGGGCAGGTTTGAGGAGGTCGTGGTGTCCGCGATCAAGGGTGTGGCCCTGAAGACTACTCAGTCCTCCAACGAGGACTTATCCGCAGCCACGACCTCCATTATAGAGGCAGCAGAGGCCATTTATTTAGGGCCTCCGCCGGACGGCATGTCCGAGATGCGGGCGGAGGTCGCCCGCTTGACAGCCGCCATGGAGCGTCTCCGAAAGGAGAATGTGGAGCTCCGAGAAGATCTGGCCAAGAGCCGAGGTGCGGGCCCCTGGGAGGTGCCGCTAGTAAGAGGCATGGCCAAGGCCTAACCGTGTCTGCCGAGGACCGGGTTCTGACCCTGGTGCGACAGGAGCTGGCTGCCTTTCAGAGTCGGTTTTCCGCTCTGAAGGCCATTGTCTTGCGCCCCCCACTAGCCGGCCTCGGGCCAGGGAAAGGCGGTGTCTTATGCCGCCACCGCGGCCAAACCAGGGTCCTCGGGGCAGACCCAAAGTGGGGCTGTGGCGGGTCCGCCCCTGGCGAAATCGGCGTCGCCCCAGACCAGGAAGGGTGGCTGCGCAGACGGCGAGGGCCCCAGAACTGACGGCGAAACGGCCGCCCCCGCCTTCTATAACGCCTTGAAATTCTCCTACGACCGATGCCGAATGGCAAATAGTAGGGGAGAAGAGCAAGGGCGACCAGAAGAAGGCAGAGGCGGCAGAGGCGCAACGAGCAAAGCGTCGCGGCTAGGCTCCGTGCTCCGAAGTCCGCAGCTGTAGTGATCACACTACAGCCGGAAGCGGAAAAGAAGGGCAAGACCTACCGCGAGGTGCTTGGCAAGGCGAGGACGGCGGTGAACCTCCAGGAGCTCGGCGTCACCAATGGCCTCTGATTAAGGGTCACAGCGACGGGGGCCTGGATGCTAGAGGTCCCCGGTACGGCCAGCGGCCCGACCGCGGACGCTCTGGCTGAAAAGCTTAGGGCGTCCCTGAGTGCGGACGAGGTGCGAGTGTCCAGGCCCATCAAGTGCGCTGACATGCGTATTCTGGGCCTGGATGACTCCAGAGCTTAGGGCTTCCCTGAGTGCGGACGAGGTACGAGTGTCCAGGCCCATCAATTGCGCTGACATGCGTATCCTGGGCCTGGATGACTCCAGACTGGGTGCTCTGCCGAGCAAGTTAGGACAGGCACCATTCGTCCTGACTTCATGGGGAAGCGATCCATTACGGTGAGCTGCCCCGTGACGGCGGCCCAAAAAATTGCCGGGGAGGGCCAAAGGCTCCCGGTGGGCTGACGCAGAGTCTCCGGGCCCAGCTCGTGGAGGACGTGGTGAGCACTTCGTTCCCTTCGCGACGGGAGCACACTCCCCCGCCCATGACTTTGCCTACTGGGTTATGGCTTTGGAGGCTCTCGGGCCTCGACTAAGGGGGCTCCTAAGCGCATGCTTGGTGGGGGACCAGTTCACACTTCGTTGGAAGACGGGGAAACTGGTCCTCATTAAGAAGCCGGGGCGCCCTGCGGACTCTCCGTCCGCTTACCGGCCCATCGTGCTGCTCGACGAGGTGGGCAAGAGGTGGGAAAGAGCCATTGCAAAACGCCTCGTCGGGCGGCTGGTGCGGGTGGGGCTGGATTTGGCGGAGAGCTAGTTTGATTTCCGTAGGAGGTGCCCTAAGGTGGACGCCATCATGCGCGTGCGAGCCCTCACGACGGGAGATGCTGTGGCCCGGGGTAGGGTCGTCTTGGCGTTGTCTCTAGTCATCGCAATAAGGCCCTGGAGTTGCATCAGGGAGGCATTTCGGTATCACCGGATACCGACATACCTCTGTCGCTTGGTAGAAGCCTATTTGACGAACAGGGCCGTTAAATGATAAATGATTTTTATTTCTGTAAGTGGGTTTGTACAAACACTTTTACATGTCAATTTTTTTTTAAACAATACCAAAGAAAGGACATTGGGTAGGCCACATAATTACTCAAACCGCCAGATCAAGATTACGATTAAAACTAACTGAGATAATAAAATATAAAAAAACAAAAGGAAAAAAAATATGACCCATATAGTCTTAATATTCACAAAATCAAAATCAAAAGTCATTTATTCAAATGAGACTGAGAATCATCACTTTTCGAACGTCAAAATTACATAAGACAGTCCCCCAAAACGCCCGCCCTTCACCACTTCCTAGTGCTTTAGCTGGGAAGAAGAAGTGGCGCAACAAACTCCCCAGCAGCACAGCTGTCTGTTCGGTTAGAAGAACAAACAACAATAATAACAACCCCGGTTACTACCCCGGTCACCGTAACGAGTGGAACCGGCGAGAGATGTCGTGTGGTGTCCCACAGGGTTCGGTCCTGGAGACGCTGGTGTGGGATATCGGTTACGACTGGGTGCTGCGCGCAGACTTCCCTAGTGGCGTCAGCATGGTTTGCTACGCTGGCAACACGCTGGTCCTGGCACAGGACTTAGGAGGTCACACCACGCGGCGGCCGAACAAGCGACACTCGGGTTGCGACAATCGTCGAGAGGATACGGCAGTTGGGACTCGAAGTAGCCTTGCACAAGTCCGACGCCATGTGTTTTCAAGGTTCTCAGAACGCGCCACAGTCGGGTTCCCAGATAACGACAGGAGGGGTTCACATCGGCGTCGAGTCGACGATGAAGTGCCTGGGACTCGTCCTCGACAGCCGGTGGAACTTTGTGGAGCATTTCCGACGTTTGGCTCCCAGGCTGGAGTGGGCTGGGGCTGCCCACTTTAAGGGGTCCAAACGCCTACTGCCGGAGGCTCTACGTGGGGGTCGTATAGTCCATGGCCCTTTACGGGGCACCGGTGTGGGCGCGTTACTTGAAGCGCCGACCAGCCCGCCCATTGAACGCGTCCCAAAAAGGTCATGGCCATCCGGCTGGTCCGGGGATACAGCACGGTCTCCTGCGAGGCGGCGAGTCTCCTTGCCGGATTGCCACTATGGCATCTGGAGGCAAAAGCCCTCGTGCACGTATGGGAGTGGCGCGTGAAGGCAAAGCGCCGGGGTGTAACTCCGCTGCCGCGAGAGATCACGGTTCAGCGGACAGAGCTCCGGCGGGATCTGATGGCGACATGGAGTGCCCGGCACGCCACAATACCGGCGATAAGTCCCCTTTTTGAGGAGTGGTTGGAAAGGGGACACGGCGTCCTCACCTTCCGTCTGACACAGGTCCTCACCGGACACGGTTGTTTCGGGAGGTTCCTGTTTCGCATGAGGCGGGAGAAAAAGCCTAGGTGTCACCATTGTGTGGATCGCCCGGAGGATACGGTGTAACATACGGTAGAGGTCTGCCCAGTTTGGGTGGAGCACCGCCGTCTCATACGGAGCGAGAGGAAACGGAAAGCCGTCACCTACTTTTGCGAAGCAGTAATGCTCGCGAAGGAGGAGGCGGAGCGCGTGAGGGAGAGAGCCTTGCGCCCTCACGCCCCTCCTAGTCGTCGCAGGAGACGACCTGGGCGTCAGGAGTCGCCTGCAGATTCCCGGAGACAGTAGGCGCGGGCTTACGGACGGCGCCTACTGTGGCCGAAATGGGTAGCTCGCCATTCAGTAAGGACCAGGCCCGCGTCGACGGCGCGTCGTGTTCTACGCGCGCCTCAAAGAGATGTCAGCACTAAATGACGGGGTCCGATTGGGCCGCAGGCTTGCGGGAAATTCGAAAGAGATATCCGTGGCCCTGGCACAGGCAACGGAAGGAACACGGGTGGGTTTTAGTCAGTAAAAGTCTGACACGCCCTTCCGCTCCACCCAGAGCGGGAGAAGTCATTTGATGATTTCCCACCCAAAAAAAAAGATAGGCCAGGCCAGTGAACGGTCTAGAAGTAGCTTTCATCAAAAATTGTCTTCATCAACACACACTTGGAAAAAGGGAGGATTGATTTATGTGTAAAATAAAGGTGATGACGTCCTTTATCTTTACACAACCGAATTATCGATTCCTTCTCTTGGCCTACAGATAATAAGAAATCAGAAAGATTGTTCTCATAATTTACAAAATCACGGATACCTTTCATATTTTCTTACACAAATGTAAGAGTAAGTAATTCTTCCATATCCACAACAAAGTCCCCTAAATCTAATTTCACAAATTTTATCGGCACCAGTGACTCGCGCGCCATATTGTTTTTCGCACAGCCATCTAATCTATCTGGACTGATCGACCATTAGCCGGGTATTTGTGTGGATCGTAACTTACTGCCCTTATTTGGGTTTGAAGTATAATTTATTGTCTTCAATTCTATCCGTAAAGGAGGAAAGGTTAAGCAATAAATTGGACACAGCTGTGTTACGGACATAAGCTTGGAATTAGGTAACAAAAGAGGCGATTTGCGAACGCTCACGGCTATTAGTTATTGCTGATGTTATTGTGAAGTATCGCTCGGCCATTCGGCTGGAGTGGAACATTTTCCGTAGAGGAAAAGGTATTCTTTTGTCTCCTTTCGATTATTCCAGAAACGTTAAACTGCAGCTGAGGACGTAGTATGTTCCTCGAGGTGACACATTATTTTTCAGAAGTATACCGTGGTATGATCATGATTTTCTTGCCATTATCCCAGTTTATTTGTGGTCGGCCAGCATGTCAAAATCAAAATCAAAATATATTTCATTTCACATAAACCTACATTAGCACTTACGAAACGTCAGAAGCTAGGAGCGCGGTTCCAATTTGTTGTTTCCTATAGAGAAGAGCTGGCAAGAAACTAGACGGTTACTGTTTTAAAAATAATTGGCTTTTACAATTTTTTCAAATTATAGTTTTTTTTTTTTTTTTGGTAAATCATCAAATGACTTCTCCCGCTCTGGGTGGAACGGGAGGGTGTATCAGACTTTTACTGACTAAAACCTATCCGTGTTCCTTCTGTTGCCTGTGCCAGGGCCACGGTTTTTCTTTCAAATTTCCCGCGAGACTGAGGCGTCGGCCCTATCGGACCCCGTCATTTTGTGCTGACATCTCTTTGAGGCGCGCGTGGAACACGACGCGCCGTTGACCCGGGCCTGGTCCTTACCGGACGGCGAGCTACCCATTGCTCGCCGTCCACAAGCCCACGCCTACGGTGGCCGGGAATCTGAAGCTCAACATAATCCCCAACAGCACAGCAGTCTGCTAAGGTAGTAGAACTACGGTCTGATCTCCTAGACAGACAGTGTTAGGTTTTGGAGATTTCCATGAGTGATTTCTCAGTATTACAGACCCGGCATCCAGGTGTAAGCCTGGTTGATGTAAAGACCATAGCTGGCAAAGTCAGGGTATGCTATACAAAGTGAATTTTAATTCACTGTAAACCTTTCGGGAGGTCAAATTTCTCATGATTATACAACTGCCACTATGGGACCCACAAAAAAATTGCAAAAAAATAGATTCACAAATTTTCATCGGATAAATATTGTATTTTTGTACGACATTTTTTACCGTTTAAAAAAATAGGTGAACGGAGTAGAAGCTTAAATATTTTTTGTTAATAAATGTGTAATCGCAGGTGACTGAAGGCACTGAAATTAGAGAGAAAAAACGAAAGGGACGCCAGCGGGCGATGATGCGCGAGCTTCGTGTGCATAAATTTCGATATTTTTAATAGCTTGTTTTTTTATGGTTATTACTGGTTTTATTGTTCTGATATGAAAATTTTACTTTAATTGTGTATTATTCATTGCTATACAAATTTCTGAAAAATATATAATTTTTTAAGACGGTTCAAAAATTCATCCGGTATTTAAAACAACTGATATATTTTTCGATATTTCAGAGTTGGTCTAATAGTGAAAGTTGCTCATAATCATGAGTACTCTCATGCCCTGAAAGTTTAACAGTGAATTAAAAATCACCCTGTATAGCTCAACTTACCCTTCGGGGAATATAGTCATGATGTTTCGTATTCCTAAAACTTTCTATCAAAATCTGTTCATCTCTCTTTACTATACCCGTAATAAAAATTACCTACTCAAAAACCACATGACTACTCCAAACCTTTGCATACAAATCAGTGACACTACTACGTTACGAATTCAAACGTGCTTCAAGAGGTCATTAACCCGGCCAATTACGCCACGTAAACGCTAAACGAGGAGCCTTCAACGATAGTTGGACAGTCGTCAAGCACAGAATAGATATTTACAGAAGGTCGGCTCCATACAACGAGAGAGAACGCACGCACACAGACACGCTTTATGTACAGCTTGTGCAAGCGCACTCGCGACTAGCGTTCGTTTGAGATAGCCGCTCGCACGTGAGCAAGGTCGCGTTAGTAACTTAGAATAAAGATTGGCTAGGTTTAAATAAAGGTTGTTTTTTTCCAAGTTCTTACTAAATGTTTACAAGTTCTACAATTTATTAATTTAGCCTATAATAAACATATGAATATATTGTTATAGAATATACATTTTTTTTTACTGACAAAATTGTATTCTAGGTTAATAACGGGACATTTTGCGACAGAGATATTTTGCAAAAGAGGCGGTGTGAAAAAGCGACCTTTTGAGAAAGAGTAATTCTGCGAAAGCGACATTATACGAAAAATATACGACCAGTAGACATTTTGTGAAAAAGACGCTTTGCGATTGAGCCGTTGTGTGAAGCTTCTGTTTCTATCTATTTTGTACTTCCAGTGTCCAGTTTAATACTAGACTGCTAAAAAGAATTGGTAAAGTTTAATTAAGTCCAAGTTAATTAGTTTGTGGAAGAGAATTTATTTTTATACGTTTTCATAAGACGAGTGTGTGAAATGGTAATTAGGGTTTCAGTGAATAACCTAATTATGGTGATGATGATTTTTGTGTTTCCTAATTTTGACGTTAAAAGGGTGTTGATTCTAAAAGCCTAATTTGATTAAATTACTTTTGATCCTTCGTAGGCATCGATCGATTGTGGAAGGGTGACCATCCCTTACGAGACTCCTCCATGCCTCGGAAACTCGTTATAAAGTTAAATGAATTATGATTATTATAAAAATATACATTCCGCAACTGTTTTTTCTATAATCTTAAACCGCAAACTAAAATAACATGAAATCAAGACTACTACAGAAACAAAACTCTTAACACTGTAAATTCCGTCTCACAGCCTTAAACTGTACCGTTTCTAGATTGAGACAAGACAAGTCGAATAAAAAGAAGGTTCCTTTTTTTAGTACGGAGATATTCGAAAAAAGTAAAGCAAGAAATGTAGAAGAAAATCCCTCGATTAGATTTTCTTTCTCGTTTCACATCTTGTTAGGAAAAGTAGGCCGATATTTAGGTAGGAGGGAGCTCATTACTGCTGTTGATTAGAATTATTTTCTATTACTTGTTAGGTAGATAACTTGGTAGAAAAGGTAATAGTCCAACAATTGGGACGTAAATAGCGACGGTGAGGTTGATTTTAATCCTGTCTGTCGCATTTTTTACGTGAACCCGCTTTCATATCAACAATTTTTAGCTGAGTTGAAGTGGTTAATATTCCTATTAACCACTTCAACTCATCTCAAAATTGTTGTACTAGTAAAATATATAAAACTGTATTGATTTTGATAAAAGCTTTTTTATTTTATATCCGCCGATTTCATTGTTGGCATGAGTAGTACAGGATTTTAAATAACATGAAGAGATATGAGGAACCGGGTGTAAAGTTCACTCATACTAAGGGAGGATCCTCCGACCAGATGGATGTCGTATCTGGTGGGCATCTGCCCGGTGATTGTTGTCGGGAAGTTGTATATTTGCTAGCTGCGCGGTAAACTCTGATTGCGCTATGCAGGATTTGTGTGACGTAAGTTTGATGCGTTGTTCGCATGTGGCGGTGTAGATACCGCCACAAACATTTCAAATATACTATATTGGCAATCTTTTAAAACTACTTTTACGATTTATTAAAAAGTTTAGTAAATTTAAATGAAAAGTTATCGGATTCTCCAGATTGCTTTGCTCCCTTTGAACCCCCCCCCCCCCCCCCACCAGGTTTTTCCATAGCTCACGGTCGTGAGTTTTTCTCCTCCAGAATGTCCTTAACATACCCATCCATAAATAAGGGCGTAAGTTACTTGTTTTGTGTAGTTTCGATAAAAAAAGCATTATTAAGTAATTGTGTTAACATCTAAACTAAGTCGTTCATCATAATTTTTTGACGTTTACATGTCTCACTTTAAGCAAAGTTGATAAACAAAGAAGTTTTTAATTTAATTCCTTATTGTATTTAAAAAAAAGCCCACTATATTAGAAAAACAGACACACAATTTTTAAAACCACACACTCAAAACTACGTCGTTTCAGAACCATAAATCAAAAATGGCGGCCACACAAAATGGAGATCGCGCGTGGCTTTGAATATAGCAGGCTGGGCCTTCCTAATGCACTACGTTTGGTACAGCTACAGAACACTTCCAGAAATTGTGTTTGAATGCTTGTGGGTTTATACGTATGGGGTTTTATTGAAAGTGTATTTTCTGGCCTTTGTACCAATAGTTTGTGGGGATAGATGGATTATTGTAAGCTAATTTTGCACATTTGACAAATGCACCATTTTTCATTTCACCAGATTTATGATTGTAATGTACGAGGCAAAAATAATAGGGATCGTAGAAGGTGGCGTTTTGTGGTTTATGTCTACCTCTAATCTGCACAATCTAATTTTGCACAATTTCCCCTGGGTATATCTGTCAGGTTGTTTGATAAGTTGCGAATACTTACTAATAACAATTTAGTGAAACTCAAGTTCATTCGAGTATTTTTAAATGATCACGTATAGGGATGAAAACGGCGGGTTCGATTTTTGGACGGATCATAGTTTTATTTATTTACACTTATCGAACCCAAAGAGGAACAAAGGCGGTCTTAATACCTTAGGTATTCTCTACCAGTCAACCAAGGGTGGTGAAGAGATTAGATGACAGGTGCATTGGTTGAAGGGAACAATGATAAAAAAAAAATTTAAAAAAATATAAATTGTGATTTGTGATGTAAAATAGATATTGTGTACATAACAAGGTAGCAAACTTATAATACACATAATACATATTAAAATAATATATACTTAAAATACATATATACAAACATACGAATCTAAGGGTAAAAGGTGTTGAGATGACTCTACCCTATTTGTTGTGAAAATAACTCTGCAATTTCCGCTTAAATGCATGCACCGACTAGTGGTAGTTTTGTTCTGGGTCTAAGTAAATTTTGCTTGTAAATATATATTTCTGATTCTATTTTTGTTCGTACATAGCTGATAGCAATGATATACCTTGGTAACTAGATACATTATTGCTAATTGATCCCGAAAAACCAAGCACGTTTTCGCAACCTTAGCCACTGGCTTACTCTAAAATTATTCTGTAACATTATCATCTCCCTAACCTTGTCCCAATCAGTTGGGGTAATACCAGTATTTCACTTGCCGCAACTGCCTACTTATCTGACCTTAAAAACTCAGTTACTCGCTTGCAATAATTCTGTTCCATCAACCTAAAGTACCAGGACACTATGAGTGTAAAGAGGTCTGGTCATTCACCGTTACTAGGACCCGACACGATTGCAAACTTCACCGCCATTTATCGAACACGATTCTAATCCCGAGGTGAAACTGAAAATTTACCAAGCTAGAAAATCCAATTACAGACACACAATTTGAAGTTGAAATCGAAGCCAAACGTTGATAGGCAGGCGTTGGCCAGTGTGGTGATCACGTAATATTAAACTACTACTCACTACTACTACTGCAACTCACTTGGATTAGCAAATTATCGGTGTTCAACGTGTATGATTCAAACTATGTCTGTGTGTGTAATGAACAGACACGTCACTTGTAAATTGATTTGGTAAGCACTTGTTATTTTGCTCTTTAATTTATATAGCTGACATTTTTGATTCAAGAGTGGAATTAATTATCTGCCAATTGATCAGGACTTTCAAAATCTGGTGTCAACCCTGTAGTCTCCTCTGCGCTGTTTGCAAATAAGATTCAAGGTTACCTTTAGGAGATCTCTATTATCAATGTTACATCTCATTATATGACAATTCCTTCATTCGTTCTTAATATGGCAAGTTTCTTCAGTGACACTTATTTAAATTCCCGCTCCTTCATTACAGCTGACTTCAACACGAAATTTTATTGTCACAACGACTGCAAAAGAATACTAATTGCATTCCTTGTAAAATGGGTCATAAGATTCAAATTACATCATGTTACACTGGTTGGCTTTTAAGTTTTGACCTTAACTATTCTGTGGAGTGGTAAGGCGAGAGTTTAATGAGTAGTGTAATTAAATGACGTAGGTGTTTTTGAACCTCGTTTATTGACATTGTCAACGTTTAAATCAATTCTAGCAGCACATAAAATCTCGCTTGTGTTTTCGAAGAGATAGCCACATTAATATCGCCAGATATGCTGTAAGTTCTTTGTAGTAGGGGACCAATCTATTGTTGGTAAATGAACACAGATTCAGTTAGCGGCTACTATTACCACTTACGAGTACTTACCCACTTGTCCCAATGCTGAGTTTGAACCCAAAACCCAACGAATGATTTTGTAAAGCAAAGCAGAAATTTATGTAAATTGTAATGACGGTCTTCAAACGGTGATGTAACGCATAGGTATTTCTCAAACTTCATTTACTTTTAAGATAATTATGATTCCGCGAATTATACTCAGTCAAGAAAGTACCGGGAAAAGAGCAAAATTAAACACAAAATGTTAGTTAGCTATTCATCCAAATTTATTTTAGCGCCTTCAAAGTATGCTCCTTCAGAAACGATACACTTACGCCAACGAATAATCCAAACATGTTTTAAACGCTTGTTCCGGAATTGAGTTCAGTTCTCGCCGCGAATTCACGTTTATGTCTTCTAACAAATGAAAACTGGTGCCACGAAGTGGTAATTTGAGTTTAGGAAAAAGAAAGTATTTGGCTGGAGACATATCTGTTGAGGTGCTTGCTCGATGGTATTTGTTGAGTTTTTGGTCAAAAATTTGTTCATAATGATGCCTTGTGCGAAGGCGCATTATCATGATGCAATCTAAGAATTTTCTTTCCATAATTCTGGCCTTTTTCGTCGAATTCGCTCTCTTAATCACCTCATAACGCTTAAATAGTATTCTATAATTACCGTTTGACCTTCCGACTACAATCCCGAGTGCACAACACCGCGATAGTAAAAGAAAACAGTCAACATTTCCTTTGACTTCGACTTTTGAGGAAACCAAAAAAAACACGTGTTTTTTTTGGTTCAGTGCGAAGGCGCCACTCCGAAGCTTGTTGACTAGTTTGCATGTCAAACTCGTAAACCCACGTCTCGTCACCAATAACAATGCGTTTCATGAATGTTGGGTCGAAATTCACTCGCTCTAGCATATCCTCAGCGACTCTTATGCGATTGAGTTTTTGAAGAAAATTCAGGTCTTTTGGGACTAGCCGAGCGGCAACATGTTTATTACCCAAGTGACTATTTAAAAGGATACGGATTGACTCGTTAAACACATAAAGTTTCAGCGGCTATCTCTCTCAAACTTGAATGAGGATTATAAGTCACAATTTCCTTCACTTTTGCGATGTTAACTTCAGTTGAAGACGTTGATGGCCTACCAGAGCGAGGCAAATCTTCCATCACATCTCGACCGCTTTTGAATGCTTTGTACCACTCGTAAGTGTTTTTGAAAATGTTGATTCACCGTAAGTCTTGTGTAATATTTTCAGTGACTCCGAACACGAAATTCCATTGGCAATGCAAAAGAATCATGCCCACTTTCCATACATTGATTGACCTGTCACATGATTTGTTTTACAGGTCGCG
This sequence comes from Dasypolia templi, assembly GCA_963555695.1. Classification (NCBI taxonomy): domain Eukaryota; kingdom Metazoa; phylum Arthropoda; class Insecta; order Lepidoptera; family Noctuidae; genus Dasypolia; species Dasypolia templi. The sequence continues at coordinate 9,860,443 of OY743158.1, read as the reverse complement.
TCTACCTACAACTAGTGTTGTCTATTAAAAAATATTATTTATAAAAACACAATAACATAACATCTTTTCATTTAGAGGCCAGGGAAATATACTATTAAGTAAATAGGTTTTTGAGGTTATACAGTTGTCAGATAAGGTTTGACAGCTGTTAACACTCAAAAACTACACGTTTACGATGTTAGCATCTAATTGTTTCATAGTTAGTCGCTGAGAGAGTTTCAATAACTCTGAAATAAATCCCTCTTCAATGTAATTAATAACATTATCAAATCGGCATGAGACCGCAAACAGCAGTTATGTTCTCGTAATCTCCCGCCGATACTGAGACATCACATGTGATGTTAGGCCATCCTTGTTTTCTACACTAAATTTTTTGTAAGTTAGAGCAATCTATGATATCCCACTGCTGGGCAAAGGACTCAAATCGTACAGAGAAGGCACGAGCATTAGTCACCACGCTTGATCAAGACGGGGTGGCGATTTCTGAATTTTATTGAGATTGTTACTTGCCCGGATTTGAACTCACAGCCTCGTGCATATAAGGCGAGGTGTCAAACAAATGACAGCCTGTGATAGTTTGTTTTAATTATAAATTGTAGTCTATGGTTTTATGCGTAACCTGTCAGCTGTACACTTATTTTTCATTCCACACCCACACATATAAAACATAAGAAAATCATAGCTGGTCATAAAATAATAAGTAAAGTAAAAAATTAATACCAATTGGTTTTTAAAAAAATCAATAACCACATGACCAACGAACAAGTTTTTCGTATTTTGTGAAACGGAACGTGTGTAAAACACGCTCCGTACCCGAAAGTCTAAGGAATGATAAACATAGCTTTTTTTCTTGGCTTTATTTGAAAGTTCAAATAAGTGATACGAAATAAGCAAAATAATGCAATTTTATTTTTGATATTTTACATCACTAGACGCGTTAGAAAATTTTCAGGTCAAGACTGAACATGATTCTTTAAGACAAACTCTTTGTTCAATGTTTTGTCCAATGTGAAATTTGCAATACACACTAGATATATCTGACTGAAAATAGCACCGTATTTAATGTTTGGAAAACAATTGTGCCAATCTAACAACAAAAAAAGGAATTTGGAACCATAAAAAAATCATCCATTACCGATACTTTTTTGACAGAATGTATTTTCAGTCTTATTTTTCCTTCTCTTTTTTTACTTTATTGACACCTAAAACTTTGTTTTGTCATCCCTACAAAGTTCAAGTCAACCAATTAAATAGTTTTCTAAACAAGAAAACACACTCAAGCAGCAATATATTTTGGTATCTAGTTCGTTAAAAAATTCCGCTGTACGAGTCTGAAGCGGACTTTAAAATCTTGGACGAGAGAGTGGCGTGGGTGCTTCCTGATAGCACTCGTGACTTGGATCTGGGATCTAGGGAGCGTTTAGACGTCGCTGTAGAGTAAAACAAGTTAGTTGGGAGTGAAAGATTGGTTGTTGTGGTTGAGTTTGTGGTAGAAAGGTTTTTTAATGTATTAGCTCATGCATGGTAAAAGCGTATTTCGGTGATTGTCTTCGATGATTTGCTTTTTGTTTTGTTAGCAGCAAAGTATTATTTGTATTAGTCAGTCAAAATTAGACGGGTGATAACTATCAGTACTACTCGTACCATTAACGTTGTGAATTACTACTTTTAGAAAAGCATTTTGATCATGTAATTCGAAGTGACAGATTATTCGTTGCAGTTGTTATGATTTTATACTAGTTTTAAAAATCTGGCTTCTAGAACAAAAAAAAAATACCGGCATTTTATTTTACCAAACTAAAAACAAAAGTTAAAATACGTTAAAGTTTAACAAGACTTACAAGAGATAATAATGTGAAATGTAGACGGTCTAAAAAGTTTAGAGTTTAGGTAAGTTACTGGCTCGAGTTCACTGGGTAGAAGAGATAGTATTACGTCTAAACAATCCACAGAAGATTGTGAAATAGATACTTAGACATCGCATGAAGTGTTTTCAAATGGATTCTTATTTTATCAAGATGAGTCTGTTTAGTTTAAGAAAAAGATAGGATAGTGAAAAAAGTGTTGTTTAAGAAATTCCAGTTTAAATGTGATTTTATTTTAAAACGTTCTTAAAATTCATTGGTGTTTTTATTCAGTAAAATGTAGAAGAGTGTCTCTATAAAAGAGATTTTCAGGTAGAATAATTACACTATCAGTATAATGCCAAAACTTCAAACCTATATTTAAATGACAGCTGCGCGCATAGATTATCAAAAGCTAACGGCGCGTGAGCATTCGATGCCAGAAATGTTACCATTTTATAAAGATTGTTAAATGTATTTACTTTATTGAATACATATCTAGTTATTATGTACGTGTATTTTATTTTAATCTTAGCGTGTGCTGCACCGGTTGACGTCATTCAACGCCGGCTGTCGCTGAAAACCAGCGCTGGAGCTCTGTCTCACTTAGGGTCGTAGCATCAAGCTGAGCGATGGCCGTTTTGCGTGGATGAGACGCATATTTTCCCACAACTTGTTCTTTTTGGTGCGCATTCGTTCACTGCGTCATGTTTACCGCAAATAAACGTTTTTTCTTTCATTATTTCTGTTCTAAATTTTACTAAATTCGTATACGTATGTCAAAATAATGTTCTTTTATTTTGATATTTCTCTTGTAAGCCGTTACCACAAATTTTGATATTTCTCTTGTAAGCCGGTACCACAAATTTTGATATTTCTCTTGTAAGCCGGTACCACAAATTTTGATATTTCTCTTGTAAGCCGTTCCTACAAATTTTGATATTTATCTTCTAAGCCGTTACCACAAATTTTGATATTTTTCTTGTTAGCCGTTACCACAAATTTTGATATTTCTCTTGTAAGCCGGTACCACAAATTTTGATATTTCTCTTGTAAGCCGGTACCACAAATTTTGATATTTCTCTTGTAAGCCGTTACCACAAATTTTGATATTTCTCTTGTAAGCCGGTACCACAAATTTGGGCTCGACAATAATAATTCACGATTACAAGGTGAATTTAAAACGCTGAGAAATTCCAGATAGAAAAACCCAATAACACGTTGCCCGACCTAGGAATCGAACCCAGGACCTCATGCTCAGCAGTAGCGGTTGCGACCACTAGACCAACGAGGCAGTCAGTTCTCAGTGGCAGCCCGAAGTCTGGATTTGTGACCGGTAGATGGCAATAGGCTCGCCCACTATTACATGGGACTTAAAACATAACTAGCGAAATGTGGGTGTACTTGTTTCCCCGAAGGGTTGGGCAGATGTGTACCTGTACACCAACATTTCGCCAGTTATGTTTAAGTCCCATGTAATAGGGGGCGAGCCTATTGTCATCAACCGGGCACAAATCCAGGCTCCGGGCTGCTACTGAGAAATTGCAGATAGAAAAACCCAATAACACTTTGCCCTACTGAGAAATTGTACTGTTGTTGACTTTGCCCGACCTGGGAATCGAACCCAGGACCTAATGTTCAGCAGTAGCGATTGCGACGACTAGACCAACGAGGCAGTCAAAGTTACAAACGCCCCCTTGTACACGACATACACAAGCCTGAGTTCGCAACTAAATAGACCGTATAATAACATCGCACCTTACGACCACCTCAGTCCATAATTACTGAAACTTCATAAGCCCGTCTTATAACACTGAAGTCTTGCTTGCGTCATTTATTCACTTCGGCTTTTACCACAAATTATAAATATGTATAGAAGGCCGTCTCCACACAACAAACGAAAACCGCCTCGCGCACACAGGTAAAACAGTTGAGGTATATGGTTCGTTAACTTTCATGTTTCTGAATTAATACGAACGTCGCGCCGGAGAGTAATCCGCCGCAGAGGCAAGAAGATTCTATGTTTTGTACTGCGTTAAATGAAGCTTTCTCTGTTAGGTTACCTACTCTGTAGTGCTATTCTGTAACCATCTCACCGTGAAAACGAAAACCTAGGTGAAGTGAGCGTGGAACAAGCTGCCATTGCCACTGATGGTAGGGATTGACCGAGACGGGATAACACTGACAGCTTACTCCACGCAAGTCTTCACGGTTTTACAGAATCGACATGATGGTCGCACATTGTCATAATTATGCCACTCAACGTTTTGAAGAGTTTTTTGAAATTGCATAGAGTCGTAATCTCAAATGTAACCATATGGTATGGAAAATAAGTAGTTAAGTTCTTGCATGTTTGTGATAGCTCTATTTTTAGATCTCATAATCGCGTGTTCGTGTTTCCGAAGGAAAACGATGATTAAACCACACACACACTCACTCCACATCACACACACATTCACATACATCCTCCCTTGCGTGTATTCTTAATCAATTACTTCATTTCACTAATTTTATAAATTAAGTTTAATGAGCAGTATTGCAACATAATAATATTTGATGTTTTTATTTCTTTATGTCGTACGAATCAGATCGTATCCAGTGTTACAAAAATAATTTGAAACTTTGAATGGCCTGGTGACCTGAGATACAGGTATTGTAAAAAAAAAATTTTGGCACCGGTCTTCCACAAATTAATTATGAATTTGTGCCTGTAGACTATTATTTACTGCATCTGTAATGTGTGGTATGAAATAAGCGCATAATTTTACTGGGAGCTGCGTACGTACGGAGATCTCAAACAAATGCCAGTCGCAAATGCAATTCCATTCACTGTGTGTTAAGCGTGTTTGTATGTGTGGGCATGGAGCCGACCTTCTGCACTTTTCTATTTTGTGTACCCTGCCTTCACCTGTGAGAATGATACTGTCCTGTGAGAATATACGTCACACTTATGTTCTCTAGGGAGGTTTAGAAGACGGAGGTGTAACATCAGACACTCAGTGTCCCTGAAGACATTGTGTGTCATGTTAGAAGATGTTATGTACGATATCAATTTCATCGTGCGTGTGAATTTTATGTGGGAAGCAATTTTAATAACAATTTTGAATGTTGTGTGGATGGATTCCGATGAGAAAGGCAACAATATTTTTTATCAAACATGGCATCATGTTGCAATCAAGATATGTAAAAGTTATCCATTATTATCTTTTAACATATCACGCCTGTATTTCGTGAAGGTATTGGCAGAGGCAAGTATTATATAAGTTATGTTAATATTTAAACTTGTGTACTCTTAATCGGAAGAATATCGATTAAGGTTTTCTCATCTATATAATATACGATATACTGCCTCGTTGGTCTTGTGATCGCAAGAGCAACTGCTGAGCATGAGGTCCTGGGTTTGATTCCCAGGTCGGGCCAAATGTTATTGGGTTTTTCTATCTACAATTTCTCAGTAGCAGCCCGGAGTCTGGATTTGGGCCCGGTTGATGGAAATAGGCTCGCCCCCTATTACATTGGACTTATGCATAACTTGCGAAATGTGGGTGTACTATAAGAACACCTCGGACTAACCTTTATGGGATTTCAGGCGTGTTGTTATGTGTATGTATAATATATGTGGGACACTCAAAAAGTTTTACGAAAATAAAAATAAATGTTCTATAGGTAAATATTTTTAAATTGAGTCTTTTCAAAGTACTCTCCACTAGCCTCTATACAAAGTTTCATACGTCTGAACAAGTTTTCGAAACACTTTTTCCAGTCCGCCGTGGACACCTCGTTTTAAGCCTGCTCGAACGCCGACAGCGCATCTTCCAGCGACGTAAATTGTGTCCCTTTGACTGATTTCTTATTTCCGGGAATAAAAAGAAGTCACACGTTGCTAGGTCAGGGCTGTGAGGAGGGTGACCCAGGAGTTCGACCGGCGTGCTGTCCTGGAAATCCCTCGTTTTGAGCGCGATGAGCGAAGGCGCGTTGTCGTGGTGGAGCCGTAGCCCGGGGAGCCCTGTGTTTGGACGCTTGTTGCTCACAGCAGAGGAAACTTCTGGCAATCATTTGGTAGTATACCATTCAGCACCTGACTAACGAACGACGAATCAAATAGAGTATGTAAGGATCATAGCAATAGGCGTTCTATAGTGTCTGCCTACCTCCATGGAAGAAGGCGTGAGTTTATGTGTACTGGCAACAAACAAAAATTCTGTCGGTATGTAGTCTATGTATCGAATCTTGTAAGACTTTTAGAACCAAATTTTGATAGATTGACTTTATATTGCCTAGGATATCCAAGGATATCAAGTTTTAGTCAGCCAAGTTTGCTATCTCATTCAACACCGGAGCTTTATAGAACCTTAATCAAAACAAAGTTGCGGATACGTTTGGCACATTTACAACGTGAAAAAGTAATTGAACTAGGTGGTGCTTGGCCAAGTTAATTCTGGACTTGCTCGTAACAAAATAAGAACTGTTAAGTCATTAGAACATAAACTTATTGCATGGAGGCTTTTTGGCAAAGGTGAGATACTAGTATATGAGTCTAGTCAACAAATGCTTAGCGAGCGCTTGCTGAGGCCTGTGAGTTGGTGGACCTTGTGAAGTACAATCACGAGTTACTGACGGACAATCTCACCCGTAGGTGTGCTCCAACTCCGCCCCCTTATGAAACATCGGAAGCTAGGTGCACGGTTCCAATCAGTCGTTTCCTATGGAGAAGAGCGGGCAAGAAACGGTTACTCTTTAAAAAATAATTGGCTTGTACAATGTTTTCTAATTACAGTGTTACTAGGTATGGGAGGACAGTGTAGGCCTGTTAAGTAACATATGCTTAACAAATAGACTATGATTCTACAAGACCTACAATGTTCTCGCATTTACAAAATAATCTAATAAACTTAAAATTAAATTAAAAACCCAATGAAACCATACAACATTATTGCCATTTCAACTCAAACTCAAACTATTTAGCTCAAGCATTTTGAAGGGAGCCAAATGACGCGCCACCGTCAGCGAGACATTTGAGTGAGCATGACATACTATGAGCCACCAGGGCACATTCAAGTCAATCATTTACATTACCCGGTAAATAATAAAAAGGAGATTGAGTTTATATAATGCAAATATATTCTTACAATCTTCAGCAGCTACAACAGTATTTCAAATGTCAATTAATTAGTTATTAGTGGTGTGGAGCAGGACCAGCATTAAGCCAGGCATTATCAGTTATGTAATCCCGTAACCTATAATATGCCTGCCTGCATAGTGTGCGTTTGACAAAGGATTTGAATTTCGTCTCATTCAGTTGAAGTATGTGTGGAGGTGTTTTATTCTAACATTTTAGACAGTACCCCATGAAAGATGAGTCTACTTTAGCCATTCTGAAATATGGTTGAACTATTAAGTTCAGATTTCTAGTACTATAATTATGTCTTTCACCTCTTTGACTGTAAAGATGTAATTTTTTTTCTAACGTACATGATGTTTTCATAGATGTATTGACAAGGTACCGTCATGATGTTAATATCCTTAAACAATTCCGTTAGAGAATCGTGTATGCGGAGATTAAATATGGCTCTGATGGCTCTTTTCGGAAGAATAAAAATAGACTCGATGTCTGCAGCCCGTCCCCAAAGTAAAATACGAGACATGATACTATGAAAGTAACTAAAATAGCCCAGCCTCGCGGTATCTACATCAGTAAATTGACGGGTTTTTCTGACAGCGTAAGCTGCTGAACTTAGCCGTCCTGCAAGAGATGTTAAATGAGGACCCCATGTTAGCCTTGAGTCGTTTAATCGACGAATTCTAGTTTCTCTTGTTCCAATACTATTTCACAATCACTACTCTTGACGTTTGGTAAAGAAAATCTTATACACTTAGTTTTATTTCCATTTAGTACTAAATTATTAGCAGTGAACCGATTTTGGACCAGCAGTAGGGTGTTATTTACGTCGTCAAAATTTGAAGCATGTCTATCTACCTTAAAAATTAAGGAAGTATCGTCAGCAAATAACACCATTTGTGGTTGATTTATTAATAACGGTAACAAATCTGAATTAATATCCTGTACACAAAAGCCATTATTAATAAAGGGTTGAAATTAGGATTCTAGGTCCATAATGTCAAATAATGAGCAGATTATGTCAAAGAAGTAAGTAAAAAAAAAAATGAAACACCGTAGTTTGGGAGCAGTTAATATAAATTTACATAGTGTTACCGCTAATGTAGGTCCAGTTACTGGGTAATACGATACTCTTTTAGTAAGACAGGCTGTCACACTTTTGCGGTTCTGATTCAATCCATCACGACTGTCAAAGATCTACAAGTGACAGCCGGGACCAACGGCTTGTAGAGCTTTCCGAGGCATAGCGGCAGTCGGTTCGTGTAAGGTCACCCATCCACAAACCGACCGCGACTAGCGTAGCTCAACCTTCAATCGACCCATGCGGCCAGACCTGTCAGCAGTCAGCCAAAGAGCAATTTTTATACAATTTCATCTTCGTCACGTTCTGAATTTTAATATAAGGAGCCTTTCTCACACCATCGTCGCGAGTCGCGTTTATGGGTTCGGCAAATATTTGTATGTAGACAAACATGTTTTCGATCGAGAGTTCGTAAAAATAGATTTAGTATGTCGATAGTAATCATTTGGTGGTTGAGATTGATTTAAGGTAATACTTTTCTGAGTAATGTTTCTTCTTGATAGTTTATCTGCGACAGAGTTAGGGGGTAGCGAATAGGTGTAGTTGTTGACCTCTGTCTGTGTTTGATACATTAGGTATATTTCATGAGGGTGGAAATTAATGAAAGGTATAAGGTACGTTGATCGTGGTAATAGCTGAAACGGGACAAATGGTAAACTTATCAAGCAAGAGATAAGAAGAGAGAGATATAATTCATTCAGGTACGACGAGACAAAGCTTGACAATGATAAGCCTAACAGTTTCAATTCATAACTTAATTTTGTTACGCCACAAAGATAAAAAACTGACAATACAATTTCTTTACTGCTAAAAATACAACAGTCAAAATCTCACAAAAAAATTCCATATACATACAAAAAATATAATCCTGTTTGAAAAGAGCATGCATGTTTGTGAATCTAAAAGTCAACCGCAATTTTCATGGGACTCATAAAAGCATGAATAGTATTATCCGCGAAAGCAAGACGCTTTCATGCAACAAATTCACCTCATTCCCTACTGAATGAAAAGGAAGTGGGGTAGGCTTTTTAATATTGCTCTGTATTGCTTCAGCGTAAGTTTTAACACTTTGAGAACCTAAAAGAATTATGCCTTCATTTATATTAATATTTGTTGTTGAAATGGTAAATTCAGGATTGTATGACAGTATTTTATATGTCATATTATTGTTTGATGGATTTTTTGTTTGTTTGTTTGTTGAATTGTTTGTTTGTTTGATTGATTGTGTTAAACTCGTGCAAAATCGTATAAAGCTGTTACATCGAAACGCTGTTGTAAACCAGGAACCGTAACCGATGGTAAACCTGACACTGAGAAAGAAAAAACTACCCATTACATCACGCCTGTAATCCACGAAGGATTAGGCAGAGGTTTACCTATATACAAACACATTTCACAAGTTATGTTTAAGTCCTATGTACGTTTGGTGTAAAGTATTATCAAATTTATAGTCCCGTCCGGGATCTCCAGGGCCTCAGTGTCCCATGTACGTGGGACGGCGGGCAATGGGCAGCTCGCCGTCCGGAAAGGACCAGGCTCGGGTCGACTACGCGTTATGTTCCACGCGTGCCTCAAAGAGATGAAAATGTGATAATGTAATAATTAATATAAGGGCTCCGTTAGGGCCGATGCCTGCCAGGGACGCGGGTTGTTCGAAAGAGATACCGTGCCCCTGGAACAGGCAACTGAAGGAAAACGGGTGGGTTGTAGTCAGTAAAAGTCTGACACGCCCTCCCGCTCCGCCTAGAGTGGGAGAAGTCGTTTGATGATTTCCCGACCTAAAAAAAGGCTACCACTGAGTAATACCTGATGGAATAACCCAATAAGGCAATCGAAAAAAAATACGACTGTACATAATAAAATATATCATAATTCAACGACCTCGTTCTTCAAGGAATTTCAAAGTTAATACAGAACTTGTTCCAATTTAGACACTTATCACACAAATTGAGACAGATATCTGAAGTAACAGTAATAAATAACGTTTCTCATTTTCTTATCACGCCTCAACTGACTCAAAGCGCCTTAACCGCCAATATAAAAAAAAACGGTTATAGAACCTCATATAATTGTCATTTTGCTTTCCTAAAAATATTATTCAACACTCTAATATAATGATTGCGCCTCTTTTTGTGAACCTCAAATAATACCTATTTTGAGTTCTTAAAATAATAATCAGCCAAGTTACTGTGACCAACTAACATGTTGCACTCGCCGGCCGCTGCCGCGACACCACCCGCTACGCTCGTTCGCCCACAGTTCCAACCTTCCCTAATTCACTGCGGCCAACTGTGAAAAAATGCCAGAAAGTTAAAGAAGGTAAAGAAGAATCACTAAAAAGTGTGTATCATTAGAAGCGTAAAAAGTTTTTAGTGGTTAAGTTAAATAATTTCCCAATATAACCACCTCACGTTTTATTGTACTTATCTACTATTAGGAACTACCAATCAATGTTCCTCCCTTAGTTGGTGCTATGACTTTAGAGTCAAGTTCCAACCTCACACAACTTACAACTTATACAAGTTGCATGGAGAGCATGTATCGACATCTGTCAAACTTCGATTACCAATCTGTACTAGTGCCTTTGCTGTACTGTAACTAGTTTGACAGAATCCTAAACACATTTCCATTGGCACCGTGTTTCCTTGTCCGTCTATTGGGAACAGAAGTGTTGAGCTGCGAATTGATTATGCATGAATTGCACGTTTGACGTCAGTTTGATGACTTTTGTATGTTATGCAACTTGCATGCAGGCTTTGCTATGCGATTGTACTCGCCTTTTTCAAACCCATACATTTCGTTATGGGACCAACGGCATAACGGGCTTTCTACGGCACGGGGGGGTTTTGGTGTATATAGGTAACCCATCTATGGATCAAACGCGGCAAGCGTAGGTAAACCTGATCGACCGACGCGTCGGCTATTGTTAGTGAGCCACAAGCCCCTTCAATTACATTCTGGGATGCGCCAGATATAATATGTAGGGATAGTTACGCGTGGACGCCTATGAAGGCCAGTGACGATGTAAAATACTGGTATTCAACTGCAGCCGGTTAGACTGGAAGCGTACCCCAAAAAAAAAGGGCAATACCCACATATTAGAACAACCGTGGCCTGCAGTGAACACTGAAAAATAGTTTATGGAATAATAGTTTAAGTTGTTATGAACACCTTCTAGTCTTTTCAGTTTGGAAATTAAGTCGCCATTTGGAAATAAAATAGTTTTTAAGCACAGACCTATTCCTATACACTTACAATCACTTTTGTCACAACACAGTCGTTATTCATTTAAAAGTTATAAACTTATTTTAACCTTTCGAATTATATTAACACCTTTTAATTTTAAACAGCTATGGGTTCCATATTATGGATAGCTCAAAAGATTAAAAAAAATAAAAAATAAGTATGGCATCTCGCAGGTCAACCTGTAAGGTTGTCGTCTGCTTAAGTGGACTTGCCTGTGGTGCCCTAATAAATTAAGGCCTCCAGCCAGGACTTAAACTTAAATACTAACTAAAAACTAAGCGACAAGGCTAAGGGCACCCCCTGTGGGGTACGGACCTCGGCTCAGGGCGTCGCTGGAAGAGGGCAGCAAGGGACTAGCTGGATCAGGGTTTGAGTGATTTAGGGACGAATTTAAAGCTACAGGCTCAGCGGCGCGGGCTGGCTCGAGCAAGGGTCGGGAGGGGCGTGGATTTGGGCGTCGCGGCGGGCCTCGGCGGCGAGGACGGTAGGACGGCGATCGGGTTATGCGCTTGTGTAAGGTGCTGGTGGCCTTACTGCTCTCCTGGAGGAGGGTAGTGGCGTCGTCGGGGGCGATTAATGTATGCCTTGGTCGGCGAATACTGCTAATGCGGGAGGGAGTGTAGCGGACGGCCGCTGAGATCAAGGGGTTGGGGTGTTTGATGCCACAGTCGAAGAAACGCTTCGATAAGCGTTTCATGAACTGGTTTATGGTAGGCATTTTAAGATCGACGTGGAGATTTATATTACGGACATAGAAGGGGGCACACGTGACCATTCTGAGGATCAAAAGACTACTTTACTAAGCTAGGCTAAGGTACTTTATAACGGAGTTTTTGTATTTTTTATTAATGAATGCTTATCATTTGTACCGAACACCACCACCGCCCCTAGCTATACCACTATCAATATAAAAAGCTATCTAATGAAATAATGTTGATGTTAGTAAATACATAATAAATTTAAGCTTGAAGCGGAAAATAGCAAAACCGTGAAGGCGTCAGACTGACGAGCGAGAGCGTGTGAGTTCGAATGGCTGTTTTTTTTTTTTTTTTTTGGGTATGGCATCTCGTAGTTGACCTTGAGAGGTCGTGACTACTTAAGCGGACTATCCTGTGGCTGCCTTAAGCGGACTCAAATCCTCCAGCCAGGGGCGTAAAACTACTTACATTACTAAGCGAACGCTCGCTAAGGGCACCCCCTGTGGGGTACGAACCTCGGCTTAGGGCGTCGCTGACGGGAGGACAGCAAGATGGGACAGGCTGGATCTGGATAAGAATCGAATGGCTGGAGTTGCACTATTCTTTATATATTCGACAATAGTGCAACCCCACCCGTTTCCTTCCAACAAAAGTATATTTAGCTTAGCTGGAGAGGCCAACAAGAATATTACAAGTAATTACACATTGTAAGTAATCTTCAAAAAAAAGAAAGAAAAATATAGTTACTTAGCTTAGCTGGAGAGGCCAAAAAATTATACCTACTTTTTATAATAATGTTTGTCCTGGAAGGAAATGAAGCACATCTTAGGGCAGATTTTTCAATATCAATGAATAATATAACAAATCTACCATACCATACTGAATCACCATAAACTGAAATGTAAGAATTATTTATTTAAACCTTAACTGACGTTGTAACGTAACGTTTAGACGACTGGCTAAACGTGGTTACATGTTATTATAATTTTTAAAATATGAAATACAAAATTACGTATAAAAAGATATTAAGGATTAGGAATCGATTAGTAGTAGCTCGTGTAGGACGATCCTCTGTCCTGCAGTCTAACACGAGGGAGCTCATGGTCGTGCAGCAGCTCGAGGCGTCGGCCGCTCCTCCGGCCCGCAGTCTATCGAGTTGAAGCTCGCAGCAGCCTCTCCGTGCTCACAGTCGCGAAGCAGCTCACGGTTGAATCAGCTCGCGTCGGCCGCTCCTCAGTCCCGTAGTCCGTCGAGTGGGAGCTTGCAGCAGCCTCTCTATTAGCCCGCAGCCCGTTGCGAGGGAGCTCGCGTTGGTTGGTGTTTCTTCAGGCGGCGGCGTCTCACGCCACGTTTATTAGTTCTCTGCAATACGTCTCAAACTCGCAGACTCAAGCGGGAGGGTCGGAGGTGATCTGGAGAGTTCGAACACCTTCATGCACACAAGATAAAATGAAATTCACTGAGTTTAGCTTTTGAAATATTTATATTTAAAGAGCTTTTAGAAAAACATAGAGTAAGAAAAACTACGAAAAGAAAGAAGTCAACATAGCGAGCCAGAAGGGCGACTCAAAAGAACGAGTCAAAAGACGGAATCAAAAAGAACCTGGTGAAAAGTAACGGTTGCCTTATATAGCCCCTGGCCGATCGTTCTAGAAGTGACTTTTTTAGTTTTCAATCCAAATACTTCTTAATACCAATTAAGAAGTATCGGCCAATAACAATAAAGATGGCTTACAGTGAGAACCTGGCTTAACACTAGTTTTACGATACCTTTACAATAAAATAGACGACCTCTTAGCCCTATACCATAGAAAAAGAAAAACTGACAGATGACAATGTTAGATACAAAATGTCACAACATTCAATAAAAGGAAAATAATATGAGATCACATGAAATGAGATAAATGGATGTGGAAAATAGACAGAGGTAGCTAAAGGTTTGCTTTTCAGTAGTAGAACAATTATCAGATAAACAAATGTAAGTTAAATGAGTGTTACATACAATTTTCATAAAGACCTACTGAATCATAGAAAGAATTGCTGTGCACAACAGCTCCTCAGGTGTTAAATACATAAATAGAAAATAAGATTTGTTTTTGGTGTAACAAAATACCACAACGTGTAGTAATTTGTCTACGAATATTTTCCCTTATACGATTTTCTCGTGGGGAATCCTAAAACAACAGGTGATTTTGTCTACGAAGTAAGCGACCACAGCCATCCCAAATAACGCGAGCAGCAAAAGGTGAGACACTTCCTGCTTGATGTCTAATTTTATTCCATGCTGCGGTCCAACATGAATGACACACAACATCATTACTTGAGATATGCACCTGAAAATGAAAATGATTATTATTTAATATTAATTACACAATAAGCGATGAGAATCAATTAAATTTTGACAGTTTCTCTTTACGATAAATTTATTTAAAAATAAGTTTTGTGAAGTGAAATGACTAAAAGCTTGCAGATATTGCTTGCTGGCTATTGTTAACATAGTTTTCTACAGGTATTTGTAGGTGAGTAATATAAGGCTTATCTGTTGTGGAAGAACCCATTACTGTACAATTGATCTTACTTCAACAATTTCTAATTGGTGAGATCGCAAGCGCCGCACGGTGAACGTTGCTTGCGCCGGTTAATCCTGCTCAGGTCCATAATAGTGCCAGAGTAATCATTACAAAAAGAGGGGCGAGAGTCCAAATGCGTGTGTGTGAGGGTCGTCATTAAATGCGGGGCAGCAGTTGCCACATTCACATCAGGGTTATCATTCAAAGAGGAGCTAGGGTCCAAGTTCGCGCAAGGATCGTCATTCGTGTGAGGTTGATCGGAGTCCATTGTCGTAAAAAAGGTCACAAAAGAACACAAACCACGTCAAAACAAACTACGATAGCGAGTTATAGCGAGATAAAACAGTTTACTATCAAACTCAAGTCCATCATCTCATCTGTCAAAGGATATTGTGGCCATATTTTTAAAATAAAATGGATTAGTTGCATCGATTGTTGGTCTTGATCAATTCAATTTTTATATAACTACGGCAAAGCCATAAAGAATACAGTGATTTTACATAATTATATTTATTTATGTGTGAACTATAAGATCTGATCTTAGATGTTTAGGATCATAATGGTTTGGCCAAAGGTCAAGTAGGTTTCGTTCAAAGAAACTGACATGGCCGTGACATCAAAAAAACTTTTCGCCAACCATAGAAATAAACGACACCCATCACGTCGGGGTCACCAGTATAGAGATATGAGGAACAGGGTGTAAAGTTCACTCATACTTTTTAGAAAAGGGAGGATCCTCCGACCGGATGGTTGTCGTATCTGGTGGGCAACTGCCCGACGATGGATGTCGGGAAGTTGTATATATACTAGCTGCGCGATAAACTCTGATTGCGCAATGCAGAATTTGTGTGACGTCAGTGTGATGCGTTCGTATGTAGCGGTGTAGATGCCGCCACACCTGTTTCATCTCATCATCTGCCTAGCCTTTCCCCAACTACTTTGGAATCAGCCTCCTGTCCAACCGGATGCAGCTGAATACCAGTATTTTACATGGAGCGACTGCCAATCTGACCTTTACAACCCAGTTACTGGGTAATACGATACCTCTTGGTAAGACTGCTTGTCAGACTTTCGGGCTTCTGGCGACCCGTAACGACCCGTCAAAATTCCACTTAAGACAGCCGGGACCAATGGTTTAACGCGATTTCCGAGGCACCGAGGATTCGTGGTATGTTAATATGGTCACCCAACCACGGACCAACAGAGGCAAGCGTAGGTTAACCTGATCGATCGACCCGTGCGGCTGTTATTATTTAGCCACAAGCCCATATAGAATCCGTTTAAAAAACTGACACCCTGCTACCAAATGTAGTAAGCAATATTTATAAGCACTTCCCGAAGTCAAGAGCATTAATGCTCAATTTTTCATTTAATTAGAAGCCGACAACATGCTTTGTTTTTTTTCACTGTCAGGGTTAAGTTTTTAGGTATATTTTATGAATCGAAATTAAATTGACCGTATAATAGCAACCCTTAGCTCCACCTGAAAGTGAAACTTGCTTATCTAATAAGTTAAATTAAGTACTTAATTGTTTGTTATGATCACGCGGCGTATTTGTTAGAGATTGAACTTAATCGGTGAATTCCTATTTAAAAAAAAATTGTTTTTCTTTCTAAATGTGTTGGATGGTGGGCCATAGCTTGGCAATATTCTTTGTTTATTTGATAAGACAACAACGATCCGTAATATGTTAGTTAGTTAGGTAAAGTAAAAATACTTTAAAGTTGTTAGTGTGTTACAATTAAACCTAAAGACAAGCTCACAGAGAAACAATATTTAATCACTACTGCCTGACCAACATCTGCATGAAGTGATTAATTATCGGTGAGTTAAATTTGTCAACTAACATCTTCAGAATGCTATGCACCTGACCGAACATACCATAAAAGCGCGGCAGCCCCAAGAGCATTCTGAAGCTGTTATTGTATTGGACCCTCAGGGTGTCCATTGTTTTCCGTGTGTAGCTGGCCCACAGGCTGCTTGTGTAGAAGGCCTGGCAATAACCCTTAAACAACGTTATTTAAACCTCCTAACTACAACACGCAAACCTGCGAACCAACATATTGCTTTTCACAGCAAGAGCTCTGCGCTTGCGTTCGATGTCTTAATGATCTTTAAGGTCCTCCGTTACGTAATGCCCTAGGTATTTAGTTTGTTTCACCTTTTGTAAGGGCTGGCCGTTGAGGTTGATAGTTGGCGCGAAACAGTGGGGTAGAAATATAGATTTTGAGTCACTCGCGGAGGCCATTACAAAGGAAAAAAGAAGACACTGGCTTTATGACACAAACCATACACAACACCACAATCCCAAAAGACTTACATCTCGGCTACTACCATAAAAAAACACAATGTTTGCGCCGATTTGCGTTGATGTGATGCATTTCCCACAACTTGTTCTTTTTTGTGTTGTGATCTTTCTCAGCGTCATGTTTACGTATTTTCAAATAATTAAAGTCAAAACTGCACTTTTGGAATGACCAAAGGTTTTCGTTAAGCAATTAATTCAAAACATTTTTTTTTAATGACAAATTATTGGGTGGTGCATCGACGCGCACAATGCAACCATGAATTCATCACATGATTTAAGACCCCCTAGCGTAGAATTTTGTCTTAGGTTACCAAAAGAAGCTGCTGTTTAATTGAAAAGTGCAATACCTACGCGGTCAAAATGTATTTAACAGCATTTTTACTTTTATTTTACACACGCTTTGCTCAGTAGCAAATCGTTCGTGAATCCCTGGCTTGTCCTTCCTCTTTATAAGAAGCGGGTAATGCCCAATCGTCTGGCTGTTAAAATTATAACTTGTAACGGTCAACTATTGAACTGCAAAAGTAGCAAATATACCAAATACAATTAATTCTGTATAAATAAGCATAACAGTGCTTGAAAATGTTCAATCGACCGCTACGAAATGGCTGGGTTCGTTTTAAAGGCAGAGATGTTCCTTGCGACATTCGGACCATAATAAACCGTGTCCGTGTTCAGTAATTATCGTTTAGGAACTGATTATGATGATAACGTAAAATAATCGGTCTCAATACAGGGTCAAATTAAATAAGCTAGCAAAACTCCGCAGACGTGATCTTGATAAAACAAAAGAAAACAGATTTTCGCAACTCATACTTTAAGTAACAACACTGCCAACAATAAAACATCAAATCATTTTATTTTTTATTTAATCGTGTTCCGCTATAACCAGTCACGTCTGTAAAAATATAATGCCAAAAAACTTATCAATTGGTAAGTTTTGTAGAGGGCCTGACTGTCTAAGGTATGCCAACCATTTGTAGGTAGGTGTAGTCACTCGAGAACGTTACACAAGCCTATAACCTTATAACACTTACATCTCTGCTACTACCAAATAACAACACCAACTTTAACGTAACACTAGAACAGTGCTTGAAAACTTTCAACCGACCGCTACGAAATGGCTCTGCGTTTTACAGGCAGAGATGTTTCCTGAGACATCGGAACAACATAAACGACACCTGGCCGACAATTTGTTACAATAAACCTGACAACCACGCTTAGAGCCATTGTTCACTTGGTTTTAGTGTTTTTATTACACCTACTAAGCTTTTTCGTTTCATTTCACACATGGTGATGGTGACGGGTCCTTTGTTAAGATTATGTCTATTGTGGAGTTTGGTAATGTTATAACTTATAAGCCTAAAGAAATTTTATTCATAATATTGGTGATAGTGCGTTCGTTTGACGACATCGTCAAATTTTCATAATATACCTTGACGAGGGACGCACGATATAGTTGAGAATAATCGGAAAGAAAGGCGACCTATGCACAGTAGTACTGATGACGATGGTGATAAATAGCGTGTAGAGTTTTTAGTGAAGCTTCACAAAATAGGGAATCATTTCATATTGGACAATTTCGCAATTTGGGTTAGAAAAACGAGGTGAATATTAATAATAATAAATAACACTATGTACTCTGTCAACTTCTCTGTCAATGGCGTTTTATATCATCTTGATCATGGTCGTTAAGCCGAAAAACGTTCACAGTTGGACAAAATAGGTGTATGGACCATTTTCCTTTGTTACTTTCATAAAAATCTGAAAGTCTTGACAAATATGAGGGTATTTTCAGTCCCTTTTATCCAAACTACCCACTTAAACTCAAATGTGCAATTGCACCCGTAAATGGTAAAAGAATGAGACCACCAAACTCGTGGTCTTATACCACCAAACTCTACCAATTACTTCGAAATATTCAAATTATTCCTGAAACACCAAACTTTAATGAAGGAAGTAAATTGAGTGTTGCCCAATACCGACTTCCAACTTTTTAACAAAATGTTCTTTGTTTCTTGTCACTTTTAAATGCGATCCCTGTGAAGAGGGCATTTCGGAAAGTTCTTTTATTATTTTCTGTTTTAATTTGAGAAGTAGGATATTTTACCGGAGGCGTGTGTTGACCGTACCAAAGACTTTGACTTTGTTAAAGTTGAAGGGATAGACTGGTTTATTTATTAAGATAAGATAAGATAATGTTTATTTGTCAAAAACAGTGCTTTACATTTCCTTATTTCTTACTAGCTAGGTAAACTTTTTTTTATGATTCAATGGAAGTATATTGTTTATGCCACTCTAGGTCGAGCCTGTCTCGTAGATTCCATAAGTGGAGATTATATGGAGAGGGTTATTCAAGGAAGGCACACGACACAAGACCCTCTGCAGGGCAAACAGTTGAACTTCTTATTACTACATCGTCTTCACATTTAATTAATGTATACAAACTATTCTAAACATTTTGAAAGAGTAACGGTGGTCTTTCTTGTATTTCCAAATTAGGTTTTATAATTTTACACAAGAGCAAAAGTACATGTCACAGAGAAGATTCTAATCATAGGACTTAATAAAACCAGTAAATAAAAACTTTTGCTAAACATATAAATGTTTATCAACACGAATAAAATTAATTATGTTTGGATTATTCTCAAACATAGTTGTGCCGGGGGGATTCAAGTGACAAATGCTGTTTGCAACTATGTCTAACTTGAAAAATAGCAAAAAAAAAAAGTTGGTAAATGAGTAAGTTAAATTGTGGCACATATAACTCCTGGCTCCACAAGGTTCTTTGCACAATTAATTATGAAGATGGTGGTATTAAATCATATCAATCATATCTGTGAAATTACAAGATTCAGGAAGTATTGCAGGATGCTTTTTGTCATATACCATGTCCATCGCACACATCCAAAACAGGATGTAAATGTGACAATCCTGATTTGATAGGTAAATTATTTAAAAGACACTCTATTTCTTTTGGAAATTGTTTTCTTTGAACACTACGAATAATGGCCAACAAAGCACCACGACGCTCTTGTGGTGTCAAAGAACCACACATTTTATTAATGTTTTTGGAACATTTTTTTCTAAATCTCAATTCTTAGGCAACAATTCGCTGTAGTTAAGTAAAAATTTAAATCGCTCAAAACTGGCGCATCTTTTTTAGAGGAATGTTCATTGACATCACAAATCTTATTAACTTTATCTGTTTCAGCTAAATAAGGAATGGGGAACTCAACACTACTTACACAGTGTTCAATGTCTTTACCTAACAATTCGTGAGGTCCGTGCCACCAAAGCACACTTGATTTTAATTTATATGGGTCACGACCTCTTGATAGAAGATCAGCAGGATTACTCGTATTAGCTGTGCTGACATAATATTACTGAAAGTTTGTAGATAATATTTTTCTTTGATTCACCCTTTTAGCCACATAAGAATTTGACTTTTTGTTTTTAGGTTTAATCCATGCCAGTGTTATCTGAGAATCACTGTATAAGTAAACTGTGAGACTATGGAATCTATATTTTAAATATTGTATACCCTATTCACAATTTGCGAGAGAAGCAAAGCACTATTAAATTCCAGTTTTGGGATTGTTAAATTTTGCTTTAATGGAGCAACACGAGACTTATAGCACAACAAATTAACACAAACTGAACCATCAGATTTAACAGTTCTAAAGTAAAAACAGCTTCGAAACGCTTTCATAGATGCATCAGCACACCACCAACTTTACGATATCTACATCACATAAACTTACATATCAATTCAACTTTATTCCTAAAATATATTTTAAACTACACCAACAATAAATTATTAAAAGAAAATCACGACAATCATAAAAGAAATCACACATTGAAATAAGTATACCTAAATACGCTTGAAAACAGTCCGGAACGCGCCCGTGGACCATTAACTTGTGATCTTGTTAATCGTTTCGTAAAATTAATTATCGGTTGTCAACACACTTACTTTACAACAAAACGCGAACCTAGTGTGGCTCAATCTCGCAATAATTGTTTACAATCCTCCAGCAAGTGTAAATCGGTCAAAAAACTAATTTGCTAATTTAGCTAAAAGTGCCGTATCATAGTGCCAAACCAAAGAGTGCAAGGAAACTTCGTGGTTGTGCGGACCGCTTAAAGGTGTTAGTCCGGCGAGTGCACAATCTGTTCCGGTACTACCAACCTACCGACAAAGTTCTTGGCGCAGTGTTCCAGCGACGAAAGCGTTGCGCCTGCGTCGCATTGCGAGGGCACACTACTTGTGGCTCCACCCCGGCCATATCACGGAACTATTTCCGTCTACTTGATACCGTGAGCAGAACTTTGCAATTTGCTGATCGATTTGGATCGTTCCGATTTTCAGACCTAATATTCTAATAAGCTACGCCGAGGTTTCTACAGGACAGTGCACCTAACACTGTCTTTACTTCAGTCTGTTGTTGAATGACTTGAACAGTGTACATTAATACACCTTACTACTGAATAATAACTAGTCGATAAAAATAAAATAAAATAAAATGGCTGGCGTACAACGTACCCCACCGAATACGCCAAAAAATGCAGCAAACCAACTGACCCTAACACAGACTCAATCCGAACCCGATCTTAAGTCGGCAATCGAGGATAGCGCTCATGTAAACACAAACAGAAATAAACGCGCTCGACAAGAGAAAACACATCAGAGCGGTGCAGCATTGAGTTCCCAAGAGATAGAAGACAAACTTGATGCTTGGCAGAAGGAACGTGACACTAGTGCCACAAAATTAACCAAGACCATCTCGGAACAGACGATTTTAATAACTAAGCTCGTCTCCGATACTGCTGAGATTAAAGCTCAAAACAGCAAAATTCAAGCATCCAACATAGAGATTAGACAGTCAAACGAAGAGATAATGAAATCGATGACATTTATGAACAACAATTTCGAGGATATTAAAAGAGAAGTTGAGGACCTAAGAAGGGAACGGCAGGAACAACAGGTGTATATAGAAAATTTAGAGAAAAAAATTCACGACATGCAACTCATGTCACGCTCTTCGGGTATTGAAATTCGAAACATTCCAACAGAAACTGATGAGAATAACGCTAGTCTCATTAAAACCGTTTGTAACATAGGCAAGCTAATTGGAGTCGATCTAGCTGAACCCGAGTTTCGCGACATCTACCGTCTACCAGGGAAATCGACCAATTCTGCGACACCACGCCCAATTATTGCCGAATTTACCTCAGTTCAATCCAAACAGTCAGTAATATCAGCTGTCCGATCGTACAATAAAGATAAACAAAAAGAGAATAAGTTGAACACAGCATTAATTGGTATTCTAGGAAAATGTCAGCCTATTTACATTACCGAACAATTACCTGCCAACACAAAAAAACTGTTTTATCTATCTCGGGAGTACGCTACAAAGTACAACTATAAATATTGCTGGATTGCCAACGGGAATATCTTCCTGCGAAAAGTACAAGGAGATAAACATATTTTAATCCGTTCAGAAAAATGTCTTCAGGCTCTACCCACCACCAGTCTTTGACTAGTTATAAAGCTCCTTATAAATATTTCTTCCATTATTTCTAATTTGTTTTCAAGTCTAAATCTTAGTGAATGTATACACAAACAACAGCAAATCACACACACATACAAACCCAAATTCAGTAACCCTCAATACTCCACTATTTCACAAATAAGATGCATCAACCACATACAAAAAGACTTTCATTTATCACCACATACACCACAGAGCGCCGTCCCTGATATTTTAGTGGTCCTGGTAGGAACCCTCAACGAAACAAGCAACAATAAACGTAGTAATAACATTAATCTTAATTCCAATGGCTACTATAAATAACATTAATGAAGAACTAGACGGGCTTCACCTAGAAAATTCATTTTTAATAAATCCAGAGGACTGCGTTAAATTTTCGAAGCATAATAACACTAAAATACTTCACATCAATATCCGCAGTATAAGTAAAAACTTCGATAGTCTTCAAACACTTATCTATACCACTAAAGTTGATTTCGATGTTATTGTCCTGTCAGAGTGTTGGCTGAGAAAAGTAAGTAACATACCAATAATCGACGGATATCAATCACACTATTCCTCAAATAACTCTAATCAAAACGAAGGCGTCGTAATCTACCTAAAAACCCAATCTTCCGCAACTGTATACGAACCCAAAATTGTAAATGCAAACTGTCTTATATGCAAAATAGAACCGGGGCTTGCGATTGTGGCAGTTTACAGGTCTCCCTCGTACAACACCAGAGATCAATTTGAAAGTTTTCTGAATAGCTTAAATGATGCCTACAATGATCTGTCTGGTTATCAGAACGTCGTCCTTGTTGGTGATCTGAATATCGATATCAGGGAAGACAACAGAAACGACCGTAGCTTGGACTATCTTATCCTAAACGCCTCTCATGGACTATCACCTACCCATCTACTACCAACCAGATTAGAAAACTGTATAGACCACTTTCTCATAAAGACAAAATTAGATACTACCACCTTAATTCTGGAATCACACATTACTGACCACAAACCGATAGTGCTATTACTTAAATACACAAATACTACACGTTACACAAAAACCACTGTATCTCGTACAAACTACGACGCTATGAAAGACGAAATGGGGAATGCAAGTTTTGCAGATATATACAGGACCCGTGACGGTAACGAAGCTATGAACATACTTATAAAGATTATCTCTACAATTACAGCTAATCATACAATACAAGTCACCCTTCCGAGGAAACAACGAACCTTAAAGCCATGGATCACCCCAGGTCTTCTGAAATGCATTAAGAATCGCGATAAAATGCATTTAAAATCAAAAAACACTCCAGATAACTTAATTCTAAAAATCACATACACACGCTATAGAAATTATTGCAACGAATTGCTTAGAAAACTAAAACAAACACATGAACAAAGTGAGCTACAAAAAAGTAAAAACAACCCTAAAACTCTATGGAAAACTATCAAAGAAATCACCAACACTCGCCCAATACGTACTAGTTCAGACATATTGTTGAAAGTATGTGGCACACCAACTTCTTCCATCAATAATGTGTGTACTTTTTTCACCAATGTAGGTAAAAACCTGGCCTCTAAGATACTTCAAAATCAAACCACATCCATCAGCAGTCATTCTTCCGAAACTTTAACAAAAAGCCAGACTTGTAATTCGCTTATCATCACTGAAATAGATGAAAGGGATGTGGAATCAACTATACTTCAGCTACGCAGTGACTGTGCCGTAGGTTGGGACGGTATCACTTCATCATTGCTTAAAACGCATCGTCATATCCTGGCTCCACCTATAGCCTACATATTTAACTTCTGCATTCAGGCAGGAGTTTTCCCAAATGCTCTTAAAAAAGCTATTCTGCATCCAATTTTCAAGGGAGGGGACAAAAACTGTGTCAACAATTACAGACCTATATCGGTACTCACTTCACTTTCTAAAATTTTTGAGAGGATTCTCAATAAACAACTTAGAACTTTCCTAGACAAATTTCATCTTATAGCGGACAACCAATACGGTTTCCGTTCAGGAGTATCAACTGAAGACGCGGTACTAGATCTTACGCAATTGGTTGCCAAGAAACTTGATGAAAAGACGAAGTGCTTGGGAACTTTCTTAGATCTTTCTAAAGCGTTTGACACAGTTTCTGTGCCCAAACTTATCTCCAAATTGGATTCTTTGGGTGTTCGTGGCAAAGCGCTTGAAATTTTCATAGACTACCTTAAAAACCGTAGTCAACAAGTCCGAATTGGTCATTTTTTGAGTAACGAGGAGCAAGTCACTTATGGCGTACCACAAGGTAGCGTACTAGGGCCGACATTGTTTCAAATTTACATAAACGATCTTTGCAATATGACGCTCCCAAACTGCAACATGTACACCTATGCAGATGACACCGCAATTATCACCTACGGTCCTTCTTGGGAAGCCGTCAAAAGCAACGCTGAATCTGCCCTAAGTAAAATCATGTACTGGTTTAACTCTAACCTACTGACACTAAATCTGGCGAAAACTTCATATGTTCCTTTCGTTATCCGCTGCAATATGAAACCACCAAGTACTTTCTCCATAACGGCACACTCATGTACAAGTCCTTCACCACATTGCTCCTGTCCAAAATTAAAAAGAGATGATAGCGTAAAATACCTCGGCATCCATATCGACAACAGACTAAGATGGGACAAACACCTAGACGCACTTATCACCCGAACAATGCGACTTATCTCTATCTTTAAATCGCTAAGGAGGTCAGCAGACCATGATGTTCTGAAAATGGTGTATTTTGCCCTGTGCCAATCGGTGCTAGGGTATTGTATTAATGTGTGGGGTGGAGCCAATAAGACCCGTCTCCTGAGGGCTGAGAGAGCACAAAGAGCAGTCCTAAAAGTTATGACAAAGAAACCTCGCCGATATCCAACCGAGCAACTTTATGCAGACTGCAAGGTATTAACTGTACGACAGCTATTTGTGCTTCAATCAATTCTTCGGACACATGGCAGTTTGGCTCTCCCTGACCCCAAAAAACGAAAACATATAATTCCCAGCATTCAACATAAAACGAAGTTTGCAAGGCACCAATTTTATGTAATAAGTACCCACATTTATAACAAAGCCCATAAAAAGCTAAATATTCTCGGTCTCCCCAGGTTTAAACTGAAACGTACAGTAACTGAATGGCTGCTAAAACAGGACTATCATGGAACGGAATCTCTTTTAACCTACATCACCTAATAAACTTCCACTCTTATGTGTAATCCACCTATTTTTCTCACACGCGCCGCTAATCACTCCCACATCCATAACATACTAAAACATTTACTCACTATATTCACTATACTCAACACTATCACAAAACACCTCTACAAACTCCTTACACAATCATCAAACATTTACTCTTATTTTCACATATTCACTCTTCACTTTCTCATTCATTTTTAAAGTTTACCACAAAATAATAATAAAAAAAACACTCACTTGACACAGTCCACTGGCACGTCTGCCACAATAGAATTATATAAGCATACCCTATAGCCGGGCACTGCCCCCTAAGATACAGGCCTAGCCTAGTTTAGGGGACAGGGTTGAACCTACTGTATTATCTGCCTATGCTAAATTAAGAACTTTCATATGTATACAGTGCAATGTACTTTGTGGTAATAAACAATTATTATATTATAAACATAACTCTGTCTTTTGTCCCTCACTTTGCTGTCGCGCATCTGGTTTAAAATATAAAGTCTTAACAAGTTCAAGAACCCCTAATTCAGTTTTCTCATTGCACCTTAACACAGCCATCATTAAGTCGTAACCCTATTTAAGTATACTCAGTAGAACACATTCAATTTGCATTGGTGCCACAGAAAGATGTTCCCTTAGATAAACTCGGCGAATTCAATTTTGCCGGGTAAACAGTTTAAAAGCGTTCCGAGTAACGAGTATCGAATGGTAATGGAATGAATTGGACCTAATGTTCACAGCAGCGCTGTTGAAGTCTAGTCATAAAGGGCGTATGTTTGGCTTCGTGACATTGCGTTATGACTTTGGTCTTGGTAGTAATTAAAGTCAACATTGTTTGATGTTGTTAACATTTTATATTAAAGAAAATAACAAGTTTTCTTGTAAGCTTCTGCCAATTTTATTTTATAATGTGTATTTAAACATTATTATCAAATTCAGATTTTCTTTCTTTTTCGGGCATTTGTTGGTTAGTTACAAACTCTATTACAAAAATCTGCCTTTTTAAAATTTTTAGTTACTTTCAACTCTTTTTTATTAAGTCTCAACTTCCACTTAGCTCCGTAAAACGGTCAGAATCCAATAATGCAAAAGCCAAAATTCCCAAAATCCAAACCCAAATTATACCATCGCATAATTCCCAAAAGCGAAGAATATCAAATGTACCAAAACGGGAACGTCCTATATGAGATACGACCTATCTATTTCGCACAAGCGCAGTGGTAAATGGAATGTGTTAGGCGGAGCGTTCCCTCAAACATGCAAACGATCCGTAACAAGTACTTACGAGTCGTAAATGATCGCATATGATCGTACGTATCCTTTGCGAAGGAGATAATAGCATAATGACAGATAGACGGCGGTGATGTCACCAATGTACCGCTCGCTTATGTAAGGTTTAACGAGTACGCTTGGATGTTTTTGAAAACGTTTATAGACGAGAACTAAAAGATATTCATTTATTCATCATGTATCAGAAAGGTGTGCTCATAAAAGGTGTGGTATAAAGACCATCAAACTGAACAATTTTCTGCATTGGACCAAATATCGTTATCGCGAATAAATTATCAACTGTCCCATACAAAACTTCAATACCTCATCATCATTCAATCATTTCAGACGAAAGACGTCCACTGCTGCCCCCTCCCGAAGCCCGGCCACTTCGATCAGTTCCGCATCCAGTGGATTCCTGCGGCCTCAAAAGGCCTCAATAAGAATTCAATACCTACTCGCCCCAAAATATAATTCAAGAAAACTAAAAGGAATTACGAACCAATCATGTTAGCCGTCCAAATAAACTTAAGACGAGCTGTCACCAAGATTTAGTAAAAGGTTATTATTTAGATCAGTTATGTGACTATTATTCATATAACTGCCTCGTTGGTCTAGTGGTCGCAATCGCTACTGCTGAGCATGAGGTCCTGGGTTCGATTCCCAGGTCGGGCCACGTGTTATTGGGTTTTTCTATCTGGAATTTCTCATTAGCAGCCCGGAGTTTGGATTTGTGCCCGGTAGATGGCAATAGGCTCGCCCCCTATTACATGGGACTTAAACATAACTGGCGAAATGTGGGTGTACAGGTACACCTCTGCCCAACCCTTCGGGGAAACAAGGCGTGATGTTATGATGTTATTCATATATTTGACTTTACAATCTGTATTTACTTCATTATCATCTAATGTACTACGACAGCTTCTTCGCTATTTGAGTAGCAAAAAGATTTTCTTCCAAAGTTCAAAACAAGTTTAAAAGTGCGTGCTAATACATCAAATACCAACAAAGATATTCCATTTGAAGAAAACTTACTAAGTCGGGAAGTAGTTGCATAAGAACTTGAAAGACCCAGCGAAGTAAGAACTACGAATAACGAAGGTATTTCACCACATTAAAATATGATTAAAAGAAATTCAAGCGAAGTTCTAATTGAATTATGTAGCATCATTTTATGTAACTAGTGTCTACTATTACCCAGTGATAGTAATGATTAAAGACATCTGTTATTCTTATGACATTAAAAAATATTGAAATAATGATAATTATCATAAAACAATACTACAGATTAGGGCAGCTGTACCACTGCTGGCAATAAACACGTATGTGTATGTAATCGTACCAAGCGTGAGTCTCTCTTCGAGTGTTCTGCCCGTCAAGCGAGTGTCACTGAGTAAGTACTCTCTTTGATAGTTATTGTCGCTGCGACATACGAGTACTCACCGGCCATGGAAACAGTCAGCAATCAACAAATAACAGATGATTGTGTCACTTTGAGTTACACGGGACCAAATCGTTTATAGCTATTTGCTTTCTCTTGGGTACTGGATATAATAACGTACATTCATTTACCAAAAATATTGCATCAATTAGAAACATAACCACGTTACTCAACAAGCGCGTAATCCACCGGAAACGTCCAAAATCTACACAAAATACGGGAACGAAATAATAAATAAATTTCTCATCATAAGGAGTCTTTGAGGCAGAGTCGGTATTTAATATACAGTATTTGGCTTCGAAACCGCTCTGCCTGAAACCAGGACAAATTAACACGTAAAAAAAAACGTCATGTTTGATGCAATAAGCAGCTTA
Source organism: Dasypolia templi (assembly GCA_963555695.1). Classification (NCBI taxonomy): domain Eukaryota; kingdom Metazoa; phylum Arthropoda; class Insecta; order Lepidoptera; family Noctuidae; genus Dasypolia; species Dasypolia templi. Next base: position 9,831,711 of record OY743158.1, on the reverse strand, counting down.
TGAATGGATGCTATTTCGGTACAATCGTCGAACTCTAACTTAATGATTATATCATCAGTATCATCTATACTTACTATCATCAGTACTACAGTATTTCACTAACACCCGCAGCTCTAGCACGAATACGCTATGTAAACGCAACGCAATTTCGATATATATATGCTATGTTAACGTTTTAAAATTTAAAATACTCGTTTGCACATAATAACTACTTGCTATTATTGTGCTTAAGTTTAAACGTAAATGCTATGGGATGGTTGTATTTTCGATTCAAAAGACGTTCGAATTCACGTAACGTTTACGTTGCGTGTTCGGGCTAGAGCCTCTGGTTCCCACTAAAACCTCACAGCGTTTCACTGATGTTAACAAGAAAGGTGTGTCTTACTATTTTCAGCTTCAATGTTATTTTTATTCATTTTTCTCATTTTATTTGACTGTAAAGTGACATAAGCGTCGTTGAAAAAAAAAACAATAGAAGACCAAAACAAGACCAGCAGCCTAATTGCGTAACACATTTTCGTAAACGATTACGACTAATCTGTTGTATTTTGACAGTTCAACAACATTCATTGCGTTATTTACATTGTTGAGCAGATTTTTTTTTCGAACTTATGAAGCAATGGATTAGCAATCTGTTTCAAAACGATTCAGATTCCGACTAATTGTGAATTACGCAATTAGGGTACAGGTCTTAGTATCATCTTCGTTTTGTTAACATCTGTACTATACGTAAAAAACGTAAAACATGATATTATTAATAGTAATAATATCATGTTTTACGATTATGTATAGACATAAAGAACGGAATGTAGATATAGGTAATAACATTAAAATTTTATAATCAAAAGAAGACAAACTTATTCATGTACCCCCAAATAAAACTAACGAACACAACTTTAATACACGTACGACCTTCCCTGAAGAAAGCGGGTTCCCTGGCGTCGTCAAATTAACATCGCATTAGTTTGTTTCCCAAATCTTTAGGAAATTATGCAGTCCTCTGAAATATTCATAAAATGACTTCGTAACACAATTTGGAACAGGGAGGTTAGAGGTAATTATGCGTAGTAAACTTTTGTTCAAGAAAAGTTGCTTAGAGAGGCTCCCCAACCAACATCTTTCTGATATTTGTTTTGAACTGATCTTCGTTATACACAAGTCCAGTAGACAATCTATAAGTGGATCATCCCGTGCTTCAGTGGTCGTTATCAAATCTAGAGATGAGGCTCGTTGCCGGACAGTAGAGCAAACGTCTACCACTAATTATGATTAGGACATTTCAACCTTTGAGAAGATATATGTTCCACTGATGACATAATTATACTGAAAAAAATCAACTAAGGATAAGTAGATGGTCAGACAAACGTCATAAAATCAACTTCTACCGCCAATCATTCCCAAGTAGAATATGCCATGACAAATTTCCTCAGAAATAAAGACCTTCCGTTCGACCTGAGACCTAAAGGGTTCAGATTTTTCCTGAATGATTTATTCAGGGTCAGTGCTTAACCCATTTTATTTATTTGATTAAACGTCAACTGAGTGAAGAAAGGGCAAGGTTGAATGACCTATAGACTACTCTGATTGAGAATTTTTATCTGAAGGCAGTGTTCACTCCAGGCCGAGTTAGCAATAAGCAAGGGATTGTATAATTTATTTAGAAGTATATCAAGTTGAAGTAGGTCCTGTACAGAACTAGGTGATCCCACGGCATCGTTTGCGTGAACAAAACCTACCGAAAGAGCATATTACTATACTATGATCATTTATTAAATCATTTCTATTGCGTAGTTGCTCAAATTAAATAAAAAAAATGAAATTGCTGATTTTAAAAACTCATCCATTCCTTAAATTTATAATAAATATGAAAGAATACTTTGTAACGTATTATATTTTAATTATTGTGAATGTGAAGACAAGGTGAATTTGTGTTTTTTTTTCAAACTTTTTTTAAAAGTTTGTTTCATCATGGTCTGACAGTTTGAGTAATTTATGCGGCCTACCCTAATGTCCTTCGTTTGGTAATGTTCATGGAATCGTTGAGCTCCTTAAGGTCTGTGTTAAGATGAATGACTACTGACAAATGCTTGCAATGAATGGACAGGTCCACTCATTCTGTGTGGTACTTTCCTCGAAAAACCATTTCAGACACTACTCTATATGGTCTCTACACATGACTTGACCAAAATTATGTCTGGACTTTAAAAGAGACTGTGACCTCTGAGTTTGTTTCGGCCTTTCTTCTCAGAGTAGTCAGATAGGAAGCGCCGATCTCATCTAGTTTTTAAAATATGATACACGTGTAAAAGTGTTTGTATAAACCTACTTTCACAAATAAAATAATTTATCATTTATCAAAGGCATGAATGAGTTTAAAACAGCAATGTCTCCTAGATACCAACCGGTAGTTTTTTAGTGTGATTTTCTTACAGGTATAACATATATTCCACAATTGAGGAGAAAACCATGGTTGAATATTGCACCAACATTTTCAGCGTAATGAGATAGATCGCATAGATACAATGCAAAGCACAGCACTATTTCCGCACAACAGCAAACACGTTGTTCTACAGATGTTTGCTTCAAGTCTGCATGTTTGTGCTCATGATTTGTGTATGTGATCTACGACAGAGAATCCTAGTGTTGGACCGTGAATGTGAGATGTTTATTTATTTACCTACGTCATAAATGTTGCTGGTGCTGTTTATGAGATTTTGTGCGTGGAGGTGCGAATAACATTTTTAATGCCAGTGCCATCAAGTTTATGGTCTTCCTTTGCGTATAGTTTGCGAGTTGGCGTGTATTTTGAAAAGGTTCATATGTCTAGTTAATCTATACATGTAATAAAATCGCGTAGCTAAGTCAAAACTGTACTTTGTAATTTTTTTTACAAGTAAGTTTTGCGAGTTCTGGGAAATATTTTTAAAATATTTTATTTTTATTTTTTTGTTTATTTATCTGAATGTGTATGTTCCAGAATTACGCAAAAACTAAACTTTGCGTAGATATCCCCTTTAAAAGATTGGTCAGTCTGTAGGTTATACATTATTACGCTATTTGCTAAGGAGGATGAGCAATATGGCAATTTGTTCGTATTCTTCTATAGTTTACCGCAAATTGTAAAATGACTAGCTAAAATATTGCAGATAATTACTGATTTATCCTTTTCAATTAATATAATCACGCCAAACCTTTACGGCGCTAAGCAGTCAATCATGACACAGGAATATAAGAACGGCTATATTACAACAAAGCAAACAGCTTAGCGGTTCGACGACTGCTTTGAAAACCTATGTTTCCAACAACAACAACATAACATCACGCCTGTAATCCCAGACGGGTTAGGCAGAGGTGTACCTATAGTACAACCAACTTTCGCTAGTTGTGCTTAAGTCCCATGTAATAGAGGGCGAGCCTATTGCCATCAACCAGGCACAACTCCAGACTCCGGGTTCCCAACAATTGATATTTAAAATTTGCTTCCTTGCTAAAATTATGTTATATTATGATATAACATACATTGAATTAAGATAGATTCTAAACCCCGATCCCTTAAATTAGGCTTCTTCAACGCAAATGGCGTTTCAGGTCAACGCGATGAGATCGCCGCTTTCCTCCGCGACCATCAGCTTGACATCCTCCTCATACAGGAAACCTTTTTAAAACCTCATCACCGAAACCCGAATATTGCCAACTATAAACTAGTTCGCAATGACAGGTCTCGATGCCACAAGGGTGGCACACTAATATACTTTAGGAAATCTTTGTATTGCATCCCTATCGACCCACCTTCTCTCTTCTCCCATCTGGAGACCTCTATCTGTCGGCTCGGCATGACTGGTCATCAACCGATCACCATCATCTCTGCTTATATTCCACCAGACAATGGTCCGGAGGATCCCATCTCTCTCCAAAAGGACTTCACCGCCCTCTTCGGTATGAGTGACTCCGTCATATTGGCGGGGGATCTTAATGCCAAACACCCGGCGTGGAATAGTAGCACGACTTCTACCAGAGGTCGGATCATTTCCAAGTTAGGCGAATCCCTTAACTTTGACGTCATCGCTCCAATGAGTCCGACTCATTTCCCCGGAAATCCCAACCATCTTCCAGATATACTCGATGTAGCGCTGCTCAAGAATGTGAACCTCCGTTTGCAATCGATAGAGACGTTCCACGAGCTTAACTCTGACCACCGCCCAGTAGTTATGCATCTTGCCCCCTACTCAGGCCCAAGCGATCCCAACCGCCCCCCTCAGACCCAGATGATAACCGACTGGAGGAAAGTAAGTGAAAGACTGAAATCCACCACGTCGCCTCAATTGGACACCATCCCCGATCACATAGTGTCAGTCGCCGACACGACAGCCGCAATCGACTCGTTTACTGAGCACGTTCAATCCGTTTTGACGGATTGTTCACGGGAAGTTCCGGTGATGGAAGACCATCGCTGGAAACTACCTTCTGACGTACGTGACTTGATAACCGAGAAGAATGCGGCTATTCGTGCCTACGACTCCTTCCCTTGTGACGCGAAAAAAGCCCACATGCGCCATTTACAGCGTGCTGTAAAGAAACGCATAGGGGAGGTTCGCTCAGAGGGTTGGAACAAGATGCTCAGTGAACTCGAGCCCACTCACCAAGCCTTCTGGCACCTTCAGAGGAAATTGCGCTCCTCCGAGGAGGTCTCTATGCCTCCCCTCATCCGCCCCGACAAGAGCGTCGCGTTCGACAGCACCGACAAGGCCGAATGCCTTGCTGACAGCCTAGAGTCCCAGTGTTCTCCAAGCTCTCAACCAGTAGACCAAGCTCACCTGAACAAGGTCGACGCTGAAGTCGAACGGAGAGCCTCCCTTCCACCCGTCGAAGACCCTGATGATCCTCTGCCTCCCGTCACTCCAGACGAAGTGCACGACATCATAAAAGGGCTCCAAGCTCGTAAAGCTCCCGGTTCGGACGGTATTACCAACAAGGTATACAAACTCCTACCTGCCCCTCTAATAATGCTTATAACTGCCATCTTCAATGGCGCCTTGAGCAACAACATCTTCCCACAAGCGTGGAAAGAAGCAACCGTCATCGGTATCCCAAAGCCAGGCAAGCCAAAGTCTGAGCCCTCCAGCTACCGTCCCATTAGCTTACTCAACGTTCTCGGTAAAATCTACGAGAGGCTTATTTATAGGCGTCTCAAAGACTACGCCGAAGCAAAGAGCCTCATTCCCAACGAGCAGTTTGGTTTCCGTCCCCAACACTCGAGTATCCACCAGGTCCACCGTATCGTAGAGCACTTGTGCGCCGGTATGCAGCGTAACGCGACGACGGGTGTGCTATTCTTCGACATATCGAAAGCCTTCGACAAAGTCTGGCACAACGGCTTGTTATTCAAGCTTTACCAACTAGGAGTGCCAGATCGTCTCGTTCTCATCTTACGAGACTTTTTGTCGAATCGCACCTTCCGCTATCGCATCGAGGGTGCACTCTCATCCCCTCACCCTATTCGCGCCGGTGTCCCTCAGGGTTCCGTCATATCTCCTCTAGTCTTCACGCTGTTCACCAGCGTTATCCCACAGAGTAAAAAGGCTCAGTTGGCTCTCTTCGCCGACGACACTGCCGTTTACTATACCGGTCATTGTCTCAATGCTATAGCTCGTACTCTCCAAACCTCCGCAAACGTCTTAGGCGCTTGGTTCCGGAAATGGAGAATCGAGGTCAACCCCGATAAGAGTCAGGCGGTTCTCTTCTCGAGACGGCGTCGACTCCCTCCCCCACTTCCCAGCCCGATCACTATGTACGGTAAGCCGATCCCCTGGGAGAAGCAAGCCAAATACCTAGGCGTGATCCTTGATGAAAACCTTACCTTTAAGGCTCATATTAAGGCGGTTCGCGCGCGCGCCTCCTTCGCTCTTAGCAGGCTCCACTTTGTACTGACAGCCCGTAGTAAACTGTCACTTAAATGCAAGCTGCGCATCTACACCGCAGTCATCCGTCCCATCATGACCTATGCCTGCGTTGTATATGCGCACGCTCACCCACGTCATCTCCATAAGATGCAGACCCTCCAGAACCGTTTCCTCAGAAAGGTCACGGGTGCCCCCTTCTAAGTCCGTAATATAAATCTCCACATCGATCTTAAAATGCCTACCATAAACCAGTTCATGAAACGCTTATCGAAGCGCTTCTTTGACTGTGGCATTAAACACTCCAACCCCTTGATCTCAGCGGCCGCCCGCTACACTCCCTCCCGCATTAGCAGTATTCGCCGATCAAGGCATACTTTAATCGCCCCCGACGACGCCACTACCCTCCTCCAGGAGAGTAGTAAGGCCACCAGCACACTACATAAGCCCAAAACCCGATCGCCGTCCTACCGTCCTCGCCGCCGAGGCCCGCCGCGACACCCAAATACACGCCCCTCCCGACCCTTGCTCGAGCCAGCCCGCGCCGCTGAGCCTGTAGCTTTAAATTCGTCCCTAATTAATATCAATCCTGATCCAGCTAGTCCCTTGCTGCCCTCTTCCAGCGACGCCCTAAGCCGAGGTCCGTACACCACAGGGGGTGCCCTTAGCGTTGTCGCTTAGCTTTAGTTAGTATTTAAGTTTAAGTCCTGGCTGGAGGCCTTAATTTATTAGGGCAACCACAGGCAAGTCCGTTTAAGCAGACGACAACCTCATAGGTTGACCTGCGAGATGCCATTAAAAAAAAAAAAAAAATTGATTCTAAAACGTAAAGTTTAAGCCTCTTCTGTTATACTCGTATCCTCTTTGGTTTTATTAAAAATAAATATCTATCTACGGTGACTGTTATAAGAAATCCCATGTGTTTACTGTTTCAATATTTTGGTGATAGCTGTTCGTCCGGAATAATCTGTAAGAAAGCATCAGTCAGTGTATCAATGTTGTGCTAATAAGTAGTATATACAGGAACGCAGACGTTCATTAGTTCACTAAACACGAAAAACTTAGCAAGCAATGGGAATTTACTTCCGAAAGCCCTGGGTGTCGACCCAAGGACGAGCTGCTTCTCACACGGACATCTGTAAATCACTTGCTCCCGCATCTCCAGTCCTGACTATTTTCTCTTATTTTGCCTGCTGATAACAACACTTACAGGAAAGTAAAAAAAAAATGTGGCTGTAACTTTACAAAATTGTGGTATCCTAAAGACACGTACATATAGGCGCGACGCGGTAGCGCGACTCAAAGGTACCTAGTGTCGAATCGTGCGATGCCTTTGTGTGTCGCTGTCCTGTGCAAAAGTTGTCATTATTCTTTTATGAGATTCTTATAGCAGTATTCCATAAACCAGTTACTTTTTCACTGTTTCATTTTAACGGAAGGCCCTGTCTCCTGTGATACAGATTCTTATTATGGTAGCTGTTCTTTTAAAACAATATCCTAATTCATTCTGCCAATTATTTTAAAAATCATGATGACACCTTTTTTTGGTGTCACCACAAATGGTTGGTAACATGGATAAATCACTTTACAAGAGAAAGCGCTCTTTATAAATGAACAAAACAGATAAACCACTAAAACTGAATTAATCGGATTTCCTTTAGCCTTAAAACCCAATTCTTTAAACTAATAAATCTTACGTACTAGCTGTTTTACAAAACTTATAGTCGTTACTGGATCTTTCACAGTTTAAACTAATGTAAACTAATGATGAAAAATGACTTCTTTAACTTACAGTCGTTTTTCTTGTGCGATAGGCGATTGTTTATGTTGTACAATGAGTAGAAACAATTAAATGTACAATAACATAAACAATCACTTGTAAAAAAATCGTTCTTTATGCCAGCAACAATAAAATTTGAAATCCAATTGTGGAATACTCCACTTTCTGAATACTCTCCACGCTTTTCTTTCTCTAATTTTGTTCTTGAAAAATTTTATCAGACCGATTGGCGTCTGAGAATTGATCCTTGTAAATGCAAATTTCGTACTAACACATAGCATAGTTTCGATGATTGCATTTCCACTCCTTCTCATAGGTGGAAAGTTCAATTATGCATTAAGCGCCGTATTACTCTTCTTACATACGTACGTTAAAATTCATACACTTAGCACTTCTCTTACAAGTCCATGTTTTTCTTTTATCACCGGATTAGCATGGGAATCCACGTAACATCTTTCGAGTACATCTCTGGCACACACCCAAGGTTTAGCGTGTAAGCATCCAATATGGAAATCGTATTCAAATTCCTAGACTTGATCAAATTACTCCACTTTGTTACAGGAGACTTGAAACGTGGCAGAACCCGCAACGGATATTTCGACCTCACCGTCTTGCTAAAGATTATCTCGAGAACTGCTTCTCGATAATCAGAAGACAGGCCTGACTCGATTGTTGGATGTGATCGAATCGATCATACCAAACATGAAACTGTTACAAAAACACAAATAAGTGATAAATATGTGAGTGTTACGAATAATATGCAATGGATGAAAATAAAATAAATGTGGATAATATTAATAAAATTAATGGTACATCGAACTGGTTGGCAGAGAAGAATCAACAATGATCAAAATGACACCGGTACATTCAGTGTTCATTTGCATAGCACTGCATTTCATTGGTAAGTGAATATTTTAATCTACTTGGAAATATCTAGAATCTCATAGAATTTTTAATCGTGCCAACACGAACGTTGCAAACCAAATAAGAGTCGAATATTTTGATACGAAGTAACAACAATTTATTGTTGAAAGGTTTAATTGTTTTACTCGCCTCTCTTTTTCACAAATTCATAACAGCGTTTTAATTTTAAAATTCAAATATTTTAATTAACAGGTGCTATCTGATTCGTCTTTTTCGTACTGCAGTTTTATTAAAACTGTATTTTTTATGAGCTCTCAAAGTTATTTAAACACAATACATAATAATGATAAAAATCCGTGTCGTTGGCAAAATCTCTATTAGTGAAGAACTTTGCAATTATAATATTCTGTTTAAAGTACTTTTTGGAAAAGTATTCATGGCTTATATTTAATTAAATAATATGAAGTCTGAGAAGATATTAGTGCGTACTAAATAGTTGTTTAATTATCATTTGGGATAATCAAAAATTCAATATTTTCTTGTTAGAAGCAATGGGAATTTAGGAGTATGAGAAACAGGGTGTAAAGTTCACTCATACTCTCAGAAAAGGGAGGATCCTCCGACCAGATGGATGTCATATCTGGTGGGCAACTGCCCGATGTTTGTTGTCGGGAAGTTGTATATATGCTATCTGCGCGGTAAACTCTGCTTGCGCTATGCAGGATTGATGCGTTTGTTCGCATGTGGCGGTGTAGATGCCACAGGAATATTTCCCAGTAATATTTATTATTTTCTTATTTAATTACTTTATTTCATCAAAATCTATCAGGATACAACGATAGTGTGTGACATGCGAATCTCTTTTTTTTTCATTTATTTATCAAAAATCTGTATTAACAATAGCTTGCTTAGAGCTTGCCAAACTGCATAACAGTTTGTCGGGAGTTGTACTCGTTAGACGAGTACAAATAGATAACTCTTTTTGAAATATTAGAAATTAATGTGCAATAGTGACTTTATACCATGTAAATAATTTTAATAGTGTATTGTTTAGAAATACTAAAACTGTTAGCTGTTTCTTGTAGATAGATAACAATGGTAAAGCCTATCATTGACTTGTATCCTATTTCCTTATCTTAAAATAACAACACACAGAAGATCAAGAAAGTTTATCTTCAAGAAACCCCTAATATTTCTTCCAAATGAGACCAAAAGCATTAAAGAACACAGCAAAATGCAAATAACACAAAAAATAAAGGCTAAAATGATCCTTCACGAAGCACGAATCCTTACATTTTAAATCTGAACGGGAAACGTGTTTAAGTGTCCGACGAAAATTTCATTACCTCAATGTGCTTTGAAAATTCCCCAACATTTGTGCAAAAGAATATACAATCTTTCTATATTGTTAACATTCACCACAAGATTTTGGTGGCTCATTATTGTTCAAGAGTATTCGTTTGTTCTCTCTTGTTTACTTTGCCTACATTCTTTTTTATGAACAACTCCCTCAGGCCTGTCTTAAATTAAGATCTTATCTTCCTAAGTATTTATATTTCCTTTATTCTTTTCTTCGCGATTTGGTTGATTTAGATTAATAAGGCCATAATTAGTTTTCTTTGGCTTTGTGATTTTCTTAAGTGGTGCGAGATCTAATTATTTGATAGTTTCGGAATCGTGAGATCCTGGTTTGGTTGGATAATAGAACGACGTGGATCATCGCAAAATCATAGCCCTCCGTGAACCAAAAGACCAGAATATATAACTAGGACCTTTGTAGAAATAGGACCAAAAATCAATGGGCAATAATCATACCTAAGTCTTACTTCTTAAATAATTAGACATAATTAATTATTGTAATAAAATAAACTAATAATTAGTTTTAGTATTTAATAATTGAACAAATTGGTTTTGTTCCGAAAGAAAATCTGGACTTTTGAGAAATAACTAGTTGTGGTTTCAATAAAAAGATGATACTAGAAGTAAAAGGATGACCAGGAAATTAGTATTGGAATTGGTAGAGTGAGTAATACATTTACTCGCTACGATTGCAACTTTATGAAGTCACGTTGAGGTCGAAAATTATCTGACAGGAACGTACTACCGACTTAAGAAGTAAAGTAGCAGTCCTATGTCTTTATCCAGCAGCCTAATTGCGTAACACATTTTCGTAAACTATTACGGTTAATCTGTTGTATTTTGACAGTTCAACAACATTCATTGCGTTATTTACATTTTTGAGCAGATTTTTTAATCAAACTTATGAAGCAATGGATTAGCAATCTGTTTCAAAACGATTCGGATTCCGTTTGATTGTGTATTACGCAATGAGGGTAAGTCATGTTCCATTTGTATGCCAAATTTCATACAAATACGTTCAGCAATTTTAGCGTGAAAGCGTAACAAACAAGTAAATAAGCAAATAAACTCATTTTCACATTTGTAATATTAAGTTAAAAACAAAGGTGAAGATTGAATATGGTATACAATTTTAATAGTGCACTAAAAAATGTTTAAATTGCGAGTAACATAGTTAAAATTAATTTAATGTTCCCAAACAGTTTAAAACTCCTGCCAAACAAATGTTTGTTAACAATTTATATTTTTAAATAACCAAGTTTGCTATTTTATCTTTCATGAAAGAAAAGCTAGTAACGGGCAGTGCCAAATGAAACCAACAAAACCAATGCAGAGTTATCAAAATAAAACAAAAGCCAATCGATTACTTAAATTGGGTAATTGATTCAGTGATTTTGACCAGATGCGTAAAACATACAGAGATGCAGTCAGAACGATACTGAATATTTTTAAACATCTATCAGTACTGGATGTTGCTTTGTTTAGAACCGCAATATACAGATAAATCAATGATCATCATAAACTTGTGAGTGAATACTGAGCTTGATACAGTATTCACTACTTATGATAGCCAATTTATTGGTTGATTTTGTCGTGTTAAAAAGCTCGTTGTTCGGCTTAGCCATTGCGTAGCATTGATAGTACCCAGAACAAGCTTGGCACAGGAGCGAAGAAGAGAGAGGCTTATACCCAGTAGTAGGTGAATGCGGCGGTAGTTGATGATAAAGACGAGATTCGTTGTTCGATATCTTTGTGTTTCCGTACCTCGAAAGCAACTGGAAAAAATGGAACCCTTATAGGATCACTTTGTTGTCCGTCCGTCTGTCTGTCTGTCTGTCAAGACCCTTTTTCTCAGGAACGCGTGGAGGTATCAAGTTGGAATTTTACTAAATACTCAGGTCTACTGTCCCTTGGAGCTGTGAAAAAATCAAACTTGTTAGCCAGCTCAATCAAAAAATACAGTCGTTTATGCCGCAAATTTTCGACGCTCGCAAGGGAATCAAAACCTACAGGGTACTTCCCGTGAACCCAGAATCTTAAAATTTGGTACGAAGCAACGTCTTAGAGCACAGATGAAATTGCGAAAAACGTAATTTTTTTGTTACATCATGTATTAAAAATATTTTTAATCATAATAAACTTACTACCCCTTTCCTCATGAACGCGTGTGAACTTTTACTTATATACCCACAGGTTTGTACGGAACCCACTGTGCGCGAGTCCGACTCGCACTTGGCCGGTTTTTTAAAAAGTGATTATCAATAATTGCCAATCACATAGAATTAGATATTCTATGTGATTGGCAATTATTGATAATCACCTGATATATTGTATCATAGTATTGCACAAAAAATATATAAGTCGCCAAGAAAATTTATAACTATACTGTTCGACAGGTTAACAATTATTTTGACAGATTGTGAAGAGAGATATTTTCACACTATTTTTCATCAAATATGACATATCGAGTTAGTGAAGTTAGTTTATAAGCTTTTTTTTAGCTTCTATTGAACCTGAATTTCGTTAGCTGATTTATTGGTCTGTTGGGGGGGGGGAGTATATATATTAAAGTTGGTTTAATTTCAAAAAGTTACTATACTTCTGAAAAAGATGACCACGTGAGAACGTCTTTATGAAAACAGATGAGGCAATTATCGAATGTATGAGCCTAAAATACTACAAACACTGATTGATATCTTTGACGAAGAAGAAAAGCATAATAGAGCACAATTTTCAACCCAGCAACGCTTCAACAGCAAACATCGGACTACAGATACTACACTGCATAAGTAGATGCAGTTTAGTCTTCCACATACAGGGAATCTTTCAAATCGTTTAATGTTTCCGTGGAGAAACATCCATTATCTTAATACATCCACACACTTAAGGAATATCTTTTTCCTGGAATTGTATTTGTGCCCATTTAATAATGTCAATGGGCTCACCATAAATATTGTAATCATCATCGGTATACCCAGCCTAACTTAACCCACCGTTGAACGTAGGCCTCTCTTTGCTAGTGCCAATCTCCTCGCTCCTTTGCTTTCCTGATCTAGGTTCTACCCGCGATGGCTACTACGCCGTCCGCCTATTTCTCCTAATATTTGTACCTTAAATATAACACCACTAGCGTAGCGTGGCTGGGTGTACATATTGTTTTTTTTTTTTAATCATTTAAATCATTTATTTCTTTGCAAACATGGGGAAATTTGTACAAAGGTGCTGTCATAAAGTTAGTTCTCCATGATCTGCCGTCACATGGGCATGCAAATCATAATCAATAATATAATAATAAATAACATTAGTTATAAAATATCATTAAATCCCATTTTCAAATGTCAAATTATTTTCATCACAATAATAGGAAATGTCTTACATATTACATGAAATGTCACTGGCTGTTAAATATGTCAATGGATACAGTAAAGCATGTCAATTTAAATATTATTATGAAAGTTTTTGCTTTTTTCTCAAAATGTCAATATTGACCAACTACATTATTTTAATTATTATTTCCAAAGAGCATGTCATAAACTGAATAAAGATGAGTACCAGGAAATCAATCATAAAGTCATTAAAAATTACAACTTAAATCTATACTTAGGTCCCACAGATTTTGTCGAAAGGAACTCCGAGATATTATAATCCGATTTACTTATGAGAAACTTTTTTAAATGTCTTAAACAAACCAACATTTAAATTTTGATCGATTCTGGTATGTGATCGTATATAATTGGTGCCATGCAGAAAACACTTTTATGCATCAGAGCTGTCTTGGACTGTCTTGCACATAACATATTGACGTGTCGTCGACTCCGGATGTTTGAGTCCGATAGCTTGGGAAAAAGTTTTCAGTTGGTTTTCACAAATACCGCAACCTCAAATAGCATTGATTGCAATTGCATGGAGGGCAGTGTAAATTGTTAGTTTTTTGTTGTTTTTTTTATATCTACAAAAGTCAGAAGGTTCTTGACTGATAGGTAGCAGTTTTTGTTGTCACTGAGTGCTTATTTTTACTTACGTACTGGTTTGGTCACAATGTTTGGTCCACATTAAAAAGTTATATTTAGTTACATAACAGTGAAAAACTTAGTAAAGATTACACTTTCACTCAATTATGGCTATATTTTATTCACTTTTAAGATAGAATTGGGTACTATATATTAAGTTAAATAATTTAAAAAAAATTAATACGGGAGTACTATGTTTACATGACAGCTAGCTGTCAAAGAAGTTTTTCAAGTGTTCATGTAATGCGTCAACTCTGCCTAATTCATTCGACGATTACAAGCGTGATGTATGCATTTAAAACGACCATTTTCTTGTTTGTACGTTTTGAAGATCTTTGTTTATGAATTACGCTCTGTTAGTTATTCAATAGTTCTTTAGTAGATACATTTGTGAAAGGGAAGATGGTACAATCTTTATTGTCTTTATTTATTTCAAGAGGATCCAATTACGTATTGTCTGTCATTGCTTAGATAGGTGCGTTCCGAAAGACTAATCATGCGGAAACCAATCCGTCCCTACCCAGTTTATTTACCTTTAATCCCAGACCAAAAACAACATTATAATTGTACTTACATCTTTATTTCTTATTTACTACAAACAGTTTCGTTTATTTCTTTTATTTTATCAAATAACAACTATACACGTATTTCCATAATGAGGACTGGTAGACGGAATCAATTCTTGTTTATTCATTTGAGGATAACCATTTGAGGATATACTGCATTCTTCGAATACATCATGCTTAAACATCACCTATTTTTAAATGAATCGATTGAAACATCATGCCATTTTTATCGTCTTTCAGCTGTGGTCCGTTTACGTCAGTCAAATCTACATCATCATTTTAGCCGAAAGACGTCCTCTGCTGGACATTCAACACGTTCTGTGCTTCATCGCTCCACCTTGTGGAAGGCCTTCCTACGTAATTATTAATATTATAATCATCTCATCGTACGCGATCGTCACTCCAGAACCTTCAAGACTTAGCCCGATCGACGAACTGTTTTGCGAGCGCTGTGCTTTGCCCACTGCCACTTAAGTTTGGCAATTTTTCGGACTATGTCGGTTACGTTGGTTGTCATGCGGATCTCTTCATATAGCCCTCTCCATTGTTCTATGGGTGACTTTTAGCCCTCTATCATGGCCCATTGTGAGAGACCACGTCTCTATGCCCATAGGTAATCGCTGGCAACACGCAAATCTACTTATTTCACATGAATTGTTTTCCGATGAAAAAAAAGAATGCACTAGCGCTAATTTTGTGCGACAATGCTCCTCTTTCACGCTTTATTCGCCACTTATATCACCACTTATTTCGCTTATTTTGTTTCTTAATGAACAAATTTAATCATTGAAAGGTTCTTTATTTAAAATTCCTTTTTATACGAACGAATTGTTGACATTGGATACATTAGCTGATACGCCGTTGTTACGTAAGACGATTAAAATGACACAGTAGCTACCTATATACACAGTAAGTGATCCATAGTTATGTTTATCCAAGCTTTCTACTTAATAAGTCCAACAAAGGAATAGGAATTGTTTATTGTGACATCGTAAAAGGAGCGTTTATTTCTATTATAAAATTTGGACCCTATGTTCAGGGTACTGGGGAAATAAAAACGTTTGTACGTTTATTTTGTTTGGGTGTTAAATGTTTTGGAGATTATTAAGGATTTTGTAGCGGGTTCTTATGGAAAATTGTGAGAGTTATTGTACCGTATTTGGTTGTTACATTTTATAAAGAATCCTGACTAACATTATGAATGTGGAAGTAAGTTTGTTTGTTACGCTTTCACGTCAAAAGGCTCAACGGATTTGGATGAAATTTGGCATACAAATGGAACATGACTTAGGCTACTTTACATCTTGGATCGTCGACGGAAGTCGCGGGCAACAACTAGATTAATTATATAATTAAATTATAGTTTAGAAGAACTAAGCCATAACACAGATATACAAGAAAAGTTACTTTTATTTATAATATGTATGGATTTATATAAATTAATTCGCAAATAACGATCAAGCTTGATAAAACTTTACCCTTGTTTATCAGCAGACAGTTTGCCATTTTTCCAGACAAAATAAAAACGAAAAGATAATATAACTTCAAGCATTTTAATTCTGCACTTAGATAAAAAACCACATAATCTTAGAGACCCCGACTCCAAGCTATAAATCCTGGCCGTGGCTCTGAAAAGGTACAGTCATAATCTACCTGTTAAATGTGATTATGTATTTATTTCTTTGTGGGTCAGAAAAATGCGTACATACAGTCGTAGATAGAAAGAGATATAACAGTCTGGTCCTTTTGCTCGGGTAGTTTTTCGAAGAATTTAGGATGAGACAATATAATGTTCTTGTAGTGTTCAGTAAAGACGGTACAATTTTTTGTAGGCCTTCAGTGAATAAATGTATTTTACGGCTCATGTCAAAACGTTCGATCGATCAAGGTTAAGCTACGCTTGCGACAGTTGGTCTGTAGATGGGTGACCATCTTTACATACCGAGACCCTTCTGTGTCTCGAAAGGCACGTTAAGCCGTTGGTCCGGGCTGTCATTCACGGATCTTTGACAGTTTTACGGGTCGTCAGAAGCTCAAAAGTCTGACAACTTGTTTACCAAGGGTTATCGTGTTTCCCAGTAACTTGGTTGCCCCAGTAAAGTTGCGCCATGTAAAATATTGGTATGTAGCTGCATCCAGTTAAACTGGAAGCGGATTGTTTATTTTTTGTTAGTATTAATTTAAGGGGCTAACTACTATTTTATTGTGTTGCTTCAGTAAATAAAGGACAATGCCAGAAACTCTATAGAATTTTCCCCACACATAAAAAGTCATTTACCTTCCTTTTACCTACATTTACATGCCTTCAATGTGCATAAGTAACGCAATAGGAAATTCAGGGGTTGAATTCCTTTTATCATTTATTTGTAATCGGCAAGTTCTACTGAAAAACAATGTATAATGAAAAGGTACTTTAATAATTACAAATGTTTTCATTTATTGGCATTTCCTGTAAATAGCTGGAGCAGGGTCTAGCATTGTCCTTTACGTAGCTTACGGTTAATACCAATATATTTGTCCTGTTTTTAGAATAAATTCCAGCTCTAGATTTTCACAAGCAATAAAACAATAAAATACGCAACTCCCTATCATAATAATATCATTGTTTAATTGCTACTGTAAAAACAACCATTAGCAACAGCTTGAAATCGGGAATTAAGTTTAATGGTCCATTTATCTTTAATTATATTCCCGTAACGTTACACGTATCCGAATCATAGCCGAAAGGTATGAGATAGACACTTATAAAAGCGTTGCTAGGCACCAATCTGACCTAATAACAAATAAAGTCTATGGCCCTCAAATAAAAGCCTAATAAAAATACAAAATAAATCTTACAAATCAACATTACTTCCTTTGTTCCCCCGAAAAGCCTTTGTTAACAATTATTATTTTGAACAGTAGCTCCAATTTTCTTTTTTTGTTCCTTTCTGTTTTCATTCCGTTCGACCGCCTAACCTCGAGTTCCTGAAACAAAATGAATGCCTTATGTTAGGTAGATCAACAGTGGTGGCCCAGTGGTAACGGTCGCGACGAGTTGTAGGTCGTAGGTTCGAACCCAGACAGGCTTCACATTGCTTCAAAACCGTCAAGGAACACTTCGTGAGGAAACTGTAATATCCTTAATCCAAAAATTTGAAGACGTGACACCTACCAACCCTCACTGTGCCTGCGTTGTGGATTAAGGCATCGCGTGTCGCGCGACATGCGGTACCTTTGTGTCGCGCGCGATTCGCATAGCGTGTCGCGCCTAACTGTAGGAGCCTACAGGGGACTCCCTATCACCGAAAGAAGGCCTGTGTCCCAGCAGTGTAGCAGCAGCAGCAAAGTAGATTGTACAAGAATCACCCATTTTACTGTTACATTTAATTGATTGTACCTATAACAACGCAAAAAACGTATACTTTACTGAACACCGTAATGATTGTCAAATGGTCGGATAGTTTGATTTAATTGAATCTTTATTTAAACCGCTTCAGAGTGAAGCTCGATATTTTTCTACATTTCCTGTCAGTCAGTAATGGCTAATCAAGATATGTTGAGTTTTTGAAATTGAAAACTACGCTGTTGTTTAGTAGATTTAAACGTTAAAATTGTTTTTTTTTATTTCTTCTAGTAGGCACATTTGAACATCAGCATTTACATTAAAATATAATTAATTCTATTCTACCTTCCAAAAGGTAGTTTCGTAAGGAGAAGAAGGGGCAAGAAACTCCACCGTTACTCTTTTAAAATGTTTTTCAATATTTTGTACATTAATTACATTTTCTTCCAACTATGCTTTAATTTCATCACAATCACAATCACACTAAAACTCAATACAAAGCGAGTCTTTAATGCTCTAGAGCAATAAATATGTATGAAATTTCATTATTGCACAGTTTTTTTAATCGCACCAAAAGGTGCCAATCTCAATGGATTAGCTCTATTCAGCCAGCCGATACTCGTATCAATAGTTTTTTTTACGTACGTATTATTCGTTTCTATCCTACTTGTTCCAAATTTAAATATAAATTTGCCCAACAAAACTCTTAACCTTACGTTTAATAATTGCTCGAGTATAACTTTTAATTTCAATAATTAAATTTCTATTTTAACTGTTTGATATGAGTTTCTTTTATCTACTATTCCTATAGGTAATCGCCTTAAGTAATTTATATTGCCCTCGTGCCTGTTGTTCGCCTGTCGCTCGCCTCGTGCCTGTCGCTCGTGCTCTAAATCAGGCACTCGGTGCAATGATAAATTACTTTGTGCTCGATGCAATAATCTACTATTTTATATGTGCCGATGCACCAATAATAAAAATACAATACAACAATAGGTAAAAATAATTTAAAATAAAGTAAAGACAGGTAAATCAATCACGTAATAGGTAGGTACATAGTGCTCACATATTTGTAAACATTGTAAAAGTTTTCCTTAAATATTAACTAGGAATAATTGATTGAGAAGTGGATACATTACACCGTTGCAAATGAAGATAGGATCGTATTCGGAAAATTTTGGCATTTTTAAGACTTCTTTTTCTATGAAAGAAACAAAATTTACACTTATTTCGACACTTTATATTTATCTCCTACTTTATGCACAACCATAAACGTTACCATTTCTGAAAAATAAAATAAACACTTTTCTGTAAACACAAATAACCAAACCAGGAGAACAATCCGTAATAACAGTTACATCAACAGATAATTTTAATTAAATCACAAATATAATCATTGTGAAAACCTTTTCCTACCGCATGTAAATTTCTATTATGAAACTGAACACAGGAACAAACGAAATATCCCAATGTAGCTAATAATAACATCCTACAGTATTGTCACAAAATAGATAGGTACAGAAGGTCAGCTTCATACAACAAGCGAAAACGCACGCACACATAGACACGCTTCACGTACAGCGAGTGCATGTGCATTCGCGACTGGCGTTTGTGTAAAGGGGAGCCTTTACATAAAATGCCAGTCGCGAGTAGCAAATGCCAGAGCACAGATGCGACGGGAATCTAGTGTAACAGTTTCTATGCAAACTTCATGGAAATTTTTCTACAGGAGTCGCGTCGTGCTGTCTCGTCGCTCTGTATCGTCGCGCTGTCACGTTGAGCCTGTCTGTGGGAGCCTTAACGTCAGATGTATGCGTGTGTTGGACCTGTTTTCGTTCGTTAGGGGTGCTACATACTTGTTTCGACACAGGCGGGCGGCAAAATCGAATAAAATATAACATCACGCTTGTATTCCCCAATGGGTAAGGCAGAGGGGTACCTAAATTACACCCACATTTCAACAGTCATGTATAAACCCCTATTTAACATGGTTCGCCCTCAGTCACACGGACGTATAAACATCGTGGCTGGATTTTATCGATCCCAGGGTATAAGGCTTAGCAGTAGCGATTGAGACCACAATACCACCAAAAGTCGAATATACATAATTGTATGTTCGGGAAAAAGCCGCGTGGCTAAGCTCGAAGTGTGCCTAGCCGGACCCAAGCGTAGTTTCTGATAGTCACAAGCCGATTGAAAGCCGACTTTGGTTAGTAATTACTTTCGGTTGACTTTGTTGTTCGACAAATTTTAATACTGCCGCATCGAATGTGGCAACCGCAACAAGCAAGTAGAAGGCGAAGGCGGCCTTCCGTACTAATTTATTCTGTGGTATTATTTCAATACAAAACGTATCCACTCCTAACGTAACAGCATTAAATTCACCTTTCTTCTTAAAATTCATATAATTACATGTTTATGTCCTTTTTTATATGATTCCCTTATGCCAAGGATATTGCTATTTCTCATCCTAAATTACCTCCCGGAGGTCCAAAAGGATTTTTGGGAAG
Organism: Dasypolia templi; assembly: GCA_963555695.1. Lineage (NCBI taxonomy): Eukaryota > Metazoa > Arthropoda > Insecta > Lepidoptera > Noctuidae > Dasypolia > Dasypolia templi. Next base: position 9,811,400 of record OY743158.1, on the reverse strand, counting down.
CAGAATCGCGTGGCTATAAAGAAAAGAAAGTGATGAATAAATAAAAAAGCTTTCATTTTTATTGCGTACCATTTTTTGGTACACCCACATTTTTCTTTGGTGCTTAGAAATGACTGGGTAGCGTAAAGTTCTTCTAGTCACAGTTAACGGGTGACGTATTATACTTATTTGTCTTTTTGTACATTTCTTTTATGGCTACTGCAGAACTAGGAGTGTCTAGCAGTCCTTCGGTTCTCCCATTTTTGTTGTAAGCATGATTACACTGCAAAGATTTACTCTAACCGCTTCTGACACGTGGATTACGACAAAGATTTTTTTTCATATTTTTAGGTTACTTTATACAACCTGTTTTGTTAATATACCATAACTCTAGGGTACGATTGAGACCATGTCAAAGAATCAACTTGCAGAATTATGTTTCAGTCATCCTTTTTTTTAATGTTTCACGATTATTAATGTAAAACACCCTTACGTGAAATATGACAACGTCGCATTTTCTTAGCTTTAGATATGAATTATTGGTTTGAATAAAAAAGAATTACTCGTATTTATCAATTAAACTTAGATACCTAGACACATCGAGGGTCTATTTTGTACGGTAACGAAACAAAATTCGCAACCTCGCAAAAGCAAAGATTCGTCTCTGGTGATAATTTTTGACCTAATATTATTATGATTGATGATATTTCCGAAACTATGCATTTTTGGACCACCTATTCTGGGAGTTTTTGTATTATTTTTACCTACAGAATATAACCCTAGAGTTCAGGGTTATAAAAAAAACTGGTTGTATATTGTATCCTACTTTTATTTTATTATATTGCTCTCTATTTCTGTAACTGTTCGTGAAATCACAGCGGGCTCTATCAGAATACCAGCGCTGTGACACTTATTTTTAGGTTTCGCGACATTATGCTGGCCTTTTGGCCTCGTACAGGACTTTGTTCTTATTTTGATTTTAATTTTGTTCCGTTATATTTGTACGTTTTTGTGGTACTGCGTGTCACACTAAGGACTGCGTATTCCTGTGCGAGTCACAATAAATACGTTTTCTTTCTTTCATTCATCGGTTTCTTTAAGGCAATCACGATTTGATTCTTGTTCTTATTTTGTTTTTACTGTCTTATTCATCTATATCTTAGTTTATTGTTGTGTAATCTATATATCTAGATGATGCACTTGTATGAAAATTACTTGCTTGTTTATTTTTAACAAAACCAGCCTGTTAATGTCCCACTGCAGGACGAAGGCCTGTTCTAATTCAGAAAGTCACATGAGCATTGCTTTTTTAATTATGTTAATTCCTAAAAAATAAGTTCCATTAATAGAAGAATCTGAAATCAGATTTCCAAAAAGCCAAAGAAGTCAAAGAATAACCCCAATTTTTGTCGATAACTTTTCAATTACAATGTTAATAATCGTATTGGAAAAATTGGTAAGATATAAAGTTGAAACCTTCTCACTACGGAATGTGTAACTAATTGGATTTACTGAGTGATTGCCACAGAATTTGACCTGAACAGTGTTTATTTACAGTATTTATCAGATACTTTTGCAACGGACATTAAGCGTAAAGCTTCATAAAAGTAAGTCCTGTGATCGACAGCATTTTAATTAATTGAAAAAAGCTTAATGACGTCACGTCCGCCACGTGATGGCCGGCCGTATAGCAATCAAGCGTAAAGGTGGATCCTCAGTTCGGGTTGGTAGATGTCACATGTAATCGACTTTTTGGTTTTAAGACATGGTTTCCTCGCGATGTTTTCCATCACCGATTTGAGAGCAGTGGTGATGCAGTTATTATCACAAAGTAACGCGCATGCCTGGGTTCGAACCTAATACCTACAACTCGTAGGTCGGGGCCGTTACCACTGGGCAATCACTTTTCTGTAGGAATGATATATTTAATGAATAATAATCATCAATTTCAAATCAAACTTTGTTCCACCTAAGAATTTTCAAATGAAAAGTTTTTAATTTGAAAATTCTTAGGTGGAACAAATTTCCAATGAAAAGGCTACAAGCTGAGGATTCAGCATAAGTTAAAGATGAGCATGAGTAGATCGGAACATTCTGCATGTAGTTCTCAATGAGTCTACAAGAATTCACCTACAGTCAGTGAAAAAAGGTAACAAAAGCAACGTATGCTAAAATCATAACTATTTGTCTTATTTGTGCTGAATGTAAATTGAAATTTGATTTTATGGTGATTAAATTGAATGAATATTATACTAATCTGTCTTTCTGCCTACCGCACCAAAACACCAAACGACCAATATATATATTTTAACCTACTGATCCCGAAGGCATGATAAAGATTAAGAGCAAGACGATGTATGCTTCCCTCACCTTCCGTATACACTTTTAAAGCTTTACCGTACAAAATAAATTGGAGCAATAATCGGAACGGAAAACCGGTTCGTTTAGCACAATTTATTTTCCACATAAACAAACCTTGTTAATTTTGCTTGACAATATTTTTGGAAACGATAAAGTGTGATACTATCTGATTTTGAGTGCTTCGGCTTCGAATTAAAATGAAATCATCTAGCGACACATTAACTCCGGAAAACATTCTAAATGAAGCCGACAGTGTTATAGAAAATCTTTAACCCTTAAAATCTCGACTACAATATGTAAAATCTTATGAGAAATTTATTGATTGGAAAGATAGAAATGGAGCAAAGTCGTTCTCATAGAGTGTATTTTTGGCTTATTTTAGTGAACTATCGAAAAAAATGAAGCCATCTTCGTTGTGGTCCATATACTCAATGCTAAAATCCACTGTTAGCACAAGACACAATGTGCATATCAAAGAATATTCAAAACTCACAGCGTTTTTGAAACGATCATCGGATGGGTTCAAAAGCAAAAAATCTAAAGTTTTTACGGCTCAAAACGTAGAGATGTTTTTAAATAAACCCCCTGATGACATATATTTGGCTACAAAGGTATGTTTATCGAAAAAAAAAAAACAAGTATATTTATTTTACTATATTTATTTTTTATTTGAATGTACGAATATACGAACAAAATTATCTATCTTTCCAGGTTACTCTAATTTTTGGCGTTAGTGGTGCTTGTAGAACCTCTGAATTATGGGATATTACGGTCGACGATATAGAAACTCACGACAAAATGTTGCTTCGAAAACTTGTTAACATCAAAACGAAAAAAGATCGAATGTTCGTAATTCGCGATGAGTTCGTGAAAGTCGTGGATAAATATCGACTACTTCGTCCAACAGAAACAAGCACGCCGCGGTTCTTCTTGAATTACAGAAATGGTAAATGTACGAAACAAGTTATAGACAGAAACAAATTTGGAAATTTTCCTAAAGAGATTGCTACATTTCTAAAGCTTCCGAACCCAGAACTCTATACAGGCCATTGCTTCCGTCGAACCTCAGCAACGCTTCTCGCAGATTCCGGCACAAATTTAACTACAATCAAGCGCCACGGGGCGCGGCGGTTGGAAATCCGACCAAGTAGCAGAGGGCTATATTGAAGAGTCGGTTGAAAACAAAAGTAAAATTACTTCATGTACGAGTATTACGGAAGCAATTAATTTTAATCAATCGACATCGCCGCCCATCTACTTCCCATGATAACGACTTCATTGTAACAAATCAGCCAGGCCCATCTACCTCGTCTCATAATGTTATTCAGTCCCAAGTTAAACAAACAAATATAAATTTGCCCAACAAAACTCTTAACCTTACGTTTAATAATTGCTCAAGTATAACTTTTAATTACAATAATTAAACTTCTATTTTAACTGTTTGATATGAGTTTCTTTTATCTACTATTCCTATAGGTAATAATTGAAAGAAAAGCAGATTATGCACCTCGCCATAAGTAATTTATATTGCCCTCGTGCCTGTTAGATTACCTCGTTAGTGCCTGGCTAACGCTCGGGCTCTAAATCAGGCACTCGGTGCAATAATAAATTACTTTGTGCTCGATGCAATAATCTACTATTGTTGGCAGAAAACTTTTCTAAGTCCATGGCATCGTCCATAGCAGTGCAGAGGTCGATGCCTGCAGTTTTGGGGCACAGAGGGCGGGATAGGAGGTGGAGCATAGTTTTCGCCACATCGCGACATCTACACCCTTGCTGCCGTACCGTCAAGATTGCCCCGCCCTATTTTGCGAGGTTGTAGTTGCACCTTCTTACTTGGGTTTGGAGGCGGTTCAGACACTTTCAAGTCGGCCACGGAAGGTTGGACCCTGCGGGAAGATGCAGGCTTGATGGTAGGTACCTGGGTATTAGTAACATTGTATGCTCGGGCCGATCGGTCAGGCTAAGCTACTCTTGCTTATGGCGGAAACCAGCGCCAAGTGTCGTGCGGTGTTCCACAGGGTTCGGACGTAGGGCCGCTCTTGTGGAACATTGGGTACGACTGGGTGCTGAGGGGCGATTGCCCACCGGGCGCAGAATTCACGTGTTACGCTGACGACACGCTGGTCACGGCCCGGGGGGATTCGTACAGGGAGGCAGCGTTGCTGGCGATGGCTGCGGTTTCACAGGTGGTGAGCCGCATACGGCGCCTAGGCCTGGAGGTGGCCCTCAACAAGTCGGAGGCCATGGTGTTTAATGGTCCCCGGCGGGCGCCGCCACCTGGATCACATATAGTGATCGGGGGGGTTTTAATCGCTGTCGAGTCAACCATGAAGTACCTTTTTTTTTTTTTTTTTTTTTGGGTGGGAAATCATCAAATTACTTCTCCCGCTCTGGGTGGAGCGAGAGGGCGTGTCAGACTTTTACTGACTAAAACCCACCGTGTTCCTTCAGTTGCCTGTGCCAGGGCCACGGTTTTCTCTGTGGAATAACCCGCGACCCTGAGGCGTCGGCCCTGTCGGACCCCGTCACTTTGTGCTGACATCTCTTTGAGGCGCGCGTGGAACACAACGCGCCGTCGACCCGGGCCTGGTCCTTACCGGCGGCGAGCTACCCAGTGCTCGCCGTCCGCAAGCCCGCGCCTACGGTGGCCGGGAATCTGCAGGCGACTCCCGACGCCCAGGGCGTCTCCTGCGGCGGCTAGTGGGGGCGTGAGGGCGCAAGGCTCTCTCCCTCACCCGCTCCGCCTCCTCCTTCGCGAGCATTACTGCTTCGCAGAAGGAGGTGACGGCTTTCCATTCTCTCTCGCTCCGTACCATGGCCTGGACCAGGGCCGGACGCGAGAGATCGCCGCCGCCAATCGCCTCCCTGAGGACACTGCGGTGCTCCGCCCAAGCTGGGCATACCTCCACCGTATGCTCCACCGTGTCCTCCGGGCGATCCACACAATGGTGACACCCGGGCGTTTCCTCCCGCCTTATGCGAAACAGGAACCTCCCGAAACAACCGTGTCCGGTGAGGACCTGTGTCAGGCGGAAGGTGAGGACGCCGTGGCGCCTCTCCAACCACTCCTCAAAGAGGGGACTTACCGCCGCTATTGTGGCGTGCCCAGCACTGGGTTGCGACAATCGCACCCTCCATGTCGCCATGAGATCCCGCCGGAGCTCTGTCCGCTGTACCGTGATTTCTCGCGGCAGCGGAGTTACACCCCGGCGTTTTGCCTCCTCGCGCCACTCCCATACGTGCGCGAGGGCTTTTGCCTCCAGATCCCATGGCGGCAATCCGGCAAGAAGGCTCGCCGCCTCGCATGAGACCGTGCGGTATCCCCGGACCAGCCGGATGGCCATGACCCTTTGGGACGCGTTCAACCTGCGGGCCGGTCGGCGCCTCAAAGAACGCGCCCACACCGGTGCTCCGTAAAGGGCCATGGACCGCACGACTCCCGCGTAGAGCCTCCGGCAGGAGGCGTTTGGACCCCCTAGATTGGGCAGGAGCCGCCTCAAGGCAGCCCCAGCCCGCTCCAGTCTGGGAGCCAAACGTCGGAAATGCTCCACGAAGTTCCACCGGCTGTCGAGGACGAGTCCCAGGTACTTCATCGTCGACTCGACGCCGATGTGAACCCCTCCCGCCGTTATCTGGGAACCCGACAGTGGCGCGTTCCGAGGACCATGAAAACACATGGCCTCGGACTTGTGCAGGGCCACTTCGAGTCCCAACTGCCGGATCCTCTCGACGATTGTCGCAACCCCAACCATGAAGTACCTGGGATTGGTGCTCGACAGCCGGTTTTTCGAAACCCCACTTTCGGCGGCTGGCGCCCAAGTTGTTGGGCGCGGCTAGGGCGCTGTCAACGCTGCTTCCCAATCTGGCTTGTAGGCGGCTCTACGTTGGGCGCGTGCGATCGATGGCCCTATACGGGGCCCCGATCTGGGCATTTGACCTGACGGCCGCTAGCATCTCTGTCCTGCGAAAGCCACAGAGAGCAATGGCCGTCAGAGTCATAAGAGGGTACCGCACGATCTCCTACGAGGCGGCTTTTGTGCTGGCCGGATCCCCGCCTTGGGACCTAGAGGCGAAGGTGCTCGCGTCACTTTATCGGTGGCGCGAGGAAGCGAGGGCGCGGGGCGAATGGCCAATGCACCGCCATGTGGAGCAGCGTCGGTCGCAGCTTCGCGAGATCCTGGTGGCTGAATGGTGGGACAGGCTCTCACGCCCTACCTCGTCACCATCCTCGTCACCATCGAGGCGGTCCGGCCAGTGCTCGACCTCTGGCTCGGGAGGAGGCACGGCTCCCTGTCGTTTAGGGTGACGCAGGTGCTTTCGGCGCATGGGTGCTTCGGAAAATACCTGTGTCGCATAAACACGGAGCCCGATGCCCGGTTCCACCACTGCGTCGACTGCCGGGAGGACACGGCGTAGCATACGCTGGCAGAGTGTGCCGCTTGGGAGGAGCCGCGCCATGCTCTCATCTCAGAAATAGGCAATGACCTGTCGCTGCCGGCTGTAGTGAGTGCGATGGTCGGCAGCGTCGAGTCCTGGGACGCGGTGGTTTCCTTCTGCGAAACAGTGATCTCGCAGAAGGAGGCTGCGGAAAGGGAGAGAGATCTCGTCCACTCTCACTTCCCCCCCTCAACCAGAGGAGCAGTCGGGGTTGCGGAAGAATCAAATGTTCCCGCGACCCTGACGTAGGTGTGAGATGGAACACCGGGGTGATTTTTAGTCAGTAAGAGTCTGACAGACCAGAGGGAGGACATCCATTAGGAATTTCCACCCGGAACAAAAAAACAAAGCTACTCCTGCTGAGGTTGACTCGTGGATGTGTGACTATATTAACATACCGAGAGCCTCCGTGCCTCGGAAAGCACGTAAAGACGTTTCTTCGTGGATATTTGAAACTCTGTACGGGTAGTCAGAATACCGAAAGTCAGACAGCCAGTTGATGGATACAAGACTTACTTAAATTAGTTGTACAGTCTTAATTTTACTGGACTGTGGTAGTATTTAATGTTGGAGCTTGTCTGGGAAAGCATAACCAAATCCATATCTCTATTGTTCTATTGTTAAATTGTATGTGGCTAGGATTATACAGAAACACATAGAAGAAAAGAAGGAAGGCTTTTGCTCTGCAGTGGGACACAAAAGGCTGATAATAAAAGCAATGTCAAGTTGCCATTTGAATAAATAAATACCTAACTATGTCTATTGCCAAGCAGCGTTGCCATATTCCGGTATGATATTCTTTCACAATGTTTGTAAATATGTGAGCTCAATGTACCTCAGGTGATTGATTTATGTGTCGTTGCTTATTTTAAATTATTTTATCTATTTGTGGTACAGTATTTTTATTCTGGGTGCATCGTCTTCACATATAAAAATATAATTAATGTTGTTGTGTACATTTTAAAAGAGTAATGGTGGAGTTTCTTGCCCTTCTTCTCCATACGAAACTACCTTTTGGAAGGGCACCTAGAATCAATTCTATTTAAATGAAAATGTTGACGTTCAAAAGTGCCTTCTAGTGCCTATTTGAGATAAATGCTTTGACTTTGACTGGTTGGAAGGGCCTAGGTGCCAGACTCATTACAGGCGTATCTATATTTTCAGCTTTGTATCTGAGACTGCAGCGCAACGATGATGCCTTTAGTGTTTCAGATGTCCATAGGCAACAGTGACCAGCAACCATTGGATGGAAGGCCTGTTTGTCAGACATCAAAATATAAAAATAATTTAAGTTACACAATGTTGTTAATTGCTCCTTTTTATGCATTGACGCCTTACCCATTTTGTGAGCTTGTACGCGAACGGATCAATCAATCAAACTCTGACGTTTTATACAGTCATAACGGTTGTGTAACATTTTATTGTTGTTTGTGTTGTATCATCATAAGGATGAGTTGAGAAAAATGGGAAGGAGGTCAAATGGTGGCAAATTTTACTTGTGTGTGTAAAGTCGAAGTATTGTTGTTTGGAATATTATAACATATAAAGTAAGTTACATAGCAAGATAATACCAGAAAACACGAATAAAGAAGCACGATAGCCTTCACCAGAAGTGGTCGGTATCTTGAAAATCATAAGGATTGTGCCGGAATGTAGCAAATCGTCGTGGAGCTGCTATCGTACCGTACGTGCGATAGCAGCTCCTCTGCGATCCATCGATACGACCGTATGACAGCCACCAGCCAATGTCACTCTTATCAAACCTTTTCAGTGATTCCAGTTACTTTGTAACGAATTTTGACGACGCCGCTTGCTGCGCCGACGAAAGGTATAATTATGATCACTGTCAACTCCTAACTTTTTGATTTCAGTGACGACATTTAAAAAAAAAATCTCATAATCTTGTTCGAAATAATGATCTTTATGTTTATTAGCAGGGAGAAAAAAATATTCACTGTTACTAGATTTTCTTTAAGAAATACTTAAAGGAAATAACGTAAACGATAGAAACTCCCTTGTGGCAGCTTGAATATCTCAAAAACCTTTTACTATGAAAAAATCATGAAAATGTATCTTAGCCATTGCTTGTTCTTCGAAGTGATCGTATGTATCATGTTACTTCTCTACGTGATTTCTCATCGTGAATACCGTTTTATTGGTACATTTTCACCGATAAATCTTGTTCTTGCTGTCAAGTCATTTGTCAATCTTTATTTAAAAACCAAAAAGCTTTTCGTTTATTTGCCTTCGACATTTCGAAAATGAAGTCTGTAGTGTACCTAAAGTTTTATTGTGTGTACCTACTTAAAATATGCGTCTATAAAAATAAGTGTCTGGAATAATAAGTCACACGGGTCGATCGAAGGTTAAACTAGGTGAATGGGTGACCAGAAGTAGGCAGTGACCTGACGCTGCCGACCTTAGTGAGTTCGATGGTGGGCAGCGTCGAGTCCTGGGACGCGGTGGTTTCCTTCTGCGAGACGGTCATCTCGCGGCTGCGGAGAGGGAGAGGGAGATCTCGACCCTCGACCCGGCCCGGAGCAGACGCACCGGGCGTCGGAGGAGGGCGGACAACGCCCTCTTCCGGCCCCCCTAAATGGGTCCAGGGGCGACGGATTCGGGGACATCCATCGCCCCCCAACATCAGGACCCGAGAAGGCGGCACGCGTAGTGTTCCGCGCGCGCCGCTCACAGACGTTGCAGAGGGAGTACACCTCACTCCCCCCGCCCGAGACGGGGCCCGCGCAAGCGCCAGGCCGGCACCAGCTGGGGTTGCGGAAGAATTATGTGTTCCCGCGACCACGGCGTAGGTGAGTGATGGAACACCGGGGTGGTTTTTAGTCAGTAAGAGTCTGACAGACCCCTCCATCCGCCCCAGGGCGGAGGACATCCATGAGGTTTTCCACCCCGGAAACAAAAAAAAAAAAAGGTGAATGGGTGACCATCCATTACATATCGAGGTCCATCCGTGCCTTGGTAATCAAGTTAAGCCGTAATTGGCCCCAGCAGTCATAGGTAGGTACGGGCTATGACAGTCGTTACGGGTGTCAGAAGCCCAAAAGTCGGACAACCAATCTTACCAAGGGGTCTATGTTACCCGATTACTGTTCAACCAGGTTTCAGACTGGCTAAGTAGACTCATCTTTCATGAGGTACTGTCTAAAATGTTATAATAAAATACCTCCCCACATACTTCAACCGCAATGCTTGAAAACTAAAGTTTTCAATCAGTGCGTCCTACCCGTCATGACCTACGGAGCTGAGACGTGGACACTCACGATCCAACAGCTGGGCTGGTCCAACAGTTCAAAGTCGCTCAGCGAGCTATGGAAAGAACTATGCTCGGAGTCTCTCTGAAGGATAGAATTTGCAACGAATACATCCGACAGAGAACCAAAGTTATCGACATAGCTCTAAGAATTAGCAAGCTGAAGTGGCAGTGGGCCGGCCATATCTCACGAAGAACCGACAACCGCTGGGGTAAACGAGTTCTTGAGTGGAGACCGCGACTCGGCAAACGCAGTGTAGGACGCCCTACGGCCAGGTGGGATGACGATCTGCGAAAGACTGCAGGCAGATGCTGGATGCGTCAAGCTGAAGACAAGGCGCTATGGTGCTCATTAGGGGAGGCCTATGTCCAGCAGTGGACTAAAATAGGCCGATGATGAATACTTCAACTGAATGAGACGAAATTCAAATCCATTGTCAAACGCACTCTAAGCAGGCAGGCATATTATAGGTTAGGGGATTACATAACTGATAAAATGCCTGCCTGGGAAAATAGTAATGGTAATTTATTTTCATATCATCAGTGAAAACGTCGAGTGTTCCCTGAACTAGGACATCCTGTATGACAGGGGTCGAGGATTTCTCCAGTTACATGGATCTGATAATTGATTGACATTTGAAATACTGTTGAAGCTGAAGCTGCTGAAGATTGTAAGAATATATTTGCATTATATAAACTCAATCTCCTTTTTATTATATAGATGCATTTTTTTTGGATTGTTTTTAATAATGTTTTGCTGCACTCTGAACGCTTTTAACTTGTACGGTTTTTGTACATCGTTCTCACTTATAGTGTCAACATTTATCGATGTAACTAATATATTTGTAACAACGATATTATTTAAAAGAGTGTCCATGGAGTTTCTTGCCCGTTCATCTTCATATGTACCTACTGCGCTATAGAATGGGCAACTAGCTTCATATTTCTCACTGACCGAATCCATGACAATTCAAAAGTGCCTGTAAATGGTTTGATTGAAATAAATGATTTGAGTTTGAGACTGGGTTGTGGAGATCGGCAGTCGCACCATGTAAAATACTGGTATTCAGCTGCGTCCGATTAGACTACAAGCTGACCCTAACATAGTGGGGAACAGGCTAGGCAGATTGATTGAAGACATGTGGCAATTAAGCATTTTTTCTTTCTATCTGTTTGTTGAGGATGGCTTGATGTAAAAATAGAAAACACAATTTTCTCTTCCTTTTGATGTATTTTAATGTCTAATTTTTTACAACCACTGACGTATTCAAAAACAAGAGATAAAACAAAATATATAAATAGAAACATATATATAAAAAAGGTTGTTTGCTGATCGCCAACATAGCCCCTGACGGTGTAAAAACACCAATTTACTGGGCGGCGACAAGCAACACCACCTTGCGAGTGGGTCGACGCAGCACGCCCCCTTTCGTTGCGACGTCCACTACTCTAACTATCCCGTCCTTTCCCGGGTGCACTGCTGCAATTCGCCCTCGGGGTCATTGGTTCCTGGGCAGCGTGCCGTCCGCGATAAAAACTAGATCACCCACCCTTAACGGACGAGCCTCCTGCAACCGCCTCCTGGGTGTCAGCGTAGGCAGGTACTCTCGAACGAAGCGCTGCCAGAAATGGTCTGCTAGCCTTTGCGCCTTTCTCCAGCTTACACGTCGGATCAAGTCTGCGTCGACGAAAACATTAGTCTCAGGCTCGCAGCTTGGGCTTCCAATTAAGAAAGTGAAAGGAGTCAGGGCGTACTCTGCGCCCACATCCACCGAGACGTGTGTCAGGGGTCTTGAATTAATAATTGACTCTGCTTCTAAGAGCAGAGTGTTTAATACCTCCTCCTTAGGTGTCCTTTCCTTCAATGTTACCGCGATGGCACTTTTTACCGAGCGGACTAGCCGCTCCCAACAGCCCCCCATAAATGGAGTGGATGGGGGTATGAATCGCCATTCTATCCTTTTATTTGCGCAGAAATTGAAGAGGTCTGGCAGCATCTTTGCTGCTCCGACGAATGAAGTCCCGTTATCGGAGTAAATCTTCGTCGGGCATCCCCTTCTAGCGATGAACTGAGTGCCATCAGGGCGGAGTCCGAAGATAAGCTCTCGACAATCTCCAAATGCACGGCTCGCACCGTCATGCATGTAAAAAGTGCAATCCATCTCTTGGCAGTGAGTCTGCAAATAGAGACGCTTATAGGCCCAAAATAATCCAAGCCCACGTGGGTGAAAGGGCGCTGGTGATGTGCTAACCTGGCATCTGGCAAGTCTCCCTCTGGTGGTGATTCCGGCTTAGCCTTCCTATTCCGATAAAACTGGCATCTCTGCGAGGTTCTTCTGACGGCTGGTCTGAGGCTTAGCACGTAGAACCTCTGGCGCAGTTCATTAACCACTAGCTCGTTATGTCCGTGTGCGTACCTGACGTGATAGTAGTATATCAGTAGCTTGACGATAGGATGTCGGCCGTCTAGGACAATCGGGCGTGACTCTACATGCTCTGCGCCGGCAGTGCGACCAGAAAGACGAAGGAGCCCGTCTTCACCGAGTAAAAGTGAAAGGTTCCGAAGTCTACTATCACTCGAAACGGAACGTGCTGTTAGAACTCGCATCAAATCCTCGCGGAAGGAATCTTGTTGCACTTTACGAAACAAATGGACCTCCGCAACGTTGAAGTCTTCAACGGAAAGAGCAAAAAGGTTGCGAGCATCTCGCAGTGCGTTTGGATAAAATTTGGAATTTGGGCGCAAAACTGAACGAAACTAGTCTAAACACTGATGGGTGCGCGCTGTGGCACGAAGCAACCGGGTCCAACTGCTAAAGCGTTGGTGAGCCGCAACTACCGGTGAAGGTAGCTGTCGCGGTGAAGCAACTATCAGTCCCACCGATTCCGAATCTCGTTTCAGTTCTTCGGTCACCGGAGGGACGGCACACGTCGGTTCAGATGGGCAGTCAGAGGGCGGAGACAAGAGAAATGTCGGTCCTGTGAACCAACACGATGAAGTTGTAAAATTGCGAATATCTCGCGTAGCGTCGTCTGCGACGTTTAAGGCTGTTGGGACGTATTTCCAACTCTGGATGTTCGTTGTCTCAGCTATCTCTCCCACCCGGAACGAGACAAAGGCTTTAAATGTGCAGACGTCACTACGGAGCCACTTCAGAATGGTTAGAGAATCCGTCCAAAGGTAAATTTGATTGGGCTTTCGTCTGTGCGCTTCAATTACATAAGCGCTCAAACGCGAAGCGATCAGGGCGGCCTGGAGCTCCAATCTCGGGATTGAAACGGGTTTCAGAGGCGCCAGCCTACCCTTTCCCCCTATCAGGGATAACCTTACGTTACCGTCGTCGTCTGTGAATCGCCAGTAAGCCACACAGGCGTACGCGCGTTCACTGGCGTCGGCAAAGACATGGAGTTGGGCATTCTTAATGCGTCCGGTGCCGCGAAAGTAGCATCGGGGAATTGAACTTTTTTTTAAATTTAGAATTTCGAGCAACCAACTTTTCCATTCCTCTATCAAGTTAGCCGGCAAAGTCTGATCCCAATCTATGCCCAACTTCCAGGTTTTTTGAAATAGACCGCGGCCTTTCATAATTACGGGGGTTAAAAATCCTGAGGGATCGTAGATGGACATCAGCAAGGACAAAACTGAACGTTTTGTAAACTTAGAAGGGACTTTCGGAAGAGTCTTGACGAAATAAAGCTTGTCCTCGCTAACGTTCCACGTAAGACCTAATACGCGAATTTGTGAGGGAGACGTCGGTCCCAAGCTCACCTCAGTAATAGCGTTTGTCGCATAAAAGTCGGCAGGGATTAACGCTAGAGCTTCCTTGCAATTTGAAACCCAAGAACGCATCTCGAAGCAAGCCGATTTATGAATGGACAATATTTCAAACGCTCGCTGTGCCGCCTCACTGATGCTGTCGAAACTCCCTAAATAGTCATCCATGTAATGGTCTTCGACGATAGACCGCACGGCGTCCGGGTGTTGTAGTTGAAATTGGCTAGCGTTTTTGTTTTTCACCCATAGCGCAGTAAACAATTTTTAGGAACAAACACAAATTTGTTGTTCCTACTACCAGACTCAAAAAAATAGGTAGCTCGTTTAAATGTCAAAGTATTCGTTTTTATAATAAACTTCCTGGCCACATTCAAGAACTAAGCCTTAATAAATTCAAATCATTTATAAAGCGGAAATTATGCCAGAATGCCTATTATACTGTCAAAGGCTATATTGAGGACAAGAAGGCTTGGGATTGAGCTGCTCCAATAAGTTTACACAAATATTGTCTATGTTTAATTTGCTGTTAAACTTTTATTTTTGATTTTTTTAGATAAACAATGACATCTTTATATTTACTGTTTAAAGTATAACATTGTTTTAATTTTTGAGAATGTGAGGACTATGTGAGTCATTGTTTTTTTTGTTCTTTCAGTTGTTTTAATCACGGTCTGGCTGTTTGAGTACTTAACGCGGCCTACCCAAATGTCCTTTCTTTTGTATTGTTCGTGGAATCGTTGAGCTCCTTAGTTCTGAGTTGAGCTGCACCATGATTGACAAATGCATGCACTGACTGGACAGGTCCACTCAAATCAGTGTGGTTCTTTCCTCAAAAGACCATTTCAGACACCAGTCTACAGAGTCCTCATATGATCTGACCATGTTTATTCTCGGATTTTTACACTTTGACATGACGTGAAAATTTACTTTGTAAAGTATTATAATATTTTAATTATTGTGAATGTGAAGGCAGTGTGGATTTGTTGTTTTTTTTTATCTCAATCTATTTTTAATTTTTAAAATTAGTTTTAATCATGGTCTGGCAGTTTGAGCAATTTATGCGGCCTACCCAAATGTCCTTTCTTTGGTAATGTTCGTCGAATCGTTGAGCTCCATATGTGTTGTGTTGAGCTGCATGATTACTGACAAATGCGTGCACTGACTGGACAGGTCCACTCATTCTGTTTGGTTCTTTCCTCAAAAGACCATTTCAGACATCAATCCACATGGTCTTCACATGACCTGACCAAGATTATGTCTGGACTTTAAAAGAGACTGTGACCTCTGAGTTTGTTTTGGCGTTTCTTCTCAGAGTAGTCAGATAGGAAACGCCGATCTCATCTACTTTTAAAATAGTATTGACGTGTAAAAGTGTTTGTAAAAACCTACTTACAGAAATAAAATCATTTATCATTTATAAACGGGCTAGACGCTGCGCCGAATATCATCGAGGACATGCGGAATTCCTGAAGCGGCAAATCGGGACTATCTCTCCACAAAAAACGTTGCGAGTCCCTATCCTCAGGTCTAATTTTAATTTGAGGAAACATCTCCCTGATATCTCCCGTCAAGGCAATCGGGCCTTCCCTAAACCTCATGGCGATGCTTAGAAGCGGCTGGAGTAGGTCGGGTCCAGTCAGCAGAAGCGAGTTGAGGCTGACACCGGCGCACTTCGCCGCCGCATCATGGACAACCCGCAGCTTCTTTTTGTGTGGGTGGATAACTCCAAAATGTGGAAGATACCACGGTACCTGGCCTAACGGTGGACCCGTACATAATTCAGCGTACCCTTTGCTAATCTGCATACACACCATCCTTGGCCATCTTACGCTCTAGATTAGTAAATCTCGATAAGGCCAGGTCGCGGCTTTTAGGGACGGTTGTGACTTTATCGCGCCATAATAGGCCCGCTTCGTATCTACCAGAATCTATTCGCTTGGTAGTCTCCTCTAGAATGTTTAAAGCTCGTTGTTCGCTAGCACTACGATGGTCTACCTTCGTTATTCCTGAGTCTAGTCGAAAGTATTCCTTGATGAGGTTCCCAGCGAAGACTCGTTGTCGGCAGCGACAGAGATATGGTTAACGGAAGTGGCATTTATCGATCTGCCAGAAATATGTCCATAGAGGACCCACCCTAGTGCGGTGCGAGCAGCCACGGGTTGTTCACGAGTGCCGTGGCGGACCGCAGAAGGAAGTGACACGTGCCAATTGTCCGCACCTATCAACAACATGGGCTTCGCATCATCATAACACACTATGTCCACTAAATCAGATAAATAATGGTACCTGGTGACGTCGTCTAAACGTGCTGACTGCTTATTAATGCCCAAGTTGGGAATGGATCGCGCTTTGATGTCAAAACTGTCCGCACCATGTCGACCCTTCACTTTGATGTTAACGTAACTCACGTCTGCCTGGGTACTCAATCCACCAATGCAGTCAATATTCAGCCTATATGTAGGGCCCTGAGCTCCCACCGAGTCTGCCACGGATTGGTCCAGCAGAGTCACGGAACTCCCGTCGTCAAGAAGGGCAAACGTGTTAACGCTTCCCAGGGGTCCAGAAATAGTGACTGCTATAACCTTAAGGAGTGGCTTAAGACAAGACGAGCTCAGTGGAGCAGAATTGTGGTGTGATACTCCCTGGCCGCGCCACAGTGGAAAATTAAAAAAACATGTTTTGTAGATAAATTGTACCATTTATGTACTATACGGAACATGTAATGAAAAAAATTGTACCTCAACGAATAATGAAATATAATGAAGTTTTGGTGGCGCGGCCAGAGAGTATACTCCCTGGCCGCGCCACCACGGGTTTTGGAAACTATTAGGCGTAGCCGGACATAGTGTACACTAAATAATTGTACCGAAAATGTTCTTTTCGGTACGCCATAAAGAGATTCGAAAATTTAACTACTTTAGAAAATATAGCCTTGCGTTGGTGGCTCGGCCAGGGAGTATACTCCCTGGCCGCGCCACCACAGATTTTGAAAACTATTAGGCGTACCCGGACATAGTATACACTAAAGAATTGTACCGAAATTGTTCTTTTCCGTACGCTATAAAGAAGTTCGAAAGTTTAATTACTTTAGAAAATATAGCCTTGCGTTGGTGGCGCGGCCAGGGAGTATACTCTCTGGCCGCGCCACCAAAACTTCATTATATTTCATTATTCGTTGAGGTACAATTTTTTTCATTACATGTACCGTATAGTACATAAATGGTACAATTTATCTACAAAACATGTTTTTTTAATTTTCCACTGTGGCGCGGCCAGGGAGTATCACACGAATTGTGGGCTACGGTGACGTTTCGTTGCTCTTCCTTCGACGCGCTTGACGTCTGCACCTTGGGGTCTGTGATTTCCGCGGATGACTGTACTTCAATATGAGCTGTCGACACAGTTTGGGTTCTATGTAAGAGGGTGTGGTGTCGCTTCTCAACCGGGCAGCCATCGAACTCGCACTTCTTCTTGCAGTGGCGATATTGGTGCGACCCTTTTTTTAGACATCTACGGCAGATCTTGTTCTCCATCACCCATTGCCACCGATCGTCCAGAGACAGCGATTTAAAACCTTCACAATCGCTAACTTCGTGTTTACCATCATGACAGTACTGGCATAAATATTAACTTTTTAGCTTTGAACTGTGTGACGTTGTCGCAATTGCGTAAATTTTATCTCTGGATGTTTTGACGGGATGACTTTTGGCAAGTGTCGGCTCTGGTACTATGAAATCAAATTTAATTTGTAATTTTGCCTCAATTTCGAGGAAATCGGCCAAAACTTCTAACTTAAACTTACCAGAGCCAACCCTCGGCGATGCAAAGTCTCTCCATTTAGACCGAAGGAGGGGAGTCAATTTGCCTATGATGATGTTGAGAAGGTCCGGTGAAGCGAGGTGCTCGGGGAGATCCAGCAAACGGATAATCTCGACGCAGTTACGGATGCGACAGGCGAATATGTTCAGCTCTCGCGCAGACTCGTACATACTTATTTTAGGAAGGGCTTTTACCGTTGAGATCTGGTGTAGTACGATGACTTCCGGCTGAGCGAACCTGGTCTCTAACGCTTGGACGATCTAATCCGGGTCATTAGCTGATATCAGTCTGATGGAGACTGCCTCTCTGGCATCTCCGTGCAGCGCCGCACCAAGTCTTGTGATGTTGTCGCTAGAGGAAAAGTGCGCCTTGGATTGTTCGTATGACTTCTTGAAGTGGAACCAATCTGAGACGTGACCGTCAAACTTAGTAATGTCACAAACCTTTGTTGTCTTCATCCCTGTGCCTTTAATTGAACCAACTGATTAAATGATGTACCTAGATCTGGGCTATGATTTTTATTTTTGTAGCAACAATTATTGTCTTTTACAAGTGTGCCTAAATCTAGTGCGTGTGGTATGTGTTCAGTCGGCTCAACAGTTGAGTACGCACCCACATTGAACGTACAGACACAGGGAACAGGGTGCGTCGACGTACAGGCTGGAGTCCTATGCGTCGGCGGGTGACTAGGAGCCTGGCGCGGTGGCGCACAGGTGTGGAGAGGGCGCATCGAGGTACAAGCGGGGACTGATGGGTACATCGGGACACGGTCCAGAACGTCAAGGACAGGATTTGTCACTGTCACTGGACCATCTCCATAGGCCGTGGCAGGCGTCGAACGCGGCAGGGCCTGAGGTACAATGTCAACGCTAGAAAACCTCGGCTCGTTCGCCCCCCTGTCAACAAATGAATTCGCTTTATGATCTCGCTTAGGAAACGATTGAGCTAACCAATTTTCAACTCTGCACTGTGATTGGGAGCCATGGTAGTAGCCCGAGTGCCGGGATCCTCCATGTAACGAGTTGGCCTGAATAGCGGCCAGCTTCGCCTGTAGTTCCAGCTCTGCAACGGCGTTTTCACGCTCCGCTTGGGCGCGGTCACGCTAAGCTTGGGCGCGGTCACGCTCGGCTTGGGCGTTTGCGAGCCGGCGAGCGTGTTCCGCCTTGGCGGTCAGGATTTGTGCTTTTAACGTGCTGCTAGAGCGGCCTGACCGTGCGCTCTGTGGCACGATGCTTGACGAGGTTTTGCTAACGGGTGGTAAGGTCTCATTAGGGTTGGCGCAAGGCGGGGCCGACGCAATGTCGTCTTTATTGGAGGCACCGCCCTCCTGAAGAGCGCCTGTTGGAACGATACCTGCTGTACCAGTCTCCGCCATGGTGGCCTGCGTCTGTGATCTTGTGATTGGCATTTCCAAATTTGCCGTTTACTTCTGACACCAATGTTGAGGATGGCTTGATGTAAAAATAGAAAACACAATTTTCTTTTCCTTTTGATGTATTTTAATGTCTAATTTTTTACAACCACTGACGTATTCAAAAACAAGATATAAAACAAAATATATAAAAAGAAACATATATATAAAAAAGGTTGTTTGCTGATCGCCAACACTGTTTTTATTTATTTTTAGAAAGATAAATCAAGTAAATATCTTTATTAACGTGAGTAATTGTTACTTCGTTTATTATTATAGAATATTTTTAAGGCCGTTGCCATCTCGGGTATAATAAAAAGAGGGGAGAAAAAATATATTATATAAAATAATAGAAATCTTTCCCCCAAGTTTGGGATAAGAGTTGAAGTGTAATAAGATTTTCAATATTAATTTCCTCTCTCGAACGTTTGATTTTTGCTTTAATTTATTACTCTCCATTTTATACGATGAAAACGAATTTTGGAAAAAATGTTATCATTTGATTTCTAGTAAATCAGTACAAAATGGAAACATGCGTAGTTATTTGACAATGATTGCCAATTTCATGTTATTTTTAAATATAACCCAAAAAACTATGAAATACACCAGTGATTCTGAACAAAATTGTAAACAAAAAAAATATTAATGTGCTCCTTTACAACTTTTTTTTAGACAAGACATAATTTTCTATGGCAATCTTAATATTATGATACTTTTAGTAAAACCAATACAAATAAACCAAAACTTAAATAAGACCTTAACCTTAGATAAGGACCAATAACAACTGTCTTTCCATATCCATAACATGCCAAAAACACTGGTCAATCACTTTTCTAAATGATTAGTTCCTGCGAAGACGAGGCCTAATAACATTATCATAAATACCATAACCATAGTAACGCTCCGTATAATCTAAATAGCTCATTTTAGGCCAACGATGGACAGAATATAGCTGACCAAGCATGGCTATAAATTGCCCCTTCGTTTCATGAATCATTCTATCCAGAAAATGGAAGTGACACTAAGGTAGGCAAAGATATATTTACTAGGGATACTCATGTGTTTTTCGGCAAGATTTTTTGCGGAAAAATTCTGCTGATTATATTGGATTTACGGAAAACATGTCTTTTTTGTAAGACATTTGGGGTTACGCAAATTGTCTGGGAGGAAACTAATGGTTTATAGAATGTTACTTGTGATGTAAAACTGGTTCAGGAAATTTCCAATGAAAATGTTATAAGTTATAAATGGCCGTTGGAATCATGATGTGATAATGAATTTGAGAAAAAAAAAATATCATCTGCCTTTTATTATCCCACTGCGGAGTAAATACCTCTTTTCATACAGTGAAGGCACGAGCATTGATCACCACGCTTGGTTAAGGTTGGTTGGCGATTTCAGACGTACACGAATCGTAAGTCTAGGTTTCCTCACGATATGTTTGCTTCACTGATGTCATCAAATCCAAGATAAACTCAGAAACTTGTCACAACATCGGATTGAGAATTACAATAATAAGTAAGTCCATCGCAGATTTCTAGCTGCTAGACAAAGTTATACTTCACAAACTCCGGTTTTTGACGTCTCCGGATCATCGGCGTAATCGTTGCTTATGCCTGTTATGATCGACTTCCATGTTAACTCGTTTTAAATAATTATATGTCTGAGCAGAATTTCAAACAAAGGAGCTGCAACATAGCTCTCTGATATTCCACACTTTTTTGCACTTTTCCCACTGACAGCGATGCGGACGAATTGATGTCAAATGAGCTGTTCCATTTTTCCTCTTTAAACAGGTACTTGTACATAATATTTATGTTTTAGTGTTAAATTGAATATTCTTCTATCTAAGATTTGTCAAAATTAACCAAAAACCCATCACAGTAAAAAAACTACAAACCGAAATGCTGCAAAATCCCTACCAAGGTTTTTAGGTCACATTTTAAACTCATTTTAGACATTCGATCGTTTCCTCCTCTTCCTACTGTTGAATAAGCGTAAAAACGTAACAATATATCAGTCAATTTGTGGTGCCGTTAGTCTTGACTTGAAATAGAAAGTCGTCAATAAATAATATAGGTTTTATTGCTTTTTTATTGTTATTGGATTGCGAGAGAGTCGAGGGCTTTTCATGCCTCGCTCGCCATTCTCTTGGTGATAAAAAGGTGGTAATAGAAATAGACTTAAAAACAGGAAAAATGAAATGTTCTTGTATGGTTTGTGTGTGTTTGGTTATGGAAAATGTCTCCCAAGTGTAAGAAAACAAGGAAATTATTCGGAGGAGACACAAAAGTGAATTTTGTTATTTTGAGAAGGTAGATACCAGGTTTACCAACCAATGACGGGACCCAGTTAATTAACAGGCCGGGACTGACTTAAGATTTGTGATTCATTTCGCATTATCTACTAAGTTAGACCTAGCTCCCACTGAGAATCGATTCCCTGACCAAAACCAGCATTATTATAATATTCCTACTGCTACGCCTTCATTCTCAGATCTCAATTTGCACAAGGACATTATTGGTCGTAGTCAAACACTATTTGAGTAGTTTCTGACTCTGCATGACTCAGAAAAAAACATAAAACTGACAAGATCCACCATTATACTTTTTCAAACAAAATGGTACACCCAGGCAACCCACTAATATTCAGTAGTTATTACCAACAGGGTATACGAGAACCTGTAACCGTAAACAATATACCAATATTAATACATACGAAGCCTTATTCGTTATTTACTTTATTACTAAAGCTTTTACCACAGAATATATAGGTACAGAAGGCACATTCCTTACACCGAGCGAAAACACAGACACGTTCGTACAATAATTTCAAACTAACAAATGCCTACAGAGCCCGAAATCGCCGCGCCAGCAGCGTATATAGACGGCAGTACTAACAAAATTATTAGCGCCAAAAGTGTGTTGAGCACACAACTTCTGTCGCGGACATCATTCAAAGACTTAAGTTTCCATTCGTTATTTGACGTAGTGTAAGAAAACGGTGACACGCTTGGTTAGTATGAAAAGTGGTGACAATGCCGCCTTCGTGATCTGGGTAACAGCCAGTCGCAAGTGTAGCCACTCGCTGTACGTTAAGCGTGTCTATGAGTGCGTGTCTTTTCGCTCAATTTTAAGGAGCCGGCATTCTGTACCTATCTATTTTCTTTGTTTACTGCTACAGATCATGTATCTGGACTAATGTATGGGTAATGGTTTGTGTCTTATATGTTGGCTTAGGAAGCTTTTTATTTGATTAAATTGTGGGTTATGTGTGTCGCTTTTAGGGATGAAATTCTGCCAAATCAAATTGCTGGAATGATGTGGCATTTATATAATGTTTGTATGCAATGGGGTGGATTATAATACCAAAACTGGCAGAGGCAGTTTTCGATTTTCCTAAAACCAAGCTACTTTGTTATTTTACTTTTACCTCAGTTTCGGTTTTCGCCCTGAAGTCCACACAAGTTGATTATTGAGATAGAACCTCCTATTTTAATAATTAACTTGTGTAGTCGAATCAAAGTTCAAAAAGCCTAATAAATGTTTTTAGAAGAAAGTTATTAATGCTTCTAACTAACACTTACACAGAATTCTACATTTGAAAAGATCCTCGTGCGTTCTCTGACTGAAACATTATTAATTATTAATATTAATCATAAGGTTAGTTCATGAATGCGCAACTTGCATTATAACTGAAAATGGGCTCATGGTACCGCGCAACCCTAATAAATTACAGCAGTTTATAAGGGCTTTACCATCGATGTGATTACCACCTGTGGTTACCATTACACACGTGATATTATGGCTGGTTGTCTTAATTGTTATCAGAACTGCACCAAGTTCTAAGGGAATAAGAAACTGTTGTGTTTACATGTTAAGACCTGGTTGGGTCTTGGAAAGCAGTTTTGTAGGTAGATACACTCTTTTCATTATCATAGTGATGATTGATATCTACCAGTCTTAGCAAGGGGTACCGTGTTACGTTAGCAGTCGCTCATTGTAAAACATTGGTGTTCAGCTGCATCCGGTAGGAAAAGAACCTGACATAGTTGGGTAAAAGCTAGGCAGACTGACAGTCTTATTCATAAACGTATCTTAAATTTTAATCAATTGCTAAGCAGATGATTAGCAAAATTCTTATATATAAACGCTGTTTAACGCTACGAGGTCGCTTTAAGCAATTTATTAGTAGCTGTCAAATTTAAACACCATCGAAAGGCAATATGGCGGTTCTTATTTAAGTCAGCTGATCGATTCAATAGGATTATTGTGGGCCTCGAGGTTATTTTGTTTCTATTATCGAGCTGTGCCTTAGTAAATGTGGAATTCGACAATCTTTTACGGCATTTCAGAACGACGCAGAAAAGTAAATCATTTTAAAACGCCGAAGAAGACGAAGGAAGACCTACAAAGCTCGTTAAAATCCATTACGAGAATTATCTTTTGCGTGTAAAGCAGATGTGATAATCACTACACAACGGAACCAATTTGACCTTGGCTCCTCCTAATGATTTACTTTAGGAGCTTATCTCCCGATGTCTGTTGGTCCAACCGGGAAATGTATAGAAGCATCTTGGGCACTGCAGCGCGGACATCCTCAAATGCAGGAGCTGTACCGCGTTTGTTCCGGTTGCGTCGCGAACGACCCCTTTTGCCTTCAACCAGAGTAAAGCCGTCTTCATCCACTTTTTTTATCAGCTGGCGCCTTCCGCTTCTGTGTATCAGCAACCACACTAGCAGAGGTCAGCTGCGAACTTTGGCAAGGCGCGAAGCCTTCTGCGCGTAAGTTTTCTTACGCAGTTGTGTCTTTGGCGTTGTATTTGGAGACTTGTGACGTTATTGTGTCACAAACCGCTTGCACATCAAGGTCATTGTTTCGCGTTTGCGTTGTGCCATCCGTCACAGCTCCAGTTTCGCTACAGGTGAAAAGTGTGCAGCGCCTCGACACCCGTTTACATTCCGCGAAGGTGAAGGTGTTGCTGACACATCGTTATTATTACTGGCGGCTTGCCATGGTCCCTCGCTACGTATGTCGGAACATCAGCCGGATCCGTTTTTTTAATCACTCGGAAGCTGTCGTGCAAGTCCCTCTTGCCACGTCTGTCTCACATTCTCGTGCTAAGCATGATGATGGTCTTGGCGATCTAGCTAAGCACCTTCTTGGCTTCCAGGATCTCACCCTCCTTGTAGGTCATGCAGATTTGCTCCAGAGAGAGCTCATCGGTCACATCCAACTTATTCTGCAGAAAGGCGAGCAGTTCGTGAACCACAGTGGTATCACAGATTTTAGCCAGCGCCATTGGAATAATTTGCGTGTAAATAATTACACAATCTAGGTAAGCGATACGTTTGCGCTGACACGTCCGTTCATGTTGACGGCACTGTCGAACTAAAAAGCCGTTGAACTGATAAATAAGACTGATAAATAAATTTACACAACTGTACTGTACTATCAGTGATTCTCTGAACCATGCAATTAATCAACCTTAAAATGCGGATTGTTTACAAGGTAATAACGGAAGCATGTATTTTACTAACATAGCGGATATTTAAGGCGAATTTATTACCATGACAGTTAATAACTTCTAGTTACTATGGGTACTCTCTCTATGAAGCCACTGCAAAAAAAAGCATAAGCATACTCAGCCTAATATGTTCCCACTGCTGGGAAACAGGCCTCCTCTCTGTGAGAGGGAGTGGGTCGTTATCCACCACGCGGGCCCAGTGCGGGTTGGTAGATGTCATATGTCTTCGAATTTTTGGTTCTAAGATATGTCAGTTTACTAACGATGTTTTCCTTCACCGTTTTGAGAGCAGTGGTGATGAAATAATTTAAACAAAGTGAAGCGCAGACGAAGAGGTTCGAACCTACGACTTACAACTCGTAAGTCGCGGCCGTTACAACTGGGCCACCACTGCTCCTGCAAAAAGAAGATCTGTTCTTAAAAGGAGACTACAATGTAATTTGGAAACGTATTATTTAGCCGTTGCCCGCGATTTCGTCTGCGATCATACGAAACGTAGCCTTAACGTAGTCCTTCCCCATGTCATGGTTTATCAGTGTGCCAAATTTCGTTCAAATCCGTTCAGAGGTTATGGTCTGAAAGTGTAACAAACAAACAATGTTTGTTACTTTTAGTTAACAATTATGGTTATTTATATCGCTTAATCTCACTATATATATATTCTATACAAGTCGAGTTCACCTTTGGAAGTTTTGAAACTAAATTGAACTAATCTCTGTTCTTCTGAGGAACATCAACCTTGTTGTTTTCCACAAAGACACTTTTAAATTAGAATGTCTCTTCCAGAAGTCTCGCAAGCTTATTTTGAAATGAATGAGTTTTTACGCACAAAATACTACGCGGTAGGTACAAATGCCTCGAAATATTTACGGTGAACAGATAATAAGACTACAATAATTAACTGTTAAAACCCTCATACTAATACACATTAAAACAGGTATAAATTATGTATATCCGCCATCTTTATATTACCTTGCGCATTACTGAAACAAAACGGTGGAAGACCTACAAAGCACGTTTAAAGCCGTTACAAGAATCCTATTACATATTCTTCTTTCGACGAACACATGGTGAAAAGATTGTTAGAGAAAGCTTAGTCAGAAGGAGGCTCAGTAGGTGCTCAGTAGTTAAATAAAGTATTTTGTGAGGAATGGTTTTCCGGTGCCCCTCAACTTATGACAACAGTTATAAGGCTCAGATTTAAAAAAAAAAAACACGTGGCAGTCACACACAAATAACAAGAGACATTTTATAAAAATCAATTTTTTTATACACAAGGATGCTACATTTTTGTTACAGTCTTTATTTATAATTTCCAATACTCTTCCTCCAAAGACATGTTCCTCCTCCTCTTTTTCAATTAGCATGGTCTCCTCCCTCGCCATCTTTGCGAGGTTGAATATGAATAGTATGTGTTTTCATAGCAGCAGTCAAACTTGTACCTTTAAACAAGTATAATAATTGTTATTGTAATACACTCCCGATTCAAATCCCGCTGCAAAAGCAATAGGAAGTAATATAGAATATTATAGACACATGTTATACATACATTTCAAAAATAGTATATTAACTATTAAAGTTCACTTAGTCGTAGTAAATTTTCCAGTCGTACTTATCCGACTGCTACTTCCAAGTGAAACAGGGTGAAGCAAGGTCAAGATTGTTTGAAGTGAAAGCCGGTGTACCACAGGGATCTGTTATTGGCCCAGTATTGTACAACATATTTACGACAGATCTCCCTACATTGGATGGCATAACAACAGCAACATATGCCGATGATATAGCCTATTTATCGGTGGATGACAACCCAGAAATGGCCAGCAATAGACTTCAAAAACAGCTAGACGAAACACATAAATGGCTCTGTAAGTGGCGGATTCGTGACAGTGCATCCAAGTCTAACCATATCACCTTCGCGCTCAGGCACGGGAACGCATCTCCTCTTAGACTTGGACCTGATACCCTACCACACACAGATTGTGTAAAATATCTTGGCTTCCACTTAGATAGGCGCCTAACATGGAAGCATCAAATTAAAAATAAAAGGGACGAGATAAACCATAAGTTCCGCAACATATATTGGCTCATGGGAAGAAACTCTGTGCTCTCTGTAGACAACAAACTCTTCATCTACAACTCGGTCCTTAAGCCAATATGGACCTACGGAATTCAATTGTGGGGCGTTGCCAGCCTAACCAACATACTCTGCCTGCAAAGAGTACAAAATGGTATCCTAAGATCCATTACAAATGCACCTTGGTTTGCTAGGAACGACGAAATCCACGAATATCTATAAATGCCGTTAGTTAACTCTGAAATCGAGCGGTACAAAAGACAACACAAGGCACGCCTAACCATACATCCAAACCCACTAGTTACTGAACTGTTAAACCCGACAGCGGTGGTAAAAAGGCTGAAGAGGAACCACCTTTTATAAGTGGGAGGCGCAGCATTGGCTGCTTCACCACAACGCCATTTTAACATGGAACGAATTCACTTATAGTCCGGCGACCGATTGCAAATAGAATGAATATGCAAAAAAAAAAAGACACTAAATTGAACTCACCTCTGTTCTTCTGAGGAACATCAAGCCTGTTTTTCCAGAAGTCGCCTTAACTTATTTTGACATGAATGAGTTTTTACGCACAAAATACTATAGGCGGACACAGTAGGTACAAATGCCTCGAAATATTTACGGTGAACAGATTGTAGTCTTATTAGACTACAATTAACCCAGGCTAGCACACTAAAATTAAACTCTCACCACCCTCAAAGCCTTTGTGCTCAGATAATTTAAACTAGTTTGTAAGACAGCAGAAGGTACCACAGTATTGTTACACTTAAAAACAAAAAGGTATTTTCTAGCACTACATTAGTTTACTGTAGAAAAGGGCTAAGCAGAAATCCTTGATATTATTTCATCAAAATCTTCAATGTTTTAACTCCAAAGAATAGGGAACTAAATTGTTTTAGAAAAACAATGTTTGACAATATTTGCATAAATGAGCATTAAAGTGTGGCCAGTTGTTAGAACCGAAAATAAATGCTGCGTTGTGGTTCACTAATCTTAATTAAACGTTGTTTATATAAAAAAAGCTCGTAAAGACATAGTTGAACTATCGGTTGAACACAGCGTTGAAGTGTCTTGTGTTGATTTGTCAGTTGTAACTGGTCATCTCTTAGCTGCCACGGCTTAATTTAATCATTTATTTTAATATTTTATTTTTTGGGCTGTTTTTACTTGTTATTTGCTGCACTCTGGACGTTTTTAACATGTACAGTTCTTGTATATCGTTCTCACATACACATAAGATCAAAATTAATTATGTTACTAATGTGTTTGTAACAATATTATTTAAAAGAGTGTCCATTGAGTTTCTTGACCTTTCTTCTCCATAGGTACCTACTACGGTTTGGAATGGGCAACTAGCTTTATATTTCTGACTGACCGACTCCTTGACAATTCAAAAGTGCCTGTAAATGGTTTAATTATAATACACAAATTGAGTTTGTGTTTATTATTCATGTGAACAAGCCTAAAGGAAATTCAAATACATAACAATTATCAGCCGCTGCTATAATATTAATTGGGTCATTTTATATTAGTAAATAGATAAAAATTAAGAGAAAATTTTTCCTGTTTACTCCAATTATTGGAGATTATTATTTTATGTGCTACCATCGCAAACACTTTAAAATAAACTTAATAAATTATATTATTCAAATTCAATATTTCTGATGAATTTTTACGTTTATTTTTACGTTCTGTCAAAGTCACTACAGATACGAAATTCGTGGTTTTGACAACTTCATTCTTAAAATTATGTTTTGTAGTCTACTATTTTGATTTTTATCTGTGCCGAACGCATATTTTCACCTCTGTTTCGTTTCGCTAATAATCAATTGTAAACTCGCGTTTATAAATAAAGAAAAGTTAATCACTGATTAAGAGCTAACTAATTGCTTAGCTAAACAGTGGCTTGTCAGTGATTAGCCAGATTTTTATAAAATAAGCCTGAATATTTTGTTGAACAGAGTACACTCACCACTCCTACAGAAGGACATAATAAAGGCATTGTTTCAGGAGTCGAAAGTGTAAAATACTAAAATGCTTCATCTATAATTATAGTCTTAAATCCCGAATACATTTGGAATAAAGCCAAAATAATGATACAGCAAAGCATAAGATGGCTCCATTACTCCCTGTTACTGTCGCAGCGTTGTATGAAAGGAACAGACCATTCATGCTGACAGTTTATTAGGGGTTTACCGACCGTTGACATTTTCATGATGATTTGACAGTACGTTTTTATTATCCTACGAATCTTATCTTTGTATTGTTGAGCTCGACTTTAGTTTAACATAACCACAAGCCTGGTTTCTTCGAACGGCTAGGCAGTCTAAGAGGTGAACCTGTGGACACCCACATTTTTCTGAGGGCGAGGCTATTGCCATCAACCGGGCACAAATCCAGACTCCGAGTGCATTTTAGTTACATAATAAAAACGTGGGGTACAGTTACCACCACTGTTATAACACTCATTAAAGTTTGGCATAGCTTAACTCCGCGTTTATTGAAAAGGATTCGAAGATAACTTGGATTTCTAATGACATCTCAGTATACAGTGTGTCCCGTAAGTCGACGTCAACCTGGAATCGGTCATGCCTTATTAGTTAATATAATAATAGTAACGCTATGCATTTTAAAAATTACGGGCATTTATTTAAAAAATCTAGAAAATCTACTGCCTGTGACGGTTTAACTCCTGTTGCTACTTTTTTTAATATATTTTTCTGTTAACTATTTTGACCCGACCTATCACCCGACTCCGGCTTGACTTCGACTTACGGGTTACCCTGTAAGTGCTGGGGCTAGTCATGAAAATTCGTTTAATCCATAGACTTCTGTGGCTCAGCTAGTTAAAGAATAGATTATAAGGTGAACAAGACAAGGATAAAAATGTTGATGTTCTTGGAAAAACGGCTACCAATTCAGGCGAGGCACAACTCTCCTGAAAACAGGTCGTGCGATCGGTATTAAGCCACGGGCTCTCATTTTTAACGAGATTTCCTTCAATAAGAAGTTCAGATTGTAACAGAAAACAGCGACATAATTTTGAAAATGACGAATAGTAATCGTTCATTTTTCCAATCTAATAACTGTTGTCAATGAAGAATGCCATCAGTGAATTCGGCCGAGCCTTTCAATTTTGCAGTAAGGCGTATAAAAAGCAAATAAACATTCCAAGAGCCCATTAACTGAGAGGCCGACATTCTACCGATAAATTGAATTCCATTCAATTTGAGGCTATGACTCTTCCTTATTCTACCAGAAGACAAATCACCTCATTAATTCCGTGGCACGGGCTCACAACGTTCTGTCCTTACGCTAAAGTACTCCTTAAAAAATGACACGGCTTCACAAGGATATTGTGTTGCACAAATTTACCTTTAAATTGTGTTTAAATCGTTTTCCTGCTTTCCTCATAATTAAATCTGTATTTCCGTAGATTTGTTTACGAGTATTGAGCTTTTGGTATGAAAAGTGTTAGTACTGAAACTGTTGAACATTGGAAATACAAATATGAACACTTAACATTTCGCGGAACACTAAACGCCCCCAGACGTAATATTTTTTATTGTGTTTAGTTAAGATTTTAAGAAATAGAAAAAACATACATAACGTCACGCCTTGTTTCCCCGAAGGGTTGGGCAGAGGTGTACCTATAGTACACCCACATTTCGCCAGTTATGTTTAAGTCCCATGTAATAGGGGGCGAGCCTATTGCCATCTACCGGGCACAAATCCAGACTTCGGGCTGCTACTGAGAAATTCCAGATAGAAAAACCCAATAACACGTTGCCCGACCTGGTGATCTATGTACCTATAATCGTACTTTTAAACTTGGACCTTACACCAGTGCAAACGGACCCATAACTTAACAAGTAGATAATCAACCGACATTAATTTGAGAACCTCACGCATGCACTACACTAATTACAATCAAGTAACAAGGAATTTACCAGCAAAGCCGACAAACTAATAACAAAGACTGTACTTGGAACCATATCAAAGTACTGCGCCTAATATTATTACAATGGTACAGTCTAATAAAAAAGCAGTATTACGCCTCGGCAGTGTCCATGGAATAATTACCTATGGCCGGTCGTTAGATAAACACAGACTAGGGTTGCCCACCGAATGTGTCTTGGGTTGTAAGTTTTACTGTACTTTATCACTCCAACAAAAATTATGGAAGAGCATTCTTTTTTAAAACCTTTGTGGAAGGCAGTATGTCCTGTACATTATAATGTTTTTCACAAATCCGGTAGCTTGTAGAGTAAGATTTTTTGATTAATAATCTCGACAAATCAGCCAAAGCCATTCAGATAGTATGATTTTTGTTTTAGTACCTATTATCTATTTATTCGGGTATAAAAGTTATATAAACGGGCCTATAAAAAGTCCGCGATGACATAAATCTAAATGGTCAGGTTAATTTACAAATAGATAAAATATAACAGAGTTGTTTAAAACAAATATGTGAATTTGTCTAGGGTAATTTATGTAGGTAATCCGTATCATAAAAGAAACTCTTATCGTCAAGGAAGAAGATGTAGATAAAAATTACATTGTAGAACAAATCGTTTGGATGGATACAGGTTGAACTGTTTAGATTTTACGGACGTGTTTGTACGCGTGCGGGACGCACGACAAAGAAACCCACGCGGGCGAGGCCTAGAGCAGAAGTAGTAGTAAAGGTATATTTTGTTTTCCTGCTTCAATCTAGCATCGATCGCATGGAAAAAGACAGAAACTCACCTACCTCTTCCAAGTACCTGTCAAGGAAGTTATAATGCTTTTTGAAATACCTACAAAACATAAATACACTTGGGAGCAAATAAATCGAGCCACTACCTTTTTTCACGTAAAATGGTAAATATTTTTGGGAATATGGAACGTATCAATTCGAACTATATATCGCCTAAAAGTTAAGTTAATAACCTTAACAATAAGGGTAAATTATTGAATAATAACCTTATTGAATGATAAATTATTGGCTCTGCAAGAAAAATGGTAATTTTGATAGAAAATTTAGTAGGGCTAAAACAGTCCATAAAAACAATAAAAAACAAAATTATTGCAAAAAAAATATTCTTAATAACTGGTATTACCCCCCCGTGATGCATTCTTGTAGCCTATTAGTCATCGATCTGATCAGAGTTACGATGACATATTGTGGTATGTTCTCCCACTCTTCAAGCACAGCGACTTTAAGCTCGGGAATGGATGAAACAGCGGGAACCCTGGCTCGGACTCTCCGTTTTAGCTCGTCCCATAGGTGTTCGATCGGGTTCAAATCGGGACTTCGTGCTGGCCATACCATTTGTTGAATCCCGATCGCAGACAAGTATTCCGTAACGATCTGCGCGGTATGAGGTCTCGCATTGTCATGCATAAACAAGAAATTTTCTCCGACAAAACCAGCATACGGCATTACGTGGTCTTCAAGAATGTCAGTTATGTATCGGTCAGCTGTTAATCCACGTCTACCACTGCCATCGTTGGCGGGGTTGACGAAGACAAGTTCCGTTTTTCCGTCTAGAGAAATTCCTCCCCACACCATACAAGAACCACCACCAAAACTCACAGTTTCTCGAATGCAACATTGGGCAAATCTTTCACCAGGACGTCTATACACTCGGTTTCTCCCGTCATTGCTAAAAAGACAGATTCTTGACTCGTCAGAAAACAAAACTGACCTCCAGTCTTCTAACGTCCAATTAATGTGTTCTCGAGCAAACTCCAAGCGAGATCGGCGATGAGCTACAGTCAATTTTGGGCCAGTTGCTGGTTTGTGTGATGTTAAATTTCGTTCCTTTAGTCTTCGTCTCACTGTCTACCTACTGATTGCGACACCTCGAACGTCACGTAACGCTTGCTGTAGCTGAACAGCATTAAGTCCACGGTCGCGCAACGAGTTGGTTGCAATAAAGCGGTCGTCACGTTCTGCTGTTGCCCGTGGTCGGCCAGTTCCAGGTCGCCGAACAAAAGCACCAGTCTCCAGATACCTGTGGTATACCCGCTGTACCTTTGAACGACTCAAATGAAGTCTGCGTGCCACTTCACGTTGTCCGTGTCCAACCTCAAGTAAAGCTACAACTTGGGCAGCTTCCGTCGGTGTAGTATCCATTTTATCAGGTTATTTTGATTACACAGACACAGATAAAGACAACAATAACAAGTAATATGGGTATGATTAACAAAAACCTCAAATTTAATCTTTTCTTAACAGAGTACAATAAAAATGTCATAATCAAATTAAATGCGATAATTTTATTCTAGCCTTTAAACTTTAATTAAAATGAAATTTTGACAACTAACTACCCTCATTGTAAAGGTTATTAAATACCCTTTTAGGCGATATATGTTTCGAATCGATGCGTTCCATAATACCAAAAATAATAACCATAATGCGTGAAAAAGGAAGTGGCTCGATTTATTTGCTCCCAAGTGTATATAAACGCGTTATTTTTGCCTTGCCGACTGATTTGATAATTTAATATTCAAACACTGAATAATACAGTCGATAACCTTGTGTCATATTTCACGTGTTTAAATGTGCGAGAGCATCTCCCACCGTCTGGTGACTGGTGTGCACCTAGCTGTCGTAGCGCGTCGTTTCAGCTGATTAGTATGAAGACGTAACACTGCTTACTTTATTATACTGTGCTTCAGGCAACTGAGACTGGGCTCAATTCACTTTAGATGACAGTTCACTTGTCGGAAAAATGTTTGTTGGCAAAACTATAAACTTGTGATGTTAGTAAATCGCTACATACAGAATAACTTACATGAAACACACACCACATTACAATGACACATGAAACACACACCATAACACAACGATACCGACAACGACTATAGGTAAGTCCCCTGGTCATGACGTGCTCAGTATCGAACATTTACAGTACGCCGGTCCCCACTTACCAGGGGTTTTGGCGCTACTGTACAATTTATGTATTGGTAATTCATACTTGCCTTCCGACCTAATGAGGATGATCGCGGTTCCAATCGTTAAAAGTAAAACTGGTGATCTTTCGGATCAAGGGAACTATAGGCCTATTTCTCTAGCGACCTAAGTCGCAACGGTGCTTGATGGTCTGCTTGATGCACAACTAAACGAACGTCTTACGCTGCACGACAATCAGTTTGGGTATCGGTCAGGACTTTTACAGAAAGTGCAGTTCTGTGTCTCAAGCCGCCGTCAGGTACTACACATAAAGAAGTACACCTGTTTTCGCTTCCTTCCTCGATCTGTCTAGGGCTTCGGTTTTCTACGATATATTATGGAAGAAACTTGAAGCTATAAGCTTGCCTATCGAGCTTATAAGTAACTTCAAACATTGGTATGGAAATCAGGTCAACAATGTTCGGTGGGCAGGTGTGCTGTCGGAGCCCTATCAATTGGAGTGCGGAGTGAGACAGGGGGGGGGGGTTAATCTCCTCTCCCCTTTCAATTTGTATATCAATGCCCTGATTGAGGCGCTTAACAGTCATCATGTCGGTTGTCACATTGACGGCGTCTGTGTGAATAATTAAAGTTACGCGTACGACATGGTGCTAATGAGCGCTTCAGTCCAAGGTAGTTAAGCAATAGAACATGGGTTATTGTATAAGTTAATCTCATTGTTTAAATCATTCAATTGTAAATGTATATTTAATGAAGCGACTCGAATAACAGCAACTTCGGCTTCATGCATAGACAATGTATTTACTAACTGTAAAATTAAATACTCCATCTTAATAAGTGGCGTCAGGTCAGACCATACTGGTCAACTTGTACCATTTGACTTAGATAAAAAGTTAAACATAGATAAAACCATTCAAATAAGACCTCTCACTAGACCCCAATTTCAACTATGGTACACTGTTTTCTACAGTATGAATTCAAAAAAGCATGTACTGTAAAAAAAGTTACTATAAAGAAAGAAAAATATTTTATTTGGGACACGCACAGGGAATACAAATAGTAAAAAAATAAAAAATAACAAACAATGTATAAACTAACAGAATAACAACAAAAAACAGTAAAAAGGCCTTTGCGAGGCCAAAAAGGCTCCTATCTCAGCATCAATACTAAACCAATATTTATTGAATGGGCCAGTGCTGGCATTAGAAAAAGCAGAGATATTTTATATAGTTTGTATCACGAGAAATCATTGACGTCTGATCAAACTCTTCATGATTATGTAATAAATTATTCTAAAATATTCAAAAGAGTCTGCGCTCAAGCTAAATCTAAATGAATAAGTAACAAAATTGGTATTTCTCAAAATAACATAAAATCTGTTTGGCATGTAATTAACATAGAAACTGGAAACACAAAAGAGCGAGATAAGTACATTACATTATTTTTACGAACATTTTTAATATTAGTCATCATCCCAATCATAGACCTATATCTGTGCTAACAGCATTGAGTAAAATCTATGAAAAAATCATGCTAGACCAGTTGTTGTCACATTTTAATTCAAATGGAATTTTACATAGTCGCCAGTTTGGTTTCACGAAAGGTAGGTCTGATGCGGGAGTAAAACTCATCAGTCACGTTTTGGAATCCTGGGAGAAGTCCTAGGAAGCAATTGGCATTTTCTGTGACCTATCAAAAGTGTTTGAATGCGTTGACCATAATACACTGATCTGTAAATTACACCACTACAGAATTCGTGGACAAGCCGCTAATCTTGTTCTTTCCTATCTATCAAACAGGCACCAAAAAGTAAACGTTAACGGGGCGACGTTCTCGGGGTCCTTAGTTAAGATGGGCGTGCCTCAAGGTTCAATTCTTGGCCCTTTCTTATTTCTAGTTTATATTAATGACCTTTCTTACATGATGGCTAACTTATAAGATTATAATTTTATTCACTGATGACACTTCTCTTAATTTTAAAATAGAAAAGATACGGATGTATTACATGTGGATGATAGTCTGGCTGTTCTTTCGAAATGGTTACAACAAAACTTAATGTCTTAAGTTCTCATTACCAAATGTACTCCAAGTGGGTTTAAATTTAAAACTTAATGGCAAGAAAGCAGTTGTTATTACGGAAACTGTATTTCTAGGAATTACTTTAGGTTCAAATTTGCAATGGGGCGCTCACATTAGAGCTCTTTCAGGTAAATTAAGTTCAGCTGCATATTTAAAGGCAGTTGACCGATATAGCCACAGCTAGGTTAGTATACTTTGCTTATTTCCACAGTAATATGTCTTATGGCGTTCTGCTGTGGGGATCAGCAGCTGACGTAGATGCAATTTTCATTTTACAAAAGAGCGCAATCCGCGCGACCTTTGAAATGGATACTCTGCCTTCTCTTTATATCTTAGAAAGTATTTTGTATGTTCGCAAAAACTTAGGGCTTTTTAAAATAAGTAGCGATTTCCATAATATACAAGTACAAATGAAATTGTTATACCCAAATTAAGATTAACTAAAACAAGCAAGTCATTTCTGATAAACAGTATCCGCTTTTATAACAAGTTGCCAAAGTCGGCTACAGAACTTAGCAATGGAAAGTTCAAAACCCACATCAAACGTGTCCTTATCAAAACAGCATATTATAAGAAGAAGCCCGGTCGGGCCGGGAGAGGTTAAAGACTACGTCGAACACATGGAAGTTTGGCAATAATTCCTTATGCACATGTGGCACCCCTGGTACCTCATAAACGACATCACTATGTAAATTTCTAATTTATGCGCCCAAATAACGGTGTTTAATTTTTATTATTTATTATTAGAAATTAACTTTTTTCTTATCTCTGACAT
Organism: Dasypolia templi; assembly: GCA_963555695.1. Lineage (NCBI taxonomy): Eukaryota > Metazoa > Arthropoda > Insecta > Lepidoptera > Noctuidae > Dasypolia > Dasypolia templi. The sequence continues at coordinate 9,774,991 of OY743158.1, read as the reverse complement.
ATTATTATCATTATTTGACATTACAAACTAACAATTTTAATTTCAACTCTCAAAAACTCTCAAAGTTTAAATTCGTTTTTATTTTACTTTATTAGATTATTTTACATTTTGTTAATGCGAGAACGTTGTAGGCCTTGTAGATTGTAAATTTATAGACCATAGTGTATTTGTTAAATATATGGTACTTGTTGACAGGCTTACACTGTCCTCCCATACCTATTAACTCTGTAATTTGAAAAAAATGTGATAGACAAATATTTTTAAAAGAGTAACCACAGAGTTTCTTGCCGGCTCTTCTCCATAGGAAACGACCAATTGGAACCGTGTACCTAGATTCTGACGTTTCATAAGTGCCCTTGTAGGTTTAAGTGAAATAAAATATTTTGATTTTGAGTTAAAAAAGTCAGTACATTATTTTTGAGGCGGGGATCAAGTACTATCTTGATGTGCCTCCCATACGGCTAGTCGGTGTTCCTCTTGAGCAAGTGGAACAATTTAAATGGCTCACCAATGACCTTAAGGACAATGCTGATATTGAAAGGGAACCGAGGGCTTTGTCCGTACGCGCGAATGTGATAGCCCGCAGTTTTGCACGGTGTACTGTAGACGCTCTTTAGAGCATACTGTACCTCCTTCTACACATGAAGCTTTTGGGAGAAATATTCGCGTCGTATTGAGCTCTTTGTGTCCAATTCAATAACGCGTTTAGAAAACTGATGGGGTTGCTATGGCGTTGCAGTGTGTCAGGGATGTTTACGGCGGCGCGTGTAGATTTTTTACACCATAATGCGCAAGCTGTTGGGGCTGGCCATGACTCAAGCTACCAACTAAGCTGTAGTTGGTAGACTGTAGTTGGTTGGTTGGCTTGAGTCATGGCCAGCCCCAACGGGGTTCTAAAAATGATTGCTGACAGAATGGACTGTCCATATATGGTTCACTGCTACCAGTTACATGTGTCACCGTATCGTGTTGTGTAAAAACACGTCTTAGTTTTTAAGGACTACGTTACTAACCCTTTATGAGTCGGTTTATTCGATGTTACGAAACATGATTTAGTTGAAACTTTGTTGGTAATTAAAAGGGGTGGAAGTTTTAAAATTGGTTTGGTTATAACTGGAGTTGTTTAAGTGCTTATAACACAATAAATAGAATGTACCTACTCCAGAAGGGACTCTTGGCTAAATACTAACATCTGCACGGGTTGATCGTCGAGGTTAAGCAACGCTTACTGAGGTTAGTCCGTCGATCGGTGATATCCATCCATTACATACCCAGCCACGGAGGGCTTGCCACGAAAAGCTTGTTTAGCAGTTAGTCCCGGCTGTCATTCGTAGATCTTGGACAGAGGTTACGGGTTGTCAGACGCCCGAATGTATAACATCCAGTTTGCTAAGAGGTATCGTTTTACTCAGTGACTGGGTTGTAAAGGTCAGGCAGGCAGCCGATCATTGTAAAATACTGGCTGCGACCGGTTAGACTTGAAGCCGACCCGAACATATTGGAGAAAAGGCTTGGCAGTACGCACAGCATAACCACCACAGAAACGAGCTTTGTCGATTGAAGAATAGACAAAATGACAGTTCAATAAAAGAAATCTGTCATTTTGTTTATTCTATCTGTCATTTTCTCTATTCTTTCGTCGAAAAAACCCGATCGGGCTATGCGTGCAGATTGAATGAAATAGAATGTAATACCAGTAGCTGGTGTAACAATTTCTTGTTTAAGGCCCTCTTTTAGTGCGGTGTGTATTGTAGTGCGTCTCTGCGGGTACTGGCTGGCCGGTGTGAGCTCTTAAACTGCTAGATTTTGCATATATTTAGATAATAATAACAAAATTATAAAACGTGTTCTCAACATGCGCAAAAAAATAATAAGGTATAAGAACGTATGCCTTCTTATATCATCAAGGTGTAATATAATTGTATATTACAAATAAAACACAAATCACTCTGCTAATACTGACTTTAATAATCCACTTCACTTAATATTTTACACTTGTACACGTACACAACATTAATCATTGACCTGACAAGTCGACTGTCCAGCCGATAGTGCCATAGACTAATATATATAAAATGATAGTGGATGGATAGTGCGCTCCTTCGGTAAATTCTTCCTAAGGTGTCATTCTGACAACCGGAAGTCAAAGCAGTGTTTGTTTAGAACATTTGATATTATTAAATGATCACTTGTACACAGGAAGTCAATGCACGCTAACTTTTATATGGTTTCATCATGGAATCTTTTCAAGGTATACATTTTAAATAGCGATTTTGTGTGAGTGTATCAGTGGTTTTAGTTCTTTTATCGAGCCAATATAATTCACGTTTCCGTCTGCACACAGCGCTTGACCGCATGTTCCATAAAAGAAAAATGCGCAACATTGGGATTTGGCTAATTTACAGAGGTCTAAGCAATTTAGAAAGTACAGCAACCTCGCCCTATAGCGCTATTTACACGATGCTTTCTCGCCAGTGGTATACTATTTTTTTTTGTTACTCTAACTTATTTCATGCCACTAGCAATCGCACGGTGTAAATCAGGCATAAGTTATTTAATTCATCAATAATTTTGGTGTATCATTATTTTCTCAAACTATCATTTTTAAACAGAATACCTTTACAAATCTTGATTTCTTTCAACATAATAAAACAAATTGAAAGGAAATGACATTCCTTTACTAATAAATTCTTGTTATTCCAATCCTCATCCCGGTGTCTTTATTATTTCTCTTCATTTCGACCCCGAGGCAGCGCTTTTAAGTAAAAATTGCATCTTCCAAAGCATAACTTGGACTCCAATTTCTAGCTAACAATGATTTTTATTCCTTTGTTAAAACCGCGGTCGCGCGACGATAGCCTGATTGAAATTCTCATTTTCATTTGAAAATACTTCTTTCTGGAAACCTGCTGTATTAAGATTATATCGTTCGTTGGCTCTTGTGATAGAAGAATTAAGTGTGGGGTAATATAAATTTTAGTGTTTCTGATTATTGTCTAAAAGACAGGACAGAGAGGAGACCTGAGTCCCAGCAGCGGGAAAATAATAGGCTGAATATGCGTATTATGTAAGGTGGTACTTAAATAACTAACGAGCGATATATTCGGAAGACCGCATTGCTCGGAGACGCGTTGTATGTAGTTATGATCCTCAACAGTGAGGGAACGACAAAAAGGATTAAGTATTACTAAAATGAATCACGAAATGTTGAGTCATGAATAGATACACTTGGCTGAATGTTGCATGTTACTTTTTACATAAAATACTTACCATATCTAAAATATGAAATGAAGATATCGTTCTTTCTATTTCTAGTTTAAAACTAACTTCCTCGCTTATTCCTTTTTGCTTTCATTAATCGTCGTCGTCGCTACGATAACTATGTTCCTATCTTGAGTCTGACTTTATTATTCAACTTTCTTTCCTGCCTTTATTCATTTAATTGAATTAAAAAGGATCACATTAGAATTCATATCGTTCTCATAATAAATTTAATATAGTTTCTTGGACGATATTTCTTCAAAAAAAAATTGGAGACTTCAAGGACCAATTTTTTGTTTTTGTTTTCTTTCTGCCCTCAATGTTGATCGTGATGGAACGTAATAACATTGTAAGTATATTGAAATGCAATCTGATTGAAATGAGAAAATAACTCGGTCACAAAATAAATTTGAAAACGATGCTGTTGTTCAAATAGTATTGTCGATCGGATCGTTTTTAGTTGAATGAAATAGATGAATATAAATAATATAACATAATACCACATAAAAATGTGGTATTTTGTTACACCTTATTCACATCTTATAATCTATTCATCTATTTTACACCTAAGGAGCTGTTGTGCACAGCAATTCTTTCTATGACTTACATTTATTTAACTGACAATTGTTGTACTGCTGAAAAGCAAACCTTTAGTTACCTCTGTCACTTTTCAACATTTAATTGTCTTATTTCATGTGATTTCTTATTATTTTCCTTTGATTGAATGTTTTGACTTTTTTATCTTACATTGTCATCTATCAGTTTTTACTTTTTTTATGTTATAGGGCCAAAAGGCCAGCTATTTATTGTAAAGCTATTGTAAAGCTAGCTTAAAGCCAAGTCCTCATTGTAAGCCATATTTATTGTTTCTGGCAGATAACCAAATATGAAGTTTTTGGATTTATATTTGAAAAAACTAAAAAGTCACTTCTAGAAAGTCGGGCAGGGACTATAAAAGGCAGCTGTGAGTTTTAACCAGGTTCTTTTGACTCGCTCTTTTGGATTGCTCTATTGGCTTCCTTTTGTACTTCTTCTTTTCTGACCTGTCTTTGAGTTTCTAAAACTGCTTAAATATACACAAATCTTTATTTCTGAGTTCTAGTATATAATAGTTTTAATATACAGTATGGAGACCACTTATATGCAATAAATGAAACCACAAGTAATATCGGTCCATAGAAGAATAACAAAATAAATATTAAAATAAAAACCGTAAATTAAAAAAGTGACATTTTCAAATAAAAAAAATCTCAAAAAAAATTCAGTAAAAGTAAACACTCTGTTTAGACAACGTACCTTGACCCCTTGGAAGAGCAGCAACAATCCACGCGGGCGTGGACGGCATGGCGGCTTTAGGTATTGTCGGCGCCAGCTTTGATTCGTTTGACAATAGGCGACGAAGTAACAATTCACTAAGTTATTTTTTCCGTCTCGTTTTTATTTTGCAACAACTAAACTAAACGTAATAAATTCATTTTTGCACATTAGTTCCAAAATTAATGGAAACCTAAATTCAAAAATTTTCAAAATGTCCACCAATTTGTTGAATGCACAAGTTACATCGCCGCAAAATGTTGTCCCGAAGCCCGCTTAACAAATTTCGTTCAGGATCCAGTGCCATGGCTTTCAATTTGTCAAAGGCGGCGACAATTCGATTTCACAATTCATCTTCAGTTTTGGAGATCCGCGTGTACACTATATGCCGATTTTCTCTGATCCTTTGGACAGCTCCTAGTATTGTCCGGACACTAATAGGGCAGTCGCGAGTGCGCCGTATCGCTCACGATAGGTACGTACAGTTAAAGCTGAATTTTGGCGGCATTCGCCATACATTAAAACCATGTCAGTATACTCAGAAGCACAAAAAAATGCGGTTGTCCTGGCATTTTGTTCAAATACACACTTCTACACAAAAAAGTAAAGCAGTGTCAATTTCACCGTAAAATAATAATTAAAATAAACTTAAAACACAATTTACAAACACAAAGTCAAGTAGCTATTACTTAATGTACATTTCACCTTAAAACAATAATTAATTTGAATATTTTTACAAGAATACTGAAGTAGCGAAAAGCACACGCACTATCTCGGAAGATTCGCGGTGAACTAACAATGAAGCGGAAGTTTCAAAATAGTAAAAAAATATAGTCATAAATAGGGTAAACGGCGCAATTATCGTTTATCGATACTTATTAACACTTACTTACACCTACTACCTAAACAAGGCATTAGAATACAAGTACCTATTTTTGATACAAAAATTATTGATTGGATACTCTTTAAAAAAAAAATGTACTATTGATCTTACGAAACTAACGTTTTGTGAGTTCCAGCAAACGGGTATTGACTTTTTAATAGGTTACTTCCTATACGTAACATGTAAAACTATAAATTATCTCTAAATGTACTAGAAAATATTTAATAAGAACACGCATAAACAAAAAAGCTGTTTAGGTTTAAATACTTATGGCATAGTGTTTTTATAATTATCATACATACATAACATCACGCCTGTAATCCCAGACGGGTTAGGCAGAGGTGTACCGATAGTACACCCACATTTCGCCAGTTATGCTTAAGTCCCATGTAATAGGGGGCCAGCCGATTGCCATCAACCGGGCACAAATCCAGACTCCGGGCTGCTACTGAGAAATTCTAGATAGAAAAACCCAATAACACTTTGCCCGACCTGTGAATCGAACCCAGGACCTCATGCTCAGCAGTAGCTCTTGCGACCACTAAACCAATGAGGCAGTCAATTATCATATAATTATCATAACAGCCCGATAATCCTTAAAACACCATGCACAAAGTATTAAAAGCGGAACAGCTTAATTTATGTTTATCGATCATTAAACTAAGAAGAAAGCGCGCGCGCACATGCTCCGTGTTCTTTGAAGAATGCCGCCGCTGCCTCGTGCCGCCTGTCTAAAGAAGCCTACAAAAGAAGCTGCAAATTGTCTTATGGCGGCTTCCTATGTCGGCTCGAACGTCGGCACAGTAGTCCCCCTGCCTACGTACTAGTACACCCACAGGGAATGTGCGTCCCAGTGATAGGTTTTATTTATTTATTATTATTAGGCTTTTCAACAATGAGTAGGTACACTGTTACTTTAAAATTTGTATATTGCAAACTTATGTCTAAGCCCCTAATAACTATGAAATTTCAAGAACCAATAAATAAATGATAATCTTTATTTCTCCATAAATGCATTTACATAATTTAAATCTAAAACTGACTTAAGATAGTGTTCCAGAGTGAAAAACCCTGACTAATAAACTAGGTTTATGTACCTGTATCTTAGAAGCCAGTGTCCCTTTAAAGTGATGTGCATACAGTAAATAGGACACAAATAATATACAAAATCCAATTGGGCAAGTCCAAGAGAAACAAAAAAAAGAAAAAGAAAAACTGAATACAAGAAAAAAAACATTAAAAGAAAGTGTTGAGTTTGTCTATAGTGTGTTTCAGGAGCTGTGTTTGAGGGAGTGTGTATGTTTGTGATAGTGTAATTGAAGTATGAGTAAGTGTGTGAGCGTATGCAAGAGTAAAATAATTATCATAATTTATCTTTTATATATAACTTTATGAACGTAACGTAAAATTTCCCAACAGGAGATCCTCCGTATTGCGATAGGTTAGTTTTAGAAGATACTCCTTTAACTTAGCTTTGAGCAGATATTTAGTATCGGGATACATTTTTAGAACTTTATTAAGCTGGTTATAGAGTTTCGTACTGGAAACAAAATAGTGTTTCTTGGCAAACGAAGTTCTATGCGACTCTTGAAAAAAACCGTGCATTTTATTCTGTCTGTTGGCTCTGAGGACGGACGAGAAGGGTGCTTACGGAGCATTGACTGAAGAACATGCAGCTGCCTGACAGTCAACACTTTGGATTCCGCATAGAGCTGTACTGTGGAATTTCTTAGCGGCCGAGAGAGCAGAACCTTCAGAACAGCTCTTTGTGCTCGTTCTAGTGTGGTATTTTGTTACACCAAACACATCTTATTATCTATTTATGTATTTAACACCTGAGGAGCTGTTGTGCACAGCAATCCTTTCTATGATTCAGTAGGTACTAAAGTCTTTATGAAAATTGTATGACACTCATTTAATTTACATTTGTTTATCTGATATTGTTGTACTGCTGAAAAGCAAACCTTTAGCTACCTCTGTCTATTTTCCACATCCGTTTATCTCATTTCATGTGATCTCATATTATTTTCCTTTTATTGAATGTTGTGACATTTTGTATCTAACATTGTCATCTGTCAGTTTTTCTTTTTCTATGGTATTGAGCTAAGAGGTCGTCTATTTTATTGTAAAGGTATCGTAAAACTAGTGTTAAGCCAGGTTCTCACTGTAAGCCATCTTTATTGTTCCTGGCCGATAACCAATTAAGAAGTATTTGGATTGAAAACTAAAAAAATCACTTCTAGAACCATCGGCCAGGGGCTATATAAGGCAACCGTTACTTTTCACCAGGTTCTTTTGATTCCGTCTTTTGACTCGTTCTTTTGACTCGCGCTTCTGGCTCGCTCTGTTGGCTTCTTTCTTTTCGTACTTTTTCTTACTCTATGTTTTTCTAAAAGCTAATTAAATATAAACCTTCCTAAAAGTTATTCTCAGTGAATTTATTACAAACATCTTGTGTGTGTAAATGTGTTCAACTCACTCGATCACCTCCGACCCTCCCACTTGCGTCTACGAGAGGAGTTCGAGACGGTTTGCAGAGAACTAAAAAAACGTGGCGTGAGACTACGCTGCCTGAAGAAACAACAATCGACGCGAGCTCCCTCGCAACGGGCTGCAGGCTGATGGAGAGGCTGCTGCGAGCTCCCACTCGACGGACTGCAAGACGGAGGATTGGCCGACGCGAGCTGATTCAACCGTGAGCTGCTTCGCGACTGTAAGCACGGAGAGCCTGCTGCGAGCTTCCACTTGACAGACTGCGGGCCGGAGGAGCGGCCGACGCCTCGAGCTGCTGCACGACCGTGAGCTCCCTCGTGTTAGGCTGCGGGCCAGAGGATCGTCCTATGCTACTACTAATCGATTCCTATTCCTTAATATCTTTTTCTACGTAATTTTGCATTTCATATTTAAAAAATTATAATAACTTGTAACCATGTTTAGCCAGTCGGCTAAACGTTATGTTACACTAGTCGGATGAAATGGTTTTCAGTAGCGCCATCCCAGACTGGAATACAATAAGCTAAGATCGATTGGCACAAAGCAAAATAAACCACACTCAATGTGTCCCTATCTGCAGACTTGCGTATTTTTTTAAAAACGTAGATCAGCTTGCGAGTTTTACCAGAAAGTGTGTCAAGATGTTTTTGCCAATTAAGATGTTGGTCGATATGTACGCCTAGGTACTTGAAACTAGTGGACTTTTAGATTTCCAGGCAGTCACACTCACAAATGGTGGAAGGCGTACATATATGGGCTTTAAGAGTAAGGGAAGGTGATGGGCATAAATTTGACCCGATAGCAAATGGCTCGTAAACCGTTTTACTGACGTTTAGAGTATTAGGTTGTTTTTTAACCATATCAGCACACGTGTAAGTGCCTTCTCGGCACTTCGATAGCACTGGGCCCAGTCTACTCCATCTATAAGCAAGGTAGTATCATCGGCGTATGCAATGAATTTACAGTTTTGAACGGGCAGTTTACAGAGTTCATTTATATAGATAAGGAATAGAGTGTCCCCAGTATGCTACCTTGAGGCACACCGTAAGCAATGGGAAGCTCTTCACTCACATGTAGCCCGAATACCATAATAACCAATGATAACATACAATTTTATAACCAGCCTACAAAGATACCTATCTGACCTCTACAAGCCCAGTTCCTGGGTAATGCGATAAACCAAGTAAGACTGTTTGTCAGACTTTCAGGCTTCTGGCGGCCCGTAACGTCTGTCAAAGATCCACGAATGACAGCTGGGACAAACGGCATAACGCACTTTCCGAGGCATGGAGGAGTCTTGCTATGTAAAGATCCATCCACGGACCAAACGCGGCAAGCGTAGTTTAACCTGATCGATCGATTCTTGCAGCTGTTATTGCTTAGTCACTAGCCCCCTTAACTAAAATGTATTCAAGCTCGTGCACACTGGCACGACGCGACAACGCGACTTAAATAAATCAATAAATGTAACACACATGTTACATTTATTTATTTATTTAAACTTTTCGCACACAAAAAAGTACAAAGGCGGACTTCATTAAATTCCAGCCTGTCGTTGAAGTGTACCTATTTTACATTTTAGGTAAATAAGTAGAATAGGTAACAGAGCGTCGTGATAGTTTGCACTTTGTGGCAACGTAGCTTTTCAATGTTCAAGGATTCAAGTTCATTGAATCATTGACGTAGTGATCCAATTCTACAGTGTTCAAAACTGCTCAAAGTTAAAAATCCAGTTTTATTTTTTTGTGTATCGTCAGCAAAGGCGATAGCAAATATGTGGTTTCATTTATTGCATATATGTGAGACACATACTGTATATAATGAATTAAAAATACGTCAGTGAAAATTCAGTGAATTCATTTCATCATAGACTAATTGTGTGCGTGAATATGTTCTACTCTCTCGTCTTTACCCTCCGACCTTCCCACTCACTGACCGGGCTGTGGGCCGGTGGAGCGGCCGACGCGATGTGCTTCGCGACGGGCTGCGGGCTGGTAGAGCTGCCGACGTGAGCTGCTTCGCGACGGGCTGCGCTCTGGTGGAGCAGCCGACGCGAGCTGCTACGGGACAGCGAGATGCTTCGGGACAGTGAGCTCCCCTCGTGCGGGTTACGGGCCGGTGGAGGGTCTGACGTGAGCAGCTTCGCGTCATCTAATCGATTATATTTCTTAATTACTATTTCTAAATAGTTTTTGTATATTATGTTTTGAAATTATATTAATTTGTGATCACGTTTGGCCAGCCGGCTAAACGTTTCTTTACAAGTAGTCGCGCTATTTCAAACTCTATTACTATGCTTCAAGGCACAAAACCTCTTAATCATTACCTAATAAGCAAAATACAACCTGCAAAAGGCGTAGTTCCTCACAGACTATATAGGGCCAACAAGAAGGTTAGCTTTTTCTACCAACCAAAGGGCCATTTGCCTTTTAAAGGTACTTTTATAAAAACGCCATAATTCCTTCAAAACTGCCGCAAAAGCTTCAAGATATTATCCTTTTAAAATGTCCAACGCACGTACACATTTTACTCCCAACCATATAATGTGGGTCGTTTTCTCAAGTGAGGTCCAGCCTTCATTATTTTTCGAGTATATCATTTGCAACACAGCGTTTTCATTGTTTGCACTTAGCCCTTTTTGGTTTTTTTTTTTGACCTGACAAGTGTGATAATGGCACAATTTCCCATCTTTAAGCTGTCTTTTAGGAGAGGCATTGATTTCATTTCGTGGTATTTTCGTCGGCGTAAAGTAAAAGATTAATGTTCGGTGAAATAGGTCAGGCGAATGAAATTAGTTTTACGGGCTGCGAACTGGTGAGATCATGTAGAACTTAATTGTTTGAATGACGTGGATACATCCCGTCCACAACTTGCGAGGAAGGAAGTGGTTTATTGCGAAGCTTATAGGAATTTGCTCACAAGTCTTCACTACCGATTCCTATCTTTGATTTATAGACTTTCCGCTTACTTCGAAGTTTGGGAGTTCGAGTTTCATATTTTATGTGTAAGGCAGGCTTTGTTAAAATTATGTACTTGCGTTACCTAAAACTGTATATTTGATTTAGGTGTAACGTTTTACAGTGGGATAAAATAAGATCATTAATACGATAAACCTCTATCAACCTTACATTGTTAGGTAATCTATTTTTAGGGTTCTGCACTCAAAGGGTGCCAACAGAACCGTACTAAACCTTAGCTATACGTCCGTCAGCGGGCTTTATCTCAAGAACCGTAATAGGTATACAGTTTTGTTTGTTTGGCATCTCGCAGGTCAACCTATTGGGTTGTCGTCTGCTTAAGCGGACTTGCCTGTGGTTGCCCTAATAAATTAAGGCCTCCAGCCAGGACTTAAACTTAAATACTAACTAAAAACTAAGCGACAACGCTAAGGGCACCCACTATGGGGTACGAACCTTGGCTTAGGGCGTCGCTGGAAGAGGGCAGCAAGGGACTAGCTGGATCAGGATTTGAGCGATTTAAGGACGAATTTAAAGCTACAGGCTCAGCGGCGCGGGCTGGCTCGAGCAAGGGTCGGGAGGGGTAAAAATAAATATCTATCTAAGGTGACTGTTATAAGAAATCCCATGTGTTTACTGTTTCAATATTTTGGTGATAGCTGTTCGTCCGGAATAATCTGTAAGAAAGCATCAGTCAGTGTATCAATGTTGTGCTAATAAGTAGTATATACAGGAACGCAGACGTTCATTAGTTCACTAAACACGAAAAACTTAGCAAGCAATGGGAATTTACTTCCGAAAGCCAAATGACTAGCTGGATCAGGATTGATATTATTTTGGGACGAATTTAAAGCTATAGGCTCAGCGGCGCGGGCTGGCTCGAGCAAGGGTCGGGAGGGGCGTGGATTTGGGCGTCGCGGCGGGCCTCGGCGGCGAGGACGGTAGGACGTCGATCGGGTTTTGGGCTTATGTAGCGTGCTGGTGGCCTTACTACTCTCCTGGAGGAGGGTAGTGGCGTCGTCGGGAGCGATTAAGATATGCCTTGGTCGGCGAATACTACTAATGCGGGTGGTAGTATAGCGAGCGGCCGCTGAAATCAGGGGGTTTGAATGTTTGGTGCCACAGTCGAAGAAACGCTTAGATAAGCGTTTCATGAACTGGTTTATGGTTGGCATTTTTAGGTCGACGTGAAGATCTATGTTTCGGACATAATAAGGGGCACCCGTAACCCTTCTGAGGAAACGGTTCTGGAGGGTCTGCATCTTATGGAGATGTCGTGGGTGAGCGTGCGCAAATACAACGCAGGCATAGGTCATGATGGGACGGATGACTGCGGTATAGATGCGCAGTTTACATTTTAACGACAGTTTGCTTCGGGCTGTCAGTATAAACTGGAGTCTACTAAGAGCGAAGGAGGCGCGCGCGCGAACCGCCTTGATATGTTCCTTAAAGGTAAGGTTCTGATCTAGGATCACGCCTAAGTACTTGGCTTGCTTTTCCCAAGGGATCGGCTTGCCGTACATAGTGATCGGGCTGGAATAGGTATACAGTTGACAGAGTGTGTATTTAAATAGTAAAAAATCTAATAAAGTTGAAAATAAACTTTAAATTTTCGTTACCTATAATTTTCGTGTTTATTTTATTTCATAAAATAAACGTGTTTTTTTTATGTAGTGTTAAATGTTGTATGGAACCCCTCGTGTGCTAGTCCGAGTAGAACTTAATTGTTGTTTCAAAATAAAGGTCCTAATAAACACTCCTTCACTGTCTTCATTTATTAATGAATTCCTTACATTCATACTAATTTAACTTTCTAATGAGGATGTAAATAATACGGTACAATTTATTAGGCCGTTTTCAACATCTTTTTTATATGACCGTAATAAATTATGGTTAATCCTAACTTAAAGCGTATCTTTGTATCTTTGCGTCGGGAAAGTAAACAACGTTGGTTATATTTTGTTATATGATCTGGAATTGACAGGACAGGCCTTAGAAATATTACTGGCAAATATATATGGTTATGATGAGCTCGTACAGTATTTTAATGGTCCCTTTCATGTTAATTTTTGTTTTGGTATTTTAGGACTTGATAATCTGAAACTAAGTCGAATGAATTATAGTCAGAAGTTTAAACATAAATTAGTGTCCTTATAACACTTTCAGATTTCAACTAAACTTTGTCCATGATCTTTATCTGTAAAGCTTTAGAAAAAGTTAATAATTAAACCTAATTGTTTGTTGTCAGATCAAATTTATCAAGATCTGAAATATTAAGGCAAAGTCTCGGAAAAAATCTAGATCAAACTCCTCAACTAAATAACTCCATAACAATACATTTAATTTCGACAGGGTCATTTTGCGTAGAAGTAATGAGTGCCCCCGCAAATGATTTAGGATCGCTTGACCTGAATACTCCCGTTGAGTTATGAGTTAATTTATATGCGGAAAATATGGTGCAGACACATGACACTCAGATTAGCGAGTTGGAACGCACGTCTATTTGTTTTGATTACGTCGTCAGGCTTTTAACCCAATTTTGGTAACTGGAATTATTATACTGAATGAAGTGAGGAACATGCTTTGAGATATTATTTCTAGGAAGATTATGGAAAAGCGTTATTAAGAAAATGAAGAATACAAGGAAGATTAAAAGGATATAATATCAGTATTACATACAAATAAAATCAATTGAGCCCCATAATACCTGTTTGAACTATGTATTTGGCTGCATACTGTTCTAAACACGTGTAGCGAGACGTAATGTCTTCACAGTTATGTTACTAAAGCCACCAATTTCTTGTTAGGATCAGTTTAAGCTATCATCCCAATCTTAATCTTCACTTTATCAAATGTCAGCTCTTCAACATCTACTACCAGAGTTAGGTCTCCTTTGGTCCTTCAGTACTTAGTTGGATTGCCTGATTTCATATTCAACATACCTACACCAAAAGGGCTTCGCTCTTTGATTTCTAGATACTGGGTTACGTGCTACCCTTCGTAACGGCGATGTGTCGTTGGGGCTTTAGGTAAAGGGTGTAGTAATATCTTGGTTTATTTTGTTTTAAGTATCTTAGTATCTTTTTGTACTTGATTAGACGCTATTTTATAAGAAGTCGTGTCTACTGCTGGTATTAATGTTTAAATTGCATCAGCAGCGTCTGTAGGAACTGGGTTCATTTTAGCTAGTTACTGTCTTTTCTCCACCTTAAGTTAAACCTAGCGTTTCTCAACCTGCAGTCTCAGGTTGTGAATTTCTGCGAAGGTTATTTTTGTAATGATAATATTAAACATTTTCCGATTCGCTACCATTCCCGCTTATCACTAAGTCATAGTCTCACCATATCACAATAATATTACGGCAGAGATGCATACGCAGTCGCACAATAGGCTCTGATTTCGATTTGCATTTTAACGCAGTTTGCGTCTGCCTAAATATTGTTCAATATAATTGATACCGGCCCTCTAATATTGTAATCATTTGATTCCACTTAACGCTGACATTTAGGATAACTGGGGTTAGCGTTTAGTGTATGGTAATTCTCAAATACTGAAACTATATTTGCATTATTGGTTACAAGCTCTTCAACTCTTCTTATTTTGTGTTTTCATCTCTCACTCATTGATATTGGCAGTCTAATAAAATCAAAAAATAACCGCTGAAATCAGGGATTTTCTGTATAGTGTATGTTTCATAATATTTGGACTTTTGGTTGTCAATTCTTTATCTATTTTTGCTTTATTTTAACTAGCGTTTTTATTTCTCTCTCTTTCATCTCATTCATTATTCATCAGTTCAACGGAAAGATGTCCACTGCTGGACATAGGCCTCCCCCAAGCACCGTCACTTCGAACAGTTCTGTGCTTCCAGCTTCCAGCGGATTCCTGCGGCCTTGACAGGGTAAATTATGATATTCGTCTTATTATGATAAAGTATTTTAAATTGTGTCTCGTTGTCAATATTTACGGGTTTAAAATCACAAGATGATTACCAAGATTATCTAGATCCGGAAACGTAACACTGGCTTGCAGTACACCACAGCAAACAGCTTAAAACAATAAACAAGTCGCCATATCAGCACAAACACTTATTCTCTCACCTTCCACACTTTTTTCAATTTTAATCCCATTAGCTTACTTGCTGATGATAGTTTATTTTTTAATCCACTGGAAGCCATTACGGTAATATCTTGATCTGAAAGCCTTCAATTTATTGGCGGTTGGCAAATGAAATGCACTTTTGTGGTATGTAGTTCTTTTATGAGACGACGAAGCTAGAAAAAATTAAAACTCAAGATAAAACGAAATATACCGTCAGTTATCTTTCGTGGGTCATTTTTATTTTATTGCGTTGAACGGTGTGTTTTAATAAATTGAAAGTTTTGAATGTGTTGGGTAAAGGATTATTTGTGTTTAATTTGCTTATGCAGTTTTTGAGAGTTTCTGGTTATTGTAAGACCTAATTGAGTTTAAATTGCTAATCTTTTTTCAAATATTATTTTAGTACAGGGTTTTTTTATCTCACGAAGCTAAACGTGCTTTACTTGTGGTTCCCAGTATACAAACACGCTATGAATGAGTGTGTAAATGCAGGTGCTCTCCGTACCGTACAAGACAATGTCACAATGTTCGCGGAAGTGTGTATGTGCGTGTGCGTGTGTGTGTTATATGCTGACGCTAATCGGCTTCACGCACACATTCACAGCTGATTTGTATAAAGCGCGCTTCGCTTTGGAGATAAAATACTCAACAGTTGAATAGTTTTTTAAAATTATCAGCATTATTTTGTAGGATGGGTAATCAACATTGCTCTAGTAATATGAAATTAATTTAAGAACATTTTCAAATTTGTTCCACAGCACGTTTTAAATCTAACTAGCCTGTAGTATCCCACTGCAGGGCGAAAGCCGTCATCTCCCTTTGCCACACAATTATGTCTTTTGCTAGTGTCAGACAGTCCTTTCGGTAGGAGTCAAGCTCATCCCACCATCTTCGTCTCGGCCTGCCGCAAAGTCGAACCCCAGGATACTGCACTCTATGGCTCGCTGGCAAACCTCGAGCTTGGTACTCTGCTGAAGTGTCAAAGAAAATTTAAACTATCCAAAGGAATTACTTACAATAACACTTCTCAGCGCTCTGTGAATTATTTAAATAGCTATTTTTCCAATGTTGGTAAATCGTTGACCGAACAAATAGCGCGAGTACAAAACACGGCCCCAAAAAATATTTATAACCACAAATTTTGACAAAGGTTTTAAATTAATATGAATATTTTTAGATTTAGCTTTCAATACGGTCTCTGTTACGATCCTTGTACAAAAATTTGAAAAAATTGGCTTTAGGGGGAGGAGCTTAGCCTTTTGATCGATTATCTAACCGACAGAACTCAATGCGTTAAGGTCTGTCCTTACACCAGTACTGATCGTCTAGTAACCTACGGCGTTCCGCAAGGTAGCATTCTTGGCCCAACCCTTTTTCTAGTTTACATAAACGATCTCCTTTGTCTAAACTCATTTCATGGGAAAATAATCTCATACGCTTATGACACAGCCCTCATTTTCGCTGCTGAAACATGGAATGTGACTTACCAACTAGCGCAAAAGGGTGTTGATACCTTACCTTACCTTAAACGTTGAAAAAACAAATTATCTGACTTTTTCGATCCGTACTTCTTCATATGCGGGTCTAAATCTGATCGCACAGAATTGTTCCCTTGACGCTTCGGGTTATTTTAAATGCGCATGTAATCATTTAGAACGTACAAAGTCAATCAAATACAAATCAAAACTTAAGCTTCAAGGCACACATTTAATTCTTTAAAACATTGAGACATGTAGTGAGCCCTATAATCCTAAAGCAAATCTATTATGCGCTTTATCAGTCACTAATTGCATACTGCATATCGTCTTGGGGTGGTGCTCCGAAAACTACTATAAAACTACTTGAAGTTTCACAAAGAACCATACTGAAACCTTGCACTTTTAAGCCTTTTCGTTACTCAACCACACTTATTTTTGAATGCTGTGAGGTGCTGACTATACGCCAACTGTTTATCTTAAGTATTCTATCAAAACAGCATACTACCTTAGATTTCAATCCAACCCTGTTAAGAAGGCGGAAGGGTTTACATGCATGTAAGAGGCTATGTCAGTCAAAGGCGACTTTTATTCGTAGATTTTACCCATTTTTGGGCCCTTATTTATATAACAAAATGAATAAGATACTTGAAATGTACTAAATAACCAAATTGACGATGAAGAATTTGGTATCTTTATGGCTTTGGAAGTTAACATACGATGAGACTGAAAATTTACTGACCATCTGAAAATAGTGATTCAACTGATTGACGGTTTTGTCAATCTATTATCTCTACATATAAATGAATCTACTAGCTATTGACCAGTAGCTTCTCCACGCGCTCTCGATGTGACGTGTAACTTCTATTCTTATCGCGACTGGATGTAGACTATTTGGCCCAGATAGATTTAGTCCTGGACATATTACGCAATCTCCTAACCCCCATGTATAGTCTCCTTTTGATGCTGTTTGCCATAAGTTTTTTATTTAACATGTTCATCTGAAGCCCAATCTCAAAGCTTGATTTTTAAGTCTGCGAGCATGTAACGAGTACCCAAATCAGTCGATAATAAGGTAAAAAAGTACGTTCGATAATCTACTTCAAACTTCTTTCTATTACCATAAAAACATTGAAACTTCTCTCTATCGCGTTTCAAGTACCAATATTAAGCATATTAATGCCACGAATACCCATTATCATGACTAAACATGTAAAGACCAATTAAAATTGTATAATTTGTAACTGGCACATTACTCTTTGTGACAAAAACATTTAAAGCACTTACAAGGTAATTTGAACTTTATTTACTGTAATTACGTTTGTTATTACAGTAAGTGAAGAGGGTGAAATGTATAATTTAAATACTGGTATTACTAAGACCACATAAAAACTATTAGCTCTAATAAATCAAGTTGACTATCCCTGGGAAACCATTGCGTTATTCTGTAGTGGTGTGATCACGTGCAAAAAGTTTCGGTGGGTTTTCTTTTTCAAAGTTTATTGAGATTTGGGTAGCTTCAAGTAGCAAGGCGGGTAGGGCTGGTTCTTTATCACTTTACCTATAAGCCGACGTCAAAATATCGCGGCGGGATTTATCGCGCACTGGATTTTCAACTCTCGGTGTTGAGCCGAGCATATACCATGATTTTGCTTATATTGTACTTCATAAAATCGTAAAAGTTGTAAATTCTTCTAAAATTCCTTTACTTCTAAACATCATACAACTTCGCAGATGCCTGTCCATGGCCATCGCATTCCACACCAAATTCTCACTTCTTTAAAATATGATTATTTTACTACGATTTCATTTGTTTAATTCCCAACACTAGTAACTACATTTTAATTACGTAGAGTACATTTTTTATGTCAGAACAGTACATTAGTTGCTATTAATATAACTGAAAGGAATATGACAGCCGCGCTATAAATTCGCATTCAAATTGTAGCTCTAGACTTAGTTGAATAAATTATAAATGTTTATTGTAAGGATATTACATACAAAAGTAGGAGGTCAGAAATGCAGTCGCTTCATGTAAAATACTGGTTGACCCCAACATAATTGGGAAAAGGCTAAGAAAAAGAGATGATGTACGCAAAATAAATTTGTAGTACTTTATTATTTTAGCATTTATCAGACGAACACGCAATAGAAATGTGTCAACAGTTAAGCAATAGACTACTATTCTGTCAAGTAAGTAACGAGAAAATATCATTAATACACAAAATGTTAGTTATTCATCCAAATGTATTGTACTTCCTTCAAAGTATACTCTTCAGAAACGACACACTTAGGCCAACGAATAATCCAATCATCAAAACATTTTTCAAACGCTTTTTCCGGAATTGAGTTCAGTTCTCGCCGCGAATTCTCCTTTATGTCGGTTTCGGTTCAGTTGTAACAGTGCGTTTCGTGAATGTTGGGTTGTAATTGACTCGGGTCGGTTTAAGCGATTCAGTTTTTGGAGAAAATTCAGGTCTTTTGGGACTTGCCGAGCGGCAACATGGCATTATTTAAAATGGTACGGATCGGCTCGTGAGACACAGAAAGTTCAGCACTTATCTCTCTCAAACTTGAATGCGGATTTTCAGGCACTATTTTCTTCACTCTTGCAATGTTTACTTCAGTTGAAGACGTTGATGGCCTATCAGAGCGAGGCAAATCTTCCATCACATCTCGATCGCTTTTGATCGCTTTGTACCACTAATAAGTACGTGTTTTTGAAGAAGTTGATTCACCGTAAGCCTTGTAACATTTTCAGTGACTACGAATACGAAATTTCATTGGCGATGTTAAAGTTTAAGACAAGCAAGCGATGTTTTTGTCCATTATGAAATTCGCAATACACACTAGATATGATCTAACTAAAAACAGCACTGTATTTAATCTTAATAACAGATGCAACTCAAACTCCGCGCCGAAATGGAAAACAGTTGTATCAATCTAACAAGAACAAAAAAAATTGAACCATAAACAAATCATCCATTCCCGGTACTTTTTTAGGGGCCCATTTTTGAATGTGGAAGTCAACCCAGGTAACATGTAGATCTTCCATAGTTCTAGGTAACCAATCCACTTTGGCCACCCGAACCCAAAGCTCAATTGGTTTTGGTTCCATGTTTTGCGATAGTCCTGCACCAACCGGGGGTTGTCCTTAGGTGCACTTCCATAATGCATACAGAAATAATCGTCAGTTGGTGCCTCAACGCTTAAAATTGTCTACCTTTGGAAGGCGTACGCGTTACCTGCGGCCCCTCGTTCGCCTTCCAAATGTCCAAGACCAACAAACAATAATTCTCGTACGGAGTTTTGTTTATCCATGTTATAAGGCTATGCTTGTACAGTCCCTAATCTTTCTCATAATAGACTATGGTTATGTGTGTTACTATGACCTGAATACAGATCTCCTCAATAAACTTGACCGCCTTCTAAATAACTGCATACGATTTGTCTTCAATCTACGTAAGTATGATCATGTGTCTGCGCACCGATTGCTTTTAAAATGGTTACCCATACGTCAGCGTAGAGAGTTGAGGGCTCTGTCTATATTGTACTCTATACTCGACAAATCTACCTCTCCTTCTTACCTGACCCCCCATGTTCAATACTTATGCTCAGCCCATAGTAAAAATCTTCGTTCCACTAACAATCGTCTTCTACGATGTCCTTCTCTCCGCTCTAGTTTTATTCACTCTTCTTTCTTTGTCCAAGCGGTGTTTCTTTGGTATGCGCTCCCTCTGAACATCAGGATGGCTACCAGTCGTGTATTCGTGAGACGTTTATAAAATCATCTCAGCGCTGATTTGCTGGATTCGTTTTCTCCTCTACCTATCGTTATTTCTCCTGACAAAGTTCATATGTATGTATTTAAGTATATGTCGGAGATGGTTAACGGTTTTAAGTGATTTTTATTATTAACTATTGTCTAATTAATCGGAACATAATTTATTAAGTGCTCTGTGTACGCAATAATTGATTCTTGGCAACTTATTTTAATAATTGTAACCGATGGTTTTTGTTCAAAACAATTGATAATAATGTTACTTTAATTTTATGGTCATTTACTTTGTAAATTTACCATTGTTTGTTTACGACAATTATTCTTCTATTATTTGATTACTTTATAATGTAAGTCTTATTAGATTTAGCACATTTTAGTGTTTGTATCAAGTAAACACGTGACGTACTTCCGTGCGTCATCGGACAGAGTTGTCGTGGAGGGATTGCAAGGTGGGGGCATCGTCTCATAAAAGAGCGTGCCCTCTGTGTGCGAGGCTTCCCCCCCGACCCTTGCTCGACGAAGTGCCAGCCCGCGCCGTAGCTGAGCCTGTAGCTTTAAATTCCCCGAATAATAATAATCAACAAAATCTGATCCAGCCTGTCCCATCTTGCTGTCCTCCCGTCAGTGACGCCCTAAGCTGAGGTCCGTACCCCACAGGGGGTGCCCTTAGCGAGCGTTCGCTTAGTAATGTAAGTAGTTTTACGCCCCTGGCTGGAGGCTTTGAGTCCGCTTAAGGCAGCCACAGGATAGTCCGGTTATGTAGTCACGACCTCTCAAGGTCAACTACGAGATGCCATGTTAAAAAAAAAAAAAAAAAAATGTGCGAGGCAGTCGATCTTCGGACTCGACTCATTAAAGAGCTCCCCCGCTCCCGACAAAACGTGTCGGTTTACCTGGTACAGCGCTGCTGTATATTGACATAGCTGTATTGGCTTTCTGATAGCGAGCGATACACTTTGTCGTTGGGTGGCTAGGCCACTATACGAACTGAGACCTGAAAAAGTCTGTTCGGTTTATTGTATTGTTTTAATTTGTAATAGTGTACTTAATAAAACCCCTGTAATTGTTTATACAGTATTGTTTATCCCTATAAAATGGGAACTCCAAACCCTGACGAAATACCTCTCGGCACTCCTGATCCTACATCAGAAGTGGGATTAGGTTTAGCCCAGGAATCGCTAGGTGTTGGTGATCCATGGCGAGTAATGTTAGAGCTTCAGAACCATAATATGGGTTCAGTTAATTGAAGCGATTAAGACTCACTTCACTCCGTCTGTTTACCGTAATTCGCTTGCCCGATTTTGACCCAGACCTATCTGATTCCAATGCTCAATCTTGAATTACAACCGTCTATATTTGCCTATCGGAAAAGCCTCTTCAATGTAGCACTCTTATTATTGCCCTCGCTAAAGCCTTAAAGGGCAGTGCTAACGTATGGCTTTCCCAAGTATCATATGCAGGTATGTCCTGGTCCGACTTTAAAGAGTCTCTTCCTCTCTCGTTATCATAGTTTCGGAAACTGTTGCCGCTACCCTCATTAACCTTCATAATAGTCGACCGAAAGAAGGAGAATCTATAGCCGCATTTGTAAAAGCCTGAGTGTCATACGTTTCTACTGTACTGGCCCATGTCTCCAAATTTGATTCCCGTGCTCATCGACTAGCATTTACTACCGAAGTACATACTAGGCATAAACTTCAACAAGAACTGTGTCTTGTCCCATCTTAAGAGAAAGTCTCAGATTTCCTCTGACCAGCTCGATTCTTCTGAACCTAAGAGGTTCAAACCAAGTACAATAATATGTCACATTTGTGGTATATTGGGGCATAAATCTACAAACTGTCTCAAGAAGGCTGAGAAAACCAATAATCCTGGACCAGCCAGATCGTCACATAAGGCGACACCACAGAAGATCGTTTGTTACCGTTGTGGGGGAGTCGGGACACGTCGCTCCACATTGCCCAAAGGCGACCGAAAGGCGATCGGAAGGCGGCCGGCAGTCGGCCTTGGACCAGCCAACCATCAGTGAAACGAGTTGAAGCGTGTGATGTACGACCTATCACAGGTGTTCTACAGCAATCTGGTGAGTCGCTTCCATTTTGTTACGACTCTGGGACTGATTGTTCTCTTATTGCAAAAACATTTACTGAAAAGTTGCCTGGCAAACGTATCTCTTGTGTGGTCAATATAGTGGGAATATGTACCGTACAAATTCCGAGTAAAGTAGAAATGTGATACCGGATGCCCATATAAGTCATAGTATCATGATAGGCCGTGAGATATTAAAATAAGGTTTTGCGTTTATACGATCGAAAAAAAAGTCCTACCATTGCAATAAGTAAGATTATTGATAAATGCTCTATTCCTGAGACTCTGAATTTTCATGATATTGATCTCTTCTAGAATCAATCAACAACTGTCAAATAGTTGTCTTTTAGCTGACCAACCGCTAGATTCTGAAATTTTAGCAATCGTTTCTAATCTGAAAAATTAGTCTCTACCCCTAATTTTATGGACAAACTCGTTGTTTACCTATTGTCTGTTATAAACCACATCCATGTAGCAATCATGCATTTAGGTTGGGATAAAATATTTTAAAAGATTTATGAGCATTGCCAAATTGCATTAAATCTCTTCAAGTCTAGTGCCTATATTTGAAGCACTCTCTCGCGTTATAGCTGACCAAGGTCATTGTTTTGCTAGCAAAAACTTTAAAGATTTTTGTGATTCCCATAATATTGCTTTGCATTTGATAGCTACCGGTACATGTAGGGCTAATGGGCAGGTTGAACGCATAATGAGAACATTAAAAAGTATGCTTACAGCCGTTGAAACCAGTGAACGATCATGGCAAGATGCCATTGAAGACGTTCAAATTCCTCATATTTGCACAATTAATCGGGTTACTAAATCTAGTCCTTTAGATTTATTGATTGGTCGAGTAGCTAGACCTTTAAGTTTGATGACTGTTGACAGCGAGGAGATTGAAGTAAATATGTCTCGTGTAAGGGAACAAGCAGCCCTGGGTATAACTAAAAGTGCCGAATACGATAAAGCCCTATATGATAAGACTAAAGCTATGTTGAAAAAGTTTCAAGTTGGAGACTTTGTACTCATTGCTAATGAGGAACGAAACCAAACTAAATTAGATCTTAAATTTAAAGGTCCCTATCGAGTTTTAGAACTATTGGATGGTGATAGATATTTGTTAAAATCTCTGAGTACCAATAGAAATGACAAATATGCCCATGATCATGTGATGATTTCAATGTTGATACTGATGATGATTCATCTGCTACTGACATATTATAGCTGAATTGACAAGATGTCTATGTTGACTCTTTTTTTTATCTTGATACTTAATCGGATGTCTATGTTGACTCCTGGATTTGGATGTTGAACTTGACGCTTATGCGGGTTGTTTATGTTGACGCCTATGCGGGTTGTCTATTCGACTCCAAGTTACTTGTCGAATCCCATGGTGTGATTTCGGCTGGGAGACTATGTCTCTACTTTAGTTGAGCTAGGTAGTGTCTGCAGCAGTATGGTCATTTTGAATGGTTGCGATGCAACTGCTATTGATAATAATTTTATTGGACTAATTCAGGATTTTTCTTTTAACATGCCTTTTGCCAAAACTTATTGATAATAATTTTATTGGACTACTTCAGGATTTTTCTTTTCAACATATTACATATTTTGGATTTTTCTTTTAACATGCCTTTTGTTATAACTTATTGATAATAATTTTATTGGACTACTTCAGGATTTTACTTTTCAACATACCTTTTGTAAAGGCTTTTGTTTGTCAGAAAGGCCGAACGATATTCACAAAGAGATTTATTTTCAGGATCACACGAGGCCGTGTAAAACGTCAGTTATGGCCGTGTCGGAGATGGTTAACGGTTATAAGTGATTTTTATTATTAACTATTGTCTAATTAATCGGAACATAATTTGTTAAGTGCTTTGTGTACGCAATAATTGATTCTTGGCAACTTATTTTAATAATTGTAACCGATGGTTTTTGTTCAAAACAATTGATGAAAATGTTACTTTAATTTTATAGTCTTTTACTTTGTAAATTTACCATTGTTTGTTTACGACAATTATTCTTCTATTATTTGATTACTTTATAATGTAAGTCTTATTAGATTTAGCACATTTTAGTGTTTGTATCAAGTAAACACGTGACGTACTTCCGTGCGTCATCGGACAGAGTTGTCGTGGAGGGATTGCAAGGTGGGGGCATCGTCTCATAAAAGAGCGTGCCCTCTGTGTGCGAGGCTTCCCCCCCGACCCTTGCTCGACGAAGTGCCAGCCCGCGCCGTAGCTGAGCCTGTAGCTTTAAATTCCCCGATTAATAATAATCAACTAAACTTGATCCAGCCTGTCCCATCTTGCTGTCCTCCCGTCAGCGACGCCCTAAGCCGAGGTCCGTACCCCACAGGGGGTGCCCTTAGCGAGCGTTCGCTTAATAATATAAGTAGTTTTACGCCCCTGGCTGGAGGCTTTGAGTCCGCTTAAGGCAGCCACAGGATAGTCCGGTTAAGTAGTCACGACCTCTCAAGGTCAACTACGAGATGCCAATATAAAAAAAAAAAAAAAAAAATGTGCGAGGCAGTCGATCTTCGGACTCGACTCATTAAAGAGCTCCCCTGCTCCCGACAAAACGTGACGGTTTACCTGGTACAGCGCTGCTGTATATTGACATAGCTGTATTGGCTTTCTGATAGCGAGCGCTACACTTTGTCGTTGGGTGGCTAGGCCACTATACGAACTGAGACCTGAAAAAGTCTGGTCGGTTAATTGTATTGTTTTAATTTGTAATAGTGTACTTAATAAAACCCCTGTAATTGTTTATCCCTATAAAATGGGAACTCCAAACTCTGACGAAATACCTCTCGGCACTCCTGATCCTACATTTATATTATTATTATTTTACAATTTTTCGAGTTATTGCACCCTTTTGTTGCACCTGCCACGTTTTGTCTCTGCAGCACCCTAAGATTGACTGGTAGAAAATGCCTCTGGCATTAAGTCCGCCTTTGTACAGTATTTTTTACTTGTGCATGAAGTGTTAATAAATAAATAAATATCTTTTTCAAACACTCTAAAGGTAACAGAGACATTTTATTTAATCTGAACCACTTTATTTGTAAACTACCAGTAGCCTTAGCATTATTTACCATAAATTATGTTCTATTCTATTCTATTTTTAAACCTTGACCGATAAACCCCAACCGAAAATGTAAAACATGTTCAACAGCTGTTAAAAATTGGTAGAACAAAAAGAAGAACAATCCACAAAAGATAAAGTGAGACATAAAAGAGAAACCAATCGTAAACTTTACAAGATAACTAGGTTAAGTAGAAAAAAAAACATTTGCTAGTTTTCGTAATGAATCAACAAAACTTTCTAATTTTAATTCAATTCAATTCAATGCGTTGATTTCAACCAACAATTGGGTCATAATTAGGAAAAAAAAGACAAAACACAGCACACAAAATTCATTATTACTTACAAATTAAATTGACAAAGTCAAACTAAAATTAGAAATAATCATAAATAACATAAATACACTTAATATTTAAAAAATAATAACTCTTAAATAAATAATGCCTTTAATTTGGATCTCAATGCTCCATATTTGCCTTCATTCATTAAGATGAGCCCAATGAAGTGCTCAAAATGTTTGCCAACATTATACGTGGGCCGCTAATATGCGGTTTGCAGAGATTCTAAGATAAGCTAAGACTCATTTAAACTTAACAATGTGCTAAACTTAGCTAAGTATTCGAGATTGTTCGCGTTCGTAGTTGAATTAATTCGTGATAAGTTTGAGTTAGTTTTAGGTAATATTGCAACTGAGCTACACGCTACACGTATGTATTAAAATATTAAACAGGTGTGATGATGATCGTGATGGTATGAGGGGAGTTTGAGTTTCATTACAAAAAGAAATATTAGTCTAGTGGACTATGTTAAGTATTACAGAAAACCTGGAAAAAGTTTAAATTAACCAAGTTTGTGAAACAAATCTTCTGAATTTCACATTTAAAATGTCATTAACGAGAAAGCTTAAGGGTAAATAAGCTAAGCTAGAAGTCAAGATAGCTTAATAAGGTGACGTTCTAACAGCGATAAGGACGATGGGAAATCCAAATATATATGGATGGACATAAGCAACCGGAAAAGATTTAAACAATCGTGTTGAAAGTCGCTGTAGAAATACGAAACGACCTCTGAGAGATAGCGCTTGTTTAGGTTCTAAGGACTATGAACGGACCACGTTTAACCGAAAAATATTAAACTCAAACCAAACAACATGAAAGTGTATGTTTAATATTTGATGGTGGCCCAAACAACGTCTAACCAAGCTTAGCCGTATACATTCCATTTTGGAGCAACAAACTGACAAGCAATAATTAATATTCAACGAAACGCACACTCGGCTATCAGGAGCGGTTCCGTACCAGTAAATTGCACGAGTTGGTCCAAGTGAGCCAATTCACCCCACCGCGGGGCGTTTACTAAAACTTTGCTCGTATTTAATTTGGCAGCGCACTCGCTAGGGACTAGCCTGATTATTGTTACACGTTAAACACTATAAGTTCAAACTTTGGGCTATATAGCATCAATATTGTCACGAAGTTTGCCTGTTGGAATTTGAATATTAATTTTGGTAACTTTATTTTTGGGAGCTTCCTTGTTTTGGAGTTAGTTTAAAATAGTTGTGACTTGTTGAGTTTGTAAAAAGTTGTCTATGTTTTTAGTCCATACATTCACATCTTATAGTATTTGTACGTATGTATACAATAACTCTTTGTTAAACTTTACTTTAATTAACTTGTAATTCATTCAAATATCTATAACGTGAGTCAATCGTCAATCAAAATTCAAAGAGCAGATATCCGAAAACCTTGAATGTTTACTAGTTTACGTCAATGCTGACACGGCTCTAGATGCAGCACCTTTTCCTCCTAGTTAATTCTATCTCCAAGGTTAACTTCCAACACTCTGCCAAAATCAATATAAGCATCGAAGCCGAACTGCATTGGGTGAATCTCAATATGGGTATGAGTATCAGCCCTCCCTTTATATGATACTTTACGAGTACCAGCGTTAGTTAAGTAAATTTTGTGCAATTTGGCATAAAGCCGTGCATCCAAAGTTTTGGTTCAAGTTAGTGGAGAATCGAGTTTTGTATTTTCTACGAGACATTGTAATGAACAATACGTTGGGAAGGTGCGGAATCATGAAAGGCTACTTTGTTGTAATATTTTTAGAATTTTGGGCAGTGCCATTTCATAAAATGTACTAATATGTCGGTAGAATCATTCACAATGTATCTCGAGAGGCAATAGTAAGCTTTTGCAAAATAGGGTAAATACTGAATACAGTAAAATTACTAATCATAATAAAAGCTTAACCCCGAACTGTTAAAAACTACGACTTTAATTGTATCTGAAGAATCATATTGCTTCGAAACGTTACTGCCCAACAAATTGCTACCAATAAAAACTTTCAAGTTGCAAAAATTAAATCTGTTAATGCCAGCGCTCCTACACTCCGCTGCCAAGTTTATTAGAACAAATACATTGAACTAGATTCTTGTCTCTTATTATCTTTATCAATCTAAACATATAGAACAGTTCCGTGACCTACCAATCTCTCTTCTTGGTCGCGTACTTCATTACTGATCTGACTTCATGTCCATGAAAGGCCTTCGTAGCTTTATGTATGATGTATTTCTACTTTGTACAGTCATCGGCTTCTATCAAGGCTATCATAACAAAGAATCCAGTGAGAGCGGTTACCTGGTCAACAGAGCGGTTACCTGGTCAACAGAGCGGTTACCTGGTCCAAGACCAAGACCAAAAGGATCTTGGTCTTGGACTAAATGATACCGCAAAATAAAACCACTGCTGATAGAAACATGTCATTTGGAAGAAAATGTTCCTTAGATTTAGAGGATGTACTGGTACTCTAAAAAAGATTCATACACTGCGTGGTTATTAAGACAATCTGATGTTATAAACATCAGATTGTCTGTGAAAATTCATATTACCAATAGGTATAAAATTTAAATTGATTTACGTATTGAGTCATACGAACGAGCACACACGAGTGACAGTGCTAGCGTTCGTCCGGGACACCCTGGACAGTCATGAGCTCTACAAAACTACTTACTGAGTAATCTTCATACCTCAACATGAGCCAACAGTTCGCGTAGCTCATTTCAATAAAGAAGACTAAATTAATAGAAGGTACAAGTTTCATAACACGTTATAAATCAATTAATGAATCAGTGCCTAGCCTTTTCTCAACTAGGTCGGGGCTCTTTGTTTGATGTTTTCGTCCTTATGAACTTTGCAATGCACAAGATATGATCAAACTAAAATCAGCACTGTTTTTAATCTTAATAACCGATGCTACTCAAACTCCGCGCCAAAATAAAAACAGTTGTGCCAATCTAGCAACAACAAAAAAAGAATTTGGAACCATAAACAAATCATCCATTCCCGATACTTTTTTGACAGAATGTATCAGAATGTATTATATTTTTTTTTGACATTAAGATTTAAGTCAATAATGTACTAAATTTAAACTAACTATTAAAATACACGTATAATAACCTAATCTGACTAAAACTATTAACAAACTAAAACATGTCGTCGAAAAATTCCTCCGCATCGCTGTCGATTGGTAATGTACCCAAGAGACTGGCTACATTGCCACGTTCCAACAGCCTCTGGCTAAGATAAAAGCAGCCCTGGATCACGGAAAGTGTCAACCAGGCGTTTGGAGATTTCGTAGAATAAACCAACCATATAAGTAGGCAAAAATAAACGTACCTAGTCATATTCCATGCTCAAAGGACCAATAGCACTTTGGAAAAAAGCTGCTTCGTTAGTGCAGTGGTCACACGTGCTGTGCATGAGGTGTTATTTCCAAGTCAGGCAAAGTGTTATTGCATTTTTCCGCCAAGAATTTTATAGTCGTAGCCCGAAGTCTGGATTTTCGTGCCCGGTTGATGGCAATATTCTCGCCCCTATTACATTGAGACTTAAACATAACGGGCGATGTAGGTGCACATCCCTGCCTACACTTTGGATAAAACAGAAGTGACCTTAGTTTATATAATTTTTAACAACTGTTAGGTTGCATTTTTTGAAGACAAAGCTGATCGCCTGCTACAGTTCAACAATACTAACCAAGGTTAACGAGGAGCCTTCAAAAATAAATTCCTTTTAAAATGTTATCGATATTGAATGTCCTTGAATACCTTCATCTATTTGTTCACCTTTATAACAATATCTACGATTTTTTGTTTTAACAACGTGGATTTTCTTCCTTACAGTAAGTAACTTGTAACATAGCCACAATCCTGTAATTAGCTTCGCCGTCTTTCTGTGAAGGTTTTCTTTCATAATTGCGTTTGGGAAAAGATTTACCTTGGAAACTTGGAAAATTATAATCTTAGGGAATGTTAGAGTGTATTTACTTAAATTTAATTTACATTACGGAACCTCTTTGGAATTTTGTTATCATTTTTCAATAACTTATAATACAAAACAACACCGTGTTAGCCTGTTTTTCATTTTTTTCTGAAGCGGAGTAAAATTCGAATAAGGACAATTATTTTACACACATTTTCTTAACTCTATGTTTGTTTTTGTTCATGTATAATCAACCTTAAATCGATACTATTATCTTGAATGCGAAAGTAACTCATTCTGTCTGTCTGTATGTTACATCCAGGATATTTGTATTAAACAAAAGAACACACAAGCAAAGTCACCGGCAACAGCTACTCTGTTAATATAATTTTTCATAACAACACCAGTCAGAAAAAATACTCCAACTGTCTAATACCTGATAAGGATGATTTTACCTAGGCCAGATATTTTTATCCGTGGAATAAAATTAAAGTCTGTCACTTCTAGTATGGTAAACCTGTCAAAAATTCAAAATGTATTCTCATGATAAGACGTGTTCTAGGTATAAAAGGTTGGTGAAATTCGCCCTTAGTATAAGTCTGTCAGTAAATGTTCCTAATTTGACGTAGCCAAGAAAACAGTAGAAATGGCGGTTGCTATGGCAACTCAAGCTTCGTTGGCACATTGTGTAAGCAAATTGTAATTCGAACTAAAAGCACCATCTCATCCCAAGTCACCACTTTCTTCTTGTTTTTTCCATTTACCAATATCAAAACAAAATCCAAGCTAGGTTCCCTTGAAGTAAGTATTTCATTATTTTGTTCTGTTTTCGTGTTTCCCTTTATTGCTTCATTGGTTTGGAAGTATGTTCCTGTTTCCTTGTTTCTAAACATTAATTGGATTTTTATTTCGTGATAATCTGAAGGCCAATTCTCGTATTAAAAACGTTCAAATTCAGTGACAATTAATGTAAAAACTTGTCAAAAGTATATGTAAATTATTTGTATTTTTGACATATAGAGAGTGAGATGAGAACGCGAATGTTTGTAAAAAAACGGGATTTGCCCCTCAGAAAGTTGACGATATTGATTTTGAACCTAAAGCGGGCTTTAAAAAGGTGAGAATAGCCGCACGATTTCGTCGCAAAGCGAAAATCGACTTGAC
Organism: Dasypolia templi; assembly: GCA_963555695.1. Taxonomy (NCBI): domain Eukaryota; kingdom Metazoa; phylum Arthropoda; class Insecta; order Lepidoptera; family Noctuidae; genus Dasypolia; species Dasypolia templi. The sequence continues at coordinate 9,744,119 of OY743158.1, read as the reverse complement.
CGCAGGCGACGAAAATCGCAAGTTCCAAAGTAGAGTAGGTTTCAATTTTTGTCGTACGGCGACAGGTCGCATGCCGTGGTGATAAAATCGACCGATTAAGCTCAGTCGCAGGTGATCGACCGCATGAAGGTCGTCATTTTGGTACAAAATGAACTGCTCACCTGCGATTTGTATCAACCCGTGTAAATAGGGTGGCGATTCGACTTGTTAGGCGATTTGGTAATCGACCAGCCGCAAGGCGAAAATCAACCTAGTGTAAATCCCTGATGACTGGTATTTGTTTTGACATGAAATCACAATATGATTTCATTCTGAAACTTCTCTTTAATTTTTTGTTTGTTAAAATTAATGCTTACATCCTTTTAGCTTTAGTTTTTTTGTTCCTTCCAATAGTCCTACCGTTATACATTGTTTTTTATTCAGACTTACTATTTCGTAACATTTCAACATTACTGTTCTCAGTCGTTAAGGCTAATATTTTTTTACTATTTTGCATTACTACGAAATCGTTCATCTTATTTTTTTGATAGCATTACTTGGCAATTGTTATTTTTTATATACTTTAACTTCGTCTCATGCCTTCATCTGGTTCCTTGAACAGGCATAATTGCTTCTAATAAGATTTAAAACGTACCATGGTTTCAAAGAAACCCTTTTGTTAAAAAAACCTCTTTCTAGACTTTTCCGACATTCAATCGTATTCCGCTCAAGCTAAAAAATATGATCGTTTTATTTGCATTGAATTTCTTATTTTTTGAAGTACTTACATAAATCATTGTTGATTCCTCATTTATGATTATTAATTATAATGAATAATGTATTTATATTATTGATAACAACATATATGTCACTAAATTAAATTTATAAATAATTAACTTTATTAACTACCTATACAAATTAATATAAAAACACTCAGGCGTCGAAGTACTCGTCCGCATTGCTGTCATCTGGAAACGTGCCCAGAAGACTGGCAGCATTGCCACGCTGAATGGCGATGCTAATTCTTTGGCCAAAGAACAATCCAGCCCTCTGGTCACGTGAAGTATTGACTAGTCGGTGAGAAATTTGTTTAGAAAGCAGACGCGCACTTGGGCCCCATGAACCGAGCGTTTCGACCCCAAACGGCTCAAAACTGTAGTTACCCATAAGGTTACAGTATTTGCGCCGCTTGAGGGTTTCAGCAGTCGCAGCAGCAGCGCCAGCACAGCTCGCCGTGCTAGGAACATGAGATGGAGCAATGAATTATTAAATGTCTACTAGAGCACAGATAATATAATACTACGTACAGATACCCAATCCCATACAAGGAAATGAAACCTCCCTAAGTCTGGCAATTGAGCTGGCAATTTTATTCGTCCAATTTTTCAACAGATGGCAGCATAAGCCACTCACTTATTGCCAGAGACTGTAGTTTTACAACGCCATCTAGGAGTCGACCTACTTTTAAAACATTTCATGTTATCATTTTTATGTAAAGTTTTATAGTTCCGGGTGCACAAAAATATTATATTTCTATGTAAAAAATCATAAAAATAAAGATGCTTGATTGACAGGACCAATTGAGTAAAACGCCATCTATTGCAAAAAGCTCGTAAACAAAATGATAAACAGATGGCTACTTTTATCATTGAAACGGTTCGAATTGAAGATAAAGGCTTTATTTTGTGTCAATAAAGAATTTATTATTATCTCCTTTATTACATTTAAAACCTTATAAATTACATTTTTAAATATACTTTCAAAATTCTGAAAAAAAATACATTTAAAAATATAAAAAATAGTACCCCACCGGTATCGGGAACAGGTCCAAGCTACCGGCGGTCAGGGCTACAGAGAGAGGAACCTCCTAACAATGCGAGCCGTGTCCAGAAGTACCGCTTTCTGAATCAAGCCCTTGATCCAGCTGCCCAACGAGAGCCTTCTCAGGTGTTTGTCGAGGCTCTTGGCTATTAAGCCATTGGCTGTCACGACTATCGGCACAATGATTGCTGAGTCCACATCCCACATGTCGACAACCTCGCGAGCTAAATCAAGATACTTGATTTCTTTATCTTTCTCGGCTTTCACGAGGTTACCGTCATGCGGGACCGTTATGTCAACAATCATTGTGCGCCGCTCTACTCGATCCACCACCACTATATCAGGCTTATTGGCAACAATAGTCCTGTCAGTGATGATGGATCGATCCCAGTACAATGTGATATTTCCATTTTCGAGAACTGGGTCGGGCACGTACCTGTAGTACGGCACTTGCGATTCCACAAGGCTGTATTTCAGAGCAAGTTGCTGATGGATAATCCTAGCTACAAGGTTGTGTCTATGCAAGTACTCTTCGTTAGCTAGACGAGAACACCCGGAGATAATGTGTCTTATTGATTCCCCCGGACGGTGACATGCCCGACAGATGTCAACCGTGCCGTCTTTCACAATAAATCTCCGGTAATTGTTCGTCATCATAACTTCGTCCATAATTGCACAAATAAAACCTTCGGTTTCTCCAAAGAGGTCACCGAAACGTAGCCAGGTCACGGACGCTAGAAGATCTACATCGGGTCCATGTAGGGCCTGGAAAAAGCGTCCGTGAAGCTCCTTACTCTGCTATACTTCCATGCGATCATTAGTGTCAAGCACTACAGGTTTGCGCCAGTTCTCTTTGGCCAAGGAGAGCGGGGTGAGGCCCTTGTCCACCGCGACCACATCACGATGCATCCCCATGTCGGCTTCTAGGAAATATTCCCTGAGACTGCATATCTCGCGATTGTGTAGGGTCTTAGCGTTTAAAAAGCCTCGACCTCCACACTTTCGCGGGATATACAGTCTCATTACCGATGATCGTGGGTGATGCATTCGGTTTGCAGTCAGCAGTGTACGGACCCTCCTATCCAGGGCGTCGAGTTCGGTCTGAGTCCATTTGAGTATGCCGAAAGAGTACATCAAAACTGGCATGACCCAACCGTTAAAGGCGCGCACCTTGTTTCCGCCTGACAGAAGACTATTTAACACTTTCTTCAGGCGGCCAAAGAAGCGCTCCTTCAACGATTGCTTCATGTCAGTACCATTGATGCCCAACGCTTCCGACATACCCAAATACTTATAGGTTTCGGATGCGGAGGGCTTTAAGGTTTATGGAATCCGAGAGTTGGGTTCCCACGGATTCCACAATCTCCCCTCGCTTTACATGCATGACCGCACATTTGTCCACACCAAAGTCCATCCTGATGGCGCTACTGAAAGTTTCAGTTACTTTCAGTAGCTCCATTAGTTGCAAATTGTTGGGGGCAAAGAGTTTTAGATCATCCATGTACAGAAGGTGAGATATAACCTGACCACCTCTCCTCAGCCGATAGCCTAGACCTGAATCCTCCAGCAGTGTGCTGGAGGATTCAGGTCTAGGTCATTATTATTATTATGTCGTTTATTTATTTTTATCCTTATTCTAATACATTTTTAAATATTTTTATAAAACAACTTTTAAAAAAAAACATTTAAAAATATAAAAAATAGTGGTCCGCCGGTAGCGGGAGCAGGGTCCAAGCTACTGGTGGTTAGGGCTCCAGAGACAGGAACCTCGTCACAATGTGAGCCGTATCGAGGAGTACTGCCTTCTGAATCAGGCCCTTGATCCAACCGCCTAACGAAAGCCTCGAGAGATGTTGGTCGAGGCTTTTTGCCATCAGGCCATTGGCCGATACGGCAATCGGCACTATGACAGCCGAGCGCACATTCCTCATGTCAACAACCTCGTGTGCTAAGTCGAGATATTTAATTTGTTTCTCTTTCTCAGCTTTCACGAGGTTCTCGTCATGTGGAATGGTAACATCGATAATCATTGTGCGGCGCGCTAATCGATCTATCACTACTATGTCAGGCTTATTAGCGATAATAGTCCTGTCAGTAATGATAGACCGATCCCAGTACAACGTGACAAGGTCATTTTCGAGAACTGGGTTGGGTATATTCTTGTAATACGGTACCTCAGAATCCACAAGTTTGTATTCCAAAGCAAGTTCCTGGTGAATAATCCTGGCTACTTGGTTATGCCTGTGCAAGTACTCGCCGTTAGCCAGACGAGAGCAACCAGAGATAATATGTCTGATGGACTCACCTGGACGGTGGCATGCCCGACACACGTCAACCGTCCCGTCCTTCATAATATGTCTCCGGTAGTTATTCGTCAAGATAACTTCGTCCATAATTGCATAGACGAAACCTTCAGTTTTCCCGAAAAGGTCACCAAAACGTAGCCAGGATACGGACGCTAGGAAATCTACACCAGGCTCATGAAGAGCCCGATAGAAGCGCCCGTGAAGCTCCTTGCTTTGCCATACCGCCTTACGGTCATCGGTAGTAAGTACTACAGGTTTGTGCCAGTTCTCTTTAGCCATGGAGAGCGGGGTAAGCCCCTTGTCCACTGCGACCACATCACGGTGCATACCCAATTCGGCTTTAAAAAAATATTCCCTGAGACTGCACACCTCGCGGTTGTGGAGGGTTTTCGCATTTAAAAAGCCTCGACCCCCGCACTGTCGCGGGATGTACAGTCTCATCACCGATGATCGTGGGTGATGCATCCGGTTTGCGGTCAGAAGTGTACGGACCCGCCTATCCAGGGCGTCAAGTTCGGTTTGGGTCCATTTGAGTATGCCGAAAGAGTACATCAAAATCGGCATGACCCAACCGTTGAAGGCGCGCACCTTGTTTCCACCCGAAAGAAGACTAATTAATACCTTCTTCAGGCGGCCAAAGAAGCGCTCCTTCAACGATTGCTTCATGTTAATAACGTTGATGCCTAACGCTTCCACATACCCAAATACTTGTAGCTTTCGGATGAAGAGAGGGATCTAAGGTGTATGGAATCGGAAAGTTGAATACCTTCGGATTCCATAATCTCACCTCGCTTAACATGCATGATTGCACATTTGTCCACACCAAATTCCATCCTGATGGCGCTACTGAATGTTTCAGTTACCTTTAGTAACTCCATCAGTTGCAATTTGTTGGGGGCAAAGATTTTCAAGTCATCCATGAAAAGAAGGTGAGATATGACCTGACCACCTCTCTTCAACCGATAGCCTAGACCTGAATCCTCCAGCAGTGTGCTTAGAGGATTCAGAGCTAAGCAGAACCAAAGTGGACTCAAACTGTCGCCCTGAAATATTCCCCGTTTAATCCAGACAGGCTCGTCATTCCCCTGGATTTGTTGACACCCCGGATAGCGAAGGACCGTCCTCCATTGCCCCATACAGGACTTAAGGAAGGTGCGTAGAGTTGCATCTATCTTGTATAACTCCAGCACCCTCACAGCAAGCCATGTATGTGGCACCGAGTCGTAGGCCTTCTTATAATCTATCCAGCATGTCGACAGATCCTTGCGGGAGCGACGAACCTGTTGGCTAATGGCCATGTCGATGAGGAGTAGCTCCTTAGTACCTCGGGACCCGTTCCTACATCCATTTTGAGAGTCAGACATAATCGAGTTACTGTCAATGTGTGTATTAATTTTCGCTCTCAAAATGGATGTAAGAAGTTTATAGATCGTCGACAAACACGTGATCGGTCTATAATTCTTGGGTTCCGTGGGACTACCTGATTTATGGAGCAGGTGGGTAACGCCTGTTGATAGAAACTGCGGTAGCGACCCAGACTCTAAGGCTGACTGGAACCGAGATGCCAGGCTAGTGTGCGAACTAATTAGCCATTTCAACCAAAAGTTGTGCAATCCATCCGGCCCTGGCGATTTCCAGTTCGTTAACGGACGGACTGCTCTGGCAACGTCTGATGGCGTAATTAGGACTGTTTCCATTTCTGGTATAGTTTCACACACTCGCTCGACATCCTGTATCCAGTCAGCCTCAACGTGACAGACGGGTACTGACCAGATGTTGCGCCAGAATGCACTTGTGGCGGCATCATCTGGGCGGCACACGTCTGTCAAATTTTGTTCAGGTCGCTCCCAAGCTCTATATACCCACCTTTCATCGCTCTGGAACATGCGATTCTGCATGTATCGATCAACCCGCCGCTTATACCGCCTAATACGGCTCGCCCATGCACAAACTTTCTGCTTCAGGAAGTCGATGCGCTCTGTGACACGTGACATGTTTTCTCGAGGGCTTATTTCAGTCCCCGAAAATGCCCGCCTCACAAAGCGCATCACTCGTGGTCTTGTATTGCCCTCCCTGAAACAGTATAGTTTGCCTATGAGTACCCTGGCTTCATTGATACGACGCTCGATCCTGCATTGCCAGGCTGGTACGGATGGTTTTGGTCGAGCAGCTCCGTCACAGTTTGGAAACTTGACGTTAGCTAAACGACATGCCGCAACAGCCGCGCAATACAGGATCGAGTGTGTATCAACGAGATCCTCGCTGCTCTCGAACACATTCTTAAGTTGCGAGTCCAGGGCACACACCAGCGCCCTATTTTTTTTTATTATACTCGCGAAACGCATCCTCCAGTGCGCTCCTCAATCGGTCGTTGCATTGGCTACTTACTGTGGTAACCCTATCATCTTCTTCTTCAACACCATGATTGGACCGCGGTAGATCAATGGTTGACGCTTGTACCGGTTTGTGCCGGAGTCGAGACGATAAGGTTGCTCAGTATCTCTGAGCGCAGCCTATCAAGTGCGGCATCGTCCAACCTATGGTGGCGTTGCATGACCCGCACCTGATCCGACAGTCGTTGGGCCGAGACGCTGACGGTTGGTTCTAGTTCCTGAAAAAGAGACAGCATCCTATCACGGTACGCAGTGAGGTGAGTTCCCCCCTCTGTAGACCCATAATATGCGCGCATGACGTTCTCGTTCATAGACTGAGTCCATCTCATGCGCTGCACACAACCACTGGCAGCGGAACCCCGGCTCGGTGCCGGATGGCCCCTAAGTCCCAAGCTCCTCGGTGGCCGGCCTCTCCCCTGCCGACGAACAGGTGTTGGCGACGTCGGCGGGGAAAATAATCGTCGCTCGAGCTCGACGCAACTACCGCGGCCGGTGTCGTCACAGCACTCAAGGTGGGGCTGGATACCGGCGGCGGCGAGGCGGAGCTGGGCGAAGAGTCCGGAGGTGGTGGGCGTGCTTGACGTGTGGCTGATCTCGTCAACATTTGTTATTTTTCGTACTTATCATTATTTACGTCTCATTATTATAAGGTACCGAATTGGAGGTGACATCTGTCATGTCACCTCCAATTCGGTACCTTATGGAATGAAATTCTATGTTTTTCTGGTTCATTTTACTTTTTATACTGTTTTTTGGACTTCAGGCTTGTAGGGGTACTCAGAAAATATAAAAACTGTGTCTGAAATGAATATAAGTAATTGAAAATAATTTTAACAAATTTCGTGACGTGTTGACGTTGGTGTTGCCAATTATTATTATTATTTAGAATTTTACCAATCATAATTCAGCCAAATTTCTGCCATGTATCGCTTTTTAATGATTGTTAATTTCATAATGGTAACCTATGCTCCCATCTATGATTTTTTTTCAAGACAAATTATAATTTGTTCGAGTTGAGACCCCATGACTAGAGTAATTTTATTACTGTGTTCTTAATTTTTTTTACAGACTTTTAAGTTAGAAGATCCAATAGTATTCCAAAGATACTTTAAACTTCAACAAAAAAAAAACTATTCCTTCTTCTGTCACGGCATCACCATCATCGTCATTTCAGCCGAAAGACGTCCACTGCTGGACATAGGCCTCCTTTTGATGCCTGCGGCCTTCAAAAGATCATCGCTCCTTCTTGTGGGTGGCCTTCCAACGTAATTAATAATATTATTATCATCTTTTGAATCAACAGAACTAAATTTGAATTTCACAACATAAACTTCAATGTTTATTGTCTTTTCCAATTTTAGACGTTTCATTTTGTAATCACAACGCCTCTGGGTTTTCTTGTTAAAATACTTCAAACTTAAACAATACCTAGTAATATTTGTTCGTAATAGTTCCGATACACGTAACGCCACTTACTTCTCCAATTTACAGGAAGAAATCGCAAAGCTTCGCCCGTTCGGTCTCTTGTGTGCAATCCTTACATATTCTAGCTGGCTTTATAGTACAATTTGTGAACTGAGGCGTTGTATTTTGTTTCAAATGTACATTTTAGTGGCATTCAGTCATGTCGTTATAATTTCTTGTAAACTTGGAAATATTGAGTGGCAAAGTTGTGTCGCTTTCCATATCGTTTATTTTCACTTTTATTCTTTGTACTAGATGTCGTAATTTAAAAAATCGTAATTTTCTATCAATGTTTCATTGATTGATTTTAACAATGAGCCGATACAATTTTTTAAATTTCGACCAGCTACGGTCCATAACTTGCGTCGCATATACAATCCCACATCTCAACAACTGGTCTAGCACTCGAATCAACGTTCACAAATACCTCCGTTTATAACCCACCTGGAGGCCGATTGTATCTTTTTGGAAGTATTGCATTTGTACCTATGTAGTGTACTTCGATTTAGTGTTGAATTTCTCGAGTATATAGGTTCGCGCATACTTCACTATATCTATAACCTAACTTATAAATGCAAGTAAGTTTCTTTACTTGTTACGCTTTAACGCTAAGACGGCTTAACGGATTTGGATGAAATTTGACACACAAATAGATCATGACCTGGGTACACGCTGGGTGACATAGGCTACTTTTATACTGGATCGCAAATTAACTCGCGGGCAACAGATAGTTTGTAAAAAAATAACCACGCTCGTTAGCTACTAATCTTTCGTCATTATTATCATCATAATCCGCATCCCCACTTCACCCACTACCAAGCATAGACCTCTCAGTTCTAGTTTTACTTATTTTTAAATGATTTAGAATTTAAAACTTACAACTGACATCATCATCATCCGCCTAGCCTTTTTTCAACTATTTTGTGGTTCGCTTCCTTCTTACTGGATGCAGCTGCACACCAGGGTTTTACATGGAGCTATTACCCATTTGACTTCCACAACCCATTTACTGGATAATACGATACCTCTTTTGTAGTATTGTTTGTCAAACCCTCTGATTTTTTACTACTCGTAACGATTGTCAAACAAATTAGGTAATTGAATACACAATTTGAAAACAATAGTGGCAACAGCTTACATTATTACGGATGGCATCCATTATGTTATGAGCCATTTATTTTGGCTCTCTTTACTATCTGAATGACACCCATTGGAGCCATCTGCGGTAGAGCGCGGTTATTGACATAATTACCTGTTTATTTACTAGCTCATTTATCATAATTACACAGTAACAGGAATTACAGACAATTACTACAGATTTAATGTTATTTATAGATTCATTAATTTTTTTTTTTTATGTGTGAGCCCATGTGTATATATCACATAATTAATGAATATGTCATTGCTTAATTTTTATTTCTTTTAACGTATTGTGGTATAGTAATTTTATTCTTTGTGCATCGTCTTCACATAAAACAATATAATTAATGTACAGAAAATATTGTAAACCATTTTAAAAGAGTAAAGGTGGAGTTTCTTGCCCATACTTCTCTATACGAAACTACCTTTTGGAAGAGGTCTCTAGAATCAATCCTATTTTAAAGTTAATGTTGTTAAAAGCGCCTTTATATGCCTTTTTTAAATAAAAAGCTTTGACTATGGCTTTGAACAATTGAAGTACAAAAACACTACTATTCGGAAGCATGAAATAAGAAGACAGAAAATTACGGAGTAAACCAGCCTTGCAGCAACGGGTGTACACCATGAATAATAATTATGATGAAGCTAAAGAAGAAGCTACTTACATAACATAAAGTTATAATCAAACCTAATTAAAATTCTCCCGGCTATTTAGATCTACCAACACATCGATTTTCAGTTCATCTTGTTTGGTATAAACTTGACCATGCTCTGCAGTGTTTTTTGATTGCGCAGTCATTGTAGCTTTAGCATTAGAATTCAGTTGTCATTTAGATGGAGAATTGCCACAATCTATCATTGGAAAAATATCTTTGCCATTTTGCATTCAATAAAGGCTTCATGTTCCAAATGTTTGCTCTTCCTACACAACCAAAACAAATGAAAAACGTCCCTGCCAAAAACAAAACAAAACACCTTCAACACTGCCATTCGACGTGTCTATAACACACGGGGAATACTGAAGCACATTACTGACTGTATCGCCACATCAAGCCACCTTAATGCAACTTGCTTTTAACCTACATCGGATGAAAGCGCGCACGGCGTTACGCTTGCTTTAAGGGCGAAATCGTGGCCGTTTGTTACACCGTACTCGTTATTAGTGCGGGTTCTAGTGTACAGGGTATTTATTTTAAAGGTTATGTTTTGTGTGAGTGGTGTTTTAGTGACAGCGAAGATTATTAAGTTGGTAAAATTCCTCTAAGCATAACGTACATAACATCACGCGTGCATTCCCCGAAGGGTTAGGCAGAAGTGTACCTATTGCATACACACATTATGCCAGTTATGTAAAAGGGGCCGAGCCTATTGCCATCAACCGAGACTTATTCTTCATGAAAAGGAATTCTAAATATCCCAATTTTGAGTTTTTGACGTTCTCGATTTTATCATATATAAGTTAAAATATGAAACAAAAATTTTGGACGTTTTTTTTTTAATTTTTAATTTTTGGAACTCTTGTCACCCGCCAGAAGTTGTCAAGCTGGCAACTATATGATAAACTTACCAGTATGCTCTGCCACTTTAGAAGGCTCAAATATGTAGCAAGTCATCATCTACCTCTCGTTACAGTAAATCCGTAAATTCATGCAACTTTTGACTAAAATTAATAAATTTCCTATAGGAAATAATGTACTTATATGGTCTAGCGTTGCCATAAATATGGCAGACAAAAAGACTTTTGTTACAAAAACTTAACATAAAAAACTGACATTCATTTATTAGTCTTATAATAAACATAAGTAGTGTGTGAGCGTATACCACATAAACAAAGAAATAAGAATAAAACTGTGTGTTGGATGAAGGGTTCCGTATTTGGGATGAATTAATCCCATAAACAAACTTAACACTGTCGTTGAAAAACCTGTTCTCAAATACATCGATATACGTCACGGTCTTTTCTCCAACTGCAAATCTAAGTTTGTAATAGCAAAAAATTGAATTTTTATGTGAAATAACTACAAATTAACGTTTTTCGGACTTTTCCTTTACTTGTGTTGGGAGACCTTGCGTCTCGATTGTTGTTGTTTATTTGCAAGTATCAAAATTTGTCGCAAAAATCGCCATATTATTTTATTGCGTAGACTTAGAAGCTTGATATTTTTAGAGCTTCAAGGGACCGTAGAACCTACGTATTTAATATTAACTTCAACTTGATACCTCCACGAATTCGTGAGAAAAAGAAAAAGGGTCTTGACACACAGACAGACAGACGGTACAAGTAACGGGATAAGGGTTCCATTTTTCCTTTTGAGGTACGGAACCCTAAAAACGACGGGAAATAAAAAAGGGACTACTAAAAGACTTTTAAATTTTCTGTTCTTCGTTTATGCAACCATCCAGGAAATGAAAACACCACTAGCAAGGAAACTTGAAAAAACATTTATTTTTTCATTATTATCAATATCCATCATTTCATTTCATTATTATCATATATTGTTACGGGTTTTCGAAAACGAAGGATGGCTATTGATAGTTTATTATTTAAATAATTTTAAAAATAAATTAACAATTTACGTTGCAGCGCTAATGGGTAAAATAAACTGCAAAATCCTGATCAACACTATTGATTGATTAAACCAAGGAAATTTGTAAACCAATTTCAATATCTTAAGGTTACACAAAAAGTCGACCCTTAAAGTAATTACACCGTCTCTCTCAATGAAGACAGCTTCCGAAATTAAAATCATTATTCAATTCAAATAATAATCTAGTCCATAATTTTCCTTTTACATCTCCTACACAAAACCCGACTCTATGGGCTCAATAAACAATCGTAAAATTACCACTTTGAATGGGGCATATATGGCCAGATATGACCATAGAGGATGAATATTAGGTACTAATGTAAGTGCAGTGATTAAAATTAACGGTGCTGGAAATAGTTAGGCAGATTCCGTGATACCGCATAATGTGAAGGAGATGGGGTGAGGTAAGATAGTGATGCTGGGAAATAACTGTTATGGTACAGAAATGATAATAGTACTGCGCCTGATGATGAAATGGAGTAAATTATGAATGCAATTGCGATTCAATTAATTCTGTGAATGCAGAAAGGCGTGTTCGCTTTATTACCGTAAATGAGTTTTGCTTTCGAAAGGTAAAGCAGATAAATATAATATTAATTTTCGTTTGATAGCCACATAGAGTATACCTATGAATATTCTAGCAATCATTCTTATGTACCTGGTTCCTACAAATAATTCATTTAGTCAGGTTCCGCGAATTTCTTTTGAGATGAAATACTTTGCCAGAACAATGAGGCAATACTTTTAAGACAGCCAAGCCTATTATTTACTAAGCCTGTTTAAAAAATAAACAATTAAAGAGTGAAATATAAATAGGAACTCCATACCTTTGAGAAATTTCCGTTTCTATCAAGACATCAAATCAAATCAATTCGAAAGTTTGTTGTCTAAAAATACATTAAGGTAAAGGTGATATTTTATAACCTAAGTGATATTGTATACTGCCTGCAACGAAGCGTTCAAATTTTTTATTAGTTAACATAGATTCTTAGTTATAATACTATTATTTTATTTTATATATTATTACGATGCAATTATTCACTATTTAATTTTTAAATTGATATTGTAATCATTCGTAGAATTAAGTAAACAAGTTTTGAAACTTTCTGTTCCATACATTCCTTAATACTATAAAAACAACACTTAAGAAGAATTCATAATAGTTTTGTAAGTTATTATAAACGAAAAAACACGTATTATACACATTTTTCTTATAAATATCTTTATGACAGGGTGGTTGATACAGTAATTTGCGAACGTTGGCCCTTATTTGTCTAGTTAGGCGTTCAATACGTTGTAGTGCATGTGTTTTTTTGTAAAGATGCAGATATATTTTAAGTACAAGTATACAAGGGAAGAATTCAAAACTTTTGAAATTAAAGTTGACAAGTATCTAGGAACCAAGCCTTGTTGATAACCCGATTGAATAGTTTTTGAATTTTAAAAAAGATGTTGATATCGATCGAGTTGACCCACACTATTAATCCATAGCTCAGTACAGATGACACATAACCATGGTAAGCCGATAGAACAGCTTCTACAGAAACATTTTTCCTTATTTTTTTTTACGCAAACACAAACCTATCAAGTTTCTGACAAATTGACTTTACACTTTTCCAATTTTTATGTTTACATATGTCTAAATTAGGTCCTAGAAATCTAAGATCATCTACTTGTTCTACTTTTTTGTCTTTATATATAACATCTAAAGTTTATTGTTTTGTATTGTAGAAATTAAAATGGATTAATTTAGTTTTGCCAAAGTTTATGTTTAAATTATTATTTTCTATGCAACTTATTCTATCTGATTCACAAGCGTTTTTATTATGACATTTTATAATAATTGTAGTAAAATCTGCAAAAAGAATATATTTCTGCAAGTGGCTTCTGGTAGGTCGTTAATATAAAGCAAGAAAAGTAAAGGACCGACAATGCTACTCTGAGGAACATCATTTTTATTTATTATTGCCTATTTAATTATTTTTTTGAAATATATTCTGCTGCCTTATTGTACATATTTTTTTCAGATAATAATATTAATGGTTAATTTTGGGGATAATTTTAAAAGTTGTTTATATTTAATTTATGATTAACGGCTGCTTTATAATACATGTTTTCATGTTTAAACATTTCTTTACTTTTAGCTTTTTAATTGTTGATGCAAACGTTCTGGATAAAAATCAATCAAAGACACCTTATTTGTGGCAATTGGTTCAGTAGTTTAGACTATACGACATAGCCTTAATAATAAACCTTCCTCTGTACCTTCTAACTAAATTCATAATACAAATATTAAAACATACTACGCGACGGTGTGACAGGCCCCAAGTGAAATCATGTAGCTGCTTGTAGGTACAGAACGTCATACAGGGTTATTTTGCATATTCATTAAGCAGAACCTTTGAACATGCACATATTTGACTGAAATCATTTGAACGTCGCCTTCCATCGATCAAATATGTCAGAGAGTTGATTTTGGTGGTGCAACATTTTGAGTTATTAAGCTAAATTCGCAGGGTAAATTGTTAACCCGTGCGCAATTTGTAACCATGAATGCAGCACATGGTTTTAGACCCTATATTTTTATATATATTTTAAAAACCGACGAAAAGTTTATATTCTAGAGGGTGTAGAATGATTTTCTGAATTCATGGTTACAGTTTGAGCACTGGTTAAGGTCAAATTTATTGTTTTTTTTTTTTTGTGAAATAATAAGAACTCGAAGTAACGCTTTCGTGCGATCAGTTTATCTGTGTAAAACGTATCGACGAATGGTAGCACAAGCGAACGGTATCCAAATTTGACAATTATTTTAAATAAAACTACAACAAATTTGATTTTTCGTTTTTTTTTTTGGTATTTTTTGAAATAATGGTCTCAATCTTTTCGAGTTCGATGATCGAGTTCATGACTTTCGGTTCCAGAACGACCTAAATTTAACCGATAAAATTTAGGTCGTTCTTTGGAGAAATTGAATACGATAAACTGTTGCCATTGAAGACCTTTTTTTTTTGGATGGGAAATCATCAAATGACTCTGGGTGGAGCGGGAGGGTGTGTCAGACTTTTACTGACTAAAATCCACCAGTGTTCCTTCAGTTGCCTGTGCCAAGGCCACAGTTATCTCTTTTCGAATCACCGGCGTCGGCCCTAATCTGCAGGCGACTCCCGACGCCCAGGGCGTCCCCTGCGGCGACTAGTGGGGGCGTGAGGGCGCAAGGCTCTCTCCCTCACGCGCTCCGCCTCCTCCTTCGCAAGCATTACTGCTTCGCAGAAGGAGGTGACGGCTTTCCATTCTCTCTCGCTCCGTACCATGGCCTGGACCAGGGCCGGACGCGAGAGATCGCCGCCGCCGATCACCTCCGCGAGGACACTGCGGTGCTCCGCCCAAGCTGGGCAGACCTCCACCCTATGTTCCACCGTGTCCTACGGGCGATCCACACAATGGTGACACCCGGGCGTTTCCTCCCGCCGTATGCGAAACAGGAACCTCCCGAAACAACCGTGTCCGGTGAGGACCTGTGTCAGGCGGAAGGTGAGGACGCCGTGGCGCCTCTCCAACCACTCCTCAAAGAGGGGACTTACCGCCGCTATTGTGGCGTGCCATGCCATTGCAGAACTGGGCCCTAATTCACTATGACTACTTTATGACTCCTTGCTTCGAAACCACGTCCATTCCTGAGCTAGACACGAAATCTGCTAATAACGTATTCTCTATGACCGCGACGTTGGCATGGTTTGAATTGTTAAAAACCACGCTTGACAACCGTACGGAATCGTTGTAGTTTCAAGTAAAGTAACACTATGTTCAAATAAATTTCAGCAAAACTTATTTTGAAGAAGGTTTTTTTTTTTTTTCGTAAATGTACATACAAGGGACATAGTGGCTTTTGGTCACTATGAACTGTTGTCGAAAGTGACAATACTTGCGATTATTTCCTTCAATCACAAAATGGTCCAATCAGTTTTTGCTGGTAATATTATTATTTCAAAATGTGCAAGAACCCTTAAACAAATAAATTAGGTACATGTAAACGCAATCGGGCTGCATGAAAATAGACATAAGTTCGTTTCGAACGTGTCGAAATAATTATGTTCATTGTATTTTTCTGTATAATGAAAATTAGTCTTAACGGTTATCTGTCATAAATAATGATAAATACAATAATAAACTATACTTTAAGAATTATTAATGTTTAAAATGGAGTATTTGTAATTACTAGTAGGATCAAATACTGACGAACAAAACTTCAAAACGCACGAGTTGTTTCATAATATAGCTTATACAATTTGTCTTGGAGCATACAGAATATGACATTTCGATACCTTGCCCTTTCATGAGTTTCTACAAGACACGATAGTGACGTGGTTTGAACTGGTAAGATTACGCTGGGAATAATAATTACCATACAGAATTGGGGCCCTGGACTATCCGGTTTGTTCCCCACAAAGTGGACGACCTGTAGTGCTATTATATAACAATCTCACCGTGAAAACTGAGGTGAAGTGAGCGTGGAGTGAGCTGTCAGTACCACTGATGCTAGGGAGTGGCCAAGACGGGATGACACTGACAGCTCACTCCACGCAAGGCTTCACAGGTGAGCTTTTTACAGAATTGACATGCTGAGGGCCTTAACTAGTGACAATCGCTTTCAAAGCCTTTCATATTTTTACAACGACTTTCAACAGCGCTGACATACGTTTCTCGGTATCTTGTCAATGTCAATCCAATGCAGTTTTGACTTTTCCATCATCGTTATCGCTGATAGACGTCACTACTTAGTCTAGGCCCTCACGAAAGTCACGAAAACCAAAGGGATCTGAAAAGTGCATGATCGGTTGTTATGGCGATGCAAGGGGGATGCCTATTCTAAAGGTGGATTCAATCGGTTTAAAAACATCAACTTTATGGTTCTTGATTTTATGACATCTCGAACACAATTAAGCGTTACGGATTTGTGTTAAATGATAGGATAATCATTTAATACAAATCCATATCCAATGAACGGATTCGGATGAAAATCGGCACATAGATAGAAGTGAAGAAGGACATTTTCATCCTGTATCGTAGAAGATATCGCAGGCAACGGCTAGTTTAAAATGATTCGTCCTTTCCCTCCTTGCATAGAGAAGCGCATGCCAAACGATAGGCACAGATAATTTAACATTTTATCTCTTTCTCTAATTCTACTGTAGGCAACAAAGGCGGACTTTACAGGCTATTCTTACGGTGGGATTACAATAAATCTTCGCCAACATCTTATAAACATAACGTAACATCACGCCTTTTTTCCCCGACATTTCGCCAGTTATGTTTAGGTCCCATGTAATAATCCAACCTTTGTTCAAAGGCCTATTATTCTATCAAGAACTACTTAAACGATAAGAATTGTTGATTGCTGTGTTTAACTCAAGGCAATATTTATTTTCTTTCTCCAAAACTAGCTTACCTACTGTCAGGGTTCATGTAATTGTTTATTTTATTTGAGTAAATAAGTCAATTCACTTTAGTAGTATTCTTGCCTGAGCAACCGGCAGCAAGTTCATCATGCTTCCTTAGATGGTACTGCTTGGGGTAGCGTCACGGGTGCCTCGTTTCCTCAAATATGGCGAGAGGGGTAATGGCTGATCTTTGAGTTATGCTTTTAGACGGTTGCTACTTGTGGTCACTGGTCGTCTTGCTGACCATGGTTTTGTCATTGTTATTAGTAATTGTTCTGTTTATTTATGATGGACCTACTTTATCTTTTGTGTATACAGTGGCGCTCATAAGTCCATAAGCAATCTCGCAAAGCGATAGGTTGACGCTTCGGTTTCACTTACAACCTTCTTCTATAAGTTGTTTCTTTACAATAGGCACACACACACTCACTTTGTCTGTAATTGATAGAAGTTTATAATTTCAACTAAATTAACATATGGCATGCTAGCGTAGTCATTACCGCGCTTGGGTAGGAGAGATTATGGCAAGCCCTGTGTTCGTTTCTCACCTACGCCTGTGGATTAAGCTTGATGTTATTTCAAATAATAGCTATTTATAGTTTTGATATGTTATTAATAATACATAAAATTAACCATTTTTTTGTTTTAAAAATAACTTGGAGTGGTTCATAATCATTCGATACTTGTATAATAAAACCACTTCTTAGACGTGGGCATTTTGGAGACTCTGTAATGTAGTTATGACGTTCGAAAAGTACTGATCCTCAGCCTAATATGGAAAAAGGACTTTTGATTTTCATTTTCAATGATCATATTTCTCAGAAGCTCCATTCAACACAGCAAGTAAGTACTCCACACAAAACATGGCAGTCAGTGCATTCGATCGTAGCTTTGAACCTATTGGACTCGTAACATTTTATTGCGTACGTGTCGGTTTCTCTGAACATTTTCCCTTCACGCCTGAGACTCGTGATAAATCGCGTATACGAGTAAACGTCTGATAAGCAAGCGGGGAACGGATCGCATCTTGTAAGCATTTTGTCTCATAAACCAAACCACTGGGTAAAAAATTACGTTCAATTTGTTTTAAGTGTTTGGGATTTCCTCGACGAGAGGCATTTAAGACTGATGTGAATATATACTGGATTAAAGAAAAAATTGTCAACACAGTCCGAAATAGTATTGAAAAATAGTAAGAAAATTGGTTAAATATATGGTAGACTAGGTTTTTACCGCGAATTCACCCGCGTCGAGGAGGTCGCAAATTATAACACGAGAGCATACTACCGGGATAAAACGTGCGCTTTGTCCTTATCTAAGTCATGGTGTATCCGTGTGTTAAATTTCATTTAAATCCGGTCAGCCATTAAGGCGTGAAAAGGTAACAAACAGAGAAGCAGACAGCTACTGTCGCGTAAATAATATTAAGTATATATAAACAGCAATGCAATAATGGAAGAAAAGAAGGCAATAGTTAAAGGTGACTCCCCATAATACAGACAAAATACACAGAATCACAGTAATCACCAATCGGACAAAAGAATATCAAATGACACGAGTCGAACACTGCACACTTCATTATTCATTTAATTCCAGATCAACGAAACCAAACAAAAGAATCAACGTAAACAACGCAAACGAACCATTGAAGAAAAACACAGCAATAGTTAGCATTATCGTGTCGGCATTTGCTAAGCTGCTTTCGAACTCACTGGCAATTTTATTTGCTACCCAATACCCCGCAATACACCTCTGGCAGCTAGCTTTAAGTTCCAGCATTTACTTGGATTTATTAGCCCTCCGATATTTCGGCAACTCCCATAACGTTTACTTATTTTGTTTTAACTTTGTTTCTTCCATTCTTACAGACTAAATTAAATAAAGTTCTAAGAGCGAATAAAGTTTTCCGCGCAAGTTGTTTAATTAATGTAAGTTTACATCCTTATATAGTTAATTAGTGTTGAAAATTTAATATTAGAAGTTTTATAGTTCACAAGTTTCAAGGATTCGTTCTCTGGTTCTTGTTTTGTAGTAAAAGTTAATTGGTTTACTTAAGTTTGTCTTGTTTATCATTTTTATTTGAAACGTTCTTGCTTTTAACAAAAGGTTTTTTTTTATAGCGGAGAGCTAGTGGATGCCAATTTTCTAGTTTATATCACTGATCAAAACTTAGATTTTAAGATTTTTTGTGTGCAAAATCGTATGCGAATAAACCTGTCGATAGCACTATGTAAGTTTAAGTAGCGAAGGTTTACTATAAATTTAAAGAAAATGTTAAACATAAGGATTCATTATTTATTATAATTTTCAAGACCCGTCTCTCTTTCGCTAAATACTATCATAATATGTATTTTCTTTCTTATTTTATTTCTTTTCTGGCAAGTTATGTCTTTTTAATTATCCCCATCATCATCAGAGAGCACCAGGCTATTATGAGCCGGAAGCATACATGAAATATGATTTAACTGTCACAAACTGAAATAATTTCCTTAACTACTCCATGGATCTACGTCTCATTGAAAGCAATTAATACAAATGTTCTTATATCAAAACCCCTAACAAAACAGAAAGTAACAATTCTCTTCTTCAATAATCACAAGTCTGCACAAGAACTAAATACAGACGTAGCAGCTATTCACAGCTTATTTCGACCCCTTTTTCATCCTCGTTTTTTTAAAGTCTTAAAGAATGGGAGTGAATAGTTGGGAGTTTTGTTAGGAATACTGCAGCTCAACCGTTCTTTTCTCGCGTTCACTTTCAATGTGAATTAAAATCTTACGAATGTATGTTCTTTCCTGTTATGTAGGTGTCTGAAGGTTTTGTTGAGCTCTGTGTTAATAAAGTGTTACAAGTTGTGCTTCTTGTGTTGCGAGAAATAAATCAAGCACAGATTAGCAATATCAATCTATTGAATTTTACCTTTTTTGTTATTATTTTTATTAAATATTTAAACAGATGGTTTTTTTGTGAAGGATGATATGGCCATCAGGGTAACAATTATAGGACGGCTGATAGAGATGTATGGCATAAGAAAACATGCTTCACTGACCTCTACAAAATAGAAATGAGGGCAGGAGGATGATGAATCGCATACACCAACATTCAGTTAAGAAACTGTCACCATCAAGACCATTTGCAATGGTTGCATTTTAGCAACGGAACGTTATAACATTTCTATCTCAAGCTATCATTATTCATAAAAGACTCGGAGTCTTGATTAATGTTTAATACAAAGTTGAAATTTTATTTCAGTTTCAGGAATGGGCAGCTTACGAACTAACATTTTTAAATCCGTGGGAGACAATTTTTAATGAAAATTGTGGAAATGTGTTTTTGACAATTCCGTATGTCACTGGCTGTTTCCAATTTACTATTTGCTGATGTTTGGCTGCGTCCTTAATCACGCGTTTTAATTCGTATTCTTGCTAATTTGAGAAGCATGAATGTTTTTTGTGTTTCTTTTCATGTTTTGAAAGTACAATATACATTAGATATATTTATGGCCTGCCCACATATAAATTCTGATTTGACAAATTAATCATTTAATTTCCAACTCTTAATCCATTTTTGATGTTGTCTGGTAGATTGTGCTTAACCAGATTTTACAAAACAGGCCCTTGTTATTGTTTATGAAACTACCGAAACATCTAGAACTCATTTTAACATTACAACTCGCCTGTAATCCTCGGAGGGTCAGGCAGAGTAACATAACATCATTACATAACATAGTACAAAGTTAAAGGCACCTGGTGGGAGTACACACACTTTGGTCCAGAACTCATATAATATATTTTAAGTAACTCTTACATTACAATATAAAGTAGAATGCTTACCATCTATTGACTGAGAAATAATATCTAAATTATAACTGTCTTTTTTTGCTGTTTCATGACACATGGAACCAATCTTCAAATAACTACTTCGAGACAGATCTTTGGTACCCATAAATAAGTCATCATCTAACAAATGTCGCAAGACATGGTAGATTGATGACGTCATTAATCTTTGTGTGATCATTAATCTGTCTATCATCTGTCTATATAATCTAGCTGGTCTATATGTTCCTCCATGGGGTCTCCCTCGGGGAGATGGCTACCGTCATTTGTCATATTAAGCATGAGCTAGTGCAATATGTCAGTACTTAGAACGGATCTTGGGATCATCGTAACATGTTCAATCGGTTTGAATATTACTACAGAGGTCTTAACTAAATGTAACTGTTTAGTTTTTTACGAACATCACACCTGCCTTTTCCAAAGACAGGAATAAAGGACATAATATCACCTTTGAAAATATGCTTAAGAAGGTACAGTCCACGCGGCCGAACCTGACCTTTGCATATGTGTGAGTGATTACCAATCGCAACAAAGTGATCGCACGATCGCGCGCGCGCGATCGTACTGCGCCCTAGGCCGATTGCCAGACAAAGGATGCGTCGCTATGTGTACTCACACAAATGAAAAGCTTAGCTTAGGCCTTGCGGACTGTACACACTTATGCTGTAAAAGGCATGCCACAAAAACGGGATATGTTATTTACACATTGATTATTCTAAAACCAAGTAGAAAGACCAAAACAAGAGATACACAGAATCGTAAAACCTAAATGAGGTTAAGAATAAACCCTTAATAACAAAACGACACCAAGTTTACACTTCACAATACCCCCGCTAAGCTACATAACGAATGAATATGAAGATCTCATCGAGATAAGCTAAAAATACTAAAACACAAAAGACCCAGTCTTCAGCGGTTTTACAACGACAATAGGGTCCTTAACAGTCCTTACAGTCGCAATTAATAGAACAAAGGAGGGTATGCAAAACCTCTAATGTTGGGCTCACCGTCTGCTACAATAATATGTTTGGTAAGATAATTTAGCTGAAAATATCCGTGAACATGGTCCAAAGAGGTTCTAGGACTGCCAGTTGAAGTTTGCAATGGATAAGCAACTGGGTATTCGTGGTTGAGTGGGTACGATGCGTGTGGTTTGTAATGTGTCTTGGGATGAAGAACAAGGAGATCAGTTTTTAGAAGACCTCTTAGATTAGCGAACGGAATCCGGTCAATAATAAGGAATCCACTAGGAATCTTTCTTAATAAGATAATATTAGAAGCAAATATTTTTGTATTCTAATCGATTTATATTAAGTCTATACAAAGTGAAATATAACTTTAATGTATTTATGTTGATGTTTAATGCATCTGAAACATTAATTTCAGTCAAAAACGATTTACGTCTTCATGAAATCACGAAACAACCTCTCAAAAAATTAAAAAAGCCATTAAAACTGTCGTTTCTTAGCGTACAACAAACAGAATTATATAATTCACAGTCGAATCGTAAATTTTATAACTTCCATTCGTTTTAGCGAGAAATAAAATTTGAACTTCTTTACAACATTCATCAGGCCGTCACGGGCAAAGCTTTTGAATAATAAAAATCTTTGCCTCGAGCCACGCAACGAAGTTTCCATAGCCAGGACATACTTCCCCTTCACGGTTTTTCATAACTTTAATATAGAAGACGAGAAGTAATTTCTTACATTTATTATTATTGCCGAAATCCCATTTATCATGTCAGGTATCCGTGATAAATATCAATAACGATGCTTGTAGAATTTGTTCCTGCGGTTTTTTGTTCAGCAAAGTGAAATATGTTGTCATATTTTATCGCCGTTTCGGTGTTGTGTTCGATATTAATGTTAAAACAATTTTGAGAGATTTTTAAAGCAGAATTTACGTAGATTCACGGCATGTGATGAAAAATATTATGTCATCATTGCCATTCATATTAAGCGTACTTCTGAGAATTTGTATTAGTCTTTTCCATTAGCATTAACATAACCTGCCTTTATACAGTGCGAATATTTAGATATTTTACTTACTTAAAATAAAATATAGGTCGCTGTAGACAACTTCTTGCCAAATTATTATTCAAATTTAACGAACTTGTTGAGACTCTGACGAAAAGTTTAAGGTAGGCGACGGCACAGTTTGGTGTATCAAAATTCGAGTTCAAATTTATTAGAAATACCTTTATAGCGACAAATGTGTTACCAAGTGAAAATTCTAACTTGTCCGACTTATCTCAACTTTTATTCAGCGTCTAAGTACATTTGACCGTACATCAGTGATATTAATTTGAATCTTTAGCAGTAAGTGCGATTTTTTACAACAAAACCTCATTTAAACCGAAAGGCAAAACCTAAACTCAGTTACAAAAAACAAAAAATACGCACACCTATCAAACTCATTCCAACACTTACACGCTACACCAAAACACGAGAACACAACTTCGTACATGACATTATCGAAAACTTAAGTGATTAACTGTTTTCCAGAGTTGCGCTACCAAGATGGAGGTACAATAGGCGAAAAGTTTGGCTATCCGCATATTTTAGAATGCTAATGTGATTTTGCACTTAGCCCACGTGACTTAACAAAGGGAGGGCTTTAAATATAGGAACAAAGTTGTGAGTTAGAAGGTTGTTTTGGTATCTTTATATTATTTGGTAAAGGGGCGACTAGGGAAGGATCCTTTTTGTGCCAGAGTCGAGTTTTTGAATAGCCGGAAAAGGATTGACAGTGTTTTATTTAAGGCAATTCCTGTTTTTGAATACGTGGTTATTAAACTACTTAGCATTCCATAAACCTAATTAAATAACTACTAACGTTCCAATAATCTAACTCGTTCAATCCATGAACTAACTTGGCTATTAAAGTAAATTGTTTAAGACCACTATAACGAAACTGTTTTGGGAAAACATTAAAACAGAAAGAACATACTCGATAATACACCTGAATGGTTACGCTGACTTGTACAAATTCTTTTTTTTTTCTTTTTTTTTTTTAAAACGTTGCCCCACACTAGGAATTACTCCTGTATCGTGGGTGCGTTCACAAACATGAAAACTCACATACACAAGACACCCAGACCCGGAACAACTATTTGTAGGTCATACCAATATTTGTTCCGTGCGGGAATCGAACCCGCGACACGCAGCGCGGCAGCTGATCGCTCAACCACTGCGCCAACCGTGCCGTTTTCTTTCAACAATTCAGTAAAAAGTAAAGTGTGTACCCACATTTCGGCAGTTAACATAGAAAACCAGTTCCAAACACACTACTTGAAAATCGTTATGATATACGAGTGAGGAAAAATATAAAAACGCCACATCTGCTTTACCTCAAAGATCTGTAAAGAAACGCATAGGGGAGGTTCGCTCTGAGGGCTGGAACAAGATGCTTAGTGAACTCGAGCCCACTCATTAAGCCTTCTGGCAATTACAGAGGAAATTGCGTTCCTCAGAAGAGGTCTCAATGCCTCCTCTAATCCGCCCCGACAATAGTGTCGCTTTCGACAGTCCCGATAAGGCTGAATGTGTTGCTGACAGCCTAGAGTCCCAATGTTCTCCCAGCTCTCAACCAGTAGACCAAGCTCACCTGAACAAGGTCGACGCTGAAGTCGAACGGAGAGCCTCCCTCCCTCACGTCGAAGACCCTGATGATCCTCTGCCTCCCGTCACTCCAGACGAAGTGCACGACATCATTAAAGGGCTCCACGCTCGTAAGGCCCCCGGTTCGGATGGTATTACCAATAAGGTATACAAACTCCTTCCTGCCCCGCTAATAATGCTTATGACCGCCACCTTCAAGTGCGCCTTGAGCAACAAAATCTTCCCACAAGCATGGAAAGAAGCCACCGTCATCGGTATCCTAAAGCCAGGCAAGCCAAAGTCTGAGCCCTGCAGCTACCGCCCTACCTATGCCGAAGCAAAGAGCCTCATACCCAACGAGCAGTTTGGTTTCCGAAGCCAACACTCGGTCACCCAACAGATCCACCGTATCGTAGAGCACGTATGCGCTGGTCTGCAGCGTAACGCGACGACGGGTGTGATATTCTTCGAGATAGCGAAAGCATTCGACAAAGTCTGGCACAACGGCTTGATATACAAGCTTTACCAACTAGGAGTGCCAGATCGTCTCGTGCTCATCTTACGAGACTTTTTGTCGAATCGCACCTTTCGCTACCGTATCGAGGGAGCACTCTCGTCCCCTCATCCTATTCGCGCCGGTGTCCCTCATGGTTCCGTACTATCTACTCTCGTCTTCACGCTGTTCACCAGCGATATCCCAAAAAGTAAAAAGGCTCAGTTGGCTCTCATCGCCGACGACACTGCCGTTTACTATACCGGTCACTGTCCCAATGCTATAGCTCGTACTCTCCAAACCTCCGCAAACGTCTTAGGCGCTTGGTTCTGGAAATGGAGATTCGAGGTCAACCCCGATAAGAGTCAGGCGGTTCACTTCTCGAGACGTCGTCGAGTCCCACCTCCCCTTCCCAGTCCGATCACTATGTACGGCGAGCCAATCCCTTGGGAGAAGCAAGCCAAATACCTAGGCGTGATCCTTGATCAAAACCTAACGTTTACACAGCACATTAAGGCGGTTCGCGCGCGCGCCGCTTTCGCTCTTGGTAGACTCCACTTCATTCTGACAGCCCGTTGTAAACTGTCACTTCAATGCAAGCTGCGTATCTATACCGCAGTCATCCGTCCCATCATGACCTATGCCTGCGTTGTATTTGCGCACGCTCACCCACATCATCTACATCAGATGCAGACCCTCCAAAAGCGTTTCCTCAGAAAGGTCACGGGTGCCCCCTTCTATGTCCGTAATATAGATCTCCACGTAGACCTTAAAATGCCAACCATAAAACAGTTCATGAAACGCTTATGAAAGCGTTTCTTCGACTGTGTCATCAAACACCCAAACCCCTTGATCTCAGCGGCCGCCCGCTACACTCCCTCCCGCATTAGCAGTATTCGCCGACCAAGGCATACCTTAATCGCCCCCGACGACGCCACTACCCTCCTCCAGGAGAGTAGTAAGGCCACCAGCACGCTACACAAGCCCAAAACCCGATCGCCGTCCTGCCGTCCTCACCGCCGAGGCCCGCCGCGACGCCCAAATCCACGCCCCTCCCGACCCTTGCTCGAGCCAGCCCGCGCCGCTGAGCCTGTAGCTCTAAATTCGTCCCAAAATCAAATAAATCCTGATCCAGCTAGTCCCTTGCTGCCCTCTTTCAGCGACGCCCTAAGCCGAGGTCCATACCCCACAGGGGGTGCCCTTAGCGGTGTCGCTTAGTTTTAGTTAGTATTTAAGTTTAAGTCCTGGCTGGAGGTCTTAATTTATTAGGGCACCACAGGAAAGTCCGCTTAAGCAGACGACAATCTTACAGGTTAACCTGCGAGAGGCCATACCTAATAAAAAAAATTACCTCAAAGATGAAAATATTAATAAAGTCAACACATTATTATGTCAAATTGAAAACATCAATATTCCAAAGAAAACACAAACAATGGAACTTAATCTGCTACAGAGCAAAATAAACTGTTTAAAACTTCAAGATTCCAATATTGCAATATGCAGTTACTTATTTAAAGACGGCAGCATTCAGGCATTCATTTTGTAATTGTAATTCCTTTTTTTACGGTGTATAAGTGATTGCGATTTCCAGTGAGTGACCCTGATCTGCATTGGGCATGCCTTCATCGATTTTATTACCCCTTAGTACTATAACTTTATAAGGTAGTCCTAGTGTCTATAGTAAGTGAAGACTTGGAATCATACTAATACATATACAGGGTCAAATTAAACTAGCTAGCAGACGTGATGAGTATCTATAAATGTGAAAGTTTGTATGTTTGGATGTATGTTACTCAATCACGCAAAAATGGCTGAACTGATTTTGGTGAAATTCCACACGCAGGTACTAAATTCCCGTGGAATAATTTTAAATCACCACACGGGATGGGCAGCGGGCAAAATTTTGTATATTAAGTTTAATACATTTCATTTTTATGCTGTTAGTTGGTCCTATTGGTCCTGGGCAACCTTTGAGTACGATGATGTTTAGAAACAATTGAAGATCATTACGTCTCCTACTCAAAATTTAATTTTATTCCTGTATTTTTTTACAATTGACCACCATCTTCATTATAATGGTAATTGATGGTAGTAAGACATTTATTTTTTACTCCGTAACTCTAACTTATTATTTTACGTGAACGATTAACTTATAACTAAGAATAGAGTTAATTTGCACTTTTACACAACTCCGTAGCACTTTCTTAAGATTTCATAATTTAAAAAAACTGTTTTTAAGCAAAGCATTGTTACTTTTATCCATTCGCAATTTATACACTACACAAACCAAAAAGGTGAAGTTCTCTTTAGCCTACGCACTAAATGAGTGTTTTTAGAAAAAAATATTACAAATTTTACATTACCCATTTTATTATTTCGTATTAATTTCCAAGAACATCTTTCATTAGAATTACTCAACGTGTCCTCTTTAGTGTAATCTTGCATGAAGATACAAAGACGACGTAGAAACCCAATATCTCAATAAACGATATTAATCCATAAAATATTCACCTCGTGCCTTGAAATAAAATATCACAGCGTTCAGATGTAAGACAAGAACTTAATGGGGCGAATCATTTTGGTGCGCTTAAGTATTCGAAGTGGAAAGCTGATAAATTAGAAGCCGTTCGAGACGAGAGATCTCGAACAGTCTATGGATCTTTGTTCCTGTGTGAAATTTCACGATTGAAGACTCACTTCCCTTTTGTTTATTGGAGGATTTATGAATTTTAAATGGAAACTTAGGGATATAAACAAGAATTAAGGTGGTCTTTACATAGGTTGCGTAGTAGGTGTAGCATTTTCTTTTTTATTGAATTATTTTAGCATTACAGAGAATCATCCTTTGCACATCAAGAGCCTTGTTATCGACGTTATACGTCATTTTTGGGGACCACCGAAAATCAGCGCTGTGCTGTGGGTCATACACAGCATCATGCTGAGTGAAAGCTTTCTTGTCACAAACACGACGTGCGGCTGCCGACTATTTAAATATTATGTTTACTGCTTTTGTTTTGTTTTCTCAGTATCAAAATTCAAGCAAATCATAAACTAATATTTTTATTTGCACGTGTTTCTGTGACAATAAACAATTTTTCTTTATTCTTCTTTAAACAACTACTCAACTGAAATAATAAATATCTTGAAATTTGACATATTCTTCTTCTGTCGTATAGCCACAGTAATAAGAGAATTGCTCATGGCTTGGTTAATATTTACTTAAACTACATACATGCACTAGCAAATACTCACCACAGCAAACTGCTAAACTTTTGTTTATATTTTTCTTCCGATATAATAACACTGCCAAGGACTTTAATATGGATTAAAATTTTAACGATAAACAAAAGAACTGAAATAAAACTTAACTACATACAATTAAAATTAACATAAAATCTGGGTTTACAAATTTAAAAAAAATATATAAAAAGAAACAAGAACTATTTCAACATCGGACACATTTGAAACAACCATATTTTTGTTTCGAAAGGGCTTTCCAATTTTGAAAATTAACCTTTTTTTAAATTCCAAAATTCGGACATTGAATTGCCCAATGCCCATCTGCCAAACGTGACAGGGCTTCTTCAAAATGATAATCTTAAAATTAAATAAGTATCGCTGCTTAATTTTATTTTTGCTGTGGGTGTTTTGTTTTTTTTTAACCTAACCTAACCCTAAATTGTCTCTCATTTTGTAGCTGCTTTAATGATATACATATTTAACACGTGATATTTTAAGTCAAACCTAGATGACGGAGATCGGAACTGTTTCTCCTCAGCAGGTTATTTTGTAACCTACGAGTATAAGAAGAACAGAACGGCACTTACCAACTAGATTAGAAAGTTTATGCATTTTATTACCTGGCTATTTAATCTAGTCCTAGTTGAACAATAAATCCAACAAGGTGGTAGCAGAGTGTCTATGGTGTGCTAGATGTATATACATTTAACGTCTCGCCATTCTTGGAGACTGTGATAGTGATACGCCAACGCCGGTCGTGCGTAGAAATATACACTTGGGAGCAAATAAATCGAGCCACTTCCTTTTTCACGCAATAGTGTTATTATTTTTGGTATTATGGAACGCATCGATTCGAAACATATATCGCCTAAAAGGGTATTTAATAACCTTTACAATGAGGGTAGTTAGTTGTCAAAATTTCATTTTAATTAAAGTTTAAAGGGTAGAATAAAATTATCGCATTTAATTTGCTTATGACATTTTTATTGTACTCTGTAAAGAAAAGATTAAATTTGAGGTTTTTGTTAATCATACCCATATTACTTATTATTGTTGTCTTTATCTGTGTCTGTGTAATCAAAATAACCTGATAAAATGGATACTACACCGACGGAAGCTGCCCAAGTTGTAGCTTTACTTGAGGTTGGACACGGACAACGTGAAGTGGGACGCAGACTTCATTTGAGTCGTTCAAAGGTACAGCGGGTATACCGCAGGTATCTGGAGACTGGTGCTTTTGTTCGGCGACCTGGAACTGGCCGACCACGGGCAACAACAGAACGTGACGACCGCTTTATTGCAACCAATTCGTTGCGCGACCGTGGACTTAATGCTGTTCAGCTACAGCAAGCGTACATCAGTACGCTTGCTGTAGCTGTAGCTGATCAGCTGATCAGTAGGTGGACAGTGAGACGAAGACTAAAGGAACGAAATTTAACATCACACAAACCAGCAACTGGCCCAAAATTGACTATAGCTCATCGCCGATCTCGCTTGGAGTTTGCTCGAGAACACATTAATTGGACGTTAGAAGACTGGAGGTCAGTTTTGTTTTCTGACGAGTCAAGAATCTGTCTTTTTAGCAATGACGGGAGAAACCGAGTGTATAGACGTCCTGGTGAAAGATTTGCCCAATGTTGCATTCGAGAAACTGTGAGTTTTGGTGGTGGTTCTTGTATGGTGTGGGGAGGAATTTCTCTAGACGGAAAAACGGAATTTGTCTTCGTCGACCCCGCCAACGATGGCAGTGGTAGACGTGGATTAACAGCTGACCGATACATAACTGACATTCTTGAAGACCACGTAATGCCGTATGCTGGTTTTGTCGGAGAAAATTTCTTGTTTATGCATGACAATGCGAGACCTCATACCGCGCAGATCGTTACGGAATACTTGTCTGCGATCGGGATTCAACAAATGGTATGGCCAGCACGAAGTCCCGATTTGAACCCGATCGAACACCTATGGGACGAGCTAAAACGGAGAGTCCGAGCCAGGGTTCCCGCTGTTTCATCCATTCCCGAGCTTAAAGTCGCTGTGCTTGAAGAGTGGGAGAACATACCACAATATGTCATCGTAACTCTGATCAGATCGATGACTAATAGGCTACAAGAATGCATCAGGGCACGGGGGCGTAATACCAGTTATTAAGAATATTTTTTTTGCAATAATTTTGTTTTTTATTGTTTTTATGGACTGTTTTAGCCCTACTAAATTTTCTATCAAAATTACCATTTTTCTTGCAGAGCCAATAATTTATCATTCAATAAGGTTATTATTCAATAATTTACCCTCATTGTTAAGGTTATTAACTTAACTTTTAGGCGATATATAGTTCGAATTGATACGTTCCATATTCCCAAAAATATTTACCATTTTACGTGAAAAAAGGTAGTGGCTCGATTTATTTGCTCCCAAGTGTATGACTCACACGTCGCTGATTGTTAAAGATGCAGTGTGAGTTTCTATGATATTGTAAATACGAGTATATTGGTTCACTTGACGATAATAACTGACGTCAGAGTTACGTTTGTCCAAAGTTTTATGATTTTCTTCTAAAAGTACTCCTTAGGGAGTTATTGTGAACTTACAGTTAAGAGCATGAGTAAGCTTGGTCACGAATATTCGCCTTTTCTCGTGATTTAGGAATATAATTAAATTAAAATTTGAGCATGGGAGCAAGATTGGTGCTTCGAGCCGGATGCATTGATTTGTCGACTAGTTTGGTATAGCTCTTTTTAGTA
The DNA here is from genome assembly GCA_963555695.1 of Dasypolia templi. Lineage (NCBI taxonomy): Eukaryota > Metazoa > Arthropoda > Insecta > Lepidoptera > Noctuidae > Dasypolia > Dasypolia templi. Next base: position 9,713,072 of record OY743158.1, on the reverse strand, counting down.
TAGCATAATACGAGTAAATATCTGAAATTGTCTCGTTTTAGACTAAGCTATCTTAGTTCCGAATAATAATTCAGTATTATATAGTATAAAGACAAAAGGCGAATAATTCTATTTTCCGTCCTCCTGAAATAATCCCTTGACGTTTAACAAAACGTTTTTGTTTTCCCACATATATGCAGGTTCTCAGTCACGCACAACACGGAACAACTTCCATTTTAACATCCTCAGCAATCAAATTCATTTATAACTTTCCCTTTTAATTCTATATTCACCAATTTCAATTTATAATACAGAAATATAATACAAACTGATTACTTAATGCCGAAAGCAATTTATGCAAATGCTCGGTAAAAGATTACAATTAAAATAATCATGTTACATAAATTCGTTTTGGGAATACGGATTTAAATTAAGGTTTTGAGAATAATAATAATGGTCGGAGGATTTCGGTCTTTGCCTGCTTGTAGTACTTTTTCAAGGTTAGCCATTAATTATAAGTAGGTATTAGAGGCATAAAATTGAACCAAGTTTTTTTTTTTTTTGAATGGCATCTCGCATTTCAACCTGTTCGGTTGTCGTCTGCTTAAGCGGACTTGCCTGTGGTGCCCTAATAAATTAAGGCCTCCAGCTAGGACTTAAACTTAAATACTAACTAAAAACTAAGCGACAACGCTAAGGGCACCCCCTGTGGGGTACGGACCTCGGCTCAGGGCGTCGCTGGAAGAGGGCAGCAAGGGACTAGCTGGATCAGGATTTGAGTGATTTAGGGACGAATTTAAAGCTACAGGCTCAGCGGCGCGGGCTGGCTCCAGCAAGGGTCGGGAGGGGCGTGAATTTGGGCGTCGCGGCGGGCCTCGGCGGCGAGGACGGTAGGACGGCGATCGGGTTTTGAGCTTATGTAGCGTGCTGGTGGCCTTACTACTCTCCTGGAGGAGGGTAGTGGCGTCGTTGTGGGCGATTAAAGTATGCCTTGGTCGGCGAATACTGCTAATGCGGGAGGGAGTGTAGCGGGCGGCCGCTGAGATCAAGGGGTTTGGGTGTTTCATGCCACAGTCAAAAAAACGCTTCCACAAGCGTTTCATGAACTGGTTTATGGCAGGCATTTTAAGGTCGACGTGGAGATTTATATTACGGACATAGAAGGGGGCACCCGTGACCTTTCTGAGGAAACGGTTCTGGAGGGTCTGCATCTTATGGATATGACGTGGGTGAGCGTGCGCAAATACAACGCAGGCATAGGTCATGATGGGACGAATGACTGCGGTGTAGATGCACAGCTTGATTTAAGTGACAGTTTACTACGGGTTGTCAGTACAAAGTGGAGCCTACTAAGAGCGAAGGAGGTGCGCGCGCGAACCGCCTTAATATGAGCGTTGAAGGTAAGGTTTTGATCGAGGATCACGCCTAGGTATTTGGCTTGCTTCTCCCAAGGGATCGGCTTACCGTAAATTGTGATCGGGCTGGGAAGAGGGGGAGGGAATCGACGACGTCTCGAGAAGAGAACCGCCTGACTCTTATCGGGGTTGACTTCGATTCTCCATTTCCGGAACCAAGCGCCTAAGACGTTTGCGGAGGTTTGGAGAGTACGAGCTATAGCATTGGGACAGTGACCGGTATAGTAAACAGCAGTGTCGTTGGCGAAGAGAGCCAACTGAGCCTTTTTACTTTTTGGGATATCGCTAGTGAACAGCGTGAAGACGAGAGGAGATAGTACGGAACCCTGAGGGACACCGGCGCGAATAGGATGAGGGGACGAGAGTGCTCCCTCGATGCGATAGCGAAAGGTCCGATTGGACAAAAAGTCTCGTAAGATGAGCACGAGACGATCTGGCACTCCTAATTGGTAAAGTTTGTATATCAAGCCGTTGTGCCAGACTTTGTAGAAGGCTTTCGCTATGTCGAAGAATAGCACACCCGTCGTCGCGTTACGTTGCAGACCAGCGCATAAGTGCTCTACGATACGGTGGACCTGTTGGGTACCCGAGTGTTGGCTTCGGAAACCAAACTGCCCGTTGGGTATGAGGCTCTTTGGTTCGGCATAGTCTTTGAGACGCTTATAAATAAGCCTTTCGTAGATTTTGCCATGAACATTGAGTAAGCTAATAGGGCGGTAGCTGGAGGGCTCAGACTTTGGCTTGCCTGGCTTTGGGATACCGATGACGGTGGCTTCTTTCCATGCTTGTGGGAAGATGTTGTTGCTCAAGGCGCCATTGAAGATGGCGGTCATAAGCATTATTAGCGAGGCAGGAAGTAGTTTGTATACCTTATTGGTAATACCATCCGAACCGGGGGCCTTACGAGCGTGGAGCCCTTTAATGATGTCGTGCACTTTGTCTGGAGTGACGGGAGGCAGGGGATCATCAGGGTCTTCGACGGGAGGGAGGGAGGCTCTCCGTTCGACTTCAGCGTCGACCTTGTTCAGGTGAGCTTGGTCTACTGGTTGAGAGCTGGGAGAACATTGGGACTCTAGGCTGTCAGCAAGACATTCAGCCTTATCGGGACTGTCGAAAGCGACACTATTGTCGGGGCGGATGAGATGTCATGTAAGTAACGACCCTTGTCTATTTTGAGCTACCCTTGTATTCGAAGTCAAAAAGTCTATTAGACCAGTTCATTTTCCGGAATTCTTAAACGCGAACATAGCAATAATGAAGGCACTTTCAACAAAAAAAACTGATTATATTTCTTTGTTATCAACACGTAGAAGGGCTAGTGAAAAAAAAGGCCAGTAATTTTTTGTTTTGGAATTATCATGAGCTCTCATACACAGTTAAATCTATTTCGTAGCTAGATAAATACTTCGGAACACGTGACACTACAAAATTGTCGACTTAAGAAGACAATAAGCTAAACAAAACATACCAAAATGTTTCCATGAAAAGGAAATACGATAAAACCTTCACTTAGTTCAAGGCCCGTATACAAAACGTATTCATATAAATAGCTTTTGAAAAGAAATACTTGTTATAATATTGTTTCGGGGACAAAAAAATAGGGAAAGATTCTGTAGATATACCTACGTGTTTAGTAAGAAGAGGTAAGTGAGTTCACCTCATAATAGTGGTAGTTTTAAAAATACGACAGAGTTTGGATTAAGAGAATCAAGTGGTTTCGGAAGTTTACAAGTGGGTAGTGTAAGATAAAATCTAATTACTGTCCAAAGACGCATGATGCATCATAAGCGATAACCTGATAATTTTGTGATTTGGGACATAAAAATTATCAACAAATCATAATGTCAAAAGTAACCATCAAAAAGTATTTTACTTTCCGGTTTGTATATAATTATTGAAAAATAACCCTGTATAAATAAAATTCTACTACAGACAGAAAAAAAACAATGGGTGGCCGACATGATGAAAGTTTATACGTTCCTTGTATATATCGAACACTAAAACACCATAAGTAGAAATAAGCCGACGTACAAACAACATTACAGAAAATTCTTTTCTGCGCTAATCAGTAACGGAACTTCCTCTACCAAGGCAGTTTATCACAACTTCCCAACGAAATTTCTCTTTTGTGACATCGAAACTGTAGGGTTACCATGTGAACGTAATATATTGGACAATAATGGTCAACGTTCCGTTTTCCTGTAGCTATTTCGGAGATACCATATTTTTGTGCTGAGTACGAGGAAACATATCCGTTTCTTGTCTCTAAGATGAATTTTAGTAAGAATCGTAGGTAGGTAAAAAGCTTACTGGGACATACCTTCTCTTATATTGGTAAATATATTTTTCCTAGCTGTGTTTGGTACAAAAATAATTTTGATTTTGAGAAAAAAAAGCAACTTTTTATGACATAAAGCCATCTTGTCCTTATTATTAACAACTCATCAAAATAATGTCTATATGACGGTGGCGTTGAATTTTCTCGTTGGCTATTACGTATCTTCTAGACAGCTCACACAGTTTTAATAGTTCATTTGTTTATAAAACATTTAAGTTCCTCCCGCATTATTTAATAACTATAAAACAAGAAATTAATAACTATTTACTTATAAACAAAATTTAACCGTTCCCTAATTACTAACTTGACACACTGGTAAACTTAAAAGCTTTAATTTTACCAAACCACCAAAAGCCGAACCTTCATTTTGATTAAAGCATTCGTTAGCTCGACCACAAGAACCTGTTATAATGAAAAACCTAGTACCACAATTAGGGTGCAGATCTTCAACGCTAATTCATGACTCATCTCGACCACAGGGCACGACGGCGGAATCGGGACCATCCCACTAATTCCCACAGGGTGTTCACCCTAATACAGACAGTATGATGCGAGGCGAGGTTCCTAACAAATAAATTGCACAAACCGTCACACGTTTCCTGCGGGACCATAATTAACGTGACACAAATATGCTGGGGGGAAACTTTACAGTAAAGATGTCAGTGTCTACATTTTTCATGTGCTCTTATGTTTAATAATTGTTCACCTATTAATGTTTGTTCATTCTGTATAAGTGTAAGCTCATTAAACGGTTATCCAACTTGATTTCGATTATTTTTATTTTTTATGGAAATAACCTTAAATGGTAAAGATATGTCGTAAACGAGCTAAAAGGAGTATGTAAGGATCGTAGCAGGTGGTGTTTCTGCCTTCCCCCATGGGAAGAAGGCGTGAGTTTATGTCTTTATGTAAGTATGAAGATATGTTCTTTTGTAATTTTTGGATTTCGGTTACCATCGCAAAGATGAGCATATTTTATGTATCTTAGTCGGCTAGATTAGTGGTGCTTAAAGCCCAGTATACACCCAAAGTACCATAAAACCAAGTAACTCTGTAAACAGGACGCCACTGCACGCGTCCTTTGTTTTAATAATTAACCAGTCAAGCGACTATTCGCGCCTAATTGAACACCTCCATATAATATAACCCTGCGTCCTAGCCGAAAGCGTCTGTCGCGCGAATACGTGATTACACGATCGTTTACCTGATTAATGACGTACGTAGAGCGCGACGATAGCGTACTTGCGATGATCGCTTACTCGCGACGATCGCCTTTAGTCCTCAGTTTAAAAAGATCCTAAAACGATACGAGTTAAATTAGCCCTAGTTACAAGGTGCAAGTTTATGGAACGTTCAAGGGCAATAATCGCATGCCATGGAGCACGTTCAATTATTGCCATTCAATGATCTACATATACGTGCCATTCCCATTAAATGCAAGTTTTGCTTTGCCAGTCAATAATCGCATGCGACTTTTCTTTACACCAAGGCTGCATGCAAGTTTTGCCAGCACGTCCTTGTACAATTGATTCACGAATGGCATGGCTTCTCAAGATTTATTTAAAATGCTTTGTTCGCTTATGTTCGAACGATAAAAAAGACATGCCAGAATTGAATACGATTTTACTATTTTTGCGATTTATTTGTAACTGCGACTTTATTATACGTTCTGGTCACACCTATACTAGTTTGGAACGGCTCCCAACTTGCCCGTATCGTGCAACAATTTCACGAGGTGTTTTGATGGTGTCAGTCAATTTTTGCTTCAATTTGATGGTATGCCACTGGCAATAAACTTGCACCTTGTAAATGAGGGTATGGTTTACTTATTCTAAAGAATTCAAAACTTTAAACACAATTAGAGCAATTCGCATAGCTGTACATAAAATAATCTAATAAGAATATCTTAATGAGCTTGTTTAAAAGAGCAAGCAAGAAACGTGGTTAAAAGTGCAGCTGAGAAACATCAGCTGCACACCACAATTACCGGTTTTTACCCCTTTTACCGCCAAAGCGTTTCAGTACGGTTTTTCTGTTTTTGTTGAAAACAATATCGGGGGCGTGGAAACCATCGAAGTTTTTAAAACTCCACTTGGTGTACGAGAATCGAAATAATAATTGAAGAATAAGGGATAATATGACAGAGTATTGAAAATATGTTTTGAAGTTAATGATAATAATAATAAGTTTCCAATTTATTTTCTCTCACAATGGTTTTGTAGTCGTTAACAGTTTTGAACTATATAAATTAACACTGGAGAGCTGGTGCCTGAAGTAGGTTTTAGAATTAACCTAAGATAACAGTCAGAGTTCTTTGGTTGCGTTACACTTTGACATTGATGCACTTTATATATGCAATGACATTTACTTTGTAAAGGATTATACTATTTTAATTATTGTGAATGTGAAGACATTGTGGATTTGTTGTTTTTTTTTAATGCATTTTTTTTTAAATTATTAGTTTTAATCATGGTCTGGCAGTTTGAGTAATTTATGCGGCCTACCCAAATGTCCTTTCTTTGGTAATGTTCGTCGAATCGTTTAGCTCCTTTAGTTCTGTGTTGAGCTGCATGACAACTGACAAATGCGTGCACTGACTGGACAGGTCCACTCATTCTGTGTGGTTCTTTCCTCGAAAGACCATTTCAGATATCAATCCACATGGTCTTCACATGACCTGACCAAGATTATGTCTGGACTTTAAAAGAGACTGTGACCTCTGAGTTTGTTTCGGCGTTTCTTCTCAGAGTAGTCAGATAGGAAATGCCGATCTCACCTAGTTTTTAAAATATGATTGACGTGTAAAAGTGTTTGTACAAACCTATTTACAGAAATAAAATCATTTATCATTTATCATTTGTATGTTTACACCTTGTATTCGAAATGTGTTTATAGATACCATAAACTGAATAATGTTCTCCATAGCACAAACGTCGTACACGAGGAAAAAAAACATCTGTCCCTTACAAAACTTCAAAATACCCATTCAAGCCAAATCTACGGAACGTCGAGATCAGCATGTCGATTCTGTAAAAATCTCACCGTGAAGACTTCCGTGGAGTGAGATGTCAGTGTCATCCCGTCTTGGTCAATCCTTGGCATCAGTGGCACTGACAGCTCACTCCACGCTCACTTCACCTAAGTTTTCACGGTGAGATGGTTACAGAATAGCACTACAGGTTTCAAGCTACCGGGTTCACAGCTTGATTTATAATAATATGTCTATGATGCAAGTAGCGTTTGTCGCAGTTTATCACGAAGGATCTCATCTTTATAGTGTATGTGATAAGCAGGCGTGATGATGATATTTATTAAGTAGAAAATAACGGAACACGAACTTCAAAAAGATAAATAATGGAGAAAGACGCAATCATAATCCTTATTTTCTAACTAATATAATAAATGCGAAAGTGAGTTTATTGGTTTGTTTCGCTTTCACGTCATATCGACTGAATGGGTTTGATTGAAAGGGGGATGCCCGTTTTCGGCCCTAAAGGCACAATAAGTTACGTATAAGTAAAAAAACGTCGTAATTTATATTTATTTAACAAGATATTCATTTATCCGAACAAGTTTGCAATAATAAAAAGTACTGAAACGATAAATGACATTCACGGTTGTGGATAAAGCAGCAGTGTGCCAATACTTATCAATTTCGTTCACGAAATAATCGATCATGTTTTCAAGGATTAAAAAAGAAAACACATCCGCTTGTTATACGATCTGTTATAACATATACGGTGTTATGTTTTTACTTTTGATATCAAATGGACAAACTATTTAATAGTTGATATTATAATAATGAATACATAGGATTATAGCAAAAACGCTACCACACATTATAATAATAATTCAATTTATGTTTAGCACAATAAAGATCAAATATGACAAAAACGTACTTATCTTCAGTGGGGTTTTAATAGTGATTCTAATTTTGTATTAAATTATGATTCGAATAAAAGTCGATATCCATTTTTTGTTTTGCTAATGTGGCAACATTGAGTTACGGTGGCCGGCTGTCAAGTCAAGACACAGTCAAGTGTCAAATCACAAAAATCTACAGAATCTACTTTCATTGTTTGCGGTTGCCTTACTGAGTTTAATTCTTGCGGATTTGTTATTTTATCCTTGATGGATAAGCATATTTAATGGATTCCGACAATTATTTTAACCTTAACTTAAATATCCAATGATAGTAAAGCAGTTACGTTAGTCAAGATTAAAAACAATTTTATCTTAAACACCCTAACATTTTTGTAAACCAATTCCTTGTCCAGTTAATTGTTTAAACTGCATATTATCCTATCCATATACTTTAAAATGTGTGCACTCGAAGCCGAAGTGTCTATGGACGGTGGGCATTCCCCTTTGGCATACAGAGAGACCATGACCTGGCTAAGGTTATAGGCTACTTTCATCCTGAATCACCGAACAAATCACGGGCAACAGCTAGGAAATTAATAAGGAAATAGGAAGCACAAAAAAAACGACGGTTATTAACGTTGTGCATTTTTGATATTAACAATTTATATTACATTAAAAAGTTTTTCTCTTAGAAAAATCAATAAATAAAAATAAAAAAAAACAACAGTCATCCGTCTTACGAATTTTGATCAGGTCACGTGTCCTGACGCGAGTTTAAAATTTTATACCCATTACAAAAAAAATGTACAACGCCGCTAAAGAAGTTTTCATTTAAAAACAACACTTGAACGTCAACGAAGGAAAAATATCTTTTGAAATAACATTTGTCTCTATAAAGGCAAAGAAACCTTAAAATATTCATCATCGAGAACGAAATAAAGCCAAAATATATATTATGAACGGACCAATTTTCAAATCACCCGTAATTTGGCTGTACAAAAATTTCTCCCCAAATTTAGCATACTTGAATGAACACACAGACAAACATCAATTCAAATCAAGGAACCCCTCGCGTTGCCTCCGCGGTCGGTTAAATGGCTTGGAATTATACATTCAGCTATTTAGGGGAGTTTATTGCTTAAAGCATTAGGTAATATACTTAAGTATTTACTTCCATGTATGTGAAGAGAGGCTTTAAATTGTGGAGTACATTTTCTTGTACATAAGGCCGTGCGCAGACCTAATAAAAACAGTTTCAAAACTGATTTTTCAGTACGGGACGGTTTTGCTGTAGTGTTCGCTCCATCATTGTTTTAATAGTCCTATTATATATCCTGACATAAGACAGCTTTGTTTAGGTTTGCGACAGTCCAGTTGAAAAAACTTAGTAGTCACCTAAAAAGAAGGTATTCAGCGTTTAATAATATGTAATATTAGTTAAAATAGTGTTTCAGTAATGTCTAGAAAGACGACAAGCTGTTTTTTACCACTTTGAGAAAAATGGCTCGGCTACATTGAGTATATATTAGTACTAACAAATTGCTCCATAACTCATTTAATACTACTACATTGAGCAATTTATTTTGTGATTTTTGACGAAAGTAGGGACTCAACTACTCACAGACAAATCCTTAGAATCTTATTTAAATTCTAAGACGTATTAATATGTGTAATTTGTAAATTTCTTATATGTAATTTTGTAATCTTGTAATATTTTATAATCTTGTGCAAATTCTATATGGGTGTGTTCCTGAAATAAAATGATTTGATTGATTTGATTAAAAGATGTTATTTGCCAACCTTTTTTCTTCAATAGCAATAACATATTTATTTATTTATTCACAAGGCAACTACAACAGGTGATAATCACAATATATAAAGACAAACTTGTAAGTCTCAACTATCTCGGTACTTTAGATTATATTTAAGTCCACTTCTCTGGTTTTGAGTTAAATTCTCTTCTAACTGTGCTGCTGGGGAGTTTGTTGCGCCACTTCTTGTTTCCAGCTAAAGCGCTAGGAAGTGATGATTTTGGGGGAATCTCCAATGTAATTTTAATTAGTTTTTGTTTTTACTTTATAAATTATTTAATATTTTGTAAATGTGAGAACGTCGTAGGCCTTGTGGATTGTAAATTTTTAGACCATAGTCTATTTCTTTAACATATGGTACTTGTTGACAGGCCTACACTGTCCTCCCATACCTATTAACACTGTAATTTAAAAACATTGTAAAATACAAAATATTTTTTAAAGAGTAACCTTGGAGTTTCTTGCCGGCTCTTCTCCATAGGAAACGACCAATTGGAACTGTGCACCTAGAATCTGACGTTTCCTATGTGTAGGTTTATGTGAAATAAAATATTTTGATGTTGATTTTGTAATGACATTTAAAAAGTGCTGATTCTCAGCCTAGTTTAAATGAATGATTTTTATTTAGAATCAAATATTTTGTTGTTTCACGCAACTACAAAGCCGTATCACAAGAGTCCCCTTTAAAACCGTGATTCCAGTCTCTATTCCTAACATCCGAAATCGTGATTGAAAACGTATTCAAGCGTCGATAGTTTTTATTTTAAAACTTGTGTCAAACGAGTTTCGGTTGGTGGACGGCGAAGCGAAATTGGTTTTCCACTTTTGAGCCCACGTTTCGTACCGGGTTGTTTTGTTTTCATTCGTTAAAACTGACGCCTGTGTGTGTCAGCGCATTGTCGGGCGTACGGTGCTTCGTTAAAGAGACGTGGGAATTAAATGTCGGCTGTGCGTACGTTTTTAGGGTTCTGTAGCCAAATGGCAAAAACCGGAACCCTTATGGACTCGTCATGTCTGTCTGTCTGTCTGTCCGTCCTCATGTCACAGCCACTTTTTTCCGAAACTCTAAGAACTATACTGTTAAAACTTGGTCAGTAGATGTATTCTGTGAACCGCATTGAGGTTATCACACAAAAATAAAAAAATAATTCTGGGGGTTCCCATTTTTCGGGGATAGGTACTTAGAAATGAAACTCAAAAAAAAAAAAACAAACCCATACGTGTTGGGTATCTATAGATAGGTATTCAAGAATGATATTGAGGTTTCTATTTTTTTTCCCTAATTTGGTAAAATGGGTCCCCGCCCTGTAACTTCTAAATATATATATATACAGCATGTAACGAAAACCCTGTCCGATCCTGAAGGGTATTATTTGGTATCGTAGTGCGTACACAAATACGGAATCATTTAATACGAGATAATTATTTTTCCCCAATGAAAACAATTAATTTAAAATAATTAAAATAATCATACCAAAGGGAACACTGATCGCTCGACAGGGTTCACCAGAGTTCACCTACAGTTTCGTGTCAAAGAAGCCGCCTGAGCGCGGTGGTCTTTTGTCGCATGCCGCCAAAGAAACGTAGGACTAAAGACATCTACGTTTTGCCTACGTGTAGGTATCAGCTGATATTTTATTGTAGGCTTACGCACAATGACCCCGATTTCTGACCTTCTGTTTATCAAGAAACAATTATTATTGAGTTAATGTGATGTGCTTTTGGCAATTTACCCACTGTAGGTATCAGTTTATTAAAACATTTACTTGTTACATACCTCTATCTATCTAGAACATTAGTACACATTCGACACCTTTTTATTAAATTTGCACGTACTCTACGCAGCGCACATGTGTGCGATTTGAGTGACTCGAAAGCTTCCACAATCCGAGCTGTTACTTCGATTTCCGAATCACACATTCAATCACAAATAAAAATTAACATATTCAAATATTCCTGATTGGTATACGACATTGTTCGCGATACGATAGCGGCACGTGATACGTACGGACATCTGATCGCAAGCTATCTCCACGTGAGACTGGCGAAGTGTCCAAACAAGTAGCGACCAGTCGGCTACATCAAAGGATCGAGGACTCGTTATGAGTACTTACAATGTGGCTAGAGCACGGCGGTGTCCTTTGAAATAAAAATAGGCAAAAAATAAAAGATTTCGCCGGCCGGTGGAGTGTTGTCAACTTATGAAAATTTACCATATTTAGTGTTACATTTCGCATGGTAACTAAAAATAAAAAAAAATCAATAACTTTTGGTTTTTATTACTAGTTACTTTTTTTTACTCTTTTTTCTAGTACGTATGTTAAACCAGGAATACGTCTTTTTTGGATCGGACAGGGTTTTTGTTACATATTGTATATATGATGTACATTATCATTCATACTTCCACCGAAAATTGGTTTGAACGAGATCTATTAAGTAGTTTTTCTTTAATACGTCATAAATCGTATTACGCAATTTAAAAAAAATACACTATGATAAAAATATCGATCAAAGTTGCAACGAACTACAAGAACTTTTCTATTATGTTACTTATACGTATGTTACTTATATATTATGTTACGGAGCCCTTCACGGGCGAGTCTGACTCGCACTTGGCCGCTTTTTTAATGAAGTTAAGAGGTTAAGCGGATAGTACCAATTATTGGGAGCAGTTGATGATGTTGGAAAAATGTTGATCATTCCGCTAGGCGGATGCGTGGCTGACGTATCGTTATTGGTAGACAGAAGAAATCTGTTGCATATTCACTTGACGTAATTTTTTTGGAGGCAACGCAGGTTACAGATTTTTTGTACGACAATTTTTTTTTTTCGATAACATTGTTTTTGGCTTTAGTATTTTATCGTGTAAAATTTTGCTGATGTACGTTTTATTTTTGCAACATTTTCACTCCTTTTTTTCTCTAGCACCCAATAAGTTTGTATATTTTTGGGCATCATGTATGCTGCTATATTATCCATCGGGGATTGTCTACGTTATACTCAAATCAGTTTTCAAGACACCCGCAGTAAACATTTACAAAATTACCTTAGCCAAAAGCCACAGTGTATCCAAATAAACTCTAAAGCAATTGTAAACCTGACCAATTGCAGTACCCACTTGTGCAGTCCTATCTAATCCGGGTCCGGTATTTATTTCATGTTGTAAACGCGTTTATTTAAACGATAGTGTACTATGCTGAACAGTATCGGTCCTTTACAGATCACTGAATGTGCTCCGGTTACGGTCCGGTTTTATTTTGAATATGCTCCGGTAACGGTCCGGTTTTATTTTGTTTTAATGGCTCTCGACTTTGGTTGTTATTTTTTTCTGCAGGATTAGTTAGTTTTTTGTAAATGGCTTCTCGCAGGTCAATCTAGGAGGTTGTCGTCTGCTTAACCGGGCTTGCCTGTAGATGCCCTAATAAATTAAGGCCTCCAGCCAGTACTTAAAAAACTTAAAAACTAAGCGACTACATGCTAAGGGCACCCCCTGTGGGTTACGGGCCTCGGCTTAGGGCTTCGCTGGAAGAGGGCAGCAAGGGACTATCTGGATCAGGATTGGTGTTATTTAGGGACGAATTTAAACCTACAGGCTCAGCGGCGCCGGCGTGGGCTGGCACGCAAGGGTCGGGGAGGGCATGAGTTTGGACGTCGCGGCGGGCCTCGGTGGCGAGGACGTTAGAACGGGTTTTGGGCTTGTGTAATGTGCTGGTGGCCTTACTACTCTACTGAAGGAGTGTAATGGCGTCTTGAGGGGTGAAAGGGTTAGAAAATGTTGGTTTGGTTATTATTGTCATCATATTGTTTTTCCTACTGGTGGACTAATTCTATCATTATCACAGAACTATTTTCTTGGGATATGCACATGTAAGTCTTACCATTTTAAGGCCCATTTGGCAACTTCTCTCCTAAAAAATGTCTTCTTGCCTTTCGACAACCATTCTATTAATTATGTTTGCTGCAATCTATGCGAGATAAAAAAATAATACATATGTTAAAATCCATGGTTTAATACGTACTTTTAACAATGACTTAATGAAAAATCGTTAGAGACTGCTGATGCAACCAAAATGACGACATGAATATTAACGAATGGCAAACCGTAATGAATTTTTGAACGCGTAGGAGCGGAAGGCACTTTGCAAGCGACAGCGAACTAGGCAATGGAAGCCATCGGACCCGTCAGTGTCAACTGTCAAACGCAGCGCTTGGTGGCATGTCGAATCATGGCTGTATTTGCCTCTAAACGGGAACAAATTCCCACCAAATGGCTCTCACTAAGAAATAGGACAAGAAAAATAACTCGAATAGAAACAGGACTAAAACTACGTTGTTTGAAATTATGGTATGGTGCTTGCCATTTTGAATTCCTGTGACGACATTTTGAATATAAAGGCTACAAAGGTAACAAGCTACGTTCTTTTCATTCCGACTTACGTAATCTGAAATATTTATAAACTTTCCTTTAAAAAATGGACAGAAACAAATTCGTACTTAAATGAAATCTTAGCACTAGAAAAAATCTCATCTATCCATATTTTCTAGTCAGAAAATTTGTGCGAAAACTTTACATAGTGATCAGACGCGTGATTCGGCATAACATATGTGCCCTACCCTCCATATTAAAGTAATATCGGTCCACCAACGCTAGGATTTACCAAATAGTATTCGGTTAGCACAAACAAACCATAAATTCGGAGATTTAAAAAGCTTTTATCTCTTTGTTTGCCTGCTGTTTGGCACAATACCACGTTGAATATAAAAATCGTGCTTAAAATATCATGCCTCAAAGATATGCTTAACTGCGATTTCTGATATGAATATCTTTAACCTAAGCTGCAAATCGTGGGATGTATGACTCGTATATCATAATCGTGGTAGCGATAAAATTTTGAGAATAGGTACTTTGAGGTTACCGTCATTCTTAGGCACGCTTGTGAGATTTTGAATCAAATCGCTCGTTCTCATTGGTTGATTGATCGCGTGTGACGCTATGGAATGAAATGTGTCCAATCAGCATACTCCATTTAGCTGACTTTAGGCATGCAGTGCATTCCACGTTCATGTGAACCTTGAGATGTCGCTAACTACTTTAACGATGAATACATCTTTGTAGAAGGATTCTTTCAAATGAATAAGGTATTTAGGTCATAAACGGAATAAATACTTCTGTTTACCTTACCTACTACTAGGGAATAATAAGTTGAAGAAGTATTAAGTGGCAGATTTGGAAAGCAAAAAGCCACGATAACAGCAGGGACGTCGTTTAGCGTTATAGCCCAACTTCTAACGAGCTGTCATAAAGAGGTATTTACTTGACGTACCTCCAAGAGTGCACAAGGTAGAAATGTACTGTACACTATCACAAAATCTTATGATGCTACCTCCTTGCTTCGCCTGGTCTCCTGGTACCAAGAAGGAAGTGTTCAAGTATATAGAAATTTTTAAGCCACGGTAATGTGGAGTATTTGGATAGATATCGTGTGTTTTCTGGGTTAATTCATGTCTGTGGAATCTTCTTGAGAGAAGTTTTTTGTTTAAGTGCATTTTCGTTGTGGTGTTTTTCGATTTAGAAGGTTTTAGAACTAATTGTTTCTGGTAAATCTGTTCTCTGTATATTTGAAATATTCGATCTTCGGCGGTATAATTTTTTTTATTAAAGTTGTTTTCCGTTGTTTGCCATTGTGTTCAGTTTTCATAAAATACAGGGTCAAATCAAATAAGCAAGTCTGACTCTGCAGACGTGATAGACGGGATATCGAAACACGATAAAAAAGGTGTTTTTTTTTCTGGGGTCTTTAACCGCTCTGTTAGTGTAATATTGTAATATTCAACTGAAATATCAGTTTAAAAATCAGTATTTTTTGTGTAAACTTCACAGACGAGATTGTTTTTTTTTTTTCAACAACCGTATGTCGTTGACCGCAAAAATACCAAATCTTTTTTAATTTTGTTGTACCGTGTTAAGATATCGATAATCGTTACGTCTGCGGAGTTTGTAGTTTGAAGATTAAAATAATTAGATTAATAATGAAACGCTGCTAGCTTTAAGTGTTAAACAAACTAATTAAATTTCGAGATTTTAAACTTAAACCAAATGAATACATGTTACCTGAATTAATCCGAATGTTGTAAAGCTTCATAATAAAATGCCCACTATGATCTTGGTTCAGGGTATCTATAGTCTCTTCGATAATATAATTATTATTTAGCATCATAGAAATGTAACAGGCTACAACAATTCCTACTTCTATACCAGTATCCTCATTATCATTAACACGAGACCTAAAATAAGAAAACAAACTCGACAAAAACAAAATACAGTCAACATAAAAAAGACACTTCACAGTTTTCACCTATAAAAGTTCACACCTCTGAATTTTGTTACCTTTACTTCAGGGCACTAAACAAAAAAAGTAAAGAAGAAGCTGTTTCATCATTGTCAGTGCCCCGAAGTAACTTATTAACTTTTATACGTAGTGTCAGAGAAGTGACAATGAAAATGAATTGCCTATTACGACTGACTTTATTATTAAGTCTAGCAATGTCTTTTCCCTTTATACATTCAATTTTTTTGGGTAGTTCTTGCGTTTTTTCCCCCTTAAATTAGTTGCTTTTAGGTAAAGGCCACTGCAGAACGGACTTTTTATATCTTACAGGGATCTGTTTATGATAAAAAAGAACTAGTTTTTTTTTCTGCACATTGTAATTATGATGATTGAAAATAATGTAAATAGCTTTTGCCTGCGGCTTGGCCCGCGTGGAGGTCCAAAATCCTTCAAGAATGTGTGAACAAGGTATCCTATGTGTTAATCTAGGTTATAAACTATATGTGTGCCAAATTTCATCCATAGGTATCTGTTTAGCCGTTTTTGAATGACGTTTTTGAACTGCCTCATTGGTCTAGTGGTCGCAATCGCTACCGCTGAGCATGAGGTCCTGGGTTCGATTCCCAGGTCGGGCAAAGTGTTATTGGGTTTTTCTATCTGGAATTTCTCAGTAGCAGCCCGGAGTCTGGATTTGTGCCCGGTTGATGGTAATAGCCTCGCCCCCTATTGCTTGGGACTTAAACATAACTAGCGAAATGTGGGTGTACTATAGGTACACCTCTGCCTAACCCTTCTGGGATTACAGGCGTGATGTTATGTTATGTTATTACAAATTTAAATTTACACAATACTATTTACATTGCACATAACGAGTTCAAAAAGTTTGACTTACTACAGCTACTCAAAATTTCTCATACTGTGTCAACACAGTAACTATAATTACAGCTAAAGACCCAAATCTTCCTAAATTGGATTCATGGAACCAAAAACCTACCTCTACCCCACAACCACAGTCAATAAACGTACCTAATACAAAAAAGGCACTAACAATTTCATCTTTGTCCCCAGGTACAGTGAACTCACTCAAATCGCTTCAGATTCACGTGCCTAAAGCGGTGCTAACGGGCCACGACGCGGAACTACTGTGCTCCTATGAACTGGAAGGGGCACAGTTGTATTCCATCAGATGGTACAGAAATATGATCGAGTTCTATAGATTCGTGCCGAAGGAATCGCCCGCGACGAAGGTCTTCCCCGTAGCTGAAATTAAAGTTGATGTAAGTATAAGATAATTTACTATGTTTGAATACAAATATTTTTTGTAGTTAATTGACAATGTTTAAAGCTCGCTCTTTTATTTCAAAGAATGTTACCGCGTTTCAAGTCGTTTGCCCACTGAAGTAAATAATAATAATAAATCATTTAATTCAGGCAACAAAGACCCATATCATAAATACCTTATAGCCTAACATACATTATTATAAAAACCACAAAATCATAAAAACACTACACTTGGGAGCTCGGTTTTGGTCGTGCTTCCCTGTAACGTCTGTACACAACTCCTGCCGGCCAAAAACCTGAGCTAAGGAAGACAGCCTTCTGCATCGCTGGAGCCTGGTTGACGTAGGACTTAAAATTTATAGTCCTGGTTCACTCCAAACGCGTCAGCTTCAGCAACTTCCGTTCCTGGGCACCGATTAGATCTTGGCTCCTCCTAATGATGTACTGGAGGAGCTTATCTCCCGACTTCCAACTGGGAAACGTACAAGAGCGTGGTGGGCACTGCAGCGAGGACATCCTCACTTGCAGGAGCGGTACCGCGTTTGTTGCGGCTACGTGGCGAAAGACCCCTTTTGCTCGCAACCAGAATAAAGCCGTCTTTATCAACTTTACTGGTTTTAGCAGCCGCCGCCTTCCCTTTTGTATTTCAGCAACCGATGCCGCAACAGCAGAGGACAGCTGTGAACTTTGGCAAAGGCGCGAAGCCTTTGGTCAGTAAAGTTCAAGAATTGTAGAATGTTGGTGTTATGGCTATACTAATGTGCTATACTACTCTGGAACTACTGGATTTGATAGCCCAATTCTTGAGGAAAGCTATAAGCTATTTAGCATCACATTAGGTCGCTAAGGAGTCGAGCAAAAAAAGATATCAGAAAGAAGGCTAAGCGAGAACGAAGTAATAGCGGGAGCAGGCGTTGCTATGCGACGGGGTGGGTCGGCAGCTCAAGATATTTCCGAAGCTAGTGTATAATATGCACAGAGAACAGATATTCCTCAGTGGCCGCTACTGGAGGCGGCATTGTCAACACTTTCCATACAAACTAAACATAACATCATAACCATAACATCATTTTTTTTTATTTTTTTATTAGATTTACCAACGTTCGCATACACTACAGAAATTACAGAAAACAACAGAAAATAAAGAACTAAATGTAACAAACAATTATAGGTAAATACAGCATTTTCTTAAAATAAAGCATTTAAAAATTACTATAAAAAAATAGAAAATAGAGAGAAACAGCCTCCTCATATCCTATAATTAGCAAAAATTTAAATTATTTTAACTTTCAACACAAATTATCAAGAAGTTTCGATCGGAACCGACCAAGTGAGTCCATATGAACATCTACCAGATCACAGCACTCCTTCATGAGCCTACACAGTGTGGTGAATTTGCTCCGTACACGGTTTTTCGGCGCGGTGGATAGAAAGGGGGGAAAATCACGCCTGTAATCCCAGAAGGGTTAAGCAGAGGTGTACCTATAGTACACCCACATTTCGCCAGTTATGTTTAAGTCCCATGTAATAGGCGGCGATCTAATTGCCATTGAGAGCAGTGGTAGCCCAGTGGTAACGCCTGCGACTTACGAGTAGTTGGTCGTAGGTTCGAACCCAGACAGGCACTTTGTGTAAATTATTTCATCACCACTGCTCTCAAAACGGTGAAGGAAAACATCGTGAGGAAACCGGCATGTCTTAGAACCAAAAATTCGAAGACATGTGACATCTAACAACCCGCACTGGGCCCGCGTGGTAGATTACGACCCACTCCCTCTTACAGAGAGGTGGCCTGTGTCCCAGCAGTGGGAACATGATAGGCTGATTATGCTATGCTATGCTATTGCCATCAACCGGGCACAAATCCAGACTCCGGGCTGCTACTGAGAAATTCTACATAGAAAAACTCAATAACACTTTGCCCGACCTGGGAAAAGAACCCAGGACCAACCCACTAGACCAACGAGGCAGTCAACAAACCCAGCATGTCACCGTTTATCAAAAAGCGTATAGCAAGTTTAAGTACAACAACCCAAATTATTATCAATACTCAATACTTTATTGTATTACATAGATATTAACTAAATAAAAGATCAATATGGACCGTAGCGGGCACAGCAAAAATTAGGATAGAGAAATATCAGGGCATGAAAAGATAATATGAGGGGACCTAACGTGACAGCTGGCTCACAAATGTATCAGTCATCGTGTAGCTTAACTCTGCTTTCTGCCTGACTAAGCTCTACGATTCCAAAACATTTTCATCCTTTGTCGAATCTACATGGCCACAATTCTCACTGAAACACAGTGGATAAGTACCTAATGGCACTAATATTTTACTCCCAATTTTTAGATAAACTCACTCAAACTCAAACTCAAATCATTTATTTCAATTAAACCATTTACAGGCACTTTTGAATTGTCAAGGAGTCGGTCAGTCAGAAATATGAAGCTAGTTGCCAATTCCAAAGCGTAGTAGGTACTTATGGAGAAGAACGGGCAAGAAACTCCATGGACACTCTTTTAAATAATAATGTTTTTACATATATCTTAGTTACATCGATTAATGTTGACACTATAAGTGAGAACGATGTACAAAAAACCGTACACGTTAAAAGCGTCCAGAGTGCATCAAAACATAATTAAAAACAATCCAGCCAATTAATTATTAAAATAAGCCGTGGCAGCCAACATGACGCATGGATCAGCACCATTCAGCTCAACCATTTTGAAGGGAGCTAAATGATCCGACACACGCGCCACCGTCAACGAGACATTTGAGTGAGCATGACATACTATCAGACTCCAAGGCACATTGTAACGTAACGTTTAGCCGACTGGCTAAACGTGGTTACAAGTTAAAATGATTTTTAGATTATAAAATACAAAAGTAAGTAAAAAGATATTAAGGATTAGAAATGATTAGTCGGTAGTAAGTAGCTCGAGGCGTCGGCCGCTCCTCTGGCCCGCAGTCTGTGGTTGAAGCTCGCAGCAGCCTCTCCGTGCTCACAGTCGCGAAGCAGCTCACGAATAAAATAAGCTCGCGTCGGCCGCTCCTCCGTCCCGCAGTCCGTCGAGTGGGAGCTCGCAGCAGCCTCTCCATCAGTCCGCAGCCCGTTGCGAGGGAGCTCGCGTCGGTTGGTGTTTGTTCCGGCAGCGGTGTCTCACGCCACGTTTATTATTTCTATGCAAACCGTCTCGAACTCCTCTCGTGGACGCAAGTGGGAGGGTCGGAGGTGATCAAGTGAGTCCAACACATTTACACACACTAGATGTTTATAATAAATTTACTGAGAATAACTTCTAGAAAAGGTTTATATTTAAATAGCTTTTTAGAAAAACATAAACTGATGAGTAAGAAAAATTGCAAAATGAAAGAAGCCAAAAGACCGAGTCAAAAGACGGAATCAAAAGAACAGAACCTGGTGAAAAGTATCGGATGGTTTATATAGCCTCTGGCCGATCGTTCTAGAAGTGACTTTTTTAGTTTTCAATCCAAATACTTCTTAATTGGTTATCGGCCAGGAACTATAAAGATGGCTTACAGTGAGAACCCGGCTTAACACTAGTTTTACGATACCTTTACAATAAAATAGACGACCTCTTAGCTCTATACCATAGAAAAAGAAAAACTGACAGATGACAATGTTAGATACAAAATGTCACAACAATAAAAGGAAAATAATATGAGATCACATGAAATGATATAAATGGATGTGGAAAATAGACAGAGCTAGCTAAAGGTTTGCTTTTCAGCAGTACAACAATTATCAGATAAACAAATGTAAGTTAAATGAGTGTCATACAATTTTCATAAAAGCTTTAGTACCTACTGAATCATAGAAAGAATTGCTGTGCACAACAGCTCCTCAGGTGTTAAATACATAAATAGATAATAAGATGTGTTTTTGGTGTAACAAAATACCACAACATTCAAGTCCATCTATGACATTACCCGGTAAATGGTAGCTCTATAGTACGTACTCACATCTGTGCAATGCATCTATATAATAAAAAGGAGATTGAGTTTATATAATGCAAATAAATTCTAACTATCTTCAGCAGCTTCAACAGTGTTTCAAATGTCAATTAATTAGTTGTGGTGTGGAGCAGGACCGGCATTAAGCCAGGCGTTTTTATCAGTTATGTAATCCTCCAACCTATAATTTGCCTGCCTGAATAGCGTGCGTTTGACAAAGGATTTGAATTTTGTCTCATTCAGTTGAAGTATGTGGGGAGGTATTTTATTATAACATTTTAGACAGTACCCCATGAAAGATGAGTCTACTTTAGCCAGTCTGAAACCTGGTTGAACTAATAGGTCCCGATTTCTAGTACTATAATTATGTCTTTCACCTCTTTTACTGTAAAGATGTAAATTTTTTCTTACGTACATGATGTTTTCATAGATGTATTGAGAAGGTACAGTCATGATGTTAATATCCTTAAACAATTCCCTTAGAGAATCGCGCCTGCGGAGATTATATATGGCTCTGATGGCTCTTTTCTGCAGAATAAAAATAGACTCGATGTCTGCAGCCCGTCCCCAAAGTAAAATACCGTAAGACATGATACTATGAAAGTAACTAAAATAGACCAGCCTCGCGGTATCTACATCAGTAAATTGACGGATTTTTCTGACAGCGTAAGCTGCTGAACTTAGCCGTCCTGCTAGAGATGTTAAATGAGGACCCCATTGTAGCCTTGAGTCGAGCGTGATCCCCAAGAAAACCGTTTTATCGACGAATTCTAGCTTCTCTTGATTCAATACTATCTCACAATCATTACTTTTGACGTTTGGTAAAGAAAATCTTATACACTTAGTTTTATTTCCATTTAGTACTAAATTATTAGCCGTGAACCAATTTTGGACCAGCAGTAGGGCGTTATTTACGTCGTCAAAATTTGAAGCACCTCTATCTACCTTAAAAATTAAGGAAGTATCGTCAGCAAATAACACCATTTGTGGTTGATTTATTAATAAACTTATATATAACTTATAAATTATAGATAACAGCCGCACGGGTTGATCCGTGGATGGATATTTACATACCAAGACCCCTCCGTGCCTCTGAAAGCATGTAAAGCCGTTGGTCCCGGCTGTCTTTCGTGAATCTTTGATAGCCGTTACGGGTCGTCAGAAGCCCGAAAGTCTGACAACCAGTCTTAGCAAGGGGTTTCGTATTACCCAGTAACTGGGTTGTGGAGGTGGGCAGTCGCTCTATGTAAAAGACTGGTTCTCAGCTGCATCCGGTTAGATTGGTAGCTGACCCCAACATAGTTGAAAAAAAGGCTGGGCAGGATGATGATGATAACCTAGTCTGGTATTTTAATGACCAAAAATGGAAGAAGAAGAATAGAACATTTTTGTTAACATAACGTCACGGCTATTATTCCCCGAAGGTTAAGGCAGAGGTGTACACCCTCATTTCGCCAGAAATGAATGAAAGAATTTATTCCCCGAGAAAATCACTTGAATCAAATAAAGAAGACTCCATATATTTATTTATCAGGAACAATTTATATTGTGTTTGATACTTTACTTAACATAACACACATCATTACTAATAATATTAATACAAATTCAAAAATAAAGATTTAACTTTAAAAAAACTTTCTTTAAACAGGTAGCAGCATCAGACCAAAACCGAGTTGTGTTAACAGAAGTGGACCGCACATTGACTGGGGAGTATCAGTGTGAAGTGTCTGCGGACGCGCCACTGTTTCACACAGACATCAAGGCGGCCATGATGGTAGTAGTCGGTGAGTTGCTTAACCATAATGTGAATGAAGTAGTGTACTACCAATTACCAGTAATGATTTGTGCTAAATTATATCGATAAGAAAAGAGTAATTGGTCATGTCCATACTTCCGTACTAATAACCAGGCCAATCAGAAAGTATTACGAAAAAAAGTTTTTATGTTTGAGAGACTGGCCTGTTTTTTATATATAATTATTTCTAAGCAAAAATAGGTCCCGACTATCGACTCCCGCACGTTGAAATCATTTGACCAATGAATCATTTGAAAATGAATGAAGGTTGACCGTTGTTTTTGAAAGTTAATTGTTTTAGTTTGATCAATGATGAAGAATGTCTCATAGAAGGATGACCCTTTTATGTTTCATTTAAGAATAGAAGATGTTTCTAAGGGTTAGCCACTGGCCCGTGCACACGAAAATCGCCCTAACGGGGGTCATGCAGAAAAGGAGTCGATAGTACGTTCCAATTTCAAAATTTCCCTCCGCATTGTTTTTCTCCGCACGAGCTAATTTAAATTATCGTGTCTCACAAAAAAATGGATCTGCGCCGTGTTCAACATTTATTATAAAAGACGTTGCTTCGTACCAAATTTCAAGATTCTGAGTTCGCGGGAAGTACCCTGTAGGTTTTGATTCCTTTTGCGAATGTCGAAAATTTGCGGAAAGAAGAATGCCCATTTTTCACCTGACTATGAAATGAAATAAACCTTAAAATACAGCTAATTAAATTGTATATTAATTACGCTGATCACAATGTTAAAAGAAACGCAGAATTTTTTCAATTTTATTTTTTCTTTATGCCTATTCCATGTCAACGGTAAACATATTAGCATGTTTTGAACGCACCTCAACTACTCTTTTTTACAAAGTTCCATTTTACATACTGCTACTTGTCTTTATTCAACTCTGTTTCTGAGTTTCATACATTATTTTACGTTTTGTTTACTCAGAAATTATTTATGTTTTAGTCAATGTAAAATACTGATAAATTAAAAATAAATGACTAATTAAATTGATGAATCACTCAATATGTAATTGAGTTAGGACGATTGAAATGGATTTTTTGAAATTTGACATTTAATGCCGGACACTCAATTTGTAGTGACAATCATCTAGAGTCTAATCAGTAACATACGGACAGCTGCCTCCACGCGTTTCTGAGAAAAAGGGTCTTGACAGAGAGACAGACGGACGGACGGACAACAAAGTGATCCTATAAGGGTTCCGTTTTTTTCCTTTCGAGGTACGGAACCCTAAAAAGAACAAGTTGGAGGAATAAATGCGTCACATCCACGCAAAACCGTCATCGTTCAGCAGGAGTTGTATATTATTTTGACTTATATAGGTTTGCGATACGTAGATGTAAAAATTAAATCGATCTTTCAATATTAAAACTTCTATAAACTTCCTAAATCCTCCTTTCCCATAATCCTCAGATTTGGCTTTGTCTAAAGACAACAAACAACATTATTCAAGCCTAACTCTAATCCCACCAGCTGTTCACAAAAATCTACAAATTTTAATTCATTTAGTCGGAAAATTTCGGGGGAAAATATGCAAAAAAACTTTCAACATTTACATAAATAAATTGCAATGTTTCCTTACCAACGGCTAGGGTTAATGTCTTGTGAAACAAATTTTCTTTTAAATTCCGACCTAGTTTGTCTGAATAATTTGCCAGCTTTTTGGAGAGGAATTAAAGGTAGGGGTTATTTATATAAAAAAAATCATTTCGTTTTATTATGTTTAATTAGGTCTGCCGCTACGCTGGCAATGCCAGGCGCAAACTCTTTGATTAACGAGTTATGGACGGGACTATTGTCCTCTGTAAAGTGTAACGGACGAGTTGTTTCATCTAACTTTTCATTAAGTTAATCTATTGTAAAAACACATTATTTATGATTAAAAGTCTGGCTCAGGTGACGTTGCACTTTTTTATATATTTGTTTAAACAATGTAATCGAGTAGACACAAATGTTGAGTTCGTGAATTTTTATAAATGTTGAGTTTTGTAGCATAAAAAAACCGGCCAAGCGCGTATCGTACCACGCACGATGAAGGGTTCAGTATTTGGGATGAAGTTATCCCACTAACTTAACATTGTAGTTGACAAACATGTTCTCCAATACATCAATACACGTCAATCTCAAGAAATAAATGTGATAAACTAGTAATTAACGATTTACGGACTATTTCCTTAACTTGTGCTATGAGACCTTGCTTCTTGTCATATTTTATGATTCTATAGGTTTTAGGCAAGTACCCTATAACCTTAAGTATCAAAACACAGGTTTTTCATTTATTTTGTAGGATGCCCTCAGGCTAGCTGGAGCCACGATCTTCGCAGGGTGGCTGGTAGCAGCTGGATGAGATTTTGAGGTTATAAACTATCTGTGCACCAAATTTCATCCTAATCCGTTCAGTAGTTTTTGCGTGAAAGAGTAACAAACATCCATCCATACACACAAATATTCGCGTTAATAATATTAGTAGGATAGTAGGAAGTAGGATTATCGTTAGTCATTTGTTACAAAATAATCCAGCACTCAATCAAAACTGAAAACAATCTGCGTAATCATTCACATCGAACTCCGCTTCCCAAATTATATAGTTTCAAACAAAAGCGTCCAGTTATCAGTGAGAAAGGGCCGTTCGCCATCTGCGGCCGATACCCTTCCACCAAATCTTTCATTTGGTTCCCTGAAATATTGCATATTCACAATACAGCTGGCTTTTTGTCGGCAAAAATAACCGACCGGTTCGTATTCAATGAGAGTGCACGGCGATTTCAATTTTCACCAATCAGTAAACGCAGGCTGAACACAGATGGTCGTTTTTTGCCTATAACTGTTTTTTATGGCTCACGTAGATTAGGGCGGGCCGCACCGAATTGCAAAAATCATTCTACATCACTTACGTATTTTTACTGCCCCAAAATGCACGCATACTGACGTCACGCAAAAATCCTGCAGCGCGCAAGCAGAGTTAACCAGTTAACCGCGCGACTTGCATACGTACAACGTCCTGACGTCAATCGTCGGGCACCCGTCTGGTAGGAGTATCAGTCAAATTTACTGAAATGAAAGAAATGTCATTTTCTTTATCGCCCACTTTAAGTACCTTGGACATTACTTTGCCGACGACCTTAATGGTGATGTTGACATAGAGAGGGAGGGCAGGGCTCTGTCAGTCCATGGCAACATGCTGGCCCGTAGATGCGGCCGCTGTACGAACCAAAAGATCACTCTATTTAAAGCGTATTGTCAGGGACTGTACACGGGTAGTCACAGCTGTACCAAAAATCCCTGGCCACCTTGTGCGTCCAATACAATAACATTTTCAGGAAGATGTTGGGGCTTCCTCGTTTCTGCTTCGCCGCCGGGATGTTTGTGCAGGCTTATACTGACGATTTTCATGGCGTCATTCGAAAGAAAGTCGTGTAACTTACGAGGAGGGTGCGCGGGAGTCACAACAGCATCCTGAAAGCTATAATAGCTGGGGATGTGCGTGCTCCTGTGTTGAGGCATTTCTCTGTGATCGGAATCGTCTGGTGATCTTTTAGGGAGGTATCTTCCTATTGGTTATTATAACGGATCAGGGTGTCGCAGCACAGGGGCATTTGTCTAGATGTTTTTAAAAGAAATATTTGTATGATGAGTGTTGTCCTTTGTAATGGTATTTAAGTACTAGCAATAGTTTCTACGTTTTTGTATACTAACCTTTTGGAGGTTCAAAAGGTTAGTAATACAAAAACGTATAAGTTGTCCGGATATAAATAATTTGAATTTGAAAATTTGAATTTAGTCGGACCGATTACATTCAAATATACATGAAGTTGAAGCTCCACGAGGTATTTTGAAACACAATCATTAACCCATTTTGAACATTTCACAATATTCTTTGCGATTTTTACGTTTTTGAGTGTGCGATTTTTAAAAGCATACCTAATTTTAGTAATGATGAAGGCTTTCCTGTAAAATCCTTTAGATTCTGATAGAAAGTGTGTTACGCAATTAGGGTTCTGTGAGAGTGAAAAACTAAAAGAATTTATTGAAAACGGCGTTTATAATGGAATCGACTCGTAATATGAACAAAATGTATGGGTTTTCAGCTTAACATAATATATCATAACCACGGGTGTCATAAACAATGACCTTAAATAAAAAGTAAAATAAGGTTAATAGACTCAACAAGATTGTTAGTCAAACTTACCACTCAAAAATTCAAAAACGAAATTCAAAAACTGTAAACTCAAAGCATTTATTTAAATTAAACCATTTACAGGCACTTTAAAATTGTCAAGGAGTCGGTCAGTAAGAAATATGAAGCTAGTTGCCCATTCCAAAGCGTAGTAGGTACCTATGGATAGGAACGGGCAGGCAACTCCATGGACCCTCTTTTAAATAATATTGTTCTTACAAATATATTATTTACACCAGTAATGTTGATCCTTTATGTGAGAACGATGTACAAAACCATACACGTTAAAACCGTCCAGAGTGCAGCATAAAACAAATAGAAAACAATCCAAAAAAACAATTATTACCATTCAGCTGGAGCACGACCATAAAAAGACCTGGCTAAATCCAGGTCTTTTTATCAATGATGTAATCCCCTAACTTATGAAATGCGCGCATTGTGCGCTGCATAGTGTGCGTTTTATAAAAGATTTGAATTTCGTCTCATTCAGATGTAATAAGTGGGGAGGTATTTTATTGTAACATTTAAACAGTACCCCATGAAAGATGAGTCTACTTTAGTCTCCCAGTCTGAAACCTGGTTGAACTAATAGGTCCCGATTTATAGTACTGTAATTATGTCTTTCACCTCTTTTACTGTAAAGATGTAAGTTTTTTCTTACGTACATGATGTTTTCCTAGATATATTAACAAGGTACCGTCATAATGTAAATATCCTTAAACAGTTCCCTTAGAGAACCGCGCCTGAGGAGATTATATTTGGCTCTGATAGCTGTTTGCTGCAGAATAAAAATAGACTCGATGTCTGCAGCCCGTCACAAAAGTAACTATGTTAGTAAGCACAGACACTAAACAAAAACAATACAGAAAATTACGGTGGGTCACCGTTGCGACATCCCATGTGAGACGGCACAACAGTGACCACGTATACACAGTCAAGGCGACTGGCAACCATGCTTAAGACACTGATGGAGCCCCACACCCTGCGCACCAGAGAAGCGCACCTTTACGCATTGTCGCGTAAAAGCAATCTACGTGCGTATTTGCATGCCTTATTGAAATGATATGAAATGTTTAATTCTGTAAGTAGATCTTTTAAGACACTTTCACATGTCAACATTTTGTTCGTGAATATTTTTCTAGCTGAATGATCCCTAAGAAGAAATGAGGAAACAAACTTTGAGGTCATTGTCTCTTCTAAAGTCCAAACAATCTATTATTAGGGTTTTATTTGAGTCAAAAAATGCAGGGCCGTGTGATGTAATGTCTGGACGAGTCTTTTGAAAAAAGAGCCTTTGCAGCTTTGAGTTGACCTGTACCAACATTACATGCCATTTTTATTTTACTTTGCTCCTTTATTCATTTTAAAACTTTTAGATAACAATTTTAAATATTTTGATATAAAATATATCCCACTGGCCTCGGGAACAGGGTCCAAGCTACCGGCGGTCAGGGCTCCAGAGAGAGGAACCTCCTGACAATGCGAGCCGTGTCCAGAAGAACCGCTTTCTGAATCAAACCCTTGATCCAGCTACCCAACGAAAGCCTCCTCAGGTGTTGGTCGAGGCTCTTGGCTAGTAAACCATTGGCTGTCACGACTATCGGTACAATGATTGTAGAGCCCACGCTCCACATGTCGACAATCTCGTGTACTAAGTCAAGAAACTTGTTTTGTTTTTCTTTTTCAGCTTTCACGAGATTCTTGTCATGAGGGACAGTGATATCAACAATCATTACACGGCGCTCTCGTCGATCTATCACCACAATATCAGGCTACTTGGCTACAATAGTCCTGTCAGTGATGATAGATCGATCCCAGTACAATGTGACATGATCATTCTCGAGAACTGGGTCAGGCACATACCTGAAGTACGGCACTTCCGATTACAAAAGGCTGTACTGCGAGTTGCTGGTGGATAATCCTAGTCACTAGATTGTGTTAAAAAACGAGCTGTACCAACAATTTATCAGCTTGGAGCCAGAGTTTATCTTAGAGATTTTTTTAAAGTTATTGGTATTCTCACGGTGGCATCACAATATCACAATTCATCTTCGCCAACATCTTGTATATTAGGCAAAATATACACTTATACTCTAATAACAGTTATTTTCACAATGTTAACACTAGAAATAAGAACAAACTACGTGCTCCCTTTCACCGCCTTCATAAGGTTCATAACCCATTTGTTAGGCTTGGTACAACCTTTTATAACAAGTTGCCCTCTTCTTTGCTAGATTTGCCTTTTATTGCATTTAAAGCTCAAGTAAAATCCAACCTTTGTTCAAAGGCACATTTTTCAACTAACGACTACTTTAACGATAAGAATAGTTGGTCGCTGTGATTAACTCAAGACAATGTTTATGTTCTTTCTCCAGAATCAGCTTACCTACTGACAGGGTATATGAGTACCTACATATTTTTATATTTTTTATTTGGCTACCTGAGTCAATTACCTATGTTTAGTTATCTTCATTTATTATTGACATGATCTACTCATTACAATGTTTTTAATGAGTTGTATCGCAATATGTGGTTAGCTAGCGACCTCGAAAATTAATCATAAATTATTCTTGTCTGAGCAACCGGGAGCAAATACGTCATGCTCCCTTAGATGTCACTGCTTGCGGTAGCGTCGTGGGTCTTTCCCTCAAATATGGCGAGGGGGGTAATGGCTGTACGATTACTGAAAAATGCGTGCACTGACTGGACAGGTCCACTCAATCTGTGTGGTTCTTTCCTCAAAAGACCATTTCAGACATCAATCCACATGGTCTTAACATGATCTGACCAAGATTATGTCTGGACTTTAAAAGAGACTGTGACCTCTGAGTTTGTTTCGGCTTTTCTTCTCAGAGTAGTCAGATAGGAAACGCCGACCTCATCTAGTTTAAAAAAAAATGTTTGACGTGTGAAAGTGTTTGTACAAACCCACTTACAGAAATAAAAATTATTTATCATTTATCATTTGCGTTATGCTCGTGCTGCTTGTGGTGACTGGTCGTCTTGCTGTCTATGGTTTAGTTATTGTTATAGTAGCTGTTCCGTTAATTTATTTTACTACGATGGTCCTAATTTATCACTTGTGTGTACAAAATCATCCAATATGGCATTTGTAAGCTGTCACGCCCTTTATGCCTGATGGCTATTATTTGTGTATTATGTTGTTTATTTTAATTTTTTCTGTATTTTGGCGTGGCTACCTAACATATGGTAGATAATTTAACATGATGTTCTCTGTCTCGTAATTTTAATTACTTTGAATACCATATTGTGTAGATTCAAGTTTTTTATAACTGAACAGACAGCTGTGCTCCTGGGGAGTTTGTTGCGTCACTTCTTCTTCGCAGCTAAAGCATTAGGAAGTGGTGAAGCGCAAGCGTTTTGGGGGACTGTCTATGTAATTTTGACGTTCGAAAAGTGCTGATTCTCAGCCTAATTTGAATAAATGACTTTGATTTTAGTTTGTTTTTGTGTCTGTGCAAGTACTCGCCGTTAGCAAGACGAGAACAACCGGAAACAATATGTCGGATAGTTTCACCGGGACGGTGGTATGTCCGACAGATGTCAACAGTACCGCCCTTGACAATGTATTTCCGATAAATAATTATCGTCATGATAACTTCATCCATAACCGCACAGACAAAACCTTCGGTTTCCTCAAATACGTCGCCGAAACGTAACCAGGATACAGACGTCAAAAAGTCTATTTTTGCTGAAGCTCTTTGCCCTGCCATGCTTCCTTGCGATCGTTAGTATCTAGTACCGCAGGTTTGCGCCAGTTCTCTTTCACCAAGGAGAGCTGGGTGAGGCCCTTGTTCACTGCGACCCCCACGTCTGCTTCTAGGAAATGTTCCCTTAGACTGCATATCTCGCGAATTTGGAGAGTCTTATCGATTAAAAAGCCTCGGGAATGCCATTTGAGTATGCCAAAAGAGTACATCAAAACCGACATGACCCAACCGTTGAAGGTGCGCACCTTGTTGCCGCCTGATAGAAGACTATTTAATACTTTCTTCAGGCGGCCAAAGAAGCGCTCCTTCAACGATTGCTTCATGTCAGTAACATTGATGCCCAACGCTTCCGACATACCCAAATACATATTGGCTCTAAGGTTTATGGAATCCGAGAGTTGAGTTTCCACGGAATCCACAATCTCCCCTCGCTTTACATTTATAACCGCATATTTGTCCACACCAAATTCCATCCTGATGGCACTACTGAAAGTTACAGTAGCTCCATCAGTTGCAAATTGTTTGGGGCAAAGATTTTTCGGTAATCCATGTAGAGAAGGTGAGATGTAACCTGGCCACCTCTCCTCAGCCAAAAACCTTGTCCTGAATTCTCCAGCAGTGTGCTTTAAGGATTCAAGGCTAAACAGAACCAAAGCAGATTCAAACTATCACGCTGAAATATGCCTCGCTCGATCCTTATCGGCTCGCTATTCCTATGGATATTTCGACATCCTGGATAGCGAAGAACCATCCAAAGAAAGATGTTTCGCCAGAACGAACATATGGCGTCATCATCCGGCAGGCGTGTGTCAGCCACTCCTTGGTCCGGTCGTTCCCAAGCCCTATAAACCCACCTTTCATCGCTCTGGAATGTGCGATTCTGATTGTACCGCTCCACTCTTCGCCTGTACCGACGAATACGGTTTGCCCATGCACAGACCTTCTGCTTCAGGAAATCGATACACTCTGTGACGCGGGTCAAATAATTTCGAGAACCAATATCATTCCCAGAGAATGCACACCTCACAAAGTGCATCACTCTAGGGCGAGTATTGCCCTCTCTGAAGCAGATTAGCTTGCTGATGAGTGCTCTAGCCGCTACGACGTTCAAACCTGCACTGCCAAGCTGGCATAGCTAGTTTTGGTCGTGGAGCTCTGTCACTATGGGGAAATGAGCTACCCGACATGCCGCTACAGCTGCACAGTACAAGATCGAGTGGGTATCGGCAAGGCTGCTGTTAAAACAATTTGACAGCTGCGAGTCTACACCAGCGGTTTGTTTTTCTTGTGCTTGGGCAAACATCATAATGCTTGGGCAAAAAGCATCCTCCAATCGTGCATTGCACTGGGAACTCACGGAAATAGTCTCGTCATCATCCTCTTCACCAAAGCGATTGGGTCGCGGTGAAACACTTGATAAATTTTGCAATTGCACCGCGGCCAGTGGCCAAGCAGGCGTAACACGGCTATTCCGTGATTCGAGGCGTAGTCGATCAAGTGAGACGTCATCCAGTATATGGTTACGCTAGATAACCCGCACCTGATCTGACAGTCGTTGTGCCGACACGTTGACAGCTGGCTCAAGCACCTGAAACAGAGAGAGCATCCGACCACGGTACGCAGTCAAGTTACTTCAATACTCAATACTCAATCATTTATTTGCATTCCACATGTTTACTTAGGTGGTAACTTGAAATTATATACTATCATTGTGGACCCTGTCGGGCACAGCAAAAATAGTAGGAGAGAGGAAACTTTGTAGAATTTACCTAATCTCTCTAACAAAGATAATTATGTCTCTTTTTCTAATTAACAGATATATTACATAATACCAAAAAGAGAACAAATAAAATAAAATTATGTCAAAAATAAATCGATAAAACAAAATAAAATCAAGTCAAATTAATAACAAACAAAATAAATAAAAACAAATAAAATCAAAAATAAATAATAAAATCAAAATTAAATCGACACCCATTAAACACCCCATTTGCACTTATATGTTGTCGTTTAAATATTCGTTGATACAATTTGTAGTAGCATTTTCTTAGTAATAATTGTTTTAGTTTTTTAATAAATGTATTAATACTGTCTTCTTTTTAAATTAATTCAGGCAGTTTGTTGTATATTTTAATGGACATTACATAGGGACCCGTAGAATCTATTTTTAGCCTTGAAGTAGGTATGTTTAACCGTGTAACATTACTGTATGTCTTCGCGTTTTGTGTAGAATTCTTGATGCTTACAAACAAATTTGCAGGTCTCTAATATGTATATACTCGGGAGGGTTAAAATGTTATACTTTTGGAAGTGAGGTTTGCAGCTTTCAGTTTGATCGATGTTTATCAGGATTCTAATTAATTTCTTTTGAAGGGTGAAGAGTGTAGGTGCATCTGTGCTATTTCCCCAAAGGGTCACGCCGTAGCTCAGCCATGCATAAGCATACGCATAGTAGGTGGTGAGCGCTGTTTGAAGATCAGTGGTTTTTTTATTTCACGAAGAGCATACGAAAATGTTGAAATTTTTGATCTTACTTTTTGTATGTGTGTTTTCCAGTTTATATGTGTGTCTAAATCTAGTCCAAGTAAGGTAAATTCTTTAACAATTTCAAGTTGTGTGTTATTAAAAGTAAATTTTATATTTAGAGGTGGTTTTTGATGGGGATGGAAAGTAATTAGTATACTCGTAGTTTTGGAGTAGTTCATTTCGAGGTTGTGTGCGTTCATCCAGGTAACGGTTTTTGTAAGTATTGAATTTAATTTTTTATTTAATTTATGGTTGTTTTGTCATGAGACTAAAAGAGATGTGTCATCCGCGAATAAAACACATTGTCCCTCTATAGTTTTCGGTAAGTCATTTACATAAATTAGGAACAAGAGACATCCTATTACACTTACCTGAGGAATAGAGGTGCTAATTGATTTACAATTTGGTTGGACTTTTTCTATTTCATTGTTCTGGTGATTAAAGATTTCTATTTCTACTGTTTGTTCTCTGTTCTTCAGGTAGAACACAAGCCATTCATGGGCTCTTCCGCGAATACCTATTCTGTATAACTTTGTAAGCAATATATTAAATTGTACTTTGTCATAAGCTTTGGTCATGTCTAGGTCAAATATTTTATATTTTAAACAATATTTGTAGATCCGGCCGCACATGGCTTTTTCAAAGATTTTTGAGGCTGGAGGCAAGAGGGCTATGGGGCAGTAATTGTTTGGATCTAGTTTAGAATGTTTCTTGTGGATGGGTTTTATTAGAGATGCCTTTTATAAATCAGTGAAAACACCTTCTTGGAATGACTGGTTTACTGTCTTAGTAAGGTAGGTGGAATTTCGTCTATCCCATGGCTACTTTTATTTTTTCGATTTTTTATTATTGTCTATCGGGCTAAGAAACATGCTATTCTCAGTAGGGTTCAGCACAGAGGTGTCGTTAGGCTGCCGGCTGCCTGGTGGTCTTACGCCACTCTCCCCAATTGATGCAAAAAAGTTATTGAAAATGTCGGCTACTTGTTTAGGTTCGGATGTAATACTTTTATTTATTTGCAATTCTATGTTATTTTTTCCGCTTTTTAGTTTTTTGTTAGTTCCACTGTACTCCACATTGTTTTGACCTTATTATTTGATTTCTTTATATTATTTATTAAACATCAACGAACCTTAAAAAAAAAATTTCAATGAGAAACAATATTTCATTAAAGATAGCAACAGTATCATGTTCGAAGGAACTACTCAGAATTTCATTGATAAACGAATTTCGAAGAATTGATACTCGTACATCTGTAGAATAACACCTAAGTTCTTGTAGAATTATTACCATTTTCTTGTAGAAGTATTTTCATTTCCAAGTGGAAATGAAATGAAATCTTCAGTAAACTCACTATTTCGATGCGAACATTGTTTGTAAGGCACATTAGGGAAAATACTTTGTAAGCCTATTGACTGCCAACTTAAATTATCCATATTCGAGTCAAAAGTGCCATTCTTTGAAGATGGCTACAAAACGTATTTAATTAATTATTTGCTAAATTATTTCTATCCCTGGGTAGTTATACATGAAGAGAAAAATTGTATGTTTAGTAGGTATACATGTTTCACGTTACGAATAACAATTGAAACCTAAGGCTGCCTATTGGAGCGGAGATAACGGAGAAATGCATAGTACATGAAATAATTGAATTCTGCTAAATTTACATGACGCAATACTAGCAGAATTCTATAGAATTATGACGAATTATCTTGGCGATGCACTTCTTCGCTCCAATGGTCAGTATATTACTGGTATAATTAATGGACACTGAAGCGAAAACTGCTACCATTAATTAAGGACAATACATGGTTTTCTAAAAAAATATCAGCATAACAACTTTTCGTCGGTTATAGAAAAAAATTGGCCGTATTTTTTCTATAACCGACGAAAAGTACGAGTCGGGCTTGAGCACGAAGGGTTCCGTACCACCGAACAATATTTAACAATACATATTAAAAAAACACGTTTCTGGTATGGGGACAAATAGAGAAATACACATTGTGAAAATGTCAACTGTCTACCTATTACGGTTCATGAGATGCAGCCCCCTGATAGACATACGGACGGAGAGCGGAGGAGCGGAGCTTAGTAATAGGGGGCCATTGGAACTCTTTGGGTACGGAACCCTAAAACCAATGTTATATACAAAAGTGCAACCTACAAGTTCCAAAAGAATTGAACAGCTGATTTATTTATGCTAAATCTGATACAAAAAAAATTATACTACATCCATCTTGAATGTACCTAACTACACTTGGGAGCAAATAAATCGAGCCACTTCCTTTTTCACGCATTATGGTTATTATTTTTGGTATTATGGAACGCATCGATTCGAAACATATATCGCCTAAAAGGGTATTTAATAACCTTTACAATGAGGGTAGTTAGTTGTCAAAATTTCATTTTAATTAAAGTTTAAAGGGTAGAATAAAATTATAGCATTTAATTTGCTTATGACATTTTTATTGTACTCTGTTAAGAAAAGATTAAATTTGAGGTTTTTGTTAATCATACCCATATTACTTGTTATTGTTGTCTTTATCTGTGTCTGTGTAATCAAAATAACCTGATAAAATGGATACTACACCGACGGAAGCTGCCCAAGTTGTAGCTTTACTTGAGGTTGGACACGGACAACGTGAAGTGGCACGCAGACTTCATTTGAGTCGTTCAAAGGTACAGCGGGTATACCGCAGGTATCTGGAGACTGGTGCTTTTGTTCGGCGACCTGGAACTGGCCGACCACGGGCAACAACAGAACGTGACGACCGCTTTATTGCAACCAATTCGTTGCGCGACCGTGGACTTAATGCTGTTCAGCTACAGCAAGCGTTACGTGACGTTCGAGGTGTCGCAATCAGTAGGTGGACAGTGAGACGAAGACTAAAGGAACGAAATTTAACATCACACAAACCAGCAACTGGCCCAAAATTGACTGTAGCTCATCGCCGATCTCGCTTGGAGTTTGCTCGAGAACACATTAATTGGACGTTAGAAGACTGGAGGTCAGTTTTGTTTTCTGACGAGTCAAGAATCTGTCTTTTTAGCAATGACGGGAGAAACCGAGTGTATAGACGTCCTGGTGAAAGATTTGCCCAATGTTGCATTCGAGAAACTGTGAGTTTTGGTGGTGGTTCTTGTATGGTGTGGGGAGGAATTTCTCTAGACGGAAAAACGGAACTGGTCTTCGTCGACCCGGCCAACGATGGCAGTGGTAGACGTGGATTAACAGCTGACCGATACATAACTGACATTCTTGAAGACCACGTAATGCCGTATGCTAGTTTTGTCGGAGAAAATTTCTTGTTTATGCATGACAATGCGAGACCTCATACCGCGCAGATCGTTACGGAATACTTGTCTGCGATCGGGATTCAACAAATGGTATGGCCAGCACGAAGTCCCGATTTGAACCCGATCGAACACCTATGGGACGAGCTAAAACGGAGAGTCCGAGCCAGGGTTCCCGCTGTTTCATCCATTCCCGAGCTTAAAGTCGCTGTGCTTGACGAGTGGGAGAACATACCACAATATGTCATCGTAACTCTGATCAGATCGATGACTAATAGGCTACAAGAATGCATCAGGGCACGGGGGGGTAATACCAGTTATTAAGAATATTTTTTTTGCAATAATTTTGTTTTTTATTGTTTTTATGGACTGTTTTAGCCCTACTAAATTTTTTATCAAAATTACCATTTTTCTTGCAGAGCCAATAATTTATCATTCAATAAGGTTATTATTCAATAATTTACCCTCATTGTTAAGGTTATTAACTTAACTTTTAGGCGATATATAGTTCGAATTTATACGTTCCATATTCCCAAAAATATTTACCATTTTACGTGAAAAAAGGTAGTGGCTCGATTTATTTGCTCCCAAGTGTAGTTGCATGCAGGTTGGATTTTTTATCTTTATAATTTTCGCTAATACACTCTAGTCATTCAAAAAATGTCTTTAAAATTGAGCTTAAAGTGTCCTCTGCTTCCCACAGAACCGCCTCTAACAAGTCCAAACGTGACATCAGATCGTATCTCCTACATCGGCGGGGACCACATACGGGCGAATTGTTCGTCACCACCATCACTACCCGCTGCCAACGTCACGTGGTACGTCAACGAGCAAATGGTGAGTTATGACGTCAGCTATTTTCTGTACGACAACAGAGTAAGTAGTGATCAGAGACTAAACACACAAATTGGTTTTGGACAATTAATCGACAACATCATTCCAACAGTAATAATGAAATACTTCACCTTGGGTCTAATTATACGGTCCAAAATAATTTCAAGTTAATCAATTTAATTCAGGTATGTAGTGTGAAGCAGTGAGCATAAGAAAAGGTAGTTAATTTCCTCACTCAATATACCTCATTCGACAATGACTGGCACACCTTTTCAAAAAAAATCTTTTGTCCTGAAACGCGCCTGATACAGATTTTTATATTTCAAGCAATACTGTCAATATCTACTATATTAAATTTATCAAAAAATGTAAAACGCCTAATAATTCTTAACTTTCAGGTGCCCGGCTTCACTGCCAATCATGTGCTTAACTTCAGCAATGGCTACGCGTCCAGCCTAGCAACGCTAGAGTTGGAGGCAGCCGTGCATTCGCCAGTGCCTACACTCATGATACGGTAAGTACTTCTACCGTCATCATCTGCCTAGCCTTTAACTCTATGTTATGGTCGGCTTCCAGTCTTACCGCATGCAGCTAAATACCAGTATTTCACACGAAGCAACTGCAACCCAGGTACTATGTAATATACATAGGGCCGCATAGGGTCGTAGCATTAAGCTGAGCGACGGTCGTTTTGCGTGGATGTGACGCATATTTTCTCCCAAATTGCTCTTTTTGTTGTTTGTATTCGTTCATTGTCTCATGTTAACCAAAAATAATCATCATCACAACGCAAGTCACATAGCCAGCCAGTAACCACGGCTTGAACGGTTGTCCTGACCATCAGCATGCAGCGCAAGCGCATACTTGGTCATCACCCTCAGCCTCATCAGCAACCTTGGCACAACACACTGCACATTCGGCTGGTCAACAAGCAGATCGCTTAATCCCTCTCCTGGTCGACACGTTAGCCACCCCGACTCACTGGGGCATCTTTGCAGACAGTTCCGACTCACCGTGAACTAAGAGACACCCGGTTCCAACCCACTGGAACCCAACTGGCATTGCCAAGCATCACAAGATACATAACTTAGACTACTATCGACCTCCGGTCTCCGGAGGGGAGTGAAGTGGCGGCATCTACACCGCCACATGCGAACAACGCATCACATTAATCCTGCATCGCGCAATCATAGTTTACCGCGCAGCTAGCATATTTACAACTTCCCGACAACAATCATTTGGCAGTTGCCCACCAGATACGACATCCATCTGGTCGGAGAATCCTCCCTTTTCTGAGAGTATGAGTGAACTCTACACCCTGTTCCTCATATCCCTAAATACCCATTGGAAAGACTGGTTCATCGTCGTAATGACAGTCGTAACGGGTAGCCAGAAGCCCGATAGTCTGTTTCAGGCTTATGACGACCCGCAACGACTATCAAAGATCTACGATTGAGAGCTGGTTAACATTGGTTAATGTGCTTGTCCGAGGCACAAAGATAAAGAAATCTACGGACTAACCGTGGCAAGCGTAGCTTAGCCTGATCGATTGATCCTTGCGGCTGTTACTATTTAGCCACGAGCCCCTCCTCTCTCGTCCTCTTAGTAAGCTACCACTACCTTATTGCATAAATCACACTAATGAATAGAATAGAGGCTTGTTTTTTGGTTTTGAAAGGATGATATCAAAACAATTCTCTTGACGAAATTCCTTGTTGGCATGCTGACTTCGTTAAGATTAGTGGTTCAAATTAAAACGTTTTTTGAACTTACAACTGCCCTGTACTGACTATTGGTTTATTGCCATGACTACCTTTATGGACTTATTATTAATTATATCTAGATCACACACATCTGTCGCAGGTTGGAATGTTGGAGGAGGAGTAGGTAAAAACCAGGAACCGGCTACGTAGCAGGCCCAAAAAGAGACGATCCTGAAGAGGACCGGGAAAAGTGGAACGAGGACAGGGAGGCCTTTGCCCTGCTGTGGTACAACACAGGCTTAAAATAGTAATTATCCGCATCGACGACAAGATTTATGTTGCACACGTGAATATAACCACTTGTAACTTCCTTATTGCAGATGTGAAGCATCGATTTTCGACGTTTGGAGATCGACAAGTCACACCATAGTGTTACGAGAGCGAAGCGCTAACCCTGCTTCTGCTTTAGGCAGAAGTTTTACAGGTAAATTTATACATCTACTTATACCTATATATATTATAATTAAAAGGCGTTTTTCGTGTACGGCTGTGTGACCACGTTGCTCCGATATCATTTAGATTTTTATTCTGGAAGGTTTAGGTGTACGTATAACACATTTATATTAACCTTAATAAATCTCGATGTTTGTCAAGTAGTAACAGCCGTGCAAAGCAGCGGCGGGTCGTTGTACTATTACAATTACCTATTATTGCAGTAAAATGGACCGCTAGATGAAACCTTTAAAGGTGAAAGGCTTAGGGAAATATCGATGTACTGGAAAACCACATAGAATGAAATGACAAAACTTTTCCTTGTAGTTTTCATCAACGATATACCAAATAGAGCAAGGTGAAAAATCGTGGGATTAATAAAAGTGGCTAAACAAAGGCTCTTTGAAGAGTTGGCAGAATCACAGCACTGCAATTTCTCAGTAGGCATATTTTTACGTACGAGATCGTAGGCGTGAATACTGCGTGGGTGTAGACAAGTTTTAAAATCTTTATAATTTTAGCGTTTTATTCTTAACAAAAGTCAGAAGGGCCAATCCTATAACTAAAACTTTTAACAATTTAATCAAAACCTCATTTTAGCGACAGTCAATGCTTGTCAAAAATGTATAAAATTAGAGGCATTTTTGACAGATTGAGACTGAAAGAACGAACAAAAGTTCTGATAAATACGAGTCTTTCGTTTGTTTATTAGAGGAATAATGAAATAATAAACAATATTTTCTTGACAGGTGCCGCGACCGAAACATGCCTGCCAACCATAATGGTGTTGCTTCTACAATTCTTTCTACAACTTCTTCTTCAAAGATACAGCGGGACTTCAATAAGATAGCTGTAACGCTTACATGTTTTATAATAAATAATTTGTACGTAAAATATGGTATTTAGAAATGTCAGGGTTTGAAACAATTTGATTGGAATGAAAAGTTAAATGTATAGTTTTTTTGTTTTGAAATTAGTTTCAGTTTTTCTCTACTCAACAGTAAAATATTGCAAGATTAATGACACACACGACAAGTCCTTGTAATGTGAAGTTATAACTTACTTAAAGCATTTGTCAAACAGAAAACTTATTTTTTCTTTAGCTGAAAATGAGCTAGCACTCCATTCGTTTGACCATCTGCAACTTGACCGTTTAGCGTCACTAAGTACGTAAGGTGATTGACGTACTGCACAGACGCTAATACATTGTGATAAGGGCAAGAGCATAATGAAGTGGGTAAGTTGATTAGCCAGTCCTCTTCGCCTCTTACCTATTTTTACTGTGTCTCATTAGCACTGCTCCCTAACAAAATTGCCCGATGCTCGAATGGAATTAAATAAGAATGAGAAGTTTGTACCTACCTTTTTATTTCTGCCTTTTTGCCCGTTTATCATTCTCAGATAAGGAATTGAAAGTAAAAATTGTGAATAACTGTTCCGATGTTTATAGTTAATGTCTAATAAATTGATGTCTAGTTATATTAGAGCGTGTATTTTTTTTAACAATACCTTTTCTTATAAAAACATTGTTTCTCATAATTTACCAGAAAAATTGAATTATTAAAATAATGCGCGCTTAAAATATTACTAAATCGTATTTAGGAACTATACTGTTAACATAGACTGATTATATAGATTAATTTGTGTAAATAATTAACATAGTAATTGTTTGTAAATGCTTACAAACAAAATTATTAATAATGTTAATTTTAAATCAGAATAATGTTAATATGTCTTAAAATAAGTGTTAGTCCAAATAATTATTGTAAGCGAAAGGAACGAAAATTTAAGTATACTGTTTTATTAAATAATTATGAAGTTTTATAAAATAATTTATATAAAAGTGTTTTAATTTTTATTAAGCGACCACTTTCACCTTCTCAGACAATCATTCCTACGTAAACATTCTATATGGCAGAAAAATAATAATCCAATGTTTGATTATTAAACTTCTTTAAAATTGATTACGTTAAAACTATGTAAACAGTTGTGGGTATGTTAAATTTATTTTATTTATTTTTAAAACAAAACGTTAAACTTATTATGTTAAAACAATAAAATTAAAATAAAAGTAGCTACGAGGCTGTGTTTAAAATAAAAGACGAGCTATGAAAATTTCATAAGTTGATTTTATATACTATGTCATACTTAAAATTGATGGTGCATTATATAATTAAATAAAAATATATTACGAACAATATTAGTTATTGTATATAATTATGACATTGGTAAGCAATTATGTTTGCAAGGAAAGGAAATTGTGCATGGAATTAATTGTTCAATTCTTAAACTGTATAATCCTAAAACCTAAAGCTATGTGAGCTATATATACCTATAAGTATTTAATCCTAAAGTTTTATCAAGTCGAGCTACAGAGTGTAATACAGTACGTTATATATTTGTTAAGGAACATTGATATTTTATTCAAAATGTTTAATGCCTAAAATAACAATCGATTTTTATGAAGACAAGAAAACTTCACACAATA
Organism: Dasypolia templi; assembly: GCA_963555695.1. Classification (NCBI taxonomy): domain Eukaryota; kingdom Metazoa; phylum Arthropoda; class Insecta; order Lepidoptera; family Noctuidae; genus Dasypolia; species Dasypolia templi. The sequence goes on along the minus strand of OY743158.1, from coordinate 9,671,025 downwards.
TAATTGAGACGAAATCATGTAAAACTAAATTACCAAAAACAACTTATTTAACCGTGCCTCATCACCTGTATTAACTTGTCTTCAGGTATTTATTTTCCTGGGTTACCTATTTGTTTGAATACAAAACGCAAGCTTGACATCTACTGAAACTTAATAAATTGACTCTTCATAGTCCAATGTACTCAAATCTTCCAATATGTCAAACAATAAGTACTTCCTCGAAGTAGAAACGAATAAAAATACATCGTTAATTAGTTATCGCTCTGAAAACTACCCTGTGTTTTTCAGTATCGAAATTGATGTCCTTTGCAATGTTTTTTTGATTAGTTTTAAAATACTATCTACCTACATTTTGGATATGTAACAAGAAAACATAAATGTATAACCACAATATATTCACCTAATTGTGCATTAAATTGAACATAATTCTAGCTGATAATGTATTGATAAAATAAACGGAAAATAAAAACAATAAAGAAGGTAATAATTGTAAAATTGTTGTTTAATTTGTAGTAACCCTTCGACACCAAGTAACAAATCTACAGTAGATCTAAGAAAGATCTAAGACGTCAAAACTTTGTTGAACATCAATCAATCAACTCGGTCTATCGCAGTTCACTGCTGGACATAGGCATCTCCGAGGCTGCAACACCCTGTACTCCGCCTTCCGCATCGAGTCTGTCCAAGCCACCTTTTTGAGGTTGTCGGTCCATCTAGCTGGGGGGCGTTCCACACTACGCTTGCTGATACGTGGTCTCCACTCCAGCCGATCTATTCTATAAGAATCTCATCGTGAGAACTTACGTGAAGTGAGCGGAAATTCCTCCACACACTAGGGATCGCCAGGGATTGACAGCTCACTTCAAGTCCACTTCACCTATGTCTTCACGGTGAGATTTTTACAGGATAGCGATATAGGACTCGTTTGCTTCATCGGCCATCGGTCCTTCGACAAACATGACCAGCTTACTGCCACTTTAGCTCGCTTACTCTGCAAGCTACGAGTATGTCGAAAACTCAGGTTCTTGCTAAACAACGGTAGCCAAAATCAAGACTTACAAAATAACATACAAATAAAAATTACTACTTGATATCACAACAAGTCTAATTAGTAAACGCATCAAATACACTGACACAAATGCAAAGACACAAATGCACAGAAACAAGTATGAGGGCGAGTCCAAGGAAATGTTTTTGCGACGCTAAACATAAAGATATAATTTTAGAACGAATTTGACAGCTGTCAAATTGACATAAACCCGGATACTAAGGCGGTGGCCCGCCAAAACGAAAACAAATGAGGATCGGGGAAATCGATCGTAAATCCGGCTCTGAATTATTGTGATTGTGATATCTGTGATCATTGTGACCACCCTTGCAGTGGAGTGAGTTGATAGATTTGCGCTTGCGCTGTGGAACGTGGTTTACTTTATTTTTTATTCAAACTCAAAGTCAAACTCAAATAATTTATTTCAATTAAACCATTTACAGGCACTTTTGAATTGTCAAGGAGTCGCTCAGTCAGAAATATGAAGCTAGTTGCCTATTCCAAAGCGCAGTAGGTACCTATGGAAAAGAACGGGCAAGAAACTCCATGGACACTCTTTTAAATAATTTTGTTGTTACAAATATATTAGTTACATCGATTAATGTTGACACTATAAGTGAGAACGATGTACAAAAACCGTACACGTTAGAAGCGTCCAGAGTGCAGCAAAACATAATTAAAAACAATCCAAAAAATTAATTATTAAAATGAGCCGTGGCAGCTAAGAGATGACCAGTCCCAACTGACGGCGCCCGTTCACAAACATGACGCATGGATCAGCAACATTCAGTTAAACCATTTTGAAGGGAGCTAAATGATTCGACACACGCGCCACCGTTAGCGACACATTTGAGTGAGCATGACATTACCCACATTATCAGTAATGTGAATAGAGAATTTTCGATTTTGACTACAATTCAGAATAAAAATGGCTTACATTTACTTAAATTAAGAGATAAAAAGACGACGACGACGTATTGACTTTAAGAACGTTTCTGCCAGGTTCTTGACAGTACCTTTGAAAAAAAATATTACTGTTTGCTGTAAATAAAAGAATCGTATAACTTATGACAAATGGTGATTTGAAACAATGCATTCGTTCGAAATAATGAAACGATATAAAAAACCATCAATAAATCTACTAAAGTATCGCCCGTCCAGTTCGTTACCACACCTTCGCCATGCTCAAAAATAAATAAAAAGAAAAAGTTCGAATTCTAAATTCGTAAAAACCGCGTGATTTTTCCTGAAGGAACAAAACCCGGGTACAAATCACGAACGGTAGGTGCCTACCTTTTGAATTATTCATATTTTTCACAACACAATAATAGCACAGGTGAACCTTATTTTTCTTTTTGTATTGCCTGTGCGTCAGTGAATAGAAGCCTGCGAGCGAGCGATAATAACTCATCGATTGTTTACTACTAGCAGGGCGGTCGAATGGGGCGTTCTTTTTTTAAATGATGAATCGCTCGTTATTGGAGGTTTCCTGAGGATATAAAACTGTTTTGTGACGTGCCTATGTTAATTTGTAACAAGTTTTGAAAGGAGGTTTTACGTTTTTATGGCGGTTTTCACTTTCATTCAGAAGTTTCCTTTTTAAATCGGCCTTTCACAGTACATTATTATGATTGTATTAAAAGGAGATCAGACAATATAAGGACAACAATCCAAAATGCGCGGACAACGAAAAAAAGGTTGTCATCTAAGTCGGAAAAGTCCACCTGTTTAGCACTACGACACCTAAATCTCTACGACCGTTCCTACAACTGTTTTCTTAAGTCTATTTTACGTACGCCACGTAAGCCAAGGTCCGTACCCCACAGGTGCCCTTAGCCTGTAGGCACATGGTTTATAAGTTTTGTGACCTGGCTGGAGGCCTTAACAGCAGTAAACCTCCTTGGAAGACATGCGAGACGCCATAAAAAAAAATAGGTAGGTGTATGTACGCCTCGTTCGCGGCGTGTTGTCCCTGCGAGTAAAGAAGGACTAAAATAAGTATGCAAAAATATTATAGGAACACTCGTAGAGGTTTGTTGTCATATTTGTAATACTTGTTCAAGTTCATCTTTCATTTATTAATATAATATAATAATATTATAGTTTATTTGTCAGATCAGTACAATCCAATATTGTTAGTAAGGACATAAAACAACTTACAAACTAGTGTTAGTACATAATAGTAAATACATTCAAAATTCACACTACATATACCACTTCTGGGCACGGGTTGAAAACAATACTAGCGTCCTCGTCCAGTGCTTCAAAATAAGGCCATCAGTCCTATCCGATACAGTCATCAAGAGACTGTTGGCGCTGCCACGTAACCGCCACACCAGGGATGCGATACGCTTTCGAATAATAGCGATACCAGCCTCAGCGAACATTCCTGATGCGCTGCAGTGTCGCGGCAGCCTCAACAGTGCCCTGTATGCGTTATTGTATTGGACTCGCAAGGCGCCGTAAGCCGCCGTAAGCTGCGTGTAGTCTACCCATAGACTGCAAGTATAAAAAGATAGGCAGTACGCCCTAAACAGCGTACACTTTACATCAGTTGAACATCTCGCAAACCTACGGATCAACATATTCCCTACGTTCCCTCTCCATGTCAAAGTTATTGTCCTGTGTAGCAGTGACCCAGTGCCCTAGATATTTGAAGGATGTGACCCACTCTAGAGCGGTCCCTGCGAGTGTGATAGGTGGTACAGAATAGATCTTAGTGCCTGCCTTGAACAGCAGACACTCACTCTTTTCTGAATTATATCTAAGACCCTGTGCCTCCGCATTATGCTCACATACCACTAGCAGTGTCGTGAGGGCGCTGATCGATGGGGCTAGCAGCACCATCTCGTCGGCGTAACTTATGGTATTGACAAGTGTTCCGTCAATTGAACAACCTACCATAGTGCTACTGAGCTCACGAACCAGCCGATCCACATACAAGAAGAGTTTCGGTGAAGTAAGCCCTCCCTGCCTGACCCCACACTCAAGCCCGTACGGATCGGATAGCGAGCTTGCCCACTTCTCCATATTGGTTCGATCGCCGTACCAATTTTTAACAACTCAACCAATTCCCCTGGAAGCGTTGTCTCCTCATGCAACTTCTTCCATAAAACATCATAGGACACCAGATCGAAGGTCTTTGATAGGTCAAGAAAACATGCATACACGGGGGTCTTCCTGTCCGTATAGTATCAAACAGTGTGCTTGAGACAAAGAACAGCATGTTCAGTTGACAGACTGACAGACCTGACCTGCGAAGCCAAACTGTGTGTCGTGTAGCGACAGATGTTTATTTAACTGTTTGTCCAGCACACTGTCCACCACACTATAGTTATTTACGTCCGAAGCGTCTCCTGTGCGGTTTTTTATGATAGGCACAACCAAGGTCTTCATTAGATCATACGGTAGGTACGTGTGTGAGAAGCAGAAATTAAAAAACAAAGCCAGCACTCTGGGCATATGCACACCTGCATTTTAGTAAATGCTCGATGCTCAGAGAATCATGCCCAGGTGATTTCCCGCGCTTCATATCTCTCAACACTGCTGCTATTTCCTTAGCTGGCACCCTTACCAGTGGTCCCATTGCTGGCTTACTAGCCGCCACGGCCTCTCCCATTGAACCTAGCGGCGACATCACAGCAAAGTGATTCCCAAACAAGTTTGCAATGACTGCAGGCTCACTAACACCCTCAACACTCGCCGGAAGGCTCGACCTGGCAGTCAGTTGGTTAGTGTGCTTCCAAAACTTAACAAAATCCTTCTTGTCGTGACAGGTAGATATTATTATTATATTCATTTTAATTTGCTTCCTATTCTTCTGACACCACTTTAATTTACTTTTAAAAACTAGATTTTTCTCTCGATTTCTTTCTCGGTGAAGCAAAAGTGCGTACTGCTTATACTAACATAGTATACGCAGTACGCACTTTTGCTTCACCACATAGTACCCAATTCTGAAAAGCAAGACGAGCCTCCAGGTGCGCTTGCCGAACATGTTTGTTCCACCCTATAACTGTTTTTTTTTGTTTTGTTCCGGCCCAGAGTTACAAATACATGACGCATCAATTTCTTTTAATCTCGAAGGAAGGAAAAGGAAGGAAGGTTTAAGTCAGTTGGTTTTAAATCTCTGTCACCCCACACAATCTTATTTCGAATGCTTACATAAATGCTGGTCTTAGTTCTAAGTAAGTCAAAGTTACACATTATTTGTAATGGAATATGATCGGACCAATAAACACCATGTAATATCTTCGCGTCGACAACCGTTCTCCATGCCGCTTCAGATACCACACAGTGATCTAACCAACTGCAAGATCCATAAATGTCAATTACGTACGTATACAAGTCCGATGAAAGTCCTAATATGTCAACATCTGCACATTGCCACTTCTGTTAAACACAAAAGTCAAACATTTCCATGCCAAAACGGTCGCTGGGCTGCGCATTATGTTCACCCAACATAAAAACATGGTCCACACTCATCCACATTCGCCGCCATCTCACCCAAACATTCCGTAAACTCGACAAGGTTGTCGGCTGAGTCCGTTGGCATGTACACCGAGAACACCAATACCGATTGAAATAGGTTTTTCCGCCAAAGTAAAGCGACACCTCCGTATGGCCTTCCGCGTAACACACCAGCACCGGTTTCTATCGCCGACTTTCCCGTTAACTCGAACTCAGCATCAATCGTGCCCAGTAGAAATATCTTGCGGCTGTAACCACGTCTCCTGTAAGGCAACTTTGTCAGCTGATCGGCATAAACCTCTCACGCACTCAATTGAGTGGATAATCGACCTACAGTCAAAACTAACAATTTTTGTGTTATTATTTGTTAGGTTATTGTTGTGTAAATCCATCATCGGTAAGTGTCATGTCATATGTTTTTTCTATTAAACTAGATAGATAAACTTTCGAAAAGAATACCCTTTTTTTTTTTTAAGGTGGGAAATCATCTAATGACTTCTCCCGCTCAGGAGCAGGAGGGCGTGTCAGACTTTTACTGACTAAAACCCACCCGTGTTCCTTCAGTTGCCTGTGCCAGGGCCACGGTTTTCTCTTTAGAATAACCCGTGACCCTGAGGCGTCGGCCCTATCGGACCCCGTCATTTTGTGCTGACATCTCTTTGAGGCGCTCGTGGAACACAACGCGCCGTCGACCCGGGCCCTGTCCTTACCGGACGGCGAGCTACCCATGGCTCGCCGTCCGCAAGCCCGCGCCTACGGTGGCCGGGAATCTGCTTGCGATTCCCGACACCCAGGGCGTCTCCTGCGGCGACTAGGGGCGTGAGGGCGCAAGGCTCTCTCCCTCACGCGCTCCGCCTCCTCCTTTGCGAGCATCACTGCTTCGCAGAAGGAGGTGACGGCTTTCCATTCCCTCTCGCTCCGTACCATGGCCTGGACCAGGGCCGGACGCGAGAGATCGCCGCCGCCAATCGCCTCCGCGAGGACACTGCGGTGCTCCGCCCAAGCTGGGCATACCTCCACTGTATGCTCCACCGTGTCCTCCGGGCGATCCACACAATGGTGACACCCGGGCGTTTCCTCCCGCCTTATGCGAAACAGGAACGTCCCGAAACAACTGTGTTCGGTGAGGACCTGTGTCAGGTGGAAGGTGAGGACGCCGTGGCGCCTCTCCAACCACTCCTCAAAGAGGGGACTTACCGCCGCTATTGTGGCGTGCCCAGCACTGGGTTGCGACAATCGCACCCTCCATGTCGCCATGAGATCCCGCCGGAGCTCTGTCCGCTGTACTGTGATTTATCGCCGCAAAGGAGTTACACCCCAGCGTTTTGCCTCCTCGCGCCACTCCCATACGTGCGCGAGGGCTTTTGCCTCCAGATCCCATGGCGGCAATCCGGCAAGGAGGCTCGCCGAAATAGAATACCCTCCGACCACAAGTCATCATTAAGAAACATCGAGAATTTTGCTTGTACAAAGATCTTGTACGCCGCATAGCGTTTTTGTTTCGCCATATTAATTTTCTTCAGAGTCACAGTGACAGCCGTATTTTTTTGTATGTACTCATTAATATCGATAGGCGTGGTAGCTGTATCAACTCTGTTTATAAAGAGAGGAACTTCAATTTCAGCTCCTCTAAATTTTACATCCGGTTCCGTTATAGGACGATTTCTCGATCTTTTTAATTGAATTTTTTGCCATTATTCAGACACTTTCTCTTTTTTCCATTCACCCTCTGAAACTATAATATCCGCTAACGTTTGTTGCTTGGACCCACTGCTATTCGCTGTACTGGCTTGCCGTTGTGACTCACTTATCCTTGATGCGCGAGCGCTTCGATCTTGTTCGGGTTCGATCGACGTCGCCGCATTGCCTTGCAAGGGTACGCTAATGGGTGCAAGCTAGACCGGCATTCCAGAAACACGTACGGGCGAGTGAGGTACATTTAACTCAAGTGTCGATGGGCTAAACTTCCCACCCTCGTCAGCAACAGTCAGATCTGTCACAAAACGATTGTATACTGATTTTCATACAATCTCGACTTGATTTTTAAACAAAAACTGTCTATTCCACTACCACCGCCTCTTTTGCGGTTCATATTCAAATAGAAGTTGTTAACTATCGAAGACTGTTTCAAATTTTGCAACTCATTTCTAATCTCACTTAATTGTTTCTCAGTGACAAATGTATCCTTCATGATTTTTATATCATTTTGAATAATCAATATTTCTTTAAGAGTCCTGGTTGCGTCAATATGATCGAATGTCATTGGTGGGAGTTTGTGCAAATCTTTTGCTACAAATACTGGTACATGCTCAGGATTCGTTTGCTTGAATAGTACTATCATGTCATAGACATTTCGCTGCGATTTACCACTTTTCTTCCTAGATATTTTTCGCTGCTGTGTTGAGACCGATGCAAATAGTAAATTTTTGCCCAATTCTATGTCCTCCTCCGAAAACGCGGTCACACATAGACTTATTATGCCTTCTTCGTCCATCACGTCCACTTTATTCTTTATAAAAGTTCACAGATGACAATATTACAAGTCGAACACTTACCGCGACTGAGTCACCGGCACCGTCCATAATACTACCGACCGCTAGCGCGTACGGCGAAAGGAGAAGTAACTTATTTTCGCCAATTGGTAGTTTTATATTTTATAAAAATTTATATAACTAGATTTTTCAAGTAAAAAATTATTATTAGAAAAATTATTACTAAACATTTGGCGCAATAGTAAAAAATGATTCCCCGACCACACACGATAACACATTTTGTTTTCGCTGGCCCGGCACTGGGTCTTGGGCCCAACTTTGTATGAAACTTGACTGGTCTTCTTTGCAGTTTTCACCCATTTTGGGAAAGTTTTGTGAATATTTTTCTGGGAGTCAAAGACAATAAGGAAAAAAGAAAATCAAGCCTTTTTTGCTTTCTCGCAAAACAGATACAAAAATGGTGAAAGTAAGGAATACCTAATGCTTTTTTGTCCAGCTTGCATAAAATATACAAACTCCACAACTGGCCAAAACAAACGTTCCAAAATGAAAACATTACATCCCATAGCATTCGAAAACTTCACACAGATCCCGAATAATTGTGTGGGGAAAAAGGAAACATTTTTATAACATGTCTATCTGTACGGCCGTCATTTGGTAGCACATCCGAATGCAATTCATACAAAAAGCCTCGTGTATCGTAAAAAATACGATGAATTCCCAGCTACCGGTTGTAACAAGCGTTGCGAGCAACCGGAATGTTTTAACTATCGAATGAATCGAGTTTGAAAGTTTGATCAAGTTAACAATCGACTCGGACTGTAATCGATACCACTTTCAACTGTTTTTTTGTCAAAACAAAGCAGTCACACGGTTCCAGAGACGGTGCGGGAAAACCTCGGTAAACAAAAATGCGAGTTTTGTTAAGGGTTATTTTACTGATTACGATTATGGCCCGGTCACAATCGATATTTGCATTATAATATTCGTCAATGCATTGCCCTTCAAACCAAACTGTCGGACTCAAATTACGACTCAAGTTAAGAAGACTACGAGCGAAAAAATAATTGAGATTTTTAATGACGTAAAGTCTCGCGTTTTCCGTTGTGGGAGGCAGTACCTACAGACAGCTATCTGCTTCGATCCTTACGTATTACATAGTTATACAAATAATAATAATCGACTAAAAATCGAATGACACATCACCAAAGCGCATCGCTAGTTGTGACATAGTGCTTCGGGACGTTTATACTGAGATAGTAGTTCCGATAAAGTGCGCCTCAAATTTATGGCTGTTTGCTCCCCCGTCAAGTGGAAACGCTAGCCATTTAACAATTTTGATCTGTGATAATAAGTTGTATGATTAGGCTATGGATTGCAATGTTCCGGCTTAGGGATCGAATCGATTCTCTTTCAGACGATTTATTTATGCTGTTGGTTGTGAAATAGTTTCGTGTTTTTTTTTTGGATTGTGGATATAACTGTGTATAATATATTCTATAAGTTCGCAAATTTCTATTAATTTGATTATGTTTACTTATAATAGAGTAGCGCATTATAATTGTAGAATTCGTTTTGCGTAATATTTTCCTATTCTCGCATTTTTTTTCTGATAACTTTTTCGTGGCCATAAACAAAAGAAAAAAAGATTTAAGCATATCATTCGTTCGAATCATGAGTTATGGCTCTCAAGTTCATACAAACATCCCGTAGAGAAAAGGACGTTGAGATTATGCCGAATTTTTTAAATTAATAATAACGTAATAAAAAAAAAACAAAAGGATTAAAAATAACAATTTCAGGACATCGCCAAGCGGTTGGTCAGCTGTTCTACTTTTAGCTCAAAGAATCATCATTGCCATCCATCGAATCATCAATTTTTATATGAGCTCTTCCCTTATTTTGTATTAAATACTTGTACATGGTTCATATATTTGAGTGTTAGCTTGTATATTGTTATTATAAATCTGAAATAATATAAACCTGACAATGAAAATCTTAAGATAAAAAACAGTATTGTTACATCGTTATGCACGTTTAAGTGGATGTCGACCTCGTAATTGCTTAATCACCCTCAGGTGAATGTCACTTGCGTGTCATAAAACGATAATGTATATTTATGTGACAGTAAGATAGTTGCAACCACAGAGATTTAAGATTCTTTCTTATAGAGAGGCTATGCGTAGAAATATCATAGAGAAACTGAGATCCCATGTCTCAGTGACGCCATCTAGCATAATATGGCAATGTTTGAGAGGCATGCGTACCACACTTAGACTGAGCGACTTTGGCAACTAGTAAAAATGTATAGGATTATGATTTTGCTCGCTGCGTCCCGTCTCTTGTTAAGTTAATAATTTAATGTCTTTGGTTTTAACACTTTATATCTTGATGAAGTTTTAAATTACTGTGATTTGTTGTCGTGTTGCTGGCGTGTTCAAAAGCGGTAACGCAATTCCGATGTCAACTATATTATACTAACCGTTTTTTTCAATTTAGGACGAAAGACACCAATGAAAATGAACGCGTTCAGCAGATCTAAACCTCGTTCAAGTGCTGTCAGTGCAACAATTGTTGTGGAATATTGATACTGACAGCTCTTAAACGCGGGTAAGAAGTGCCGGTCGCGTTTAGATTCATTGGTGAAATCAGAGACTTTTAAATATAAGTCTTTTGTGATATTTTTATTACACATACATGCATGACACTCCTTGTGGATAGTGTCAGAGGTCAGAAATTATCCTTAATAGGTCTACCTTTATGATACCGACATACACTTCTGCATTTCCGTTCAGAAAGGAAAGGCGTGATGTAATGTTTGTATAAATGATTGCAGTGACACATTTTATTAATGCATAACTGGCTTTTGCCCGCGGCTTCACCCGCATAGATGTCGGAAATTATACCATGGGAACGTGTTACCGGGACAAAAAGTAGCCTATGTCCTTCCTCAGGATGCCTTGTCAAATTTTATCGAAATCCGTTCAGTGGTTTAGGCGTGAAAAGGTAACATACAGACAGATATACTTTCGAATTTATGATATTATTATGGATACCTGACTGTCCTGCAAAATAAATCAGAGACCGCAGTATGTTAACATATAATAATGTAAACTAACGTACATTTAATGTATTCGCGGCGACCATTAAAAGCTCTGCTATTATTGTTTTATTAATAGATTCGGTACCATCAGCTGTGAAAGCAAATGAAGATATATTTGCTGATTATTGTAAACTCGGCCATTGTATTTATAGAATGATTAGCAAAATCGTGATATAATTTAAATGAATGCTTTGGAAATTTGGTTTTAAGTGCCAATAACGCTACTGAATCCCTATTAGCAAACTGTGCATTAGAAAGTTTTTTGGGTGCATTAAAACAGCATCCTGAGTTCGATTCTCAGGTCTGGTCAATTGGTATTGGATTTTAATATCAGGAATTTCTCAGTACTAGCCCGGAGTCTGTGTATACATAACATGGGCTTATTTATAACTGGCGAGATGTGGGTGTACTTACTAAACAGGGTAACTTGTAATTTGAAGCATTACTTTCTACTAATAAAATCATTTGCAAATTCGACCTTTGCCAGCATTATCGTTCATCGTTGTTTCATCTCGAACCTCTAAGTATTTTATTAACTTTTGTATCTCGATATAGCTGATTATAATGAAAATATCTTCTCCGTAATGTGCTCGCTTAATGTCGTAGTAAAGTTTTGAGATAACTGAGGTCAAAGTTCATGTAGGTAGATGCATTTTGAAATTTATTAATAAACTTCTTTCTTTAACTTTTGACTGTTTTATGATTTAGAACTTTATAAAAACCTTGCGATGTATTACACATCGAAAGGCTTATAAAGTTATTGGTTACCCAATAGAATAGCAATGAAGGCTATTACAGAGTTTAGAGTAAAGTGATGTTTAGCGACGAATTCTGAGAAATTTTCAATAACACGCAAACATTGGGTATTCTCTAATTCCATGACTTTTTTGCCTAGGCTTTATGGGATTCTTAATTGTTGCAAATGGGTAACACTATCATGTCCTGAAAGAAATACATCAAAGTAAGTACTATAGCTACATCTCTGCCTAACCAGCCTCCACGAACAAGGACATTTCGTTCCGTCGAACAGACAGCGTTGCTACTAATCCAGAGAGTTGCTACCAGATGTTGTCACATTTTAACTCAAATGGGATTTTACAAAGTTGCCAGTTTGGTTTCACGAAAGGTAGGTCAATGACTAAAACTCATAAGTCACATTTTGGAATCCTCAAAGAAGTCTCAGGATGCAATTAGCATTTTCTGTCACCTCTCAAAAGCGTTTGACTGCGTTGACCACAACGCACTGATCTGTAAATGCACCACTATGGAATTTATGGACAAGCTAATGCTAATCTTGATCTTTCCTATTTATCAAACAGGCAGGAAAAAGGAAATGCTAACGCCGTGACGTCCTCGGGGTCCTTAGTTAAGATGGGCGTGCCTCAAGGATCAATTCTTGACCCTTTCTTATTTCTATTTCATTACATGATGGCTAACTTTTCGGATATAATTTAATTCGCTGAAGACACTTCCGTTATTTTTTTAATAGTTAGAAAATATACGGATGTCTTACATGTCGGCGATAGTCTGGCTGTTCTCACGAAATGGTTCGCAGCTAATAATCTATTACTTAATGCGCATAAAACCAAATGTCTTAAGTTCTCATTGCCAAATATATGTAGAGTAGGTCTAATTTTAAAACTTAATAACAAGAAACCAGATGCTATTAAGGAAATTATATTTCTAGGAATTACTTCAGATTCAAAATTGCAATGGGGCGCCCCATTAGAGGTATTTCAGGTAGATTAAAAAATTAAGGCAGTTGACCAATATAGCCACAGCTAGGTATATTACAAAATTAGTATTTCTTATGGCGTTCTGCTGTGGGGATCGGCGGCTCACGTAGATTCATTTTCATTTTACAAAACAGGGCAATCCGCGTGGTCTATGAAAACTGTCCTTCCATACGATTTAACACTGTAATTTGAAAACATTGTAAAAGCCCGTTATTTTTAAAAGAGTAATCGTGGAGTATGCTAGCTCTTCTCCAAAGAAAACGACCAATTAGAACCGTGCACATAGCTTCTGCCGATACATAAGTGCCCTTTTAGGTTTATGTGAAATAAAATATTTTGATTTTGAATTAATTTGGGTCTCCTACATATCTAGTAACCTTTTGGGTCAACCACGTTAGGTCGTAAAGGAATATTGCCAAATTCATCGATACATTTTTAACATAACATAACATCACGCCTTGTTTCCCCGAAGGGTTGGGCAGAGGTGTACCTATAGTACATCCACATTTCGCCAGTTATGTTTAAGTCCCATGTAATAGGGGGCGAGCCTATTGCCATCTACCGGGCACAAAGATACATTTTTATTCAATACTTTATTTACTATGTAACACTTACGGCTGAAAAAAGCAGACCTAAACTGGTAATACGCTGTAAATGAAACACACGTCTACACTTAAGAGTCAATGAACAACAGAAAAACAAGAGAACATCAAACTTAAAATAAAATATAACATTACATTACATCACGCCATGTTTGTAAGGAAGAGGTTTTCCTATAGTACACCCACGTTCAACCAGTTGTTCTCTTGAGTGTCCATAAGAGAAAGTCGTCCAATGGATGACAGTATTTTACGATTATTTGCTCTTGCAACACGATCTGGTTTTATTATTCTACACTCTATGTGTAAACAGGAGTGGTGAAGACAGGAAGGGATAATTTATACCATGTTATTGGCTGTGTATTTATGTATTCTCCGTTTTTCCGAAGGCCTACCAAAAATTTGAAATTACGTAGACATTTCGAGCGTTTAGGTTAACGGAGCTACGGCATTCAAGGGGCGGAAAAACTAAAAACCATTTAAGTCCCATGTAATAGCCATAAACCGGATATAAATCTAGACTTCAGGGTGGTAGTGAGAAATTCCTGATGATTCTTATAAATAACAATACATAAAATTACCAAAAGTAAAAAGCTCAAGCTTAGCTATTTAATTTTGTAGGTATAAAACACAGTGTGCACCGCACATACAATTAAGTATTTTTTTTTTTTTTTTTTTTAAAAACGTTGCCCCACACTAGTAATTACTCCTGTATCGTGGGTGAAACACAAACATGAAAACTCACATACACAAGACACCCAGACCCGGAACAACTATTTGAAGGTCATACAAATATTTGTTCCGTGCGGGAATCGAACCCGCGACACGCAGCACAGCAGCCGATCGCTCAACCACTGGGCTAACCGTGCCGTCATCACTTACCGTTATCACCACTTACTGAGGCTATGTTTTAACAGGTTGTAAAAAAACGCATCACAAAACTGTCATACGCAGTCTGCACATCAAACTAAGTAACAATGCACAAAATTAATTGCTGGGGCACGAAATTTATTTTTGGTGTGAAAAATCGCTGTTGGTAGTGCGGAACGTAACGCATGCAAAACCAATGTTTGACTCCTGTACCGTTGCATGCTATAAACTCAATAGTTTATAGCATGCAACGGTACAGGAGTCGTGGGGTGATTTAAAATTTTGTTGTATTTACAACATCAAAAACTTGTTTTTAAAATAAAATGTTATGCAGTTGGAATTTTGACCTTCTCCGTAACCAGAAGGTTCTACTTTTCCTAAATATGGCCGAGAAAAAAATGTATTATAGGGACGAGGAGTACAAGTGACTGTTGCCTTTGTTAAGGGTCTTTTCACACCCGTTATACAAGGCTAAGCTAGAATATAATTAACAAGCTTAATAACTGTCTAGTAACACTTTAGAACCAGGAAATGTTACCAACCAAAAATTTATCACAGCCGAATTCAAATTATGGTAGCGATGTATATTACCGCAATTTGAAACATCAGTTTGCCAAAACAAATACTGGAACTAAATATTTGGCATTCACGGAGTTTAGATTTAAACTGTGGGTGGTGCAAGTAATAGCAATACGCTTTTTAATAAAAATAAAATATAGTTATTTACTCAAACTGGACTGAGAATCAGCACCCTTTGAACGTCTAAATTACGTAAGACAGTCCTCCAAAATATCCGCCCTTTCCATCAATATTTATTTATTGGATTCTTTTTTGTAAAATAGATGTAACAAAAGGCTTATAGCCTGGTTTAAAAATATGAACCCTATAAGGGCAGCATGTACAACTGAGTTTTGAATGTGGCTACTGATTGGTCTTTAAACTCCCACAGTAGCCATCGTCTACAAAATCCACCAATAGAGTTTGAAACAACCAATCAATACGTTCGATACCACTCATAATCAGTCCATTATGTTCCTACTGCTGAGACACAGGGCTCCTCTTTGTGAGAGGGAGTGGACCAGAAACCGGCATGTCTTAGATCCAAAAATCTACCAACCAGTACGGGTTGGTAGATTTTTGGATCTAAGACATGCCGGTTTCTCACGATGTTTTAATTCGCCGTTTTTAGATCAGTGATGAAATAATTTACACATAGGAAAGTGGTAAGTCAAGACTGTAACACTGGGCCACCACTGCTCACCAAAACCACATTGGTTGGTACAATCAAGGAATAGATAACATATTTATTCCTTGATTGTACCTATCGATGTTTACCGGTCACCAAGGGTAACTTATCTGGGTTGTAAACAGGTAAATATGATTATGTTCTGGTTATCTTCCGATCTTGGCGTTGGAAGTATTTTTAAGCAGTCGCAACGATCCGAACTTTTGTCTGGATGATCTGCACTGTAGGTACAATATACACACATCAAAAAAATCTAGGGATATTTTATATTTAATCAAATATCTATTAATCTATGAAGAATTTTCTGATATAGCTAATGGAAGAATGATAGGTTATTTTAAGGTCTGTAATAATAATAATAAACTATTTCGTGATTCTTTTGTTTTAAATAAAAATATATATTTTTTAAATCGCCGTAGAAAATTATTATGATAAAAAACTTCTTTTCTTCTTATAAAACTATTAATTTTAATTAAAATTGAAAAACTCTTATAAAATCTAACTATTAATAATCAGTGTTGCTACGTCTTGCATTAATCGACATCGATTGTTCATACTTAAAATGAAATTGTCAATGTGTTGCTGCGTTATGAGGTCCCATGTTCTTTGCAAGAGTTCGTAAAGTTGTTGTGCCGTCGTCAAATTTGGCGGGAAATCTCTCAAAGCTTTTCGTTGTTACATGTCCCAGTCATGCTCGATAACATTTAAGTCGGGCGACTGTGCAGGCCAATCCAAAACTTGAATATTGTGGTCTCGGAGAGCGGCCGACACCAGACGCGCCGTATGGGAAGGAGCATTATCGTGCATGAGTAGAAATTCCTGGCCCATTTGGATTCTGTGTGGGACAATAACAGGCTCTACTACCTCCTCATGGTATTTTTGTGCAGTCATGTTGCCTTGGATCCAAACGAGCTGGGTTAGTCCGCCAAAACGAATTCCTGCCCACACCATGATTGTCCCGCCTTGGTATGAGTGGACCTCCTGAGGGTGCCTTAGATGGCTAACTCTTCCTGGAGATCTCCAAACGTGTGTTCTTCGTAAACCCTGATGAAACCCAAACCGGGACTCATCGGTGAACAGCACCAAAGACCATTGTTCGTCACTCCATGGTAAATGCTCCCGAGCCCACAAAAGCCACCGAACGCGATTGCCACGTCGCAATGCTGGAACACGGAGCAGTCTTCGAGCATTAAGACCAACTTCATGCAACCTCCTTCTCACGGTTTGGTCGCTTACAAGCAGCTGATGGTCCTCCTGGAGCCTTTGTACTAGTTGCATCGCTTTGATATTGGGTTGTCTTCTGGCGGTCATTTGGAGATATCGATCCTGTCTCTGCGTAGTAACACGATATCTACCAGTGTGCCGTTCAGTCACATCCCCAGAACTGCGATAACGTGACCACAACATTGATATCACGTTTTGGCTGGTGTATAGGGCCTCAGCAACGATGCGTTGAATAGCACCATTTTCTAACATGCCCACGGCTCGTAATATTTCATCTCGACTCAAATGACGACGTGACATGACTCTTAAAGCTCACACGACACGTTAAATTAAAAAAGAAAATCAATCTAATCCCTTTTCATAAATTAATATTAATAAAACAATTTTTACTTTTCTTATCGTAACGAATTACTAACAATTTTACCGCCGTAATTTTTTGTTTCTTTTGTTTTTTTTTTCGTTTTTTTATTTAGAGAATATAATAAATGAGGTTTCAATCTGCATATAAACTTTTTGTAGAACCTAAACAGATTTTAAGCTATAGATTCTTTAATAATTTAGGATTAAGGTATCCCTAGATTCTGTTGATGTGTGTATGTAGGCAAGAAAAAAACAAGTTGTTCGTACGAGTATTTCTACTTCCTTCCTGTCATTTTATAGTAGTCTGTGTGTTGTGCATTTTGGTGATTTATTTATAAATAACTGTGTGCCTGCGACTTCGCATATGATCCATGATGAACAGTAGCCTGTGTCCTCACCTAGGTCATGGTCCCGATCTTCTGTCTTCTGAAGACATGAAAATCAATCTGTAAAAATATTTTAAGATCTCCCTATCTCTCTCTCACTTTTTTTCTAAAGATATATTTAAACTCATATTTTCACTTTTCCGTACGACTTTTCGAATATTTTCTTTCATACAAACCTTGTCCTGACAATTACAAATACAATAAAATTAATTTAAGTCGCTGTAATCATAAAGCTTACGTCAATCCTTTTAACTCACTAACTTGTGAACTATAATTTTGCCACTAAAGCTTTCAAGAACTTTAACTATGTATCCATGTAGCATAACACAAGCTATTAAGTAGTTATTTATCGAAATAATTATTATTTCGATAAATTACTACTTAATAGCTTGTGTACAAGATTGAACCATGTGGTGCACATCCAAGAAGCTGTGCCGGACTGTAGGATATAGTATTATGGCTACGTTAGCAGATGAGGTTTGGGCTGTTCAAAGACAAAAAAAAAATATAATTATCTCGTGGATAGATAAATCATTATACAAGGTGGTACGACAAAAAATTTACATCGTAAATACACGCTGAAATTTTTGTGGTTGTTTTCCCGTAGCGATATGATTTGTTTTTTGTATAAAAGAATAAAAAATGGCAGATTTATAATTATGAAACACGAAGCTTACTTTGCGGCAGTGTTTCAAGTAGTACCTACGTTACGTTACGTTAAGTGGATTACAATTGCTTCTCCCGCTTTCGAATTGAAGCATATTTTTTAATATATAATAATAAATAACATCTAATAATAATTTATTATTTTATATTTTATTAATATTAACAGTTAGCACCACACATACAAGTTATTGGTCAATACTAGTAATTACACATACAATCAAAAAACTAGGTTAAATTACATAGAATTAGATTACATTAAACAAAATAAGAAAATAAAAGATACAATTACATACTCGTAAAAGTATATAAATTAGTTAAAATTACATAAAATAATACAATATTGGATAAAATTAGTGAAAATTTAATTGAATCAAATTGAAACGAATTTAATGAATTTTACAAGAACAATTTTCAACAATTTTAACTTTTAACAATTTAACAAAATGCAATAAACTCCATAACATCATGGCCAGGTGGGATGACGATCTGCGAAAGACTGCAGGCAGATGCTGGATGCGTCAAGCTGAAGACAGGGCGCTAAGGCGCTCATTAGGGGAGGCCTATGTCCAGCAGTGGACTGATATAGGCTGATGATGATGATGAATGAACTCCATGATTCGATACTACTGATGGCAAATAAGTTTGCCGCGGGAAAACAACCATTCAAATTTTACCGTATAAAATGACTTTCCTTTTCCCTAATTGCGTAATACACAATCAATCGGAATATGAATCGTAGTGAAACAGATTGCTAATACATTGCTTCATAAGTTCGATGAAAAAAACTGCTCAACAATGTAAATAACGCAATGAATGTTGTTGAACAGTCAAAATCAAACAGATTAGTCGTAATCGTTTACGAGAATGTGTTACGCAATTAGACTGCTGGTCTGAACACAAAAATTCAACCCAAAATTATTTGGTTGAATTGGATTTTATCCAATGGATTAGTCATCAAAGATCGGCAAAACCCACAGTCCGACCAGCACTACTATTTAGCTTCTTTGTAAAATTTGCTTTTTATGTCATGATTGGATTTTTCCGATAGTTTCATATACTTCTATCGCCTCATGCTAATTACGCATTACACTGACGTCACGCAAAATTCTGCATCTCGCAAGCAGAGTTTACTGCGCAACAAGCATATACTTACAACACTCGTCTGGTCTGAAGACCCTCCCTTTTTTTTGTTGAGAATAAGTTAACTTTAGACCCTGTTCCTCATATCTCTATAATTATATGCATTAGTATTAACCAGCGTTTTCATTTATTGACGTATTGTCGTATCCATATTGTTTTGGCGATTTAAGATTTAAATCAACTTTATGTCCAGGTTTCCTCACGATTTTTTACTTCACCGATGTCATTAATGTCCAAGATCAGCGAACCCAGAAAGTACTTATGGATTGAAAAAGTCACTTTAATACTTGTTCGGGTTTTAATTCAGAACCACGTGCATGAGAGGCCATGCCTTAACGCGAGTGGTTTTAGGCGTAATGCCGGTGATCCTCTTGGAAGTTCCACTTGTAATATGTATGGCAGCATGGCGTATGAGCTCTATGAAAGAAGGTTGGGATCAAAAGTGTTTATTACAGGAAAGGTAAAAACGTTGTACTGAAACTTTCCAATATTTATTTATTTTAAAAAAGCACAGCCGCATCACATACAATAAACTTATGCTAGAAATAATCTTAATAACTAAAGAACTAATGTACATGACAATAACAGCGTACATAGCATTGATATACATCTTGCAGCCTTGAAATTTAATATACTAAACTAAAATTAAAAACAGGTTAACTAAAACCAAAAATTAAAGAAATATGTGAAAGTAAAAGATTATGTGATTTTTTTTTTTTTTTTTGCGTTCCTATTAATTACAAACAAACATCTCACATCATCACCTATATATACCATCATAGTCTAGCGTTTTTTCAATACCAGTATTTTATGCAGATGCAGCTGAATACCAGTATTTAACATAAAGCGACTCTCTGACCTCCACAACCCAGTTACTGGGTAATACGATATCCCTTGGTAAGACTGGTTGTCAGACTGTCGGGCTTCTGAGGACCCGTGACAACTGCCAAAGATTCACGAATGACAGCCGGGACCAACTGCTTAACGTGCTTTCCGAGGCACGGAAGAGTTTTGATATGCAAAGATGGTCACAAATCCACGGACCAACCGCGGCAAGTGCCACAAGCCCCACTTCAAACGAACACATACCATTAATACATCCATTAATTTACTAAGTTGGCAACGGCAGCCTTTTAGCTCAGTACTAAATAAATAAAATAAACAATACAACACAACATACAAATAAACAATTATGTGGTCTTTATATGAAAACTTTTGATAGAATTGATAGCAAATTTGGCATGGGATTGGCAATCTGCGCCGATACATTGCTCGTTCTTCAGA
Source organism: Dasypolia templi (assembly GCA_963555695.1). Taxonomy (NCBI): domain Eukaryota; kingdom Metazoa; phylum Arthropoda; class Insecta; order Lepidoptera; family Noctuidae; genus Dasypolia; species Dasypolia templi. The sequence continues at coordinate 9,650,401 of OY743158.1, read as the reverse complement.
CCTATTTTGTAGGTTAATGCCGAAAGTATCACGAATGTTTGGTAGTTATTACGTAATGTGAGGTAAACAAGCCTTATCTTCACTATAATATAGTAAAACTAAAGAGTTCGTTTATTATGTCTTTTGTTTCAACTACCAGTCGGGTTTGTAATAGTTATTTATGCTACTAGTGAGGAAAGTAGATGGTTTCCAACGAATGGCATTTTTATTTACTACCGAGCGAAGCGAGCGAGTGTATAAGCCGACACTAGTCGAAAAACAAACACATTTTACAACGACAACGTATAACTTTGCATTGTGGGAGGAGAAAATAAAGATAAAAATGGAAAACCCGAGTAATTGAAAACGCGTTTAATGAATTTGTGCTTAAATAATTTGTACAACTTTGAACTCAATTAATGAAAACTGCGTTGACCTGACGGTAAGGAGTAGGTGATTTCAGACGAATGTATTAACACGACGGAAATCACCTACTTTCCGCACTTGTAACATATATAACTATTTCGCATTTGTTACCCCATTCTTCAGCAAGTTTAACGTCGGGCTACGACCCTGGAGCCGAAAAAAGTCAGAAAGAGCGCTAAATAAAAACGAACTGTCAACGCTTGCGGGCGATGCGATGCGGTGCGGTGGGTCGGGGGCCGATGGAGTTTTTTTTTAAATTTATCTCTGTTATTTTAGTATGTTGTATATCTTACGACATCCACGTGAATAAATTTGCGGGCACAAGCTACCTAATTGGGTTATTTTAATTAATTGACCTTTTTTGAGTATGTGACCATTCTAACAGAACTTCTGACCTTTAAAATCTTAGATGTCGGTTGACCCACTAAACTATATTAGAAATTCAAGTTTCTTCAAAGAATGACGGGTCACGAAAACACTTACGTTATATTCTTCTATTTAAAACCGGTTTTCATTTGATTAAATTAACATTTATAAAGGCTATGTTGTCGTACTGTAAATAATTGAGAAAATGACAATGCCAGACCCTGCCCCAGCTATTTACAGGAAATGTCAATTATTGAAAAAAAATGTAAAGATTCAAGGACCTTTTCATAATAATTTGTTTTTCAGTAGAACTTGCCGATTACAAATCAACGATAAAAGGAATCCAATCCCTAAATTTTCTATTGTTTTACATATTGCGCATGATACACAACAAAAAAGTTTTAAATACTATACGATTATAATAATTATGATAATGCGTAACGTATATTATGTTGTTTAAATCGCTTTTTAACATTTATAAACTGCACCTAACCTATAATCAATGTCAATATTGTTTTAAGATTTTAAAAGAAACCGAAAAGTTCTACATGCATTAGGACAAATGTTTGGTTAACAGTAATAAATAAGCTTTAAGATGCTGCATATTGCAGGCTTGTAAATGATTTTTTGATTTGAGTGGGGCAAAGTTCTATAGATTTTCTGGCATTGTCCTTTGTTGGAAAATGCAGAAAACAACAATCATTCCAGCATTCAACAAAAAACAAAACATTGATTTTTAATCGCTTAAAAATAAGAGTTGCTTTCCTTCACAAACAGCAGAGCGTAAAAGAGCCATACTCACATAACACACTAGGTATCTACCTATCATCACAACCATTATATACTTAGTGCCAAACATTACCTGTTGATATACTTGAAAACTTCTTATCCAAAAATTTACGATACTAGATATTTTCAGTCAAACGGCTTCAGTTCCAAACGACCACAGTTTTTAAAGAACTATACTATAGGTCAGGGATGACAAACCTATGGCACGCGACAGGTGATCTTGGGCACGGCAACAATAGTAGTCACTTTTTAACCGAACGGTTGTTTTTTTTTTGTACGTTTGTTATTTCAGAACTCCGTCAATTACTAACCGACTTGAAAAAATCTTCTTTTGTTTGAAAAGGTATAATTATCGAGTGGTGCCTTAAATATTTTGGTCAAGTTCTGAGTGGCCTTTGAGCTTCAATTATACGTATTTTTTCCATGACGTATGTTGATGATGTTATAAAAACTTCCTGTCACTGTTATTTATTTAGCAGGTAAAGGTATACGAATTTGTGTAGGGTAGGTACCACAACAAAAAAATTAAAAGTTAATAACTTTATTACAAAAATAAAACAACTCCGACTTTCAAAAAGTCACTATGGCACACGGTGGCAACCGTCCCGACCCGTGGCAACCGACTTCCGAAATTAAACTTTGTATTTTTTTATTATAAATTTGTTTTTTTTTTTTGTAATGAAGTTTTTTTTTACAGTATTTCAAAATAACAGATGTATACAACAATACAACACGTAACTATCTGTATTGAAGAACAGGGTTAATGATATTAATGTAAGTATTATCACATTGTAAATTTAAAAGATTCGTTTGAATCAAGGGAACCCGCCCTGTGGCGATACTTAGGAAAAGCGAACGTCATTTTTCAAAATGATGATAAATATTTAGTCATTTATTGAAATAAGCATGAGCATCAAAAATTACATAAGACGTTTTAGGAGATTCCTAAAACGCCCGCTCTTCACCACTTTCTAGTGCTTACTTTAGTGCTACTTCCCAGCAGAACAGCTGTCTGTTAAGTTAGAAAAGCTTGACTCTATATAAAATAATGCAAAGTAATTAACAAGATGACGCATTGTTTATATTTTACCTTACTTACCTATGCTTAAAACCGGTGGCCACATTTTGTCAAAAGTTTAATTGTCAGACATTACATCAAAAGGTTCACCATCCCTGAGAAAGGTAGGTTCACAATACAGTAACCTAGTTGTTAAATTTCGTGGAAAAATTTAAGAAAAATATATGACGTAGCTCGGCATTCCGCGAATTTATTTCTTTTCTTGGTACGGAGTTATTAAATGTTCGGCTTCCGACTGTAGGTGCAAAATATAGTCGTATATTTGTGCCGTTAGCAAAAATTTGTTTCTGGCGAATTTTCTTCAGCTTTGTCTTTAAAAGTAGACAAGGAAAGACATTATTGTTAAATGTGGTTTGATAAAGTTTACTTTAGACATAAATCTTTTTATTAAAACCTGGAAATGTATGTTGTTATGTTGGTAATTTTTCTCGTGGCTTTCGCGGGGTCGGTGTCTAAATGATTACATCCGCACGGGTCGATCGAAGTCAGTTCGTGGAAGGGTGCATTCATTTCATACCGACAGGCTGGTCCAGGCTGTCATTCGTAGATCTTTGACATGCGATAAAGAGTTACCCAATATTTTATTTTTATAAAATTAAATTATGGCTGCTGGAAAAACGATTTTATAAAAATAATATTTGAAAAAAAAAAAAAAAAAAAGATTTTGTAAATATTTTATTATTGTATTTGTCAGAGGAGTACTGCCTTCTGAATCGGGCCCTTGATCCAACCGCCTAACGAAAGCCTCGAGAGATGTTGGTCGAGGCTTTTTGCCATCAGGCCATTGGCCGATACGACAATCGGCACAATGACAGCCGAGCTCACATTCCACATATCAACAACCTCGTGTGCTAAGTCGAGATATTTTATTTGTTTCTCTTTCTCAGCTTTTACGAAGTTCTCGTCATGTGGAATGGTAACATCGATAATAATTGTGCGGCGAGCTAATCGATATATCACTACTATGTCAGGCTTATTAGCGATAATAGTCCTGTCAGTAATGATAGACCGATCCCAGTACAACGTGACAAGGTCATTTTCGAGAACTGGGTCTGGCACATACCTGTAATACGGTACTTCAGAATCCACAGGTTTATATTTCAAAGCAAGTTGCTGGTGAACAAGTCTGGCTACTTGGTTATGCCTGTGCAAGTAATCGCCGTTAGCCAGACGAGAACAACCAGAGATAATATGTCTAATGGGTTCACCTGGAGGGTGGCATGCCCGACACATGTCAACCGTATTCGTCAAAACAACTTCGTCCATAATTGCACAGACGAAACCTTCAGTTTCCCCAAGGTCACCAAAACATAGCCAGGATACGGACGCTAGGAAATCTACACCAGGTTCATGAAGAGCCCGATAGAAGCGCCCGTGAAGCTCCTTGCTTTGCCATCCCGCCTTGCGGTCATCGGTAGTAAGTACTACAGGTTTGTGCCAGTTCTCTTTAGCCATGGAGAGCGGGGTAAGCCCCTTGTCCACTGCGACCACATCACGGTGCATACCCACTTCGGATTTTAATAAAAAATCCCTGAGACTGCACACGTCGCGGTTGTGGAGGGTCTTCGCATTTAAAAAGCCTCGACCCCCGCACTTTCGCGGGATGTACAGTCTCATCACCGATGATCGTGGGTGATGCATCCGACTTGCGGTCAGAAGTGTACGGACCCGCCTATCCAGGGCGTCGAGTTCGGTTTGGGTCCATTTGAGAATGCCGAAAGAATACATCAAATCGGCATGACCCAACCAACCCACCTTGTTTCCGCCCGAAAGAAGACTAATAAATACCTTCTTCAGGCGGCCAAAGAAGCGCTCCTGCAACGATTGCTTCATGTTAATAACGTTGATGCCTAACGCTTCCGACATACCCAAATAGCTTTCGGATGAAGAGAGGGATCTAAGGTGTATGGAATCCGAAAGTTGAATACCTTCGGATTCCATAATTTCACCTCGCTTCACTTTTCGCTTTTTGATTGCACATTTGTCCACACCAAATTCCATCCTGATGGCGCTACTGAATGTTTCAGTTACATTCAGTTGCTCCATCAGTCGCAATTTGTTGGGGGCAAAGATTTTCTAGTCATCCATTAACAGAAGGTGAGATATGACCTGACCACCTCTCTTCAACCGATAGCCTAGACCTGAATACTCCAGCAGTGTGCTTAGAGGATTCAGAGCCAAGCAGAACCAAAGTGGACTCAAACTGTTGCCCTGAAATATTCCCCGTTTAATCCAGACAGGCTCGTCATTCCCCTGGATCTGTTGACAACCCGGATAGCGAAGAACCGTCCTCCATTGCCTCATACAGGACCTAAGGAAGGTGCGTAGAGTTACATCTATCTTGTACAACTCCAGCACCCTCACAAGCCATGTATGTGGCACCGAGTCGTAGGCCTTCTTAAACCCTATCCAGCATGTCGACAGATCCTTGCGGGAGCGACGAACCTGTTGGCTAATGGCCATGTCGATGAGGAGTAGCTCCTTAGTACCTCGAGTCCCGTTCCTACATCCATGTTGAGAGGCAGACATAATCGAGTTACTGTCAATGTGTATTAATTTTTGCTCTCAAAATGGATGTAAGAAGTTTATAGACCGTCGACAAACACGTGATCGGTCTATCATTCTTGGGTTCCGTGGGACTACCTGACTTATGGAGCCGGTGGGTAACGCCTGTTGTTAGAAAATGCGGTAGCGACCCAGACTCTAAGGATGACTGGAACTGAGATGCCAGGCAAGTTTGCGAACTAATAAGCCATTTCAACCAAAAGTTGAGCAATCCATCCGGTCCTGGCGATTTCCAATTCGGTAACGGACGGACTGCTCTGGCAACGTCTGATGGCGTAATTAAGACTTATTCCATTTCTGGTATAGTTTCACATACTCGCTCGACATCCCGCATATAGCCAGCCTCAGTGTAACAGACCGGTACTACCAGATGCTGCGCCAGAATGCACTTGTGGCGGCATCATCTGGGCGGCATACGTAAACGACATGCCGCAACAGCCGCGCAATACAGGATCGAGTGTGTATCAACGAGATCTTCGCTGCTCTCGAACACACTCTTAAGTTGCGAGTCCAGGGCACACACCAGCGCCCTATTTTTTTGTGCATAGGTAGGCGTGGTAATCGCGGTCTAAGTTCAGTCGGAGTGGATCTATACTCGCGAAACGCTGCCTCCAGTGCGCTCCTCAATCGGTCATTGCATTGGCTACTTACTGTGGTAACCCTATCATCTTCTTCTTCAACACCATGATTTTGCCGCGGCAGATTAATGGTAGACGCTTGTACCGCGGTTTGTGCCGGAGTCGAGACGATAAGGTTGCTCAGTATCTCTGAGCGCAGCCTCGTCCAACCTATGATTGCGTTGGATGACCCGCACCTGATCCGACAGTCGTTGGGCCGAGACGCTGACGGTTGGTTCTAGTTCCTGAAAGAGAGACAGCATCCTATCACGGTACGCAGTGAGGTGAGTTCCCCCCTCTGTAGACCCATAATATGCGCGCATGACGTTCTCGTTCATAGACTGAGTCCATCTCATGCGATGCAGACAACCACCGGCAGCGGGGACCCGGCTCGGGGCCGGAGGGCCCCTAAGTCCCAAGCTCCTCGGTGGCCGGCCTCCCCCCTGCCAACGAACAGGTGTTGGCGACGTCGGCGGGGAAAAATACTCGTCGCTCGAGCTCGACGCAACTACCGCGGCCGGTGTCGTCACAGCACTCACGGTGGAGCTGGATACCGGCGGCGGCGAGGTGGAGCTGAGCGAAGAGTCCGGAGGTGGTGGGCGTGCTCGTCTGGAAGCTGACCTCGTCAACATTTTATTTTCGTTTTCATATTCTGGTTCATTGTTGTTTTACCGGAGGTGACGGGTCCGATTCGGTAGTTTTTGGTTTAAATTCCATAATATTGTAGTTTGGTGTCTTTTTTGAATATTCTGTGGTTTTGCAGGTTTCAGGTTTTCTTCAAAATAAAAATGTCTTGTTATATTGGGTCAAAAAAACTTATAACTATTAAAATTAAGTAGATGAGAAAACGAGACGTTTTGTTGACACGTTGTTGCAAGCTTATTTGATTGCCTAATTATTATTTTTGTTTTTAAATTATTTACATACATATTATTTTTTAATGAATTCATAAATGATAATAAACAATCTGTTTATAATTAATGTGACGATAATTAATATTTAATGTAAAATTAATCAATAATAAACTAGCATTTAAAGCATGCCATTGGACATAAATATTAAATTAAATGTATTAATTAATTTGTAATGTTTTGCATGTACAATGTCTGACTATGTATTACCAACGGGTTACCCAGTTACTTGGTTGTAGTATGAGGCAATCGCTTCATGAAAAATACTGGTGTTCAGCTGCATCTGGTTAGGCCAAAATCCGACTCTAAGAAAGTTGGGAATAGGTAAAGCAGTTTGGTTTGTTTTTTATCATTTTGCTTTGAGTTCGTTGATCTGCTTAGACGGTGGGTATGTATATAAAAAAAGCTGTTGCCCGCGACTTTGTCTGCGATACAAGATAAAAAGTAGCCTATGTTTTTACCCAGTACATGGTCTATTGGTGTGATAAATTTCATAAAAACTATTCAGCCGTTATGACGTAGAAACGTAACAAGCAAACAAGCTTATGTTCGCATTTATAATGTTACTAGCTGTTGCCCGCAACTTTGTCTGCGATCCAGACAAAAAAATTGCCTATGTCCTTAATCAGGTCATGGTTTACCTGTGTGCCAAATTTCATCTAAATCCGATCAGTCGTTGTAGCGTGAAAGCGTAACAAACGAACAGACTTACTTTCGCATTTATAATGTTAAATATTTAGGATAAGGTATCATACGAAAGAAGTGAAAACTACAGCCGAGTACACGAGATTCAGCTCTGAGTATACCCGAATCAGCGTCACCGCTCGAGCGGGAAGGTTCATAGGGCCCAGACAAATACAATTCGCTTCTGTGCGATTCTATTTCTACAATCACTATGAAACTACACTATGACCTATGATCACGTAACATTTCAATAACTTATGTCAACCCCATAAATGTTTTGGCTTTCTACTAGCGTCATCGCTAAACGAATGTTACTTTGTCTAGGCCCCCAGTTTTGTTCATTGTTCAGAAAGAGTGCAAAGTGCGCCTAAAGAATTAACATTAAACATAACATAACGCCTTGTATCCCTGAAGTCTTCGGCAGAGGTATACCTATACCTAGTACACCCACATTTCACCACTTAAAATACATACATTTCATAGACTCGTGACGATTTATCTACTGTACTTTCTCTACTACTGTCCAAGTGCCCGACTAAGTGCCAGTTTCACGAATGAAAAAGAAAACGATCAGTCAATATACCACAGAAAATAAAGACACTGACAGCTCCTAAACCTAGTTTATATGCTGATCGCGTTCAGTTTCATTGTTGAAATCCACCTTAAGTTACCAGTTTTCTTCAAACGCAACATCACCTGCCTGAACTTTATAACTATAACTTTACGAAAGTTAATTTTAATTATCCCGGCTCGTTGCACTATTGTTTCACTCCAATTAATCTACGGATCTTCTATTAAGATTTTATTTAATAAGTTCGCTCTTAAACTTTGTAGTGATTCATTTAATTTAGCGTTTTGTTGGATTTTGTTTTATTTAAGTTTTGTGAAACTGTTCTACCTCGTGGAGATAGTTTAGAGTTTTCTAACAAAGAACGATAACTGTACTGCACTAGTGAATGAAGCTATCATAATCTGCCCAGTCTTATGCCAATTATTTTGGGTTCAGTTTCCAGCCTAACTGATGATGAATACCAGTATTTTCCATGAAGCATATGTCTATATGACGGTTAGTAAGATAATGTAAGAATGGTTGTCAGACTTTCGGGCTTTTGACGACCCGTAACGACTGTCGAAGATCTGCAAGTTACAGCCAGGATCAACGGCTTAACGTGCTTTCCGAGGCACGGCGGGTTATTGATATGTAAAGATGGTGACCATCTTTCATCCATGGACCAAGCGTGGCTGAATCTGATTACGATCGACTCGTTCAGCTGTTATTGTGTGGTATTTATCGAATGAAAATTGAGCAGGCTGTCCCAGAAGTCGTCAAAGACGTCAAGCCGGAATCGGGTACTCATTATTAACACAAAAATATTATAGAATGTTAAAATTTGTAGCAACAGGAGTTAAAGACAGCTACAGGCAGTAGATTTTAGGTTTATTTTTGTATAAATGTCCGTAATTTTAACGCATCGTTTATTTTAGATTTTTTTCTGTTAACTATTATCACCCGAATCCGGCTTGATGTCGACTTCTGGGACATCCTGTTTATAAAGGGTGACTTGTAATTTGACGTATTCTTTGCAGGACGTGATAACTATCCCATTTGCATCAATTGGAGAAAATTCATGGGATTGAGAAAATCCATTTTTATGTTTTTTTCACTAAATATAACTTTTCTTGAATCTCTCAAATTAAATGGCCTTCATTGCTATTCTATTGGGTACCCGATACTTTGACATACCTTTCGATGTAGCCAAATTTTCTAAAACGTCAAACCGATAAAATTTGAAGGAAGAAGTTTATTAACCATTTTCAAAACCCTAACCACATGAACTTTGACACCTTATCTAAAAAAAATCTAGGGCATTATGAGTACAAATTTATAACCCGGATTTACACTTATAATACTTTTTATTCCGGTATATTACATCCACGTAGGCGAAGGGGAGATCAAAAGTGAGTGGTATTATAATTATAAGGGGTTAGTTAGGGATTATTGTTAAGATGACGGGTAGCAGCTCCATCTGTCCTATATTAAAATCACGCACCTACTGCAATCACCAATCCATCTAGAAGTCGTTGTGATAATAGCAATAACCTCTTGTCCGTTTAAACCTAATGATGGTTATGGCACATAATGCCGTATAGTTTTATAACAAAGTTCCAATTTTAAAGAACGGTTTTTAGATATCAATTGTTAGTAGACAACTTAGTTCATAGTCTAAAAATCAATCAACAACTCAACCTATCACAGACTACTGCTGAACATAGGCCTCTTTTCCTCCATCCAGTCTGCCCATCCACCTTCATAAGGTCGTTGGTCAAGCTGTTCTAAAAATACTTCGCGTCAGTCAAATAGCAGCCACCTCCTTAAGGTCGTCGGTCCAGCTGTTCTAAAAATACTTTTTAGGAAATTGTGCGTTTTGTAAAGTCGCTTAATGGTCGCGGAAAGTTATTCCTATTTAATTACTTAAAAACCCTGTTGGTGACGAGAAAGGTACCCTTCCTGAATTAGGATTAGTGAAGACTGATCCTGACAAAATAAGAGATGTAAGTTGACCAAATAGTGAAATAAACACGACGTAGTTTTACTTAAACAACCGCCTCAAACAGTCATATTTCGTAAAATTAAATGATTAATTTAATATCTTAATGTAATATAAGCTTGCGCCTGTAATCCCCGATGGGTTATTTTATTATATTTAGTAGGAAGATTAGGCATGTAAAAGATCACACATGCCTCAACACACCCGCACCTCCCGCGCCCCACGTCGCGACGACACCTACGCCTCCCGCGCCCCGCGTCAAGTCTCGTTCACACAGGCACAACGCCACAGCGCGACACAAAGGCACCGCGTGTCACGCGACGATCGGTGCCTTTGTGTCGCGCTGTGGCGTCGCGTCTGTGTGCGGGAGCCTTCACTCGGTCGGTCGCCCGC